>JAWDJE010000002.1:224650173-225850173 GCA_035047345.1 Bradypodion ventrale
AAATCACCAACAGCCACGGGAACTTCTCCCGCACTATCACTACCTGCAGATGATGGGCGTGACTGGGACGACGTCACGCCGGTAGCAGCCAATGAGCTACCGTGCAGCAAGATTCAAATGAATTGTGCTACTGTATATAATTTGATGTACCTCCGCCATTACCACATGTTCATCCTGATCATCAATGAATAAACCTGTGTTAGTCCTTCCTGCGACTCCTTCTTTGTCTTCCGTGCAAGACACTAAATTGGCGACGAGGATGGGATCGATGGCGAATCCCAAGGTCCCTCTCAAAGGCCGAGCGCAATTACGCGCAAACAGATAGGGAGGCCCTGGCCATAATCGCGGGAACGAAGAAGTTCCACGATTTCCTATACGGCCGCGAGTTTACGGTAGTGACTGATCACAAGCCACTGCTGGGGATCTTCACTACCGGCAAACCCACCCCGCAAATTCTATCCCCCAGGATGCTGCGTTGGGCCATCTTCCTCAACGCCTACCAGTATGAGCTGGTCTATCGCCCAGGGAAGGAGATCTCCCATGCGGATGCACTGTCCCGATCTCCCCTCCCTAGTTTAGGGGACCCCACGTGCGAGGTAGAGCAGGACCACCAAGTCCTGCTGATCGAGTCTCTCGACTCACCCCCCATTGTCCCAGCCGACCTCGCCAAGGCCACGGTGGCCGACAAGATGCTGGCCCAAGTTAGTTCCTGGGTTAGGAAAGGGTGGCCCACTACTCCCCCCGAGGAGCATTTCAAGCCATTTTTCAGGCGCAGAGCAGAGCTTTCCCTGGAAAGGGGCTGCTTACTCTGGGGCCAGCGGTAGTTATCCCAGACAAGCTAAGGGCCAAGGTACTGAAGCTACTGCATACCAGTCACCCCGGGATCGTGCGCTCCAAGGCTCTGGCCAGGAGTTTCTTTTGGTGGCCCCAGATAGATGCAGATATAGAACGTTTAGTGGGCACGTGTGAGAGCTGCCAGAGCTCTCGGCCCGAGGAGTCCCGGTTGCCCCATAGGGAATGGGACATGGCCCGCGGGCCATGGTCCCGGATTCATGTCGACTTCGCTGGCCCTTTCCGCGGGTCCATGTTTCTGCTGGTAGTCGACTCCTACTCCAAGTGGTTGGAGGTAATCCCCATGAACAGCACTTCCTCTGCGGCAACCATTAAACAGTTGCGCAAACTTTTTGCCTGTTTCGGCCTGCCAGACGTCCTTGTTAGCGATAACGCTAGTCCTTCATGCCTGCAGAGTTCAAGACGTTTATTGAGAGAAACGCCATCAGGCACATAACCGCTGCCCCGTTTCACCCCGCCACAAACGGTCAGGTAGAGCGCCAAGTGCGCACTACGAAAGACGCACTGCGGCGCATGGGTCCCGGTGAGTTGAACCTTCACCTGTGTTAGTTCCTCATCTGCTACAGGACAACCCCCCCTAGCTTCAGGATTCTCCCCAGCCGAGCTCCTCATGAGGAGGCGTCCGGTAACACTTTTTGACCGGATGGATCCGTCCAGGGTGGAGGATGAAGGGAGAAATATAAATGTAGGGGTAGAAAGCTCCAAAAGTTTTGCGGTAGGGGACCCGGTTCACTGCAGGAACTACACGGCCTCGGGGCCAGCGTGGGTACCTGGGACGATTGTTGAGCAAACGGGGCCGGTATCCTACAGGGTCGAGACTAGCTCAGGTCTACTCTGGAGAAGACACGCCGACCAGCTCAGAAGGCGAGTCACCGGTGAGGGGGAATCAGCGTTAGGGTCCTCCCCCACCCGCGTTACCCAAGGGGGAGACACGGCGGCACCCGCGGATACAAATGCATATCCTCGGTTCTCAGCCGCAGAGGAGGATAACTTAGAAGAGAGGGATGAAGTTGATTATGAGTTGCAGTACCAGGGGGGTGTCACGGAGTGGTCCCCCACCCGTCCTAGCAAGAAGAGGGGTTTCAGTTCAGCCCCTGGTACTTCCAGTCCCCCCAGCCCTTTTGTTTTAGAATATACCATAGCTCCAGCCCCCCGGAGACAAACACCCCCAAGACAGGCAACAGGGGGAAGTCCGCCCACCACAGTCTCCAGAACTCCCGGGCAGGTAACGGGGGGTGGCGAGGCCACGAGGGCCTCTTCGTCGGTCCCGAGGTTCGTACTGGGGGGAACCCCAAGCTCCTTGAACGGTAGGCGGGGGTTCACTTCCCAACTGTTCATTCCATTCCCGGCCCCCAATGCAAGGTTGCCGCAGACTCCACACTGAGCCACTAATGAGTCCCCCCTTTCCGTTGCAGGGCAGGACTCCGCGGAACCAGGAGCCTCTGGCTCCCCTGTGTTGTCAAGCGACCGCACGCCCCAGGCGCAAGTGCGGCAAGCCACAATGGTTGAGGGACTTCATCCCATCCTAGGGGGGAGGGATGTTATGTATGTACAATGTTACTTTAAGAAACGTATGAATGTAACCTGACCACAATTACAATGTAGCCCTGCTGTTGAAGGAACGCGAGTTAGCTGCCCATAGAGGGCAGCTATGAGCGTTCAACTCACATGGTTCACATTCCACAAATCACCAACAGCCGCGGGAACTTCTCCCGCACTATCACTACCTGCAGATGATGGGCGTGACTGGGACGACGTCACGCCGGTAGCAGCCAATGAGCTACCGTGCAGCAAGATTCAAATGTATTGTGCTACTGTATATAATGTGATGTACCTCCGCCATTACCACATGTTCATCCTGATCATCAATGAATAAACCTGTGTTAGTCCTTCCTGCGACTCCTTCTTTGTCTTCCGCGCAAGACACTAAAGCACCCAAGGTCATTAGTCCTCAGGGTTGTCAGGTTAGTTAACCGCTGCCTGACACTCAACATTGAGTTGCTGGCAGTATGGTCTACTCTATTACCATAGAAGGATAACCTGGCCAGTCCCCTCTATTTTATCTAGTACTAGTATTTTTTTTTGTGTTGGTAGTAGGGATGGTTTTGGGGGTGCACACACACACAACACAACCACACATACAACACAACCACACACACAACCACAACCAATACACACACACAACACAACCACAACCAATACACACACACAACACAACCACACATACAACACAACCACACACACAACCACAACCACACAACCACACATACAACACAACCACACACACAGACACAACCACAACCACACACACAACCACAACCAATACATACACACAACACAATCACACACTACACACATATAACATCACACACAAAACACCACCTCACACAACCACACACCACACACACACAACATAACTGCGTGCGCGGGTGCACACACACACAATGCTCACACAACACAACCACAACCACAACCACAACCACACACACACACACACACACACACACACACACACACACACACACACACACACACTGAAGTTGTGCAGGGAGAGGAGGGCTCCCCCTCCCCCCGAAGCCTCAGCGAGGCCACACACACACACACACACACACACACACACACACACACACACACACACACACACACACACACACACACAAGGCCACGCTGGGGAGGCACAGAGTGCGATCGGCTCAACTGGCAACAGGTAAGTGGGGCAGGGGACAGGGACTGAGGGGGGGAGGAAACAGGCGGGTGGGCATGTTCGTGTTCCCCCTTTCTCCTCCCACACCAGGGCGGGTGGCATGGTCCCCGGGCCCGTTCCCCCCCAATCCCTGTCCTCCGCCCCCTTACATGTTGCCTTGTGGGCTAGGCCACTCACCTTCCGTGCCTCTGTGGCGCGGCCTGTCCTCCGTCCCTGCCGGCGCCCAGGCCTTCGCCAGTTGGGCAGGGGGAAACAAAAGCAGGCGCAGCCGGCAACTGACATGCCTGCCCGCCCGGAGGGAAGTTGTTTGCATGTTGGGCAGTTGTTTTTTGTTTAACGCGTGCGCTGATTGCCCCGCCTCCTCCGTGCTCGCGCCCTTCAGCCTGATTGGCTGAGGGGTGGCGTGGTGCGGAGGACGCTGGGCCTTGTAGTGTGTTTTTTTGTTTGTGCTTGTGGGGCGGTTGCCTCACTCTCGGCGTCTGGACCCTTGCGGCGTTGTGAGTTTGGTTTCAAGGTAAGTGTAGCCGGCTCAGTACAGGATGGTTGGGCTGGGTGTAGGCGTTAGTGCTGGACACTCACCAACCATCCTACTTCTTATAGGTATAGATTTATTAATGTTGTTAATTGGAGGGGGGTTGTGGCTTTTTTCCTCTGGTTTTTATTTATATCTTGTTGAGGTTGATTACTTTGTGATATTGACACAGCCTAGAGCAGGGGTACCCAAACTATCACCCACAGCGCTAATTAATCCTATCTATGCTGCCCTCACTGCTCCCAGAAGTAAAATGTGCATGCATGTGTGCATAATGCTGCCATAAATTACCTGGGGCTGTCGTAAAGCCCGTGGCCCAAAAGGTTTGGGCATCCCTGGCCTAGAGTGATTGCATAGTCAGCTGAGCGGGATATAAATTTAAACAATTAAAAAAATTAGAATAGTAACTTCTAGCTTGATATACATGGTGGTTCGTTTTTTAAATGGGCTTTTAAAAAGTTAAATGTTTTGCATATATATTGGCATCAAGTATTATGAAAAATTTGGATGCAGAAGTAATATCAGTGGTGACTCATTCACATTTGAAACATGGCTTGATAGTCTCTATATGGCCTGTGAGCCTGTATGCCCAAAATAGTGCAACGGTTCTATCCTAGGATGCAGAAAACCCACATGGCAATACATAAATAAATGTTTTACCTTTGTTCAGATAATCTGACCTCAATCTACCAGAACCTTCTACAGACATTTTTTTTCTGGAATGGATATCTTTCAGAAGAGTAAAAAGGGGGAAATCCAGTGAGAAGTGGATCCAGGTGAGAAGTTGTCCTGTTTGGTATTGTCATTGTTGTTCAGAATCCCCCCTCCCCTGTTATTTATGCATTTAATCAATTAATCATTTAAAATGTTTATGTATTCAACAATAAAGCAAGAAAATGAACTGAAATAGAATTTAAGATATTAAAATATCAAAATCCCAAGCACCAGCAGGACATGGTCATCTATCTGTCCTTGATCTCCTTGACCTCTCAGCGGACTTCGATACTGTCGATCATGGTATACTCCTGGGACGGCTCAAAGGGTTGGGGATCCAGGGCATTGTGTTGTCTTGGTTTTCCTCATTCCTGGAGGGCCGGACCTAGTCGGTGTGGTTGGAGAGTGGGCGGTCCAGCCCTAGACTTCTCCATTATGGGGTGCCTCAGGGCTTGGTGCTCTCTCCTCTCCTATTTAACATCTACATGAAGCCGCTGGGTGAGATCATCCATCCCCATGGGGTGCGGTACCATCAGTACGCGGATGACACTCAGCTGTACATCTCGGCCCGTGGGGACCCAAGTGATGCTGTCAAAGTCCTGTCCAGGTGTCTGGAGGATGTAGGGGTTTGGATGGGGGCCAACGGGTTACAGCTGAACCCTAGAAAGACTGAGTGGCTATGGGTTCTGGGTCCTGCTCTATTCCAGGAGCTGCCATCCTTGGTCTTGGATGGGGCCACTCTGCCCCAGACAGACCCAGTGCGCAACTTGGGGGTCCTCCTGGACACACAACTGCTGCTAGAAGAACAGGTGGTGGCCGTGGCCAGGAGGGCCTTTGCACAACTTCATGTAATTCGCCAGTTGCGCCCGCTCCTGGATAGGGATTCCTTGCTCATGGTCACACATGCTCCGGTCACCTCCAGACTTGATTATTGTAATGCGCTCTACATGGGGCTGTCCTTGATGACCATTCGGAGTCTGCAGCTGGTCCAGAATGCGGCGGCTCAGGTTGTGATGGGGTGCGGGCGTTATGTCCGTGCCTCGCCTCTGCTCCGGAAGCTGCACTGGTTACCAGTTTGTCTCCGGGTGCAATTCAAGGTGCTGGTTTTGACCTTTAAAGCCCTATATGGCAGTGGGCCAGGATACCTGAGAGACCGCATCATCCCAAGAGTGTCTGCCTGTCCAACCAGAGTGGACCAGAGGGGCTCCCTGATTGTGCCATCAGCCAGAGGGGCTCGCCTCTCTAGCACAAGGAGGAGGGCCTTCTCCGTGTCCGCACCAGCACTCTGGAACCTCTTACCAACAGAGCTATGTCTCCAGATGGAATTGCTGCCTTTTAGGAAAGGGTTGAAAACCTGGCTGGCAGGGCACTCCTTGGCTCTGCTGAGTTACATGTCCCTTTGCTGATTGTGGGGAGGGGAGAGTCTTTTTAGAGATGGGTTGGTTTTTAATGAGTCTTTTGTTGTTGTTTTTTATGGGCGGTTTGCAATTTTTTAATGCAATTGTGTGCCGCCCTGAGTTGCCCTAGGGCAAGAGGGCGGGATATAAATCTAAATACATAATTAATAAAATAATAATAATAGTGTATTTATTTCAGAGCCATTGTCTAGGATATCTGCATGAGGAGCTTTTTCTGTTGGATTAATGTGAAGCTCCCTTCCGGAGAAAAGGGGTTGGACTAGATAAAGTTCGGTTTCACTTACCAGTGATAACTTTCGTTCTTCGAGTATATAGTTTGTGAATACACACTATTGGGGTTATGCGCCTGCGCAGAACGCCGATCGGAGGCTTGAAAAGCTATTGGTCAAAAGTTTTGGCGGTAAGACCGCCCACTGTACCGCCCACCCTGAGGCGCCCGCGCGCCATTTTACCTCAGTTCCATACTTAAGCCAAGCACAGATAAACCAATTGATCTCATCCGTGCAGCTCAAGAGGGGAGGCAGGGTGGGTAGTGTGTATTCACAAACTATATACTCGAAGAACGAAAGTTATCACTGGTAAGTGAAACCGAACTTTCTCCTTCGTATAGTTTGTGAATCCCCACTATTGGAAGATTAGCAAGCTCACACTTACTTGGTCGGTGGGCAGTCGGATGAGATGATCCCACGATGAGCATGATGGTCAGGTTGAGCTGTCAAGGGCGATGGGTCCGGAGCCCCCTGGTGAGGACGACACGGCCAAGCCTGGCGTCCGCAGTGGCTCTGGTGTCCACTCTGTAATGCTGGACAAATGTAGAAGGTCTGGACCAGGTGGCCGCCTTACATATATCCTCCAGTGGTGTGCCCTCCAGGAAAGCAGTGGATGTGGCAACCGCCCTGGTGGAATGTGCCCTGACATGCGGTGGAGGTGGCAGCGAAGCTGACTCGTAGGCCAGGTAGATGGTAGACGTGGTCCATTTGGAGAACCTCTGGGCAGAAATGGGTTCGCCCTTGGACTTTCCTCCATAAGCCACAAACAGGCGTTGCGACTTCCTGAACTCCCTTGTCCTGCTGGTGTAAAACAATAAAGCCCGTTTCACATCCAGCGTGTGCCAAGTCCTTTCTTGGTTGTTGGAGGGGTTCTGGAAGAAGGTTGGCAAGGAGATAGTCTGTGCCATATGAAACTGGGAAACCACCTTGGGCAGGAAGGTGATATCCGCTTGGAGAACCACACGGTCATTGAAAAACTGAAGAAAAGGTGCGTCCGCCCGCAGAGCAACCAGTTCACCAGCTCGTCGAGCAGACGTGATAGCCACTAGGAATGCCGTCTTCCACGTGAGGAGATGGGCATCTGCGGTAGCCATGGGCTCGAAAGGAGTCCTGTGAGCGCGTTGAGAACGGCAGACAGTGACCATTGAGCTGTCAGAGTCCTGATCGGAGGGAAGGCATTTCGTAGTCCTTTGAGGAAACGCTTCACCGTTTGGTCTCGGAAGGCACCAGAAGCGGGCGAACCAGTCGGAGAGTGAGCCACCACCGCTGCGAGGTGTACTCTGATGGAGGTGATGCTGAGGCCAGACTCCGCCAGGTGGAGGAGGTAGGTCAAGATGTCCTATAGTCCCACCTGTGAAGGGGACGTCTGTTGGGATGCCAGGAAGGCACAAAAACGTCTGTATTTGGAAGCGTAGGACTTCCTTGTGGAAGGGCGCCTCGCTAGTTCCAGGATCCTGGACAGTCTGGGGTTATCCTCCACGCGGTGAGGTGGAGGCTGGGTAGGTCCGAATGGTGAAGCTGGCCGTGCTCCATTTGGAGAAGCGTCGGTGACTCTGGCAGTGTGCGATACTGTGACGACATGCGTAACAGCAGCAGAAACCAGGGTTGGCGAGGCCATGCTGGGGCCACAAGGATTGCGCTGGTGCTGTGTTGGTACATTCTGGTGAGAACCTTCTGGACCAGAGGAAGCGGAGGAAAAGCGTAGCAATAGTCCTGATCCCACCGTTTCATGAAGGCATCGCCCTCGGAGTTCATTCCGATGCCTGCCCTGGAGCAGTACCTGTGGCATTTCTTGTTGGACTCCGATGCAAAGAGGTCGATGCTCGGCGTCCCCCAGGCCTCGCAGAGTGACTGAAATACCTCGTCGTCCAGTTCCCATTCGTGGGTCGTCGAGGTGAGGCGGCTGAGATGGTCGGCCAAGACATTCAGCTTGCCCTGAATGTGCACTCCAATCGGGAAAATGTGCCTTTCCAGGCACCATTCCCAGAGCTGCACAGCGAGGTAAAGAAGGGTGGTGGATCGCGTTCCTCCCTGCTTTTTCAGATACGCCACCGCCGTGGTATTGTCCGAGGCTACTTGGACCGCCTTGCCGGTGAGTAGGATCTCGAAGGAACGTAGGGCCTTCCAAATGGCCAGAAGTTCCAAGTAGTTGATATGGTGCACCATCTCCTGAGGTGACCAAGGGTTGTTGATCGTGAGAGTCCCGCAGGCAGCCCCCCAGCCGAGGTTGCTTGCGTCGGTCAATATCTGCAACGAGGGTTGCGGGGGGTAAAAGCTCTTCCCCGTTGCCACGTTGAGTGGTGTTGTCTACCACAGCAGTTGGTCCCTCAACTCCGGAGACGGAGTTAAACGTTTGGACTGGCTCTCCCGGAGCGCGTCGAATTTGTGAAGGAGCCACGACTGCAGGGACCGGAACTTCAACTTGGCGTGAGGGATCACCGCCGTCGTTGAGGCCATGAGGCCTAGAAGTCTCTGAGCCTTTTTCGCCCGGATACACGGTTTGCTGCAAAGGTCGCTGACCCCTTGCGCGATGTCCTGCAAGCGTTTCTGGGGTGCGAAGGCTCTGGTGGCAAGCGAGTCGAGTACCGCTCCAATGTACTCGACGCGTTGAGAGGGAATCAACTTCGATTTGGTGAAGTTGATCCTGAGGCCGAGACTCTCCATGAGGTGGACCATGAATTGCGTGTCCCGAATGGCTGACGAGCTGGTGGGGGATACAATCAGCCAGTCGTCGATGTACGGGAAGACCCTGATTTCCCGCTGATGAAGGAAGGCAGCCACTGGAGCCATGCACTTGGTGAAGACCCGTGGCGCCATGGCCAGACCGAACGGTAGACACCGGTACTGGTACACGGAATCGCCGATGCGGAATTGAAGGAACCTTCGGTGCTCCTCGAGGATGGAGACATGGAAGTAAGCGTCCTTGAGGTCTATGACTGTGAACCAGTCCCCTTTGTTGATGAGGGGGAGGACGGTCTGCAGGGTCACCATCCGGAACTTCCTGGTGTGGATGCACTTGTTGAGGCGACGTAGGTCCAGAATTGGGCGAAGTCCTCCATCCTTCTTCTGAACCACAAAGTACCTCGAGTAGAAGCCGTTGTCCCAGTCGGGCGGCGTCACCCGCTCGATGGCTCCCTTGGACAGAAGAGTTGATATTTCGTCCTCCAAATGGGGGGACGAGGTGGTGAAACGATGTCTTCCTACCCGAGGCGTCCGCACGAACTCGATGGCGTAGCCAGAGGACAAGATCTTTAAGACCCACCGGTCATCCGTGATGCCTGACCATACCTGGAGGAAGTTCCGGAGGGGGAGGTACGGGATGTGGAGCAAGAGAGACTCGGCCGTCGCAGCTTCAAACACGGGACTTGGACTTCGCGTCGGAACGCTTGCCCTGCCCATAAGGCTGGTAGCGGGGTTTGTGCTGGCGCCGTTGCTTGTAGGAGCCAGACCTGGGCTGTTCCGACGGGCCACCTTGTTGCTGCGGGTTGCCCTGATATCGCCGCGTGAAAGGTTGGAATCTCGGCCTGGCAGGCGGCGCCGGCATGGTAAGTCCGAGGAACTTGGCCGTGGAGTTCGTTTGCCGCATTTTGTTCAGGACCTTGTACGTGTCCTGTCCGAACAGGCCTTGTCCGTCGAAGGGGAACTCCTCGATGAGCTTTTTCATAGCATCATCAAGGGAGGTGCCCCTGAGCCAGGCATGACGACGGAGCAGAATAGCGGAAGCCATGTCCTTCGCCGCGTAGTCGTTGATGTGCCTGGCCGTCCGCATTTGTTGTTCCGACAGGAAGTCTCCTTTGGACGCCAGCGCGTCGATCCGTTTCTGGACGTCAGCGGGCAACGTCGCCGTCTCGGCCTTCCCCCGCTCCCAGAGGTGGGACTGGTAAAGGCCCATGGCAGCCGAGTAGTTGGCGGCGCGGAGGAAGAGGGAACCAGTGGCGTAGAACTTACGGCCCACCGCGTCCAGCTTCTTCCCCTCCGGGGTCGAAGGTACCGGGAAGCCGCTGGTGGCCGTCCTGTGTTGAAAAGCCTTGACCACCAGCGAATTTGGCAAGGGGTGAGCTTGCAGGAACTCGACGTTCTCGTCCAGGACTCTGTACATGCCGTCGAGCCTGGACGAAACGGAGTGTGCTGATACTGGTTTCCGCCATGTCGCCTTCGCCGACGTCAACATGGACGGAAGCATGGTAATATGAACCGGCCGAACCGCTCGTCTGTCCAGTTTGGCGGTCATTTGGTCCTCGCCTTCCAGTGGTGGCTGGTCCACCTTCAGGTTTAGGGAGGTCCCCAGGCGCGTCAGCATAGCCGTAAGCAAGCGTTGATCCTCACCACGCGGTGGGTCAACCGCGCCGATGGCTTGGTCCGGTGTCCTTTCGGTGTCGACATCTCCCTCGTCCTCCTCCGAGGACGCGCTGGAGTCATCGGAGGACGAGGGAGGAACTCTTACATCCACGTCGGGACCGCGCCAGCCGGCGGGATGGGAGTCCACCGCATCAATGTCTGGACCACACCGAGACGATATGGGTGGGCCAGCGGAGCGGACACTCGACCCTCGGGAGGTCGGAGGGGCCACAGCAGGGCCAACATCCCTGGGGCTTGCGGTGGTCGGTACCGGAGCCGCAGAGGCCGCAGGCATGGAGGTCTTGAACTGGTTGGCAAATGTCTGAGCCATGACCTCAAACATCCCTTGAGGAACTCCATCTGGGATGGATCCGGCACCGGCGGGAGCGACGAAACGGTGGCCGACGAAACGGTGGCTGGTAGAATTGGCGACGAAACGGTAGCCGGCATGGTGATTGCCGCGTCGCCGAGCGTTGGAGTCCTGGGCCTTGGGGAGACGGAAGCCTGCCTCGTAGGCGAACGGGCCCTCCCACGAGGGGGAGACGGGAGAACCTGAAGTGGGCGAGCTGGAGCCCCAGCCCTGCGTCCTTTTTCAGGAGATCCCGAGGAGGACCGACCTCCCCAGATAGAGGACCTGGGCGACAGACATCTTGCGACCGAGAACGGGGGCGAAGGTCCCGGCGAGACAGGTGGGCGAGGAGTAGGTGGGAGCGATCGCCTCTTCTCCGACCCGCGTTTCTTTTTCTTCTCCCCGTCCTTGTCCTTTTTCTTCTTCTTCCTGATAGAGAGCGTGGAAGAAGAAGCTGGAGGAGGCTGGGAGGCACCAGCAGAGGTAGAGGCAGCCGCGGCGGGAGCCAAAGCGAGCTCCATCAGGTGGGCCTTGAGCTGGTTGCTCCGATTTTGCACTGCAAGACGGGTGAACTTCCTGCAGTGAGGACAGGACTGGCCCTGGTGAGACTCGCCCAGGCAGAAAAGGCAAAGGCTATGGCCGTCGGAAGCGGGGAACTTCTTGGGGCAAGCCGAGCACTGCTTGAAAGCTGCAGCCATCAACGAAAAAATTCTTCCAGTGGAAGGATCCAGAAGACGGGCACCCCGAAGGGCGGGCCAGCCGCCACCCCCTTGAGGGGGGAAACGGTGACCGGAGCGAACAGGCAACTGAGTCCACCAGAAGGAAGAAACAGCGCCGGGGTGGCGATCCTGCCCGAGGGACAAGATCGCCGGAAAAAATTCTTGGAAATCGGTAGGGCTTTCCCTCAGATGGGCGAGCAAAAATTGAGAAGCTCTCAACGATCGTCCTGCTGCTACGGCGGAAAGAAGAGAACTGAGGTAAAATGGCGCGCGGGCGCCTCAGGGTGGGCGGTACGGTGGGCGGTCTTACCGCCAAAACTTTTGACCAATAGCTTTTCAAGCCTCCGATCGGCGTTCTGCGCAGGCGCATAACCCCAATAGTGGGGATTCACAAACTATACGAAGGAGAACCTTCAGAGTTTATTTAGCATTCCAATGTTTCTAGCCTTACTCCCTGAGCATCAGTGTTTCTGTCTGTGTCAGAAACACCCGTAGAATCTGGCTGCTTTGTGTTAGTGAGAGGGTGAGGGCCAAGGGCTCTTCCTTTAAGAACTTCATTTTCTAGAATACTCTGCTCAGCACATTGTTTAGACTTCTGGGGGGGCCTGGCACACCTTCACTGTGGAATGTAGCAGAGCGGTGTGGCCTGACTGAGCCCTGACCCTTGGAGTAACATGCAAGAAACCACGCTGTGTACAAGGATAATCCCATACATCTTATCTTTTGGGAGCCCCACCACATTCCTGCTTTATCACAGCAGCAGAGGGAGAGGCATGGTTTAGCACCAATTAATACATCTCATCTCTCTCCTGTTTTTCTGAGGCCAGCTAGCAATACATACACATTTCTATTTGCAGCTGCAGTTTTATTTAAAAGGACAGTGCTAGCAAGGGTTTCCAGAGAACAAAAAGGACACAGACCAGGGACTGCCTGTTATCTGGCAACTGGGTGCAGCTGGCCTAGTTTTCAGTGTGTGTGTGTGTGTTCCCTTTCCCAAGGTACACTCTGTCACCTTGTCCACTCTCCGTGCATTCTGGTGTCTAATAATGCCTGACACATGACCATGGAAACATCTGCAGACATAGACAGTGCAGATGAGCATCGGACCCTAGAGTTGGATATGATTGGCTTTACAGCAAGGGTGACCTATTACAACAGGGGTTCTCAACTTATGGCGCAAGGGCTGGATCCGGCCCATGGTGCCATTTCATGTGGCCCACCGTCTTTGCTCTGGCTGCTGCCGCCACAGGCGGAACCAGTTGTAAAGGTGTCCACGGCTGTCGTAAACGTGTTTTTACGTGCATTTATGACAGCCACAGATGCGTTTTATGGCAGGGGAACCACCAGTCTGGCCTGCTCAACTGTCTGAGGGAGCCGTGACCCAGTCTTTAGATTACAAAAGTTAAGAACCCCTGTTTTACAAGGTATATCTGAGCTCCTTGTTCATTTCAGTTCATCCCTGGCCCAGTGGGAAATTCTGGTTGAGGCATTTTGTGCTAATCACTTCTTGATGTCTCCAGAGAAGTATTTAATCGTTTGATCAATTAGAAAGGAGGGTGGTAATAGAACCCTCTGGTTCTGCAGCAATGTTTATTTTATCATTCCCTCAGACAGGCTCTGAGGTAGAGTGAGGCGGCCACCATAGGACACAAACACTGTGGGGAAGACAATTGCGACCAGTTACTGAAGGATATGAATGTGTCTCTCCAAATATTTTCCATAGCACCTCCCACCCTTGATCATAGCTAGTGCTGGGTAATGGGATTTGTAGTCCAGAATTTCTGTAAGTATGCAGGATGGGGAAAGCTGCTTTTAAAAAAAAAGTGGCTGAGAAGGGAAATTGTGGATGTGTGTAAATTATAAATGATATGAATAAAGACACACAAATACAGAGAGAAAAATTGATATGATAATATGTACTACAATCATTATACAAGGAGGTACTGTACATAAGAACAAGGGTGTGCTACTTGAAGAAAGGCTTGTAAATTATTAATGTTAATCTTGAGCAGGAATAGAGAACATCTGGAGCATCTAATAATGTTGGATTCCAAGCCCCATAATTTTTCATTGTTGACTATGCTCATTATGGCTGAAGTCCAGCATTGTCTAAACTGCAGAAGGGTCACAACTCCCCCAATCCTGGCTTATGATCTTCTCTCTCTCTCTGATTTTCCAGAAACTGAGTACTGTACAGAAGCTCCCCTCTTGATATTGCATAAAACAATCAACAAGGAGAACCAATACAGGAAATGAAAGCTGATAAGCTTATCAGCTATGATTTATCAGTGGGAAATTCACCTTCAAGGTGTGCCCACTATTACCTTGCACTCTCACCCTGTGGGAAGTGATTCTAGCTGAAAAGCAGGGTTGAGTCAGTTCCTTTACACATGTGTATAACCATTGGTGGGCTCCAAAAAATTACTACTACACTGTGGGCATGGTATGGTGGGCGTGACCAAGGGGAAAGCCCTGCATTGCACCCATATTAGGACTACTTTATTTCAAAACTTGGATGGGCGGGGCAGGCCAGAATTTCTGCTACTGGTTCTGGCGAACTGGTGCGAACCTGATGATGCCCATCATTGTGTATAACTGAAGATAGGAGAAAGTGCCTTTCTGCTCTCATGGGAAGTTACTTTATTCCATTGAAAATTTGTTCAGAAAGGAAGAAGTGGAGGTCTAGATTCAGATTCCCCCACCCATTCTGCCTTCTTAAATCAAACTCAGAGTAATGATTTCAAACAACTCCAGGTCCTGGATTGCAGTTTCTATCTGGGGTAACATTCATGATGGAGCAGCTTCTCTTTCTAAATCCTGATTAATGGAACAGGTGGAGAATGTATAGCCGTCACTAATTAATCAACAAACGCTGGTGCCTGAATATTTTTTTATAACACATGCTTTGACCTTCACAAACTCCCTAAGCAGTGTAAAGTACAAATAAACAGAAAACAATGTATTCAAAAGATGATTTTACAATAAAGTAAGGCAAAAACACTTTATGCAAAAAAGCATCCATTTATACAGGGGAGATTTTCTTTTCCTCTCCCCTTCCTGTGTTCTCATGTCTACCACAACCTACCCTGAAGGTTTGCTCAAACCTTTCAGAATGGATTGAAAAAATGGAATACCAGGAGAGATTTAATTAAAGGTACAGTCAGAGGGCTGCAATGGCCCTTGTCTAACCACACCAGAAAAGGATTGCTTTAATGGGATCAATCTCCCTTAAAGTAGTCCTCTCATCTGCTGGGGAACTTCTCTAGTTTTGCAGGGAGTGGTTGGGGAATTGAAGCCTATAGCTTGGGGTCAGGCTAGAGCACATTACCCATACATCTTGAGATTGTCCTAACATATAGATCCTACTGGACTGCTCAACAAAGAGTCCAGATTGTGATCTGCTTCCCCATGTGATTCCACTCTTAATTCACTAGTCCAAGTGATAAGAGAATAACATTTGATACAACCTCTAGTCATACCAGGTTAGGTTATCCTGGTATGGTGATAGAGTAGACAATACTGCCAGTGATTCAACACCAGTGATGCACTGCAGCAGGTTCTGTCAGGTTCTGCAGAACTGGTATCAGAAATTCCCCAGGCCACACCCACTTGGTTGGCCATGCCCACCTCCATAGCCCATAATGCAGGATGTTTGGCCATGCCCACAAATTTGGCCAGCCCACAGAGTAGGTAGTAATTTTTTTCAGTGCATCACCGCTCAACACCAATCATCAGGTGGCAGTTAGCTAACCTGACAACCCTGAGGACTAGCCACCTTGGGTGGTGAAGCCCACAGGAAAGGATGGTGGTCCTCAAGTGGATTAAATCCCACTTGAATCCATCTTGATGGAGGGCAGCAGCTTCATCAATCCTGGCCTGGGGCCGATGAGGACTTTGCATGCCAAAAGGACTCAAGATCAGAAAGTGACATGTGGAACTGGATCAGTGGTACGGGTGTCACACTGTGATGTGGAAGGCAGACAAAAGGCCATGGCATTATATTCTCAGGACAGTCTTCATGGCTGGTCACTATGGTGATGCCAATATTTGGAACTGGATATGCACAATAATAATAATAAGAATAATTAAAGTCCAGCTAAAACTGATTTCTTGTGAACTTGTCAGATATCCTGTCTTGAGAGTCCACTCTGGACACAATCTGTATTTAACAAATGGGTCAGATTCATTATTTCACAGCTCAGAGCTACATAGGTACATCCACTTGGCATCCTGCATGCCTGAATGTCCACTTCTGCCTGGGTTCTGCCTATCGTCAGCTGAAGTGCCTTCTACTCCACCAGACATCCTCTGGGTGGGTATCCTGAGTCCCCCTGACCAAGAGATTCATGTAAAGGTAAAGGTTTCCCTTGCTCGAAAGCCAGTCGTATCCGACTCTAGGGTGCAGTGCTCATCTCTGTTTCTAAACCGAAGAGCCAGCTCTGTCTGCTTCTGCAGACATTTCCGTGGTCATGTGGCAGGCATGACTAGACACCGGAGCGCACGGAACGCTGTTTCCTTCCCACCAAAGTGGTCCCTATTTATCTACTTGCAATTTCTTGCTTTCAAACTGCTAGGTTGGCAGGAGCTGGGATGAAGACGGGAGCTCATGTAGTCCAGGCATAATTTATCAACGAGAGATGCTCCAGGAGGTATAGAGGCCTTAAGCCATTTAGGGCTTTGTAAGGTTAATATCAAATTATTGAACTAGTAGATAACAGGTAAGTGTTCTATCCACTCCCAAGGACTTGAGCCAACCAGTGTTTGCATTACCTAATTTAAAATCAATGGGGCACCCAGAATAGAAACCATCCAGGCTGGGAGAAATGGTGGGATTAGAGGCAGAGGGAAGGAAGGAAAAGACAGGAAAAGTATTTTGTTCCTATTCCCCATTTGCTCACCACATGATGCTCAGGCAGTGTGACCTCCCAATTATATTGCAAGTATTCAAATCTGCCGCTACCGCTCTGGAATTTATATTAGTGTATTTGTCATGTTGGCAGCATTTCTCAAGTTGTGGCTCTTCTTCTTCTGTGTCTAGGCCAGACGTGAAACTGCCAGAACGAAGGCACCTTTTTGGTGAGTTCATTCTGCAGTTCCTTTCTCCTGACCTAGTATGAGAAAGATTAGCTGGCAACAAAAGGTTGTCGTTGACAGATTACACCAGATTGTGGTTCAAAACCCCCCCCCCCAATCTTTGAAGAGGCTCTTTCTGTGTACCCCTCAAGTTGTGGTAAAAGCCCAGGATGGTGTTCTGCTCAGAATATTGGGCATACCTGTCAAGTTTCGGGGAAATTCTGTCAAATAAGGGAAATTTCCCGGCCAAAACGGGAAACTGAACTACTATGCTTATTCTGTGCTGGCCTCCAGTCTAACTCCAGTCTAATTGCAGTCTAACTAATACGGGATGACGGCAGGAAAGAGTGTAAAATACGGGGGTTTGACAGAAATTTCCCGAAACTTGACAGGTATGATATTGGGAGTATTGGGAAATCCATGTTCCAGTGGCCTCTGAATCATGACATGCAGTGACTGACCTTGGGACAGGACCCCCCCCCCCCCAACTTCTTTCTGTCTCTTTCTTTCTGCCTAAATTACTTAGCACATCTGTTGTGGCAACAAAGTAGGGACAGGGTGGAACCATGGATGTCTCCCTGAACTCACAAGAGGAAAGTCAAAGATAGTTATACATAAAAACCAATATATAATTAGCATGGCTCAGGCCAAATTCTATAGCTTATCCTCAATAATCAGATGGCTAGTATAGGGTTATTCTTCATGTACCTATAAACATCCTTTATATGAACTGTACTTTATAACAAATTTTATAGCTGTTCAGTTTGGCTTTACATGTAGTTTTTGCCCTGAGATTGTACCAACTGTATGGATGAAGCATGTCAAAACAAGTGGTCTTTTGGCACTTTACTGACTAGCACATTTGTTGAGGCTTGACTTTGCATTGCATTTCCTTTTTATTATTTTTATTTGCTTGTTAAAATCGTTTATGTATACTGCCGCGCACACAAGTTTCCCCATAGTGTGACTCATGGCATTTTCAAAGCAATAAAACAAGAACAAATTAGTTCATACACATTGATGGAGGATAACAATGTGTCTTAGTTGGCTGGACAACTCAGTGGCTTAGAGCCATCCCGTGTAGCCTTGGGCAAACTGCACAATCCCAGGATGCCCCCATCAAAAGAAGGGAAACAATTTCTGAATACTTTCTACTTAGAAAACCCTGACAAGGGTTGCCATTAGCCAGAACTGATTTGAAAGCACATACTGTATCTGATATCAATAATGAATTTTATTATTGTATTTTTATTTTTTAGAAGTCCTTATCCCACTCCACTCACTAGTAGAGGTTAAGTATTTCAGTATTTAAAAATAGAGAAAAGTGCTGTCAATTGATAAATAACCAGCTGAAATAATAACGTAACAATATTGTAAAACAACATCAACAACAATGCAAATATCTACTTGGAAAAGACTTTTAAAAACACCGAAGCCTCCAAATCCCTCAACAACAATGGCATTGTCCAGGCTTCCTTGGAGATTCTGCAGTTTGTAGTAAAAAGAAAAGAAAATCTCCAACCTAAGCAAGCTCTCCATCAGAGAACCAGAAAGCCAACATCAGCTACATTGGCTTCTACCAGCTGCCTGAATATTTGAATAGAAGAGGGCAAAGCCGTGCAGAAGAATTCTAGAAATTGGTACGTTAGTCACACTTCACAAGGAGGAAAGGATTTATCCTGAAGCTCTCAATAGGGGTTAGATGAGAAAAAGTGAACCATCAACTATTATGGACACAAACTATTTAGGGCTTTGTAGATTTCATTGAGTCCTATTAATTTGATAAGGTAAAGGTAAAAGTTGCCTTTGTTCGAACGTCAGTTATATCCAATTCTAGGATGCAGTGCTCAGCTCAGTTTATAACCAAAGAATAAAATAAATAAGTAAATAAAGAACCAGTGCTGTCTGAATCTGCAGACATTTCTGTGGTCAGTGGGTAGGCATGACTAGACATCTGAGTGCACAGAATGTGGTTTACCTTCCCACAGAAGTGGAACCTATTTTTGTTGTTGTTCAGTCGCATAGTCAAATCCGACTATTTGTGACCCCATGGACTTGCAATTTCTTGCTTCCAAACTGCTAGGTTGGCAGGAGTTGGGACAGAGATGGGAGCTCATTCCATCATGTAGCACTCGGGTCTCAAACTGCTGTCCTGCTGATTTTCCAGTCATCAAGTTCAGTGTCTTAACTACTAAGCCACCACAGTCTCTTTAATTTGATATATGGGTATTGTTGTGTATGCAAGGACACTGTTGTTTTAAGTAAATGAATGTAACCAGCCCCATATCACAATGTATCACAGCTGCTAAAGGAACGCGAGCGAACCGCCCATTGAGGGCGGATGCGAGCGTTCATACTCACATGGTTCAATCCCCAAATCACGGACAGCCGCGGGAACTTCTCCGCATGAAGAACTACAGAAGAGGGGGGGGGGGGGCGTGCCTCAAGTCGACGCCCCCAACGGTGGCAGCCAATGAGCCACCGTGCAACCAGATTCAAATGTGTTTCGTACTGTATATAATGTGATGTACCTCCGCCATTACCACATGTTCACCCTGGCCATCCAAGAATAAACCTGTGTTAGTCCTTATTGCGACTCCTTCTTTGTCTTCCGTGCGAGACACTAAATTGGCGACGAAGGTGGGATTAATGGCGAATCCCAGAGTCAAGTCGTACCAGTTCGACGTCAGCGAGCCTGAGCAGTGGGAGCTCTACGAGTGCCAGTTCCGGCACGCGATGGAAGCAGCCGGCGTCGACGACGACGCGTTGATACGCTCCCATTTCCTGGCCCAGGTGGGACCGGCTACGCTGCGCATCCTAATGAACTTGGTGGCGCCTAAGAAGGTTGAAGCAGTGCCGATCGACCAACTCCTGGAGCTGCTGAGGGCACACTTCCAGCCCCCAGTATCGATTTTTCCGGCCCGGGTCGCGTTCCACCGGCGGGACCAGCGCCCAGGCGAGTCCGTGTCCGACTACGCAGCGGCCCTCAGGCTGGCGGCCGTGCACTGCAAGTGGGACGATCTGAACCAGGCCCTGCGAGACCGCCTGCTGTGCGGCCTGCGGGACGAGGAGCTACAACGGAAGCTCATGACCCGCGACGAGCACCTCTCGTTCAATGAGGTGTTGCGAGAGGCGCAAGCGGCTGAGGCGGCCAGGAGCGGGGTCAAGGTGTTCAAGGCCCGTGGCACAATGTCCGAGCGGGCCAAGTCCCCTGTCCAAGCGGCCCGGCGGACTCCGGCGAGGGCAGCCTGGCGGGCACCGAAGTCGCCCGCCGGCACTCCAGAAACCTCCGACGACTCCTCCGTAACGGCAGATTCCTACACCAGCGATGACGACGGCGTCCAGAAGGTACGGAAGCGTGGGGAGCGGCGGCAACACCGAGAGCGGCAAGACCGCCGCTGCGACGGCTGTGGGGCGGCCCACGACCGCACGAGGTGTCCTTTCCGCAAGGCCGAGTGCCACAACTGCGGTCGAAAGGGACACATCGCCCGAGTATGCAGGCGCGGGCGAACCGAGGACAAGGGCGGCTCCAGCCATCCCCAACACCACCAACGGAAGGCGGCCGGTTCCAGGAAGGTCTCCACCGTGCACGGCGAGGACGACGTACGCCGCGTGGCCCTGGAGCACCGGCGATTCTACGTGGAGGTACAGTTGCAGGGGCGCCCCGTAAAAATGGAGATAGACTCAGGGTCGTCCTACTCTATACTGTCCCAGCGGGAGTACATGCGCATTCCCCCAGAGGCCCGGCCCAAGCTGCGGGCCATGCGGTCCCATTTGCGGGACGTTCAGGGAAACGGGATCCCAGTGTTGGGGGTGGGGAAGTTCAAGGTGAAGTTCAAGAATTTCTCCGATAGACTGCCCCTAGTGGTCCTCAAAGGGGGGAAGTGTTGCCTCCTAGGAACGCAATGGTTTGCTCCCCTGGGGATAGAACTGTCCGGCATCCACGCCACTGAGACTGACCCAATGCAGGACGTTTGCAATGCACACCCGGACGTTTTCAAAAAGGGGCTCGGTACCTACAGGGGGCCCCCAGTTTCATTCGAGTTGGACCCAGAAATCCGGCCCATCCGCCTTAAGCCAAGGAGGGTGCCTTTCGCACTCAAGGACAAAATCGAGGCGGAACTGGACAAACTGGTGGGGCAAGGGATTTTGGTTCCAATTGATTCGGCCGAGTGGGAGACGCCGATTGTAACGGCCCTCAAATCAAACGGGGAGGTCAGGATTTGTGCAGACTATAAATGTACGATTAATAAGGCCATTCGGCCAAATGCATACCCGGTACCCGTGGTCAGCCATCTGCTGGCCACACTTCATGGGGGGAGGTGTTTTGCCAAGTTAGACCTGGCCCAAGCCTACCAGCAGCTCTCAGTGACCCCAGCCGCTGCCGCTGCGCAGACCATCGTGACGCACAAGGGGGCATTTAAGGTAACGCGCCTTCAGTTCGGCGTGAACTCGGCCCCCGGGATCTTTCAGTCCCTCGTGGAACGCCTTTTAAAGGGGCTTCCAGGAGTTCTACCATACTTCGACGATGTGCTGATAACAGCGGGGAGCGAAGTAGAACTAGCCAAAAGACTAGATGGGGTTCTCTCGGTTTTCGAGAGAGCGGGGCTTCGCCTAAGGAAAGACAAGTGTGTGTTTTTTGCGAGGGAGGTTGATTTCCTAGGTTTCAAGGTAACCCCAGAAGGGATCAGACCCTCAGAGTCCAAGGTTGCGGCCGTACAGAACGCCCCTCGCCCCACCGCAAAGCCGGAGCTGCAGTCGTTCCTGGGGCTCCTTAACTTTTATCATTCATTCCTGCCGAGGAAAGCATCGGTTGCGGAGCCACTGCACGCCTTACTAAAAAAGGACGCGGTTTGGCGGTGGGGGGATAAACAAGAGAAAGCTTTCCGAGAACTGAAATCACTCCTCTCCTCAGACGCGGTCCTAACACATTTTGACCCAAGGAAGCCAGTAGTACTAGTATGTGATGCGTCCCCGGTGGGGGTGGGGGCGGTCCTGTGCCACGTGTTAGAGAGCGGGCGGGAGGCCCCGGTGGCATATTACTCCAGGTCCCTTTCAAAGGCTGAGCGCAACTACGCGCAAACGGATAGGGAGGCCCTGGCCATAATTGCAGGGACCAAAAAGTTCCATGATTTTCTATACGGCCGCGAGTTTACGGTAGTGACGGATCATAAGCCGCTTCTGGGAATCTTCACTACCGGCAAACCCACTCCCCAAATACTGTCCCCCAGGATGTTGCGTTGGGCCATATTCCTCAACGCTTATCAGTATGAGTTAGTCTACCGCCCAGGTAAGGAGATCTCCCACGCGGATGCACTGTCCCGGTCTCCCCTCCCCAGCATGGGGGACCCGGCATGCGAGGTAGAGCAGGACCACCAGGTTATGTTAATTGAGTCCCTCGACTCACCCCCCATTGTTCCGGCCGACCTCGCCAAAGCCACGGCGGCCGACAAGATCCTAGCCCAAGTTAGCTCATGGGTGAGGAAAGGGTGGCCCACTACTCCCCCAGAGGAACCGTTCAAGCCATTCTGTAGGCGCAGGGTAGAACTTTCCCTGGAAAGGGGCTGTCTACTCTGGGGCCAGCGGGTGGTTATCCCAGAAAAGTTAAGGGCAAGGGTGCTGAAGCTACTGCACACCAGCCACCCAGGGATCGTGCGGTCCAAGGCCCTAGCTAGAAGCTTCTTTTGGTGGCCACAGATAGACGCGGACATAGAGCGCCTAGTGGGCACGTGCGAGAGCTGCCAGAGCTCCCGGCCCGAGGAGCCCCGGCTACCCCATAGAGAGTGGGACACGGCCCGCGGACCGTGGTCCCGTATCCATGTCGACTTCGCGGGGCCCTTCCGTGGGGCAACGTTCCTACTGGTTGTCGACTCCTACTCCAAGTGGTTGGAGGTAATCCCCGTGAGCAGCACTTCCTCCGCGACAACAATAAAGCAGTTGCATAAACTCTTTGCGTGCTTCGGCCTGCCAGACGTCCTCGTGAGTGACAACGCAAGTTGCTTCACGTCGACCGAGTTCCAAACCTTCATGGAGAGGAACGCAATCAGGCACATCACGGCTGCCCCATTCCACCCCGCCACAAACGGTCAGGTAGAGCGCCAAGTGCGCACTACGAAAGACGCACTGCGGCGCATGGGCCCCGGCGACCTGAACCTACACCTGTGCCAGTTCCTAATCAGCTACAGGACCACCCCCTTAGCTTCAGGATTCTCCCCAGCCGAGCTGCTTATGAAGAGACGCCCGGCAACGCTGTTTGACCGGATGGATCCGTCCAGGGTGGAGGATGAGGGGAGAAATATAAATTTAGGGGGGGGGGAACTCCAAGAACTTTGCCACAGGGGACCCGGTCTACTGTAGGAACTACGCGGCCTCGGGGCCGGCGTGGGTACCGGGGTCGGTCATCGAGCAGACAGGACCAGTGTCCTACAGGGTAGAGACTAGCTCAGGGCTACTGTGGAGACGGCACGCCGACCAGCTCCAAAAAAGGGTCACCAGTGAGGGGAAATCAGCGTTAGGGTCCTCCCCCACCCGCATTACCCAAGGGGGAGACACGGAGGCGCACGAGGGCGAAATTAAAGAGAGGAATCAGTTTGTCCCCGACTATGACCAGGAGCACGAGTTTGACTATGATTTTTCGTACCAGGGGGAGTTAGCGGAGTGGTCCCCCACCCGTCCTAGCGAGAAGAGGGGTTTCAGTTCAGCCCCTGGTACCTTCAGTCCCCGCAACGCGGGCATGCTAGAGTACACCATAGTCCCGGCCCCCAAGAGACAAGCGCCACAAAGACAGGCAGCCAGCGGAATCTCGCCAGCCGCAAGTCCCCAGACCCCCGAACAGGCAGCGGGAGACAGCGGGTCCACGAGGGTCTCATCGTCAGTCCCGAAGTTCGTGCTAGGGGGGTTCCCCGGGCCCTGCAGGCGGTAGGCAAGGGTTCACTTCCCAACTGTTCATTCCATTCCCGTCCCCACAGGCAAGGTCACCGCAGCCTCATCACAGAACCACTAACGAGTCCCCACCTTACATTGCAGGACAAGACCGCGCGGGACCAGGAGCCACGGGCTCCCCTGTGTTAGGGCAAGCTGACACACGCCCCAGGCGCACGTGCGGGAAGCCACAATGGTTAAGGGACTTTGTCCCATCCTAGGGGGGAGGGGTGTTGTGTATGCAAGGACACTGTTGTTTTAAGTAAATGAATGTAACCAGCCCCATATCACAATGTATCACAGCTGCTAAAGGAACGCGAGCGAACCGCCCATTGAGGGCGGATGCGAGCGTTCATACTCACATGGTTCAATCCCCAAATCACGGACAGCCGCGGGAACTTCTCCGCATGAAGAACTACAGAAGAGGGGGGGGGGCGTGCCTCAAGTCGACGCCCCCAACGGTGGCAGCCAATGAGCCACCGTGCAACCAGATTCAAATGTGTTTCGTACTGTATATAATGTGATGTACCTCCGCCATTACCACATGTTCACCCTGGCCATCCAAGAATAAACCTGTGTTAGTCCTTATTGCGACTCCTTCTTTGTCTTCCGTGCGAGACACTAAAGGTATCTAAATGGATAGGAGGTCTAGCTCTGTCTGAGAGGGTGGCCTTGATAAAAGCTGTCTTGCCATTTGTCCCTCTACAAGAATTTTCCCTCTGCCATGGACTTACCTGGTGGTGGTGGTGGTGGTGGTGGTGGTGGTGGTGGTGGTGATAGTGGGAGGCAGCACCAATCCTGAGGATTGCAGCATGTGGCTATAGGCTACCTGTCATTTTAGTGACCCAAAACACTCCTGTGTATCCTTGTGTAGCATCTGAATAGTGGGTCACTATTTCACTCTCCAACAGAGTGTGGCTATTTTGATGGCAACTGTATGGATTATTAAAATGGGAATGAGTTTAGAGACCCAGTTACCCATTGTTAAAGATGATATTGGGATGATCAGTGGCAGCACCTTCCAACCTTAATAGCTTCCTTATGATGCTCCACACACCTAGAATGGCCTTGTGTATTTATACTCTGAGAACAAGGGGAAGAACAGGTGATTTTGTGTGTTTAGAGTATTAGAGAACAAGGGGAAGAACAGGTGAGTTTGTGTATTTAGAATATTAGAGGCCAAGGGGGTCAAGCAATGGAAAAGATGTGAATGGGTGTGACAGGCTGTTATGAGGAGCATGAATAAATGTGGTATCTGGTCAAAAGCGAACATGAACCAATCAGCATGGGTATGACCCACAGAGTACAGCACAGGGTACACAAATATCTAAGGAGGAACAACTGCTTTCTGCATGAACAAGTTACTCCCAAGATTTGTTGAGATCAAAGTCTGCACTGTTAAATTAGCTAATAAATTCCAATGTAACACCTTTTGGGAAAGTTGGAAAGTTTTTAAGGTACTGTTTTCTCTCCCTTTACCCACTCCAATGGTTTCTGAGTGCCTTGAGACTGCAAGGGCTATTGGTGATACACCATTTTTGGAGGTCACAAAATCAAAGGATCAGGATAAGTAGAAAGTGACTTGACAGCTCATAACAACAATATTATTTTAATGTCTGATTTGCATTATTTTGCTGTCTACTTGGCCTTATGTAAATGGCAGGAGGAAACTGTTGTCAAATGTTGAGGTTAACCACTTCAAAATGGTTGGAGCGGAGCCGTAGTGCTTCCACCATGAGCCACTCATGGGTGGAAGATATCACCATAGTAAGTCTGTAGAGAAACAAACCTGATTGTGCTGTTATTTATTGTCAAGTTGCTTCAGATGTTGGCCAACCCTATGAGTCAAATCAGTGGTTTCCAGAAAGTCCAGTCCTCAACAGTCCTGCTAAATTGTGGCTTCCTTCATGGAATCAGTCCTTTCCCTGGTCTGTCTCCCTAGAACTGGGAAGAGCAAGTCTTTGATGGAAAGTAATTGCTTAAAGAGATATACAGTACTATGTTTGACTTAAGTTTCCAAGTTATAGCATAAAGATTTACCTAGTCTTCCAGAGTTTTAATTACATGTTTCCAATGCTGCGTTTGACTTTTTCTCCTCTTTATGATTTTACGTGGCTCTTTTGATTGTGTCTATTTTTCTTAATCACTCAGTGAATTGAGTACTTGTGTGTGGAGCCAAAGGTCAAGAGTTTGATTTCTCAACTGTGTATCCCAGGAGAAGAGCATTAGACAAGCTGTGCAATCCCAGGGTGTCCTGAGAAGAAAGGGATTGTAACCATGTCTGAGCAGTCTACACCTAGGAAACTGTTGCTGGAATGATTGCTGCATGTGGGAATTACCTTGCTAACACATAATTAAAAGCAAATTTTAGGCTTCTGTGTTGGAAGAATTAGACATTTTGACACAAAAGGAATGAATGGATAAAACATGTAAAATATCTTTGTGGGGATGTTATATGCCATCAAGCTATATGCAGCTTCTAGGAACTCCAAGAGGGTTTTCAAGGTATGTGCAATATTTAAGGGATGGTTTTACCAGTGCCACCCACCCACCCACCCACCCCTTGAGTTCTATGGCCTATTCCATTGCTCCATAAGGAAGATCTGAACTTTGCTGTAAGTTGGATAACCACCACCCCATACTGCAGAAATTTAAGAATCATTATGAAGACCTGGCTGGCAGGGCAGGTATGGGGCCCTAATGGGAACACGGTCCCCGCCTGCTGGCTTATGTAAACAATTAAGAACTCTCTCTTCTTCTTTTTATAGTGGGTGGGATATGGGTCTTTTAAAGTGGGTGGGATATGGGTCTTTTAAAGTGTTTTTATGTGCTTTTAGAACTTGTTGTAATGCCGCCCTGAGTCAGGTTCTGCCTGAGTGGGCGGCATATATAAATATGACTATTAAATTAAATTAAATTATTAAATTAAATTAAAATGAAATTTCCTCCTAATGGTATAAATTTTAATTAGAAAGTACATAGATCTTCATCTTGAAATGTTATGTGTTTTCAGAATTTGCTCCATTGCTAATTTCCCACTTTAACCATTAACTCAAACTGTCTCCTGCCTCTCTTACTTCATTGTGAAAAGGATTGCTTTTTAAGATTTACAGTCTCATCTTAGATTTGTTTAAATCTTTGCGTAAACCATACTTGTTTTGCTGTGTACTCTGCAAATATTTTACTGAATCCTACCATCTCCCCCTTCCACTTACTCCCTCCTTGCTTATCGTCTTTACCCAGCCAGATAATGTGTTTCTTGAGCTTTATAGTCTTCTAAGTATTGAAAAAATGTAATTGAAACTCTCTGTTTCGATACTTTACAGGTTTTGCAAGTCATGAGGTGCTCTGAACAATTCATCATGTTCTAGGGTGTGTTTGCAGCAGTTTTTAAAAGGGAGATAGACTTCTAGCTGTTGGGCAACACAAATAACGGAAATTGCCAGGAACCATATTTTCCATGTTTGGTCATTACACAAGAACCATTTTCCTAGATGATCATGTTAAACCTGTTTGGACAAGCAGTCTATTTGTGATTCTGCCACCCGGTTAAGGGCAGTCTGTCTGGCCACTCAATGCTTAGTGCCAGGTACCGGTTAATTAACCTGACAACCCTGAGGACTAATGGCTTGGGTGCCAAAGTCCAAAGGGAAGGGTGATGGTCCCCAAGTGGATTAAATCCAACTTGAATCCATCTTGATGGAGGGCAACTAATTCATCAATTCTGGCCTGGAGCCGATGAGGACTTTGTGTGCCAAAAGGGCTCAGGATCAGAAAGTGACTCATGGGACTGGATCAGTGGTAAGGGTATCATGCTGCGATGCGGAAGACAAATGAAAGGTCACAGCATTATATTCTTAGGACAGTCTTCGTGGCTGATCACCATGAGGATCGCCAGTATTTGGATTTGGGTATGGCAGAACAACAAGAAGAAAATAATAAGAGCAGATCTGCCAAAACTATTTTGGTTTTTTAAATCCTTTTCTTGCTTCCAAACTGGCCCAGTTTGCACAACACTTGCAAAATGTTTTGCCATGATGTGTATGTCCACACCACAGATTATTTTAACTGGAAAATATGTCAGGCCAAGGACATGTACATACTTGTCAAGTTTTGGGAAATTTCTGTCAACCCAACATATTTTACACTCTTTCCTGGCGTCATCCTGTATTAGTTAGACTGCAATTAGACTGGAGTTAGACTGGAGGCCAGCACACGATAAGCATAGCTGTCCAGTTTCCCATTTTGGCCGGGAAATTTCCCTTATTTGACAGAAATTTCCCAAAATTTGACAGGTATGCATGTATAGGTTTAAAATAGCAGTTTAGGAGAAATTGCCCTGGGTTTCAAGAAGGGCCAAGGCCACTAGAGGAAATAAAAGGAATATAGATCTAAATGACCACCATCAAAATTACATAGAAGACATGAATTACATAGAAGACCTCAGCCAAAGAATCATCTCACATGATAGCCCTATTGTACTCTTAATACAGAAAATGGCAAAACAGAATGATTTCCTATAGGCAAAGGTGTCAGGCATGGGTGCATTTTATCCCTTTATCAATTCAATCTGTATGTTTTATTGTGAATTTTTGCTCTATTTGAATTATTTTGTATTGAATAAAAATTCCCCTTGTGAATAACTCTGTGTGAGTGTGGTATACTCAGCCTAATCTGTGTGAAGACACACTCATTCAAAGACAGGTGGGTCACTGAACATGCATGAGTCCATACATGTGCTGTCAGAGCATACCTGGTAGCACTAAACCTTTTCCATACCAATTCAAAATCTTACTGGATTTTGATCAGAGATAATATACTTGATACATATTGACAGGAAAAATTTATACAGAACCCCATTAGCTAACCTGTGCATTATAGAAATGTATGTGGTGGTTTTGTGCTTTTCTCACCCAAATCTGCCCAGGTTATCAAACACACACTGCATCTGTCTGAAATTGTGTAAAATCCATATAAAATGCACTTGCTGTGGGAAATTTCTCACTCAACTTGGCCAACAGCAGTCTAGCTAGATCAGTACACCAAGGACACAGTTTTAGGGAATGGGTTCTTCTGTCAATTAGTTTTTTGAAAGGTAGAAGTTTATGGTCTCTGTCCTTCGCCAATTTCCAGGGTTAAGTACTTTCTCTCCCAGGGTTATGACTAACAAGTGTTGCTTCTCATGGCTGGCCTTATTCTTAAACAGAGTGTGATTCCCACCTTACAAAATCAGTTTAAACACCAAGCTCAGGCAGTTAGTTTTTGTTGGAAGAGTAACAAGATGAGGATGAGAGAGAACAATGATTTCTAGCAAAGGCGCCACAGGGGTCCATCCCTGAGTACTGTAACATTTCCGGGTGGAGAAGATGGTCTCCTGCTTTATCCTCAGCCAACATAGGGTTTGGGGCTTGGCTGCACCTTCCTCTCCAGCTGCTTTGAAGCTTAGAGAAGAAAGCAAGAGGTCCAAAAAGGGGACCTCCATCATAGTGCCTATTTTGCAGGCCCTCTAATAGATTTAATGTACGTATTTGCTTTTCCTAATACACCGCACCAGAAACTTACAGACAGATGCCTCAAGGGCCCATTCTCAACATTTTCTTCCTCTTATCCTCACAGAATCAGTTGCTGTGCATCAACCTGATTTATGGGCTCTCTAGAAGCTGGGATTTCTCACTCTTCACTTTCTCATTCCAGGGTGAAGTTACGAAACATACCAGAAACAGGGCTTTATCGCTTCAGCAAACCAATAAATTTCTAATCTTCATCTGGGGCTTGTAGAATGTCATCTTAATGGTTAGTGAAGAGACCTTTTATCTGTCACTTACGCAAAGGCATCATGTTCATATTACATTATAGAGTTGATTTCATTGGTATTTGTACTTCCATTCTTTACTGACACCATCTTACAAAATCAGTTTAAACACCAAGGTCAAAATACTAATGAATTGGGCCATTCTGAAAATGTAACTGCAGCCCTGTTAATTTGTGCACTTAGCCTTCCCCCGATTGTGGTGCAGCTGGTGGAAAGGGCTGTAGCCATATCTGTGGATGGTCAGCCTAAGATGGGTAAGGGGAGGAACTGTGCAGGAATCAGAAAGACAAGAGTGGCAGGAAAACGAGACCTGTCCATAGACTCCCTCCTAGTAGTACTGTCTCTGTCCACCAATCAGGACCAGTGTGAGTGATGATGACAACATGTTGTCTATACCCAATTACAAATGGCTGTAAAAAAAATTTTTATATAGCGGGACAACTGGACCAGATTTCCTCAGACTGATGCCAACTGAAGGCCGGGGGTGGATTGGGAGACTCTGGAGTGGATTGGGAGATGCTGTGGAGGGGCCGAGATCTCCACCCTAGCCTGGCGGTTTCTCAGGCTGGGGTGGTGAAGAGGCCCATTGGCCTTGACCATGGTGGAGGGTAGGGAGGGTGGCTGTGGGACGGGGAAGGTTGGGTGAGGTTGAGGGTGGGTATTTGGGAGGGGGGTTCCTGAGGCCCACATTGGTGTAGTGATGGGCCTGGGGCGGCAATGCTGTGGGAGCCAAGGGGCGGGGTGCACTCAGGGAATACTGGACCGATGTTTAGTATCTGTCCCCTGTTCCAGCCCCCTGGCTACATCTCTGTTTCCTGAGCAGCTGATCCAGAGTGACCCCTCCCTTAGGCTGCTGCTAGTAAATGCCAGGTCAGTTTGTAATAAAGCCCCTCTGCTTTTAGATTCAATCTTGGGGGAGCGGGCTGACCTGGCATGCATTACTGAAACATGGCTGACACTGGAGGACAGGGTTCTTCTTTCAGATATGTGTCGATGAGCAGGTGTCAGTTGTGGCCAGGAGGGCTTTTGCACAACTTCGTGTCATACGCCAGTTATGCCCGCTCCTAGATCGGGACTCCTTGCTCATGGTCACACATGCTCTGGTCACCTCCAGACGACTATTGTAATGCGCTCTACATGGGACTGCCCTTGATGACCATTCAGAGGCTGCAACTGGTCAAGAATGCAGCTGCCCGGGTGGTGATGGAGTGCGGACGCTATGCTCGTGCCTTGCCACTGCTTTGGGAGCTGCACTGGTTACTGGTGTGCCTCCGGGTGCAATTCAAGGTGCTGGTGATGACCTTTAAAGCCCTGCATGGTAGTGGGCCAGGATACTTAAGAGACCACGTCACACGGAGAACATCTGTCTGTCCCACCAGAGTGGACCAGAGAGGCTCTCTTATTGTGCCATCTGCTAGAGAGGCGAGCCTCTCTAGCACCAGAAATAGGGCCTTCTCTGTGTCTGCTCCGGCCCTATGGAACCTCCTGCCAATCGTGTTACGACTCCAGATGGAGTTGTTTCTCTTCAGGAAAGTGCTAAAAACCTGGCTGGCAAAGCAGGTGTGGGGCACTGGGGATGTTGTGAACCCCACCTGCTAGCTTAGCTGATATAGTAATATTGCTCCCTTGCTCTTTTTAGTAGTCGGGCTAATTTTTTATTGTATTTTTAATTGGGGTTTTTAAATAAATAAATACAGTACACAGCTGATGGTGTTCCTTTGTCTTCTGGGAAGAGTTCCACTAGCGTGTCTGCCATGCCATTGGTGTAACTGCAAATGCCAATGGCATAACATGGCTTCTGCCAAACCTTAAAGCCCCATCCACGGGCAGATCTATAGTTAAAAGAACACTTACTAAATTCGAAATCAGACAAACACAATCCAAATGGTCCTGCTTGTGGCAGCAACCAAAACTGGCTCAAGATATGTGGCTGCCTGAGGCAGAATAGCCAGTGATACAATCTCCTCAAAGTATGGCACATTCATGGCTTGTTAAGACAGAAAACACCATGCATTCTTCTCAGCAGGAACAGAAATTCAGCAATATGAACTATCAATTTGCTGCCCTTTCCACAACAGCTCAGGTCAGATGCCTGGGGGTGTTGATGGGTGGGGTGTAGGGTGGGAATGCTCCATCAGCCTTATGATTATCCATGTCACCTTTGAAGGTGAGAGCTTTTTAAAATGGGCCCGTAATGAAAAGAGCTCTAGTTATTGAGAATTCACATGAAGAGGCTGGCTTAGGCTCATAGGAGGTTATTTCTTCATGCTGCTGTACTACCATGGCAGGAATCTGTGCAGATGGGGATTTGCAGTCATGAAATAAAAAGGAGACTGATTCTTGGGAGATAAGCTATGAGAAACCTGGGGAACATAGTTAAAAGTAGAGATATCTCACTGCAAACAAAAGTCTGCATAGTCAAATCAATGGTATTCCCAGTGGTAATGTATGGTTGTGAGAGCTGGACCATTAGAAAGGCTGAGCACAGAAGAATAGACACCTTTGAGATGTGGTGTTGGAGGAGAGTTTTGAGAGTCCCCTGGACAGCAAAGAGAACAAATAGGTCAATATTAGAAGAGATTAGCCCTGACTGCTCCTTAGCAGGACAAATAACAAAGATGAAGCTGAAGTACTTTGGACATCAAATGAGAAGGGAGGATTTACTTGAGAAGGCCTTGATGCTGGGAAATGCGGAGGGCAAAAGAAGAAGGGGACAGCCAAGGATGAGATGGCTAGATGGCATAGTGAACACAGTAGGCATAGGGCTAGGCAGGATGAAGAGGATGGTAGAGGATAGAGGTGCCTGGAGGGCAATGGTCCATGGGGTCACTAAGAGTCGGAATCGACTGTGCGACTGAACAACAACAAAAACCATAGAATACTCATTGGCTTCCTCCCATTGATCATATGTGGGGAGACTATTGCTTTGTAGTGCATCTGAAATGGCCATCAGAAAGAGCCTCTTCAAAGATTGTGGTATTTTGACCCACAACCAGGTGTATCCCAGACAACCTTGTTGTGCCGGCTAATCTTTCTCACTCTAGATCAGGTGATAGGAGCTACGGAATGAATTTACCAGAAGATGGCTTGATTTTGGCATCTTAAAGTCTGACCTAGAAATGAAAAAAGAAGATTGAGCAAAAAGCCTGAGCACAGTGAAGTTGGTGGTGAGACCAGCAGATGTGATCCCCTCCCACTAGCAAGGTCAGTCTGTTTACTAGCCAACAGGTGAAACCTTTACAGAACAGATGGCCCCCAAAATGACACCCCTGCAGAAGTGCTGTGTTACAATCCCCCCATCATTTCCAGCCACAGAAGTCCCACATGTTTGGTTGAAGAATACTATTATAGGTGAGCAACATCTATCAATGAGCAACAGGTCTTCCATTTTTCTGCTATAAGAACGACTGATTGTTGCTTCATCACAAAAAGATTTAAGTTTGCTGCACTGTCTGTCATTTCCAAGACAGTCAGAGAGTAAACAAAACAAAAGACACACACCAAAAGCTGTGTCACTTTAAAGACTAACTCCTGTATTTTAATGTTAGCTTTCATGGACCAAGTCTACTTCGTCAGATATAAGAGTGGATATCATGCTATCCATTTATACATTTCTGGTATGGAGAACCCAGAGTGGCTGGCTGAGGTTCATTGGACATGGAAATCAATGAGTCATTTACAACCAGTAATAAAAGGTTTTACAGCATAAAATCTCTGGTGGGTGTCAGTTTGAGGAGTTAGGTTTCTAAAATAAACATTTTGACATTGCAATTCGCTTAATGGGTTAATTGAGAAAGCTTTATGGAGTAGGCACAGCTAGGGGTCAATTGCCCTGAGAGACGTCGCTCTCCCTCCTCCCCACAATTTTAGGTCTGCTCTGCAAGGTGAATATAATTTTTAAATTTAATTATGTCCCAAAAATCCCTTGCTAATGTTCAAACCTTTAGGATGGTGCCCAGCATGTGTATATACTTTATCTCTGCTGTCTCTCTCTGAATTTTAGTCCTGTGATTTCCCTGTTCCAAAATGGCAACTTTTAGATCCGGTGTACAATGTCCAGGAAAATTAAAATGTTTTGAAACAGGTTTCAGTTTGTTAGTGTTTCTGATGTCTGATTTGTGTCCATTAATTCTTTTGTGAAGAGATTGTTCTGTTTCCAAGACAGTCGTATCCCTACCTTTTTTTGCCATTGTTCCCTGCAGTTTTGAATACCCGTATTGCTATTTCCACTTTGCAATCAAAACACTGTGTTAAGTCTGGGATCAATGTGTTTAATGAGAGATTGAGTTCTTCCTCCTGCTCTCCCAGGTGGCGCCTTCTGCCAGAGGACAGCATGCTTTCACCAACTGAGGATATTGGCAGGCACAGCTGACTCCAGAGCTGGGTTGCGCATATTCTCTCAGTCTGTATTCAGGAGCTATGATACACAAGATGCATTACTCTTTTGTTCAGACTGAGGTACAAAGGGAAATCAAAGGAATTATTCTTTTAGATGTCAGGTCCCGGAATCTCCAACCAGTACCCCAGGAGCCCTGGTGGCGCAATGGTTAAACTGCTGTCCTGCAACCAAAAGGTTGTGAGTTCGATCCTGACTAGGGATCAAGGCTGACTCAGCCTTCCATCCTTCCGAGGTCAGTAAAATGAGGACCCAGCATGTTGGGGGCAAAATGCTAATTAACTTGAGAGGGTGGTACAGAATTAATTAATTGTGGCATGGTATAGAAGTGTGATTGCTTACCCTCTCCCAGAATCCTCAGCTGACATAACCATATTGTTAGTGGGAAAATCTAAGGAAATCCAGTCCAGACTCAGTGTCTTCTGTTCTTGGTGGAAATCTCAAAAGTCTTTGCCATATTGGTACTTTTCATTAAAACCAGACATCTCACACCTTTAATCCTTTGTGATGGACAGGTGGCCAAACAGGTGGAGCCTCATTCTCCATAGTCACACCACTGCGGACATTCAAGAGAGAGAGAGAGAGAGAGAGATCTGGAATCAATCCATTCCCCATTTCTGTGCACCTTGTAAACATTTAGAAGAGCCCTCTTCCTTTAATGCCTCTGGCAACCCTACATGGCCAAAGAATCCACAGGGTTTCTGCCTCCTCCCCTTGGGCTTGTCTTATGGAGCCATGGAGGTTAATTACCAGCTTCAGAACCTTTGAAATGGTTATTCATTGACAGTGCCCAAACATCCTTTTCCTCACCTGGGGCTTTGACGCTCCTGCAAGCGGAATGGAGTTAGAAGGTATCTCTCTCTTAGATCTTGCCTCCTTTGTCTGAGCACTCCTGTTTCCCAGCCCAAAATGGTAAGCAAACCAATGTCCTTCCCAAAGAACTAAGAGAAAACAGACAGAGCTTGTTCCTACGCTAAACTACAACTCTGATACCATATGAAGGATTCCCCATCTCTGGGGGAAATCTGAGTTTCCAGGGTCACGCTAATGATTGACCAGCCCCAATGCAGAATTCTTGAGTCCCACCCACTCCAGTGACAGACTTTACTTTCTTAGGATCCAAGATCACTGCAGATGGAGATTGCAGCCATGAAATAAAAAGGCGACTGATTCTTGGGAGGCAAGCTATGAGAAACCTGGGGAACATAGTGAAAAGTAGAGACATCACCTTGCAAACAAAAATTCGCATAGTCAAGGCAATGGTATTCCCGGTGGTAATGTATGGCTGTGAGAGCTGGACCATAAGGAAAGCTGAGCGCAGAAGAATAGATGCCTTTGAAATGTGGTGTTGGAGGAGAGTTTTGAGAGTACCCTTGACAGCAAGAAGAACAAAGAAGTCAATCCTAGAAGAAATCAACCCTGACTGCTCATTGGAAGGTCAAATAGTAATGATGAAGCTAAAGTACTTTGGGCATCAAATGAGAAGAGAGGATTCACTTGAGAAAGCCTTGATGCTGGGAAAGGTGGAGGGCAAAAGAAGAAAGGGGTGGCCAAAAATGAGATGGCTAGATGGTATTGTAGACACAATGGGCACAGAGCTGGGCAGGCTGAGAAGGTGGAGGACAGAGGTGCCTGGCGGGCAATGGTCTATGGGGTAGCAAAAGGTCGGAATCGACTGTGCAACTGAACAACAACAAACCCACTCCTAATCTCCCTGCTCTGGGCCAGAAATCCCGTCTTCTATGAAAAGCAAACTGCCCATATATACAGTAATCATGTCTACTTGTTGCCCAGTTTGGTTTAATGGCATACAGCAGACCAGAACTCTGTGGCTATGCATCCTACATTAAAGGGTACCATTTCAAGGGTTAGGAAGTCCAAAGTTTAAAGATTTAAAAGCAAAATGTGATAAGGAAAAGCAGGATCACTGAAGTTACCATCCCCAGTTAACAACTGGGTAGTCAATTGAGTAGGCAAGCCGACAGGATACTGAGTTTAGGTATTGTCCACTGGAGAGATCATAGGGTCAATATAAATCAGGAGAGATTTGACAGCAGATAACAAGAGAGAAATATGTCATATACAGTACTTACATGCACACCCAAATACAAAAGTAATTTGTTTCCATTCATCATCATCTTTCTTCTTCTGCCATATCCGAATCTGAATATTGGTAATCCTCATAGCGATCAGCCATGAAGACTGTCCTGAGAATATAATGCAGTGGCCTTTCATTTACCTTCTGCTCACAGCATGACACCCATACCACTGATCCAGTTCCGTGAGTCACTTTCTGGTCCTGAGCCCTTATGACACATAAAGTCCTCCTCAGCCCCAGGCCAGTATTGATGAAGCGGCTACCTTCCATCAAGACGGATTCAAGTGGGATTTAATCCACTTGGGGACCATCACCCTTCCCTTTGGACTTGGGCACCCAAGGCTGTTAGTCCTCAGATTAGTTAACCGCCACCTGACACTCAGCGTTGAGTTGCTGGCAGTATGGTCTATGACTCCATGCTATTACCATAGCAGAGTTATAGAGCTTTAAAATAATTAATTGTTGTTACCCATTAGAATGGCATTTAAAAAATAATAATTTGTTGCAACATTCTTTGCATTGCTTACTATTTTTACTTCACTTTTCATTACTTCTTCAGAAAACTTAAAATTATGATCTTTGTAGTACAGTATCTACAAATTCCCTTAAAATGTAGCTAGGTGTTTTATTACACTAATAAAGTAACTTTGTTCCCACTCATTGCATTACCGTTTCAAGTGTAACTTTGAAATAACCTTTTAAATCAGGGGTGCCCAAATGTTTTGGGCTGTGGGCCAGTCACGTGGTTCAGCGGGCCAGTCACGTGGTCCCTCCCACCAGAAGCGGAAGTCAAATGGGCCCGTGCATGTGCAAAACGCTACAGTAAATGCACCTGCGGCTGTCGTAAACATGTTTACGACAGCCATGGGTGCGTTTATGGCAGCATTTTGCGCATGAGCAGGTGCATTTTGCTTCCACTTGTGGGAGCGGCAAGGGTGGCGCAGGCCATAGTTGGGCACCCCTGTTCTTAATGGATATTACATGTTTACAAGTACTGTAACTATGTTGCCAGCACCATATTGCTTCATGGCTTTGCGCAGCTCTAAATATAAATAATAATATTTGCATGCTGCGTACCTGTCAAGTATCCCATTTTGGCCGGGATTTCCTGTAATTCACCGCTCCGTCACGCTCCTTCCCGCCATCATCCTGTATTTGAATGGCCAGGAAAGGGGTTATTGCACATGCGTGCCACTGCCTCTGATGGGCACACATGCACAGTAACCCCTTTCCTGGCTGAAGGGGTTTCTGCACATGCACGCAGGGGTTACTGCGCATGCGCCAATGCCATCACCCGGAAACCTTCCCGTATTTGGACGCTGGCAACTTGACAGGTATGGCATGCTGTCTAGTCAATTCTGACTTATGGTGACTTTTCGCAGGGTTTTCTATTTTGAGAATAGACAGATGTGGTTTGTCACTCCCTTCTTCTTGGGGGGGGGGCACTTTGGGGCTGTACAGCTTGCCTTTGGCCACACACAGCTTCTTCCAGGAGACACAGTGGGGCATCAACCTCCCAACCTCTGGCTTCAAACCACTTAGCTATCCACCTAAATTATATTTCTATATTCTGACTTCCCATTGTTCAAGTGGAGATTGCCCATTGAATGAATGAAGCTTTGGCTTCTGTCAGGATGAACTGGATGTCTCCTTATGCAAGTATCCAAGAAGAAGAAGAAGAAGAAGCTCAAAGTACTTCCTCTGCTTTAATTGCATGAGTGGCCAAACATGAATGGCATCTTGACAATTATTTATAAAATTTCATCTGTACAATTTTATGCAGTCATATATATATATATATATATATATATGGGATGTGTCACCTCACCATGCTGGAGGTGTAGACAATTCTACTGGCACCCTGGCATTTGGCACAAACTAGCATGCAGCAGAGCAATCTCCGTCACACTGTTCTCCAAAATATCGTTAGGATTCAATCTGCTCAGCTAGGTACAAGCAGTTAATGGGAAAGTTCAACTCTCTCCGCTCCCTTCTTACATCTCTCTGCCTTTAGAACAGGCTGGAGTAGACAGATGTTGTAACAGAAGAAACTTTAAAGATGGCACCCTGTCAAGTTGAACATATTGCCATCCTACAGGAGAAATACTGTGATATTTCTTGAGGAGCTCTACACCAATTCCCTGCTGACTCCTGTGAATTATCATCTGGACAGTTATAGTGATTAATGCAGGGCAGTGATGGCAAACCTTTTAGAGACATAGTGCCCAAACAGAGGGGCAGGGCGAACTCTGTGCTGGGGGGAGGTAGGAAGTGCTCATATTGAGCTGCTGAGCAGAGGGGTGGAGCGAACTCTGTGCTGGGGTGATGGTGCACATGGCCACAGAGAGGGCTCACAGTGCCCCCTCTGGCACACGTGCCATAGGTTTGCCACCACTGTTCTAGGGAAACCCGGTTTGATAAACTGTAAATATGTAGTGGAGCAAACCACATTTTCCTTGCTGTATAAAGATTGTTGCAACTTTTTGTTTTTAACCTTTCCAGTGCACTGTATCTTGTCTCCCATTCAGGTGGAGCTTTGAGAAGACTGGATTTTGCTTGGCTGTTTGGACAATAACAGTAACCTGAAAAATACGTTGTTTGTGTTACTTATTTCTTAAATATTTTAAGAAAGAAAGCCAACTGCAGCTAAATTAATTAGCCTGACTTGTTCTCCTAAAGCAGGGGTGGAAATTAGGTGTGAACCATGTAGTACCCAAGGTCATTCTAGCAGTCCACCAAGATGCCTTCCTGGCCCTGGACCACAGTTGCTGCGAATGAGAGTTCTTAGCTTAGATGAAATGAGTAACCTTGTTTATTTATTTATTTTATTATTCAAATTTATATATTGACGCCCCATTCGAATGTCTCTGGGGGGCATTACAACAATAATATATAAAACATGCAATCCTAAAATATATTTTAAAAAAAACCTTTAAAAAACCTTAATGAGCACCAAAATTACTCCCACCCCACCCCTCAGTTGTTTAAAAAATACAGTTAGAAACAGTTAAAAGTGCAAGGAGGCCTATGCTATAGAAATAGGTTTGTTGTTGTTCAGTTGCACAATTGAGTCCAACCCTTTGCAACCCCATGGACCACTGCATGCTGGGCTCCTCTGTCATCTGCAATCCCCCGTAGCCCGACCAGATCTATGCCCACTACTTCAACAATGCCATCTAACCATCTCATCCTCTGCCACCCTTTCTCCTTTTGCATTCAATCTTTCCCAGCATCAGGGCTTTCTCCAGTGAGTCCTCTCTTCTTATTTGGTGGCCAAGGTACTTGAGCTCAGCTTCAGCATTTGTCCTTCCAAGGAGCAGTCAGGGTTGATTTCTTTTAGGATGGACTGATTTGATCTCCTTGCAGCCCAGGGGACTCTCAAGAGTCTTCTCCAGCACCACAGTTCAAAGGTGTCTATTTTTCTGTGCTCAGCCTTCCTTATGGTCTAGCTCTCACAGCCATACATTACTACTGGGAAGAAATGGGTACAAACTCATAGCTGTCCCCAAGGAGAGGGAAGAGTGGAAGGTATGAACCCAAGGCTTTGACTGAGTTCTACATACAGTAATTCTGTGCAGTTCAGTCCAAATATAACTACAGTGGTACCTCGCTTAAAGAGCATAATGCATTCCGCGGGATTGCTCTTTAAGCGAGTTTGCTCTTTAAGTGAAACACCATTGTAAGTGACCAATTGTGACTTCTGGCAGGGGGGATTGCAAACCCCGATTTAGTTGTTTAGCAAGTTTTTTTGTTGGTTTTAGTTGTTAAGCAAGGAGACCATTCAGAGAAAATTCTGCTCTTTAAGCAAGTTAGTCTCTAAGTGAGGTGCTCTTTATGCGAGGTTTTACTGTACTTTCTTTTGCAAGACCAGCTCTGGTTTTTCCTGCAGCCAGAATAATCGCAGTTAGACAGACACACAGACAGCTTCTATGTACTTGGTCCTTTAAAGGTAGGTAGTCAAGAGGTGGCTGTGAAGGATGGTGGTAGCAGTGGGTTCTCTGTGCACAACAAGTTTCCAGCTTGTGCATCTTTGACCAGTCATGCCAGAGAGGAATTAGCATCTTTCTCACTGCCATTGTGGATAACGCTGTGATGTATCTTTAATGATAGATCTGAGAGAATATGACCATAAGTTGCCACCCCCTCCCACAAGGGTTTGAAAATATTATCTTTCACAGCCTGGGCATCTCCAGAAGGCTTGTACTGCAACATCCAGCAATCCTAACCAATAGGTATGCTGGTTGGAGCCATTTGGAGTTGTAGGCAAAATATATGGAGGGCTCAAAAAGGAGAAAAATCTCCTCCACATATGAAAGACTGCAAATTAAACCTGTTTGCATAAAACAACCCACTGCTGAAGCAGTTTTGCAGCTCAGGAATCTCTCTGTTTCTATGACACATTTTGCAAATGCATTTGCTTTTTATTTGTATAAAGGAAATGTTCTAGTTATGGTCTCACCCTGCCCTATGTAGAGTTGCCATAATTCTCTCCCACAAAACCGGGACAGAAGTATACTTGACAAAAATGGGCGTGTTATCTACAAAATAGCCTTTTTAAAAACAAACATAATATAATGACAGCTATAAAACACTTTCACATTAAATATAGTAAAGGTAGGTAAAGGTTTCCCTTGCTTGAAAGCCAGTCATATCCGACTCTAGGGTTCAGTGCTCATCTCTGTTTCAAAGCCGAAGAGCCAGCACTGTCTGCTTCTGCAGACGTTTCCGTGGTCATGTGGCAGGCATGACTAGACACCAGAGCACACTATATCAATACATAAATGACTTCATTTACAACAGTTAATTCTTACTGTAAGATGACCTGTTGTACTTCTGAGAAGTCATGTCGCAGTCAACTCTTAACATCCCCAGTTCCAGGAAACACTTTGGTCACACTTATTGGGAAGTAGTGTGAGGCGAAGATGTTAAGATTTGTGTCCAGGTATACTCCAACTCCAATGTGGCAGTAAATTGCTCAGTTGATGGTGAGAGTTCTAATTTATTATAATGGTGTGTTATAATACACAATCAGTAAGTTTTAAAAATCTGGAACTTTAACATGATTTTTATTGAACTGGCTGGGACAATTTTTCCAACCTTGAATCCGGGACAATTCTGGTTTTCTGAGACGTATGGCAACCCTAGGCCCATGCAAAGGAAATAGAGTCACTTTTAAAAACATTTTCTTTTTTTTGAAAACTGTAAATCACACAGCAAAATTGATACCACCCACAGAATAGACAGGTCTTGTGGAATTTCTTATACAGTAATACCTCATACAAAGTCTGCTTCATACAACATCAGATTCATACAACATCGCCTAATTCCTTGAAAAAAGTTGCCTCATACAAAGTCGTGTGACTTTGTATGAGGCATTGGGGGTTTTCCAGGTTGCATTGTGCCTGGGCAGTATGAAAGGCAGGACACATGCATGCATTGCTCTTGTGGGCTTTGCATGAGGCAAAGAGTGTTTAGGAGTGGTTTTGAGCACGTTTTTGGATTTTTTTGAATTTTTTCATCAGAATTTTACAGCCTCTAAGACGGTGACAGGTGGCTGGGTCGGGCTATAATTAATGCGTCTTTTCGAGAGGGTATGTTTCCTGCACTGCTGAAACATGCTCTTGTGCGCCCCCTCCTGAAGAAGCCTTCCCTCGATCCAGAAATCCTAACCAACTACAGACCTGTCTCCAACCTTCCTTTTTTGGGGAAGGTTCTGGAGAAGGCAGTGGCACGTCAGCTGCAGGGGGTACTGGATGAAGCGGAATATCTGGACCCATTCCAGTCAGGATTCAGACCTGGATATGGTACTGAGACTGCATTGGTCGCGCTGATGGATGATCTCTGGCAAGAGCGGGATGGCGGTCATCCGTCCGTCCTTGCTCTTCTTCACCTCTCAGCGGCCTTCGATACCATTGACCACGGTATCCTTCTGGAACGACTCCACGGTGTGGTCCTGGTTTTCCTCATTTCTGAGGGGCCGGACCCAGTCAGTGTGGTTGGAGAGTGAGAGGTCGAGTCCTAGGCCCCTAAAATATGGGGTGCCTCAGGGCTCGGTACTCTCTCCTCTCCTATTTAACATCTACATGAAGCCGCTGGGTGAGATCATCCGTTCCCACGGGGTGCGGTACCACCAGTACGCGGATGACACACAGTTGTACATCTCGGCCCGTGGGGACCCCAGTGATGCAGTCAAAGTCCTTTCCAGCTGTCTGGAGGCTGTTGGGGTCTGGATGGGGGCAAATGGGCTACAGCTGAATCCTAGCAAGACTGAGTGGCTATGGATAGGGGGTCCTGCGTTATCCCAGGAGCTACCATCTTTGGTTTGGGATGGGGCTGTTTTGCCCCAGACCAACCCAGTGCGCAACTTGGGGGTCCTCCTGGATTCGCGGCTGCTGCTAGAAGAACAGGTGGCGGCTGTGGCCAGGAAGGCCTTCGCCCAACTTCGGGTGATTCGCCAGTTGTGCCCGTTCCTGGACCCGGACCTTTTGCTCATGGTCACTCACGCTCTGGTGACCTCCAGACTAGACTACTGTAATGCGCTCTACATGGGGCTGCCCTTGATGACCATGCGGAGGCTGCAGCTGGTCCAGAATGCTGCGGCCCGGGTGGTGATGGGGTGTGGACGTTATGCCCATGCCTCACCACTGCTTCGGGGGCTGCACTGGTTACCAGTTTGTCTCCGGGTGCAATTCAAGGTGCTGGTTTTGACCTTTAAAGCCCTACATGGTAGTGGGCCAGGGTATCTTAGATACTGCATCGCCCTAAGGACTTCTGTCTGTCCAACCTGAGCAGACCGGAGGGGCTCTCTAATTGTGCCATCAGCCAGGGGGGCTCGACTCTCTGGCACAAGGAGGAGGGCCTTCTCCGTGTCCGCACTGGCCCTTTGGAACCTCCTGCCTGTGGAACTGCATCTCCAGACGGAATTGTTGCCCTTTAGGAAGGAACTAAAGACCTGGCTGGCAAGCCAAGTTTGGGGTGCGGGTGGGGATGGGGGTACCATTGGGTGGTTGGTATAGAGAAGTGTGCCTTCCCCCAAGGTCCCTTCAGTTCTTGCGCACCTTTTAGGGGTGGGTTTTTTAACTTTTAACTTTGTTTCATCTTGTGTCTTTTATATATTTACTGCCCGCTATGTAAACCGCCCTGAGTTGGGTTGTACCTGAGTGGGCGGTATATAAGCGTGAAAAATAAATAAATAAATAATTTTTTAGAAGCATTCCTGGGATTTTTGCAGTATTCTTCAGGTTCTTGGACAATCAGGGTTGTTTGACATGTTTTTAGCCTTTAGATAATGATTTCTTAAAGTTCTGTCAGTTTCCTGTCTGTTTCCTTGACTTTGCCCTGAAGTCTGTGCTGTTACAGTACAATGTATCTCTATGGAAATGACATTGTATGAGGCATTGCGGCAAGGATTTGGACATTGTATGAGGCATTGCGGCTAGGATTTGGACATTGTATGAGGCATCGCGGCTAGGATTTTGCATGCCTCATACAAAGTCCAAATCCATATAAAGTCCAAACTTGTGGAACCAAGTTTGGACGTTGTATGAGGTTTCACTGTGTATATATATTTTAAAATCTTTACTGGATGGCAGTGGGGTTACTGGGGGACTAATAGTGAAAAGCTATTGAATGTGATTAATGAAGGTTCATGAATGAAAAGGTTTTACCTTGGCTAAACAAAATACTGACTGGGTGAGGCAAGTAAGTAAACAGTCCTTGGCCAAGCTGGAGGTTTACCTGTCGTCACTGCACGTTCCCCTCCTGTTTTTTGCATGTGCTTTTGTTTAAACAAATGAACAAACTGCCTATGGAAAAGTAACCAGCCATGCATTGCTTGAAAAATTAGCTAAGCCAGATTGTCTGAAAATGGGTTGGACATATGACTAATCACTTGGTAACGATTTTGATTACTAAACTGGAATACAGAATACTGAGCAATGGGCGCAATGACTAAGAAAGCAAACAGTGAAATATGAAGAAGTTGGTTCCTTTCCTTCATTTGTCATTAATTCAGCAAATGTAGTGAATAACCAGTAGATATGAATAAGAACCATTGATGGATGTCTTGTTTGTATCCATTTGTAATGTATCAGTTTTTAGTGGTAGCCAAGGCCAGCTCTACCATTACGCAGAGTGAGAGCACACCCCATACACAGCAGATGTAAGGTATCATAAAAAGGTAGAACAAATGTATACCATCAGGTGCCACAGAAAAGCATTAGATATATTAGGAGACCCATCACATCCTGGTCACTGCTTCTTTGAGCTTCTGCCATCGGGACGGAGACATAGAACAATGAAGACAAAAATGAGCCGTCTCAACAAGAGTTTCTTCTCTAGAGCAATTTTGGCCCTAAATGGAAACTCTGAAGTCATCTTATCCTATTTTAATTGTTATATTGTACTGTTTTAATTAGTGTTTTTTGCAGTTGTTGTTTTCTAAATTATGGGGTGTGCCTTATTTGAGTTGATATAGCAACCGAGAATGACAATAAACATTTATTCTATTCTAAATGTTAGTGGCTCAAGTAGGTAAGACGCTGACTGAGAAGCAGGAGGTCAGCAGTTCGATTTCTAAGTACTGCAGGATGGAATGAGCTCCCGTCTTCATCCCAGCTCCTGCCAACCTAGCAGTTCAAAAGCAAGAAATTGCAAGTAGATAAATAGGGACCACTTTGGTGGGAAGGTAACAGCGTTCCGTGCGCTCTGGTGTCTAGTCATGCCTGCCACATGACCACAGAAACATCTGCAGAAGCAGACAGCGCTGGGCTCTTTGGCTTGGAAACAGAGATGAGCACTGCACCCTAGAGTTGCATATGACTAGCTTTCGAGCAAGGGAAACCTTAAATGTTAGTTACAGTATCTCCTTTATTACTGGTGTGTTTTTACTGCCAGAGATACAAAGAGGCACTTGTGAGATATCCTGCCTTGGTTTGGGAGGGTGGGATGGCAATACTGTAGCAATTATAATAACAATTAAAGGCAAATCAAAGCAACCAGGGGCCATTCAACAATTACGTGATCCATTTTTTTGGGGAAATTGACCCTGTAATCCAACCGTAATTTTCGCTTCGAAACCCCCCTCCCCCCTTTTAAAATTATGTAATCCAGAGCTTTTGTATCAAAACTCTAATTTTTAGAGCTTTTCATTATTGGTGCCTACAGTAATGCAGAACGTATCAGTGAGGATTCTCGATGCATCACACCCTTTGTGAATATATATATATATATATATATATATATATATATATATATATATATATATATATATATATATATATATATATATATATATATATATATATATATATATATATATATATATATATATATATATATATATATATATATATTTGCAGAGAGGAATGAGGATGTCAGGTAAGTTCCGACATCATTTTTAAACCTAAAAAAGCACCATGTTTTGAAACCACAACAGCTCCAAAAGTATTACATAATCTTTTACCTGCCCCCCTTGCCCCCATGTGATTTTCCACAATTCAGATGGAAGACCCCTCCCCCTCGAGAATCACATAATTGTTGAATGGCCACTCACACTTATATACCGCCCCATAGCTCTTGGTGCACTCGCTGGGCAGTTAACAAGTTAATTAGCATTTTGCCCCAAACATGCTGGGGTAGTCATTTTACCAACCATGGTAGGCTGAGTCAGCCTTGATCCCCATCAGCATCAAACTCACAATGTTCTGACTGTAGTATAGCAGTTTAACCACTGCACCATTATTTACGGTACTCTTTTTTCCTCAGGCAGCAGGAGGCTTTGGGCCTGCCCTGGAAGTGACAGCAACGATAAAGACACAAAACATATTAAAGTCTACTTCTGAGTGCATTGTTTTAATTTCCTACAAATCCCCCTGGGTAGCGTTCCAGGACACTTTGTGGGGAACAATGATAGGCACAGAATAAACATGCCCTAGTTGGGGGGAAACCTTGATATGAAAAGAACAGTCCACTATGTCAAGTCAACAATTATAAAGAATTCAACTAACTAGTGATATGGTAATTCAGTTACTTATCACATGCATGCATGTAGCTTGGAGTCTGTGATGAAAACAGCGAGGAGTCTGTGCTTTTATTCAGCTCATCCTGGGTGTGTGAGCTGGACGATGGCAGCTGTCCTTGTGCTCTCGGTGGTGTTTTGGCCAATGTTCCTTCTTACTCTTCACTCCATGGATGGCTTCTGCCCGGGCTCTCTTCCCTGGATGGTTTCGCCTTCTGAGGTGGGGGTGGGGGTGGGGACTTTGAGATGGACCACCTGTTACCCTGGATGGCTTCTGCCCAGCCTCTCTTCCTTGGAAGCTGTATCCCTCTGAGGTGGGGGGATGGAGGAATCACAATATGGGATCAAAGTTGCTGGAAGAAACATCAACATTTTGAGATATGCAGACAATAAGAACATAAGAACATAAGAACAGCCTTGCTGGAACAGGCCACAGCCCATCCAGTCCAGCATTCTGTCTCAAACAGTGGCTCACCATTTCCTTCAGGGTATTATTCCCAAGCAGATGCCTTCTTCACCTGTTTAGGATTCCCTGGAAATGGCATTGAGAGATATCCTGCCTATCTCTCCAACCCGGAGGTTGTCCTTAAGTATCCATAATTATAGCCATTGATACCCTTGTCCTCCATTAACTTGTCTAATCCTCTCTTGAAGCTGTCAAGACTGACAGCTGTCACCACTTCTTCTGGCAGGGAGTTCCATAGACCAGTAATCCTCTGGGTGAAAAAGTACTTTCTCTTATTTGTTTGAGAACTAGTACCCAAAAGTTTCATCGAGTGTCCCCTAGTTCTAGTGTTATGCGATAGGGAAAACAGTTTTTCCTTATCTACTTTGTCCACACCGTGCATGATTTTATAAACTTCAATCAGGTCACCTCTTAGACATTGTCGTTCAAGAGTGAAGAGGCCCAACCGTTGCAGCCTCAGATGGTAAGGAAGGTGTTCCAGTCCCCTAATCATTCTGGTTGCCCTCCTCTGCACTTTTTCCAGCTCCATAATATCCTTCTGGAGGTATGGCGACCAGAACTGAACACAGTATTCCAGATGGGGCCTCACCATAGATTTATAAAGAGGCAAAATGACACTTGCTGACTTATTTTCTATGCCCTTCCTAATGATCCCTAGCATTGAGTTTGCTTTTTTCACTGCTGAGGCACACTGGGTTGAGACCTTCATTGAGTTGTCCACCAGGACACCAAGGTCCCTTTCCTGGTTTGTCGCAGAGAGTTCAGACCCCATCAGTTTATAAATGTAATTGGGGTTCTTTGCCCCAACATGCATCACTCTGCACTTACTAATGTTGAAACTCATTTGCCACTGTTTTGCCCACTCCCCCAGTGTCAAGAGATCCCTCTGGAGCTCCTCACAATCTCTCACAGTTTTCACTACCCTGTATAATTTGGTGTCGTCAGCAATACCACCTTAATGGCAGAAAGTGAGGAAGACCTAACGAATTTCTTGATTGGGCTGAAGGAGGAGAGTGCAAAAGCTGGCTTGAGACTCAATATCAAGAAAACTAAGATAACGGCAACAGGACCGATCAGTCCCTGGAAAATAGATGGGGAAGAAGTAGAAGCAGTGACAGATTTTACTTTCCTGGGATCTAAGATCACTGCAGATGGTGACTGCAGCCATGAAATAAAAAGACGACTGATTATGGGGAGACAAGCTATGAGAAACCTGGGGAATATAGTGAAAAGTAGAGACATCACCTTGAAAACAAAAATCTGCATAGTCAAAGCAATGGTTTTTCTGGTGGTAATGTATGGATGTGAGAGTTGGACCATTAGGAAAGCTGAACACAGAAAAATAGATGCCTTTGAGTTGTGTTGTTGGAGGAGAGTTTTCAAAGTCCCCTGGACAGTAAGGAGAACAAATAGGTCGATCTTAGAGGAAACCAACCCTGACTGCTCATTAGAAGGTCAAATAGTAAAGATGAAGCTAAAGTACTTTGGACATCAAATGAGAAGAGAGGATTCTCTAGAGAAGGCCTTGATGCTGGGAAAGGTGGAGGGCAAAAGAAAAAGAGGGTGACCAAAGATGAGATGGCTAGATGGCATCGTGGACACAGTTGGCACAGAGCTGGGCGGGCTGAGGAGGATGGTGGACAAAGGTGCATGGAGAACAATGGTCTATAGGGTCACAAAGGGTCGGAATCGACTGTGCGACTGAATGACAAGTTGGGGGAAGAATATACTGGAAGTTGCTGCATAGTCTGGGAAAATAAAAATGGCAGCTGATAGCTGTGTTTACATCAATACCAATAAAGGAACAACAGTGTAATGCTTAAGAGGGAGGTGGAAAACACAATGGCTACAAATAAAAGCTTTGAAAAGAATGAACAAAAAGACTTGTGGTTTTCTTGCGCATACAAGGAAATTATGTTCGTAATGATGCTAAGAAAATACACGGGCGGGGATGGGGAAGAAAAGTTCTTGCGGTGCTCTGAGGAGGCATTTTCACTGAATTAAAAAAAATTACAGAGGACCTTTCAAGATAAGAGAGAGCAAAATGTGATTCTCCTAATTATGTTGGACTGTAGTTCCTATCAGCTCCTAGCAGGATTGGCAAGGGCAAGGAATGGTCCAGGAAGAAGTATAGTTTCCAGGGTCCTTGGTGGCAGTCATGACGTAAAAGCGTTCCAAAACCAGTTGATAATTGTAATCTTTGTTGAGTCAACTTCTTCTAAGATGAGAAAACAAGAAACCAGATACATTGGGGAAAAGCTATTATCAAAGCTGAGAAGCTTAAGCAACTGATTTCAAAGCATAGCCAATTAATATTTCACAATGCATAACTAACAAGGGAGCTGGTTGTACCCCTTTAGTGTTTAAGAACCAAGACAATAGAAGCAGCCGAAGTCTGGCTTAATGCATCTTTATTGCATGATGGTCAGAGGGAACATGTGGTAATGGCGGACAAACAGCTCAATATATACAGTGGCTATACATTTGAATGTGGCTCCTCGGTAGCTCATTGGCTACTGTCTGCGTGACGTCACCCCCTGTCACGCCCTTCTTGTCCAGGTGAGGTAGTGGCGGGAATCTTCCCGCGGCTGTAGGCATTTGGAGAATTTGTACCATGTGAGCTGGACGCTTGCTACTGCCCCCAGTGGTCATTAGCTCGCGTCCTCATACAGAAGGTTACAGCGTTACTCTTTGAGATTGTTACATTAACTCATTCGTGTGGTTACATTATTAAAGGCACATTACACTCCATACACAACATCCCTCCCCCCTAGGATGAGACGAAGTCTCTCATCCAATATGGTTTACTGCATGAGCGCTTTGGGCGCAAAGCTGGCTGGCTTGTCCCGGGGGCGCTATCGCTTCTGTGTTCCCTGTGCTCTTGTCCTGCAACGGGAGAGGGAGACTCGTTAGCGACTTGCTGCGGTTCTGCGGCTTTTGGGGTAGGGGTAAACTCCATTGTGGGAAAACCGGGGGCATTGGGGATTAACGAAAAACCCCGCTCCTCACTTGGACGGATGGGGGACCACTCCGATAAACTCACCCGGTTTTGTAACTCAAAGTCAAACTCATATTCTGGGATATCTATGGGGCCATCCTCCAGGATACCTGCGGGGACAAACTTATTCCCTTCCCCCCTCGGTGGGGACCACTGGCTCCGCTCTCCTCCCCCTTGGGCTGAACGGGTGGGGGAGAACCGTAATGCTGAGTCTTGATGCGCGGTTCCCACGCCCTGGTTACTGGGAACCCATCGCCGGAGTTGGTCCGCATGTCGCCTCCAGAGTAGACCTGTGCTGGTCTCAACGCAGTACGACACAGGTCCAGTTTGCCCAATGACTACTCCCGGAACCCAGGCTGGTCCTGCGGTTGCGTAATTTCTGCAATGGCCGGGGCGCCTATTTCGAAACTCTTTGTGCCCGCTATCCCAATGTTCCTCCCCGTATCTTCCACCCTCGTGGGGTCTAGCCTGGTCAGTATCGTAGTTAGCTTCCTGCGCATAAGGAGTTCTGCGGGCGAGTAACCTGAGGCCTATAACCAAGCAAGAATTGGCATAACTGCAGATTCAGGACCCCAGGGCCCATGCGCCTCAGCGCGTCTTTTGTGGTACGCATGAGGCGTTCTACCTGTCCGTTTGTTGCTGGGTGAAACGGTGCGGAGGTGATGTGCCGGATGGCATTTACGTCAATGAACGCCCGGAACTCGGCGGACGTGAAACAACTTGCGTTATCACTCACAATTACATCGGGTATACCGAACGAACTGAACACCTTGCACAACTGCTTAATGGTTGCGGCTGATGAGGTGTTTGCCACTGGGATAACTTCTAACCACTTGGAATAAGCATCCACTATGAGGAGGAAAAGCAAGCCTCTGAAGGGACCTGCGAAGTCAATGTGCACGCGGGACCACGGCCCTTTTGCCGCGTCCCATTCTCTGTGCGGAAGCCAGGCCTCCTCGGGCCGAGAGCTTTGGCAACTCTCGCAAGTGCTCACCATGTGCTCAATATCAGCGTCTAACTGGGGCCACCAGAAATAGCTCCTGGACAACGCCTTGGAGCGGACAATCCCTGGATGGCTGACATGCAGCAGCTTGAGCACTCTTGCTCTCAGGGATTCAGGGACGACCACCCGCTGCCCTCAAAGGAGGCAACCCCTCTCCATGGACAGTTCCAACCTCTTCCTAAAAAAAGGAGCAAATTCTGCCACTGGGGAAGACGTTGGCCACCCTTTTTGCACCCATGAACTAACTAGGGCCAACGTCTTATCTCTGCCTGTCGCCTTGGCGATTTCCGCGGGTACTATTGGGGGTGAATCCAGGACCTCTATCATGAGCACTTGGTGGTCTTGTTCCACCTCACACATGGGGTTGCCCACGTGGGGCAGGGGTGACCTCGAGAGTGCGTCCGCATGGCTTATGTCCTTTCCGGGGCGATAAACCAGCATGTTCTGGTACGCATTTAAGAAAATGGCCCACCTCAGCATTCGAGGGGACAGAATCTGCGGTGTGGGCTTGTCTGCAGTGAAAATGCCTAGGAGGGGCTTGTGGTCAGTCACTATTGTGAAAGGGCGGCCATATAGAAAGTCATGAAACTTCTTCGTCCCAGCGATTATTGCAAGTGCCTCCCTGTCTGTCTGTGCATAGTTGCGCTCTGCCTTAGACAGGGATCTGGAGTAGAACGCCACTGGGGCTTCCTGCCCGCTTTCCAACACGTGGCACAGGACCGCCCCCACCCCCACTGGAGAAGCATCGCATACCAGAACCACTGGCTTCTTGGGATCAAAATGGGTCAGGATGGCCTCTGAGGATAAGAGTTGTTTCAGCTCATTGAATGCTCTCTCCTGACTCCCGCCCCATCGCCAAACCTCATCCTTCTTTAATAATCTACGAAGTGGCTCTGCCACCGATGCCTTCCTAGGCAGGAAGGAATGATAAAAGTTTAGGAGCCCCAGGAACGATTGCAATTCGGGCTTGGAGGTGGGGCGAGGAGCATTTTGAACAGTGGCCACCTTTGATTCGGAGGGTTTTATGCCAACAGGGGTCACCCGGAAACCTAGGAACTCTACCTCTTTTGCGAAGAAAACACATTTGTCTTTCCGCAGCCTCAAACCCGCTTTTTCGAATACTGTCAGTACTTTGTCCAGCCTTTCAGCCAATTCTGACTCACTCCCCCCTGTTATCAATACGTCGTCAAAATATGGCAAGACCCCCTCCAGACCCTTCAACAGACGCTCCACTAATGATTGGAAAATGCCTGGAGCCGAGTTCACGCCAAACTGTAGGCACGTCACCTTAAACGCCCCTTTGTGGGTGACTATTGTCTGCGCAGCAGCTGCAGCTGGGGTTACCGAGAGCTGCTGATAAGCCTGCGCCAGGTCCAGTTTCGCAAAACTCTTTCCCTCATGTAAGCTGGCCAACAGGTGGCTGACTACCGGCACCGGATATGCATTTGGGCGTATTGCCTTATTAATGGTACATTTGTAATCAGCGCAAATTCGAACCTCCCCGTTGGCCTTTAGCGCTGTTACAATCGTAGTTTCCCACTCCGCAGAGTCAACTGGAACTAGAATTCCCTGGCCCACCAACTGAGGAGAGCCAAACAAAGGAAGTGAGCACTGGTAAGTTTTGCAGTTGGAGTAGAGCTGCTTTAGAGGCCTCCACTAATTTAAATTGATAATTTAAACTGCTGAGAGCCACCTCTGTTCAAACAGAGGAAGCAGTTAGAAGCTTCCAGAAGCAGGGGGCAGAGCCACACCAGGCCCTCCCCTGAACTGTGACACATAAGGGCGGAGCCACACTAGCCTTTAAAAGCTCTGAGCTCTTTCAGGGTCAGCCCTTTTGACTCTGCATGTGCTCTTAAGCAGAGCTGCTGCTGAGGAGAGCCAAACAAAGGAAGTGAGCACTGGTAAATTTGCAGTTGGAGTAGAGCTGCTTTAGAGACCTCCACTAATTTAAATTGATAATTTAAACTGCTGAGAGCCACCTCTGTTCAAACAGAGGAAGCAGTTAGAAGCTTCCAGAAGCAGGGGGGCAGAGCCACACCAGGCCCTCCCCTGAACTGTGACACATAGGGGCGGAGCCACACTAGCCTTTAAAAGCTCTGAGCTCTTTCAGGGTCAGCCATTTTGACTCTGCATGTGCTCTTAAGCAGAGCTGCTGCTGAGGAGAGCCAAACAAAGGAAGTGAGCACCGGTAAGTTTTGCAGTTGGAGTAGAGCTGCTTTAGAGGCCTCCACTAATTTAAATTGATAATTTAAACTGCTGAGAGCCACCTCTGTTCAAACAGAGGAAGCAGTTAGAAGCTTCCAGAAGCAGGGGGCAGAGCCACACCAGGCCCTCCCCTGAACTGTGACACATAGGGGCGGAGCCACACTAGCCTTTAAAAGCTCTGAGCTCTTTCAGGGTCAGCCCTTTTGACTCTGCATGTGCTCTTAAGCAGAGCTGCTGCTGAGGAGAGCCAAACAAAGGAAGTGAGCACTGGTAAGTTTTGCAGTTGGAGTAGAGCTGCTTTAGATTGCAAACTAGTAACAAAGGAAGAATATAGTCTTACTAGGTAGAAAGGTAGTAAACGTGTACATTTTTGATGCCCGGAATACTGCACTTGTTAAAATGGATTCTGAGGGAACAGTTGTAGTTACCTGCAATACTTGTGCCATGTTTGTGTTCTTGCCAAAGCATATGGAGAACTACACTTGCAGCAAGTGCAAGCTGGTTGCACTACTAGAAGAGAAGGTCCAGCAGCTAGTGGCCCGCATATCTAACCATCAACAAATTAAGGAGCTTGAGCTGTTCTTGGACAGAGCAGAACAGACTGTGCTGGACAAAGTAGAGACAGGGCACAGTTCTGAGGGAGAAGGCCCTTCACTAACTCAGGAGGGAGATGTTTGGAGGAATGTGACTCAAAGGAGGAAAAGAGTAGGGGATCACTCTGAGAGTCTGAAATTACAGAATAAATTTGAGGCTCTTTCCCTCATCACACCTGATGAGGAACACACAGAGGAACAACTGGTTCCACCTGATGATCTCTCCTTCATCACACTTGATGAGATCCAGGAAGATAAACAACAGGAACAAACTGAGTTTCTCTCCCTTAATATGGTTGATGAGGTGCATGTAGATGAACAGATTGCAGGAGAGAGGCTCCTTGTACTAGGCGATTCAATAATTAGAAATACAGAGAAATGGATTTGTGATGCACATGATAACCATATGGTGACTTGCCTGCCAGGTGCAAAAGTTGCAGACATCACAAGAAATCTAGATAGATTGTTAGAGAGAACTGGGAACGAGCCAGTTGTCATGGTACACGTTGGTACCAATGATGTTGGGAAGGCCAAGCGGTCTGTCCTGGAAGCCAAATTCAGGTTGTTAGGAAGAAGATTGAAGTCCCGGACTTCCAAGGTAGCATTTTCAGAAGTGCTGCCTGTCCCTCGCACAGGACCTACCAGGCAGGCAGAGCTCAGAAGCCTCAATGCGTGGATGAGGTGGTGGTGTCGAGAGGAGGGTTTCAGATTTGTCAGGAACTGGAGAACATTTTGGGACAAGCCAAATCTGTTCAGGAGGGATGGGTTGCTTTTGAACCATGATGGGACCAGATTGCTGGCACTCAACATCAAAAAGGCTGCAGAGCAGCTTTTAAACTGATAACTGGGGGAAAGCCGACAGGAGCTGGGCAGCATCCGGTTCGGAAAAGTGTGTACTTGAGTAGTGAGGAGGATGCAAAATTTACTGAGCAGAGCGAGGAGCTAGTCACTAGCATTCTAGCAGAAGGATGCAAGAGGCAGTCTAACAATGCAACTGGACACAAAAGACTGTGTCAGAAAAGCATATATAAATGCTTGTATACAAATGCCAGAAGCCTCCGGAACAAAATAGGGGAGCTGGAATACTTAGCAATAGATAAGAATATTGATATTATTGGTATCACTGAAACCTGGTGGACGGATGATAACCAATGGGATACAGTTATCCCAGGCTACAAACTGTACAGGAAGGATAGGAAGGGGCAAATGGGAGGTGGTGTGGCCTTGTATGTCAAAGAAGTGATGAAATCGTATGAATTGGAATATCTAGGTGATTTGGAGTCACCATTAGAAGCTCTGTGGGTAAGAGTACCAGGCCACAAGGATGGTCTAACAGTAGGCATATACTATCGGCCTCCGACCCAAACTCTTGAGGGAGACTGGCAGTTGGAGAATGTTGTAAAGGAGGCATCCAAGAAGGGAAGCCTGGTTATAATGGGGGACTTCAATTACCCTCACATAGACTGGGTGAACTGTTGTTCAGCACATGATAAAGAGATAAAGTTCCTAGATATGCTAAATGATTGTTCCCTGGGACAGATGGTTGAAGACCCAACTAGAGGTACAAGAATCCTTGACTTGATCCTGAGTAATACTCAGGATCTGGTGCAAGATGTTAATGTGACTGATCCAATAGGGAACAGTGACCACAACTCAATTATGTTTAACTTGATCATAGACCGCAAGTCACTGATAAAATCTAACACAGAGACCTTAAATTTTCAAAAAGGAAATTTCCCAAAGTTGAGGAAACTAGTAAAAAAGAAGCTGAAAGGGAAAATTGAGAGAGTCCAAACACTCCAAGAGGCATGGAGGCTGTTTACAAAAACAATAACAGAGGCTCAATTGGAATGCATACCCAAAAGGAAAAAAGGCACTGCCAGGTCCAAGAAGACTCCAATGTGGCTTACAGGAGCTGTTCGGGAAGTGATCAAGAGCAAGAGAAGCTCATTTAGAAGATGGAAGGCTTGTCCGAATGAGGACAGCAGGCAAAAACATAAATTCTGGCAGAACAAATGCAAGGCAACAATCAGGAAAGCAAAGCAAGACTTTGAGGAGCGTATAGCTAAAAATACTCAGAGAAATAACAAAGACTTCTTTAAGTACATTAGAAGTAAGAACCCAACTAGGAAGGCCATTGGACCATTAGATGACAATGGAAGGCAAGGGGTTATTAAAGAGGAAACAGAGATTGCAGAGAGACTCAATGAATTCTTTGCTTCAGTATTCACTGAAGAAGACAGAGGCCACATGCCCAAAATAGAGCCTATCTTCGTAGGGAGGGAAACCAAAGAATTAAGCCAGATAGAAATAACCAGGGAGGAGGTCCTTGCATGTCTTGTTAAACTAAACACTAACAAATCACCAGGACCAGATGGCATCTCAGGGAACTTAAAGATGAAATTGCTGATCTCCTAGCCAAAATATATAATCTTTCCCTCAAATCAGGCTTTGTGCCTGATGACTGGAAGGTAGCGAATATAACACCAATTTTCAAAACAGGATCCAGGGGTGATCCAGGGAATTACCGACCTGTCTTTTTGACATGTGTCCCAGGTAAAGTGATGGAAACCATCCTAAAAGATAGAATTAATAGGCACATAGAAGAGAAGGCGCTGCTAAAGGAGAGCCAACATGGCTTTTGCAAGGGCAAATCATGCCTCACTAATTTGTTGGAATTTTTTGAGAGTGTCAACAAGCATGTGGATAAGGGGGATCCAGTTGACATTGTTTATCTGGACTTTCAAAAGGCTTTTGACAAGGTCCCACACCAAAGGCTCTTGAATAAACTTACCAGTCATGGAATAAAGGGACAGGTCTTGTCCTGGATCAGCAACTGGCTAAGGGACAGGAAACAGAGGGTAGCACTAAATGGACACTTCTCCAAGTGGAGGGAAGTAAAGAGTGGGGTCCCCCAAGGTTCAGTACTGGGACCCCTGCTTTTCAACCTCTTCATAAATGATCTAGAGGTAGGAGTAAAAAGCAAGGTAGCCAAATTTGCTGACGACACTAAATTATACAGGGTAGTGAAAACTGTGAGAGATTGTGAGGAGCTCCAGAGGGATCTCTCGACACTGGGGGAGTGGGCAAAACAGTGGCAAATGAGTTTCAACATTAGTAAGTGCAGAGTGATGCATGTTGGGGCAAAGAACCCCAATTACATTTATAAACTGATGGGGTCTGAACTCTCTGCGACAAACCAGGAAAGGGACCTTGGTGTCCTGGTGGACAACTCAATGAAGGTGTCAACCCAGTGTGCCTCAGCAGTGAAAAAAGAAAACTCAATGCTAGGGATCATTAGGAAGGGTATAGAAAATAAGTCAGCAAGTGTCATTTTGCCTCTTTATAAATCTATGGTGAGGCCCCACCTGGAATACTGTGTACAGTTCTGGTCGCCATACCTCCAGAAGGATATTATGGAGCTGGAAAAAGTGCAGAGGAGGGCAACCAGAATGATTAGGGGACTGGAACACCTTCCTTACCATCTGAGGCTGCAACGGTTGGGCCTCTTCACTCTTGAACGACGACGTCTAAGAGGTGACCTGATTGAAGTTTATAAAATCATGCACGGTGTGGACAAAGTAGATAAGGAAAAACTGTTTTCCCTATCGCATAACACTAGAACTAGGGGACACTCGATGAAACTTTTGGGTACTAGTTCTCAAACAAATAAGAGAAAGTACTTTTTCACCCAGAGGATTACTGGTCTATGGAACTCCCTGCCAGAAGAAGTGGTAACAGCTGTCAGTCTTGACAGCTTTAAGAAAGGATTAGACAAGTTCATGGAGGACAAGAGTATCAATCGCTATAATTATGGATACTTAAGGACAACCTCCGGGTTGGAGAGATAGGCAGGATATCTCTCAATATCATTTCCAGGGAATCCTAAGCAGGCATCTGCTTGGGAATACCCTGAAGGAAATGGTGAGCCACTGTGTGAGACAGAATGCTGGACTGGACGGGCTGTGGCCTGTTCCAGCAAGGCTGTTCTTATGTCCAATTCCGCCTCTATTTTGTCCTTTAGTGCAAAAGGCACCCTTCGTGGTTTGAGTCTTATCGGGCGGATCTCCGGGTCCAGGTCGAACGCAACTGGGGGCCCCTTGAATTTTCCGAGTCCCTTCTTGAATACCTCGGGATGCGCGTTACACACCTCCTGTATTGGGTCAGTTCCGATAGTATGCACCCCCCCCCCAATGAACAAACCCAGGGGCTTAAACCATTGTGTTCCCAGGAGGCAACAGGCTCCCCCCTTGAGGACAACCAGAGGGAGCTCCGAGGTGTGTTGCTTATATTGGACCTTGAATTTTCCCACCCCCAACACCGGAATGCTATTTCCCTGCATGTCTCGCAAAGTAGACCTCAGTGCTTTGAGTTTGGGCCGCACGTTGGGGGAAATTCGCAAAAATTCGCTCTGGGAAATGATGGAATAGGAGGAACCCGAGTCTATCTCCATCTTAACAGGGACCCTTTGCAACAGTACCTCTACAAAGTAACGTGGGTGTCCCAAGGACATGCTTTGGACCGCCGTGTTGTCGTCGCTGGGAACCCGCCGGCGCACTCCATGTACCTCGACGTCGCTGTCATCGGAGATGCTGCCCACGCCGTCCTGCTTTCTTGAGGGCCGGGCGCCCTCCTGCTTCCTTGGGGAACGGTCTGTCGAGCTCTTTCGGTCTTTGTGCCGCCACCTGCAAACCTTGGCGATGTGGCCCCGCCGTCCGCAGTTATGGCTCTCCGCCTTCTGGAATGGGCACTTACTGCGGTCGTGGGATGCTCCGCAGCCGTCGCAATGTCGGCCGTCCTTCCACACCTTCTGGATGTCTTCGTCCTTGCTGCTCTCCGTGGAGGAGTGTGGTGCCCGCCTGGCCGCTTGCACTGGGCCTGCTGCCCTGTCAGGTTGTGGGAGCCTTGTCCTGAACCCCTAAACCCCGGCCTCATGGCTTCTGCCTCTTGTAATGTTGGGGGCGGCTCTTTGTTCATCAGCTTTCGCTGGATCTCCTCGTCCCACAGGCCACACAGCATGCGGTCCCTGAGGGCGATTTCCAGGTTCTCCCACTTGCATGGGCCGGCAGCCAAACGGAGGGCCACTGCAAAGGCAGCCACGGACTCACCAGGTGACTGAACCCTCTTCCAGAAGGCATCCTGAGCCGAGAACATAGAGACCGTGAGCTGGAAATGGTCCCGCATGGCTTTCAGGAGCTGCTTGACCGGGACCTCATCTACCTTCCTTGAAGACACCAGGTCCACCAAAACCTTCATTGCCGGGAAACCGAGCATCCTGATAAGGGTGGCCCTTTTCTTCCCCTCGTCCGAGATGTCGGACACCATCAGTGCGCTTTTGAAGTCCATCTCGAACAGTTCCCATTCCTCCGGTTTTTTGATGTCGAAACCGGCCTGCATTGTCTTGATTCCGTGGGAAGCCATATCCCACCTTCGTCGCCAATTTAGTGTTTAAGAACCAAGACAATAGAAGCAGCCGAAGTCTGGCTTAACGCATCTTTATTGCATGATGGTCAGAGGGAACATGTGGTAATGGCGGACGAACAGCTCAATATATACAGTGGCTATATATTTGAATGTGGCTCCTCGGTAGCTCATTGGCTACTGTCTGCGTGACGTCACCCCCTGTCATGCCCTTCTTGTCCAGGTGAGGTAGTGGCGGGAATCTTCCCGCGGCTGTAGGCATTTGGAGAATTTGTACCATGTGAGCTGGACGCTCGCTACTGCCCCCAGTGGTCATTAGCTCGCGTCCTCATACAGAAGGTTACAGTGTTACTCTTTGAGATTGTTACATTCACTCATTTGTGTGGTTACATTATTAAAGGCACATTACACTCCATACACAACAACCCCACTACCTGGTTCTAGAGACAATGAGGGGTGGAGGATAGTTAAGCTCAGAAAGTCAGCACTGGGAAAGCTGTTTGGAGAACTTAATGATGGTGCTTTGTTACAACGCATCTGTGGAGTATCTGTCAGTCTTGAAAGATGTATGTTTGTTAGAGTAGGAAGCTTTCTTTCTTTTCTTGCACATCCAGTTGAGATTGGATAGCTCAGTATTTCAGATACTGTATCTGGCTGTGGAGCCAGAAGTTGGGAGTTCAATTCCCCACTGTGCCTTCTGGGAGAAGAGCCATCCTCATTGGTCATCAGGAGGTGAACACAGACTTCATTTACAAGTATGACAGCTCATTCACAAAGGTCTGCCTGTGAACATTAAAGAATTTCAGCTTCTAATGGCATGCCATCTGAAACGTGTAGTTTATCCCTCTAGGTTCCAACTCTGAGATTCTAGGGAAAAAACAGAGATTGCTGTTGGAATATGCTAAGCCTCACTCCTCCCTTGGCTTTCCTGCAAGGAAATGGGGTAGAGCTGGCTGGCTTCCCAGTCAAAAACTCAAGCAGCAGCAACACCAACAATAGCAACAACAACCCTCTACTGGGCATCCTCAGAAGCCAAATCTATTAGATCAGGGGTTCTCAACCTTTTCAAGGTGGGGGCCAGGTCACGCTCTCTCAGTCAGCTTCGAGGGCCAGATGGCCATTTTGCCCTGCCTGCATGATGGGGGGGGGGCTATTTTGTCATAACAGCTTCAAAGGAGTGGCCATTTTGTTTCTCAAATGCCCTTGGAGGGGTGGGGGGCCACATGAAATGGCACCATGGGCCGAATCTGGCCCACGGGCCTTAGGTTGGGAACCCCTGTATTATAAGGTCTACACTGATTCAAAATAGGATGGATTTGGCACCCCCTTTCTGCAAACAGTAAAAGATAGGCCCACCACAGTGTAGAAGATCTTAGATAGATAGATGGGTGCTGCTGTAAGACTACTGAGTCAAATCTGCACCAGAAAAAAATGGGAAATACAGTTTTTATATTTACAGTCCTTGCATGGTCTTGCGAGTCTGAGAAGAATGGGAATTCTTTACTTTCAAACACTTGTCCTGCTCGGCTGTGCCTACTTTCAATGGCACCCAGTGCTCTTGCCAACTGCAGAGAATCATTATGAACGAGTGGTTAGATTGATGCACTGGGGTTTGAGAGAAGTGAGTTCAAATCCTGTTGAGTCCGAAGAATAACATGCAATGTGACAGGAGTTCAGAGGTTAACCAACAGTGATTTATTACAGCTCAGTTTGGACTGGGGACTAAGGGGATGAGGTGGTTACTTATATACAGACAGAACGGCAGTTACAGAGATACATTTGCCCGGGCTTCCGAAAACGCGGGAACCTGTGTTAGAACCAATCAGATACAGATGATAGTAATATGAATTAAGCACCTTAAAGAAAGGGTGTCCTTTTGCTGCAAAGACTTAATGGTGTCTTGAGAATTAAAGCAACATAATGTTTGGACACAACAAATCCCCACTCAGCCATGGAAATGCATGGGGTGACGTTGGACCAATTGTACTCTTTCAGTTTACTCATGGTATCGTTGTGAGGACAGAGTGGGGAGAAGAAAAGTTATGAAGGGTGCCTTGAGCTCATTTAAAGAAAGGTACAGGTAAAGGTCACCCTTGCTCAGATGCCACTCATATCCGACTCTAGGGTTCAGTGCTCATCTCTGTTTACAGTATAGCCAAAGAGCCAGTGCTGTCTGCATTTGCAGACATTTCCATGGACATGTGGCAGGCATGCCTAGACACCAAAGTGCACGGAATGCTATTTACCGTTTCCACTGAAGTGGTCCCTATTTATATACTTGCAATTTCTTGCTTTCAAACTGATAGGTTAGCAGGAGTTGGGACAGAGACAAGCGCTCATTCTGTCATGCAGTACTTGGGTTTTGAACTGCTGACCTTCTGCCTCCTAGTCAGCATCTTAACCACTTGAGCCACTGTAGTCCCTGTCATTTAAAGAAAAGTGGGATATATATATCACCATGTAGGTAAATAAATAAAGTCCCTCTTTGGGCAAATCTAAACAAAAAGGGGAAATTATGAGCCTTGTTTTGTGATGATGGGGCTGGATTCACATTTCCATTGCAACAAGAGTCCTTTTCTGTCAATGTTCAATGAAAGTACATGGAAATAATTTCACTCATGATCAAGGAGGGGAGAAGGAATGAGTGGATCTCCAGATGTTGCTGAATTGCAACTCCAAGTGTCCCTCAAAATAGGCTAGGGCTAATGGGAGTTGTGGTCTACGAACTGCTGGGAAATCATGTGTTTTCCACATCCTCGCTGAAGATCAATCCAGAAAAACAGGAGTTGGCCATGTTTGTTTAACAGATGGAAGATCATATAAAAAGAGATCTCATTACACAGGGTTGCTTTCCGGAATCTTGAGCCAAATGCAAGCATGGTGGTCTTTTGAGAGAAACTCTTCCCAGCTTCCAGTTCACAACAGCACAATTATTGCATTGAGAAAAGATCAAAATAGAAATGAGGTGTGTCTCCACTCACTGCCCTTTCCCAAGCTCTCTTTACATTTTTCACAACTCAACACACACACACACACACACACACACCCTTCTGCTTATGAAGGAACCTGATGGGCTAGGCCAACAATAACAGACCTTCGCTCTAGCTTCCTAATTCATGGTGAGTTTAAACATTGTTCCTCATTTCTCAACAGTTAGCACTGTTGTTTGATGAGCTTTGTGAGATCTTTACAAAATTTTGTCACTTGGAAGAAAATCCTACTGCAAATGCAGACATTGATAATCTAATCTACAGAACCATAAAGAGGCCATTTACTGTATACCCAGCAGGGAATCCACCCAAGCAGCACTATGGTCTGGACTGTGATTGCAGAAGGAGCAATTTCAAAGTCTGAAGGTTTGAACAGCCACTGCAGTATATTGGTCTCTAGGGTGCTGCATTAAATTATAATCTCCGAAACGCTTAGAAAGGTCAGAGGTCTTACTGTACTATCTTGGACATACATTGTTGTGAGGGCCCTGTAACTAGCTTGGATGACAGAACTGGGGTACCACTCACAAAATATTCTTGTTCACTGGAGGTATATGCTTATATTTTGGGATGCTAGGAGTGCTTTTCCAGAACTTTAGTTCCGTAGGTCACCCTTGGTCAAAAGCCAGTCGATCTGACTCTAGGATTCAGTGCTCATCTCTGTTTATAGCCAAAGAGCCAACACTGTCTGATGGAACAAACATGATCAAAAAATAATAATTTTTTAATTGTGTTAGAAGCACACAAAGATGCTTTCTGGGTTGAAAGGATTTTCGCTGGAGGAACTCCACTCAGGGGATGCCTGAATGAGGCTCCTTTCATATCCCCAAGATTTTTTCCCCACCAAAGTGGTCCTTATTTATCTACTTGCAATTTCTTGCTTTCATACTGCTAGGTTGGCAGGAGCTGGGACAGAAATGGGCACTCATTCCATCATGTAGTACTGTACTTGCGTCTTGAACTGCCAACTTACTGACCTTTCAGCTAACAAGGTGAGCTTCTTAACCCATTGAGCCACCGCAGTCCCTTATTATCAAAATGAGGCACATCTTCCTAAAGGTTGAGATATATACTCATCTTGTAAAAGAAAGTACAGTAAAACCTCGCATGAAGAGTGCCTCGCTTAGAGACTAACTCGCTTAAAGAGCAGAATTTTCTCTTAACAACTAAAACCAACCAAAACTCACTTAACAACTAAATCGGGGTTCGCAATCCCCCCACCAGAAGTCACAAATGGTCACTTACAATGGTGTTTCGCTTAAAGAGCAAACTCGCTTAAAGAGCAATCCTGTGGAACACATTATGCTCTTTAGGTGAGGTACAACTGTACATGTAAGACTCTTCTGGTCATTTGCTTCCTATGGAGGAGAAGAGAAACCTTGGCCCATTCACTCTCCAAATTAGCTTGTGGCCCCACATCCGGTGCTGGAGAAGGGTTCGCCTGGTAGCCCAATCAGCTTTTCTTTGTTGGAATGGAGAAGAACCAGGAAGGCAGGAACCCTCTTGCCCTTCACCTCAGCCAGCAAAGAGTCTCATGGCATTCCTGGCAGAAAACCAAGCTGTTTCTCCCAAAGGCCCCGCTGCTTAGCCCAAATAACAATTTATTTTTAATGTTTTTTGTTTGTGTGCATGGTCTTCCTTAAAAAAAAAAAAACCCAAGCATTGCACATTTCTTTGCAAACCCATTGTCGAAGTGATCTGTAAATATTTATTATTAACTAGCATATTTTGCCTGGCGTTGCCGGGCTTTTTAAAATTGTGTTGGATAGTAAAGGGTTTCTTTTTCTTTTCTTGAAACAATGATGCTGGGATGTTTTAAATGGTGTTGTAAGGTTTTGTGATTTTGTGGCTTCGAGGCGCTGAGTCCGCCTGCGGTGGACTTGCGCTCCCAGTGTTGTTGTTGTTGTTGTTGTTTTTGTGTGCTGGCTTCCTCAGTGCCAGGCTCTTTAAATTGGTTTTTGAAGGTTTTTGTTTTATGTTTATGCAAATTTTAATTTAATTTAATTTATTTAATGTAAATTAATTTGTTTTAGTTTAAAATTTAATTTTGGTTTTTTAAATCTTTATTTTTACATATTTTTTATTTTGTTTTTTTTTGCGTGTAAAGTGATTTCTGGTTTTTTTTTTAGTATTTTTTGAGATTAGTGTGATTATTTTTGAATGTTTTTATAACTTATTTGATTAATTTTGGAATTAATCTTATTAGTTTCAATATGTTTGAATGTTTTTTTTTCTTTTGGCCTCTGGGTGGGGGTGGCGAGCTTTTCTTCCTCTCTACAATTTTTCTCTTCTGTCCTCTGGGTGTCGCTTCTGGTAAGTTTTTTCTTTATTTTCTCATTTGAGTTCCGGTCCTCATGGATAGAAGACGTCTTTTGGTAAGCTCTCTTGGGTTTTTTTTTTGGGGGGGGGGGTTGTTTTTTTTTGGGTGGGGGTGTCTGTGTGTTTTTTCTTGTTTGTTTTTGGCTGTTTTTGTGTTTCCTTTTTGGATTTTGGTGTGTTTTTGATTGTTTTTGGTTTGTGTTTTTGTGTTTACTTTTTCAGGGGTGGTGGCTTTCTTTCCCATGGGCCATGCTGGCTGGCCTGTGGGAAGGAAGGGCAGCAGCGGCGGGGGGGTCCTTTCCTGCGGGCCATTCTAGCTGGCCCGTGGGAAGGAAGGGCAATGGTGGGAGGGGCTTTCTTTCCCATGGGCCATGCTGGCTGGCCCGTGGGAAGGAAGGGCAATGGCGGAGGGGGGCTTTCTTTTCCACGGGCCATGCTGGCTGGCCCGTGGGAAGGAAAGGCAGCGGCGGCAGGGGGGTTTTTCTTTTTTTCCCCGCGGGCCATGCTGGCTGGCCCGTGGGGAAGAAGGGCAGCGGCGGCGGTTTTTTTAAAAAACTTTTATTTTTCACACGCCGGCTGGCCCATCAAAAGGATGGGCAGTGGCAGCAGGGGGGGTTTCTTTTTTTCCCCATGGGCCATCCTGGCTGGCCCGTGGGGAAGAAGGGCAGCAGCGGCGGGCATTTTTTTAACTTTTATTTTTCGTGCGCCGGATGGCCCATCGAAAGGATGGGGAGCGGCGGCGGGGTTTTTTCTTTTTTTTCCTGCGGGCCATGCTGGCTGGCCCGTGGGGAAGAAGGGCAGCAGCGGTGGGCGTTTTTTTTTTTACTTTTATTTTTCGTGCCCCGGCTGCTTCAGCGTTCTGCACGCTAATGGCACGCAGGACGCTGGGGCTTGTAGTTTTGCCTGCGCGTGTTTGCTTACTGCAGTGGTTTTTTCCCTGTGGCTTTTTTTGATTTGCCGCGGCGCATTTCCGAATGTTCCTTTTGCTGCGCCGCTCAGCCTGATTGGCTCTGGCGCGGCGCAAGGAATGTTGGGAATTGAAGTTCCCTTTTTTTGTTTGCATCCGGGGGGCTCCTGCCCCCTGGCAGAAAATTTCAACCCGACAGTTACCTGCGAACCGGGTTCGGGAGAGTGAACGGAGGCCCATTACGGGCTAGTGGGGCCTGGTGCAACATCCTTTGTCACATTCCAATGGTTAACGCACCATTTTATAGGTATAGATAATAACAAATTTATCCACCCTTCCATCACCAATTTTTTGACAATCCACCATTAATTAGAATTGTGTTTTTAAATTGTTTTTTAACTCATTCTACTAGTAGCGCTGCCTAATGTGAAGGTCAATGTTGTCATGGTCCCATGCTACTTTTTGCACTTCAACTCATGGAATCCCACAGCCAATGTGGCTATTGTGGGATTTAAATGTTACAGTATATATCGTCGTTGACTGCAACTCGTATCCGAGAATGCATTTTTTTCCTGAAGCAGGAAAAATGTCATTGGTGTGAATTTGTTTAAGGTGGATCTCTTCTTGCCATGAAGTGACCCACACACTATGATCTCAGAGCCATCACCCATGGCACACATGAAGCGCAACATGCAGGATTTAACACCAGGACTGCAATGGACCGCCACAGCCTTGAGGATATAGACAACGTACGCCTTCACAGCCAGTCCATCTGTATATATACAGTGATGCACTGAAGCAGGTCCTGTCCTGTTCTAGAGAACCGGTAGCAGAAATTTCCCCAGGCCACACCCACCTGGCCGACCACGCCCACCTCCATACCCCATTGTGTTGGTCATGCCCACAGATTTGGCCCCGCTCACAGAGGTGGTAGTAATTTTTTTTGGAGTGCATCACTGTATATACACACACACATAATATTATGCATTTCTCCTTACTTCCATGCCTGCAACAGTAGGATGACATATAGCGAAAAATTTCACCCTCAAAGAATTTTGGGGGCATAAAATGAAATGATGTGAGAGGGATCCAGTCCCAAATTTACAAGATTACTATTAAGGTGCTTATGATCTAATATTAATCATCTCATCTGGTAAGCTGTAAACTATTACTGGGTTTTTAGTGATACAATATCCTTTATTTTCACAGCCTCTTCCCTTTGCTTTGTTTGCTTTCCTTTGCATCTGATCATGTACATCAAATAAGATTTTACTTAATGGTCAGCCTCCCATATTTTTGGGGCATTTCCTAGTGCTGGAATTGGCTATTACAACAGCTGCTTGTCAGTTTTAGCGCTACTTTACTGAGCCCGAATTGTCCTTTGGCAAAATCCAGGCCTAGAAGAGGCTGATCTCATTTGGCTTTGCCAGCTCGCAGTCACCTGTATTCCAGGTGTAAGGTGTTTTCTTTGATTTTTTTAAATGGCACCATGATGATAAAAGCATGACTGGGCAACAAATGCAGTTTGCGTTTTGAAAACATCAACATGATCCTAGTTGGAAATTGGATTGCCTGTCTATGGTCTCACGTGCACGAAGGAGACATTCCCATTGAACTGTTAACAAAAGTAGAATAAATTGGAGGGTTGGAATTTGACCACGAAGCAGGGGAGACAGGTTTGTTTAGTACACATAATGTGTTAACAGCATCCAGATTTTCTTGGCACAGCATTTGATGTAGGATTTTGATATTTTTAAGCATATGGGAGGCAGAAGGTCAGCAGTTCGATTCCCAAGTACTGCAGGATGGAATGAGCTCCCATCTTTGTCCTAGCTCCTGCCAACCTAGCAGTTCGAAAGCAAGAAATTGCAAGTAGATAAATAGGGACCACTTTGGTGGGAAGGTAACAATGCTATGTGCGCTCTGGTGTCTAGTCATGCCTGCCACATGACTACAGAAACATCTGCAGAAACAGACAGTGCTGGCTCTTCGGCTTTGAAACAGAGATGAGCACTGAACCCTAGAGTCGAATACGACTGGCTTTCAAGCAAGGGAAACCTTTACTTTTAACCTAAATGTCTATAGATGCAGTCACCTCTAGCTTTTTGGCTGTAAACAGAGATAAACACTTCACCCTAGAATCGGACACAACTGGCTTTCGAGTATCTTTACCAAAGCTTTCAATTCATGTTTTGCTGAATCTTCACCCTCCGAAACACTTACTTGCTGATGTTCTGGAATTGTTCCCTCTCTCCCCACTTCATTTTATCTGTGGTTCCTCCACTAGTTGCAAAGCCTGATAATTACATTTCCATACTTTATAAATAGTTTGGCACCAAACCGTCTGAAGGCCAGTTGGACTCATCCCAACTTACCAGGTCCCTTCTGGGTAGGGTGGGGCCTGGTCCTGGGTGGCAGGGCTCAGCTGACAATTTTGCTGACCACCTTGCAGAGAACGTTGCTCGCATCCTGTTGTGTTCTGTAAAGCTGTGCCTTTAACAATGTACCTAGCCATGTGGTAACAATGTAACCTTTCTGTGTGCAACATTATAACCTCCAGCTGTATCACTGTAACCCTTATAAGAGGACGCGAGCTAGTGACCACTAGATGGCAATAGCGAGCGTCCAGCTCTCATGGCCCAGATTCACCCTGGATCAGCAGCGCGGGAAGATTCCCGCCGCCTCCTCACCTGGACAAGAAGGGCGTGACCTTCTATGATGTCACGCAGGCAGCAACCAATAGACTGTCAACGAGCCACATTCAAATGTATAGCCAACTGTATATATTGAGCTACCCATCCGCCATTACCACATGTTCCTCCAGATCATCATGCAATAAACCTGTGTTAAGCCAACCCTTCGGCTGTTTCATTGTCTTTGGTCCCTCACACTAAATTGGCGACGAAGGTGGGATCATGGCTGCCCACGGGACCAAGACATGCGCCGGTTTCGAAATCAGGAAACCAGGAGACTGGGAGATCTTCGAAATGGACTTCCAGGGAGCACTGGTCGAATCTGAAGTCACGGATGAGGCAAAGAAAAGGGCCATCTTCACCAGGATGCTCGGACAAGAAACCAAAAAACCTTGGTGGACCTGATCGCACCGAAAAGGGTGAGCGAATTCAAGGTCAAAGAACTCCTACAGATGCTGCGCGAGTATTTCCGGCCCTCGACGGCGATGTTTCCCGCTCAGAGCGCGTTCTGGAGGTGAGTCCAAGTGCCCGGGGAGACGGTCGCCGCCTTTGTGGCGGCCTTGCGACTGGCCGCCGGCCCGTGCAAATGGGAGAACGCTGAAGTCACCCTCAGGGACTGCGTGCTATGCGGCCTGAACGACGCCGAGACTCAGCGCACGTTGATGAACCAAGAGCCACCCCCCACGTTGCAGGAGGTCCTGAAAGCGGCACAGGCCGCGGAAGCCACAAAGGCTGGGGTGCAAGAGCTCCAGGACTGGCGGCCGAAGACGAGCAAGGCAGAGACTTCGGTGCATGCAGCCCGGCGAACTTCGAAATCGTCCGCAGAGAGCAGCGACGACGAGGACGTCCGGAGGGTCCGGAAAGAGGGCCGGCGGTGCGATGGCTGTGGAGCAGCCCACGACCGCGCCAAATGCCCGTTCAGAAAGGCCGAGTGTCACAACTGCGGCCGCCGCGGGCACATCGCCAAGGTATGCAGAAAAAGGCGCGAGGCCCGGAGGAGCTCGACAGACCGTTCAGCGGGACAAGACCGCTCGACGAGACCCAAAGACGGCGCCCAGGCCACGAGAAAGTGGGACGGCGTGGGCCGCATCTCCGACGGCAGCGAGGATGACGCCCCAGTATTCAGCGTGTCTGTGGGACACCCCCGTTACTTTGTCGAGGTACTAGTGCAAGGGGTCCCCATTAGGATGGAAATTGACTCGGGTTCCTCATATTCAATTATTTCCCAGAGGGAGTTTTTGAGAATTGCCCCTCACATGCGACCCAAGCTCAAAGCGTTGAGGTCCACGCTACGGGACGTGCAAGGGAACAGTATTCCAGTGTTGGGGGTTGGAGAATTTCAGGTCAAATTTAAGAAGCACACCGCGGCTCTCTCCCTAGTCGTGCTTAAAGGGGGGAATTGCAGCCTCCTCGGAACTCAATGGTTTCAGCCCCTGGGTTTGTTTATTGGGGGGGTGCACGCCGTTGGGACTGACACGGTACAGGAGGTGTGCGACGCGCACCCCGAAGTTTTCAAAAAAGGACTGGGGAAATTCAAGGGCCCCCCAGTGACATTCGACCTAGACCCGGAGGTCCGTCCAATACGACTCAAACTGCGCCGGGTGCCGTTTGCACTCAAGGACAAAATAGAGGCGGACCTGGACAAATTGGTGGGCCAGGGGATCCTTGTTCCTGTTGATTCTGCGGAGTGGGAAACTCCAATTGTAACAGCACTAAAGGCCAACGGGGAGGTCCGCATATGCGCTGATTACAAGTGCACCATCAATAAGGCGATCCGCCCTAATGCGTATCCGGTGCCGGTAGTCAGCCATCTGCTGGCCAGGTTGCACGGGGGAAAGTGTTTCGCTAAGCTCGACTTGGCACAGGCCTACCAGCAGCTTTCGGTGTCCCCTGCCGCAGCTGCTGCACAGACCATAGTCACTCATAAGGGGGCGTTCCAGGTGACGCGCCTTCAATTCGGCGTAAATTCGGCGCCTGGAATTTTCCAGTCACTTGTGGAACGCCTCCTGAAGGGGCTAGAGGGGGTGTTGCCTTATTTTGATGACGTGTTGATAACGGGGGGGAGTCGGGCTGAATTGGCCAAGAGATTGGGAAAGGTTCTGGCAATATTCGAAAAGGCGGGGTTGAGACTGCGAAAAGACAAATGCGTCTTCTTCGCGACCGAGGTTGAGTTCCTAGGGTTTCGTGTGACTCCTGAGGGGATAAAACCATCCAAATCTAAGGTGGCCGCCATCAAGAAGGCCCCTCGCCCCACCTCCAAGCCCGAGCTGCAGTCGTTCCTAGGGCTGCTTAACTTTTACCACTCCTTCCTCCCCCGGAAGGCAGCAGTGGCTGAACCGCTACACAAACTGCTTAAAAAGGACGAGGCATGGAAGTGGGGCGACGACCAAGAGAGGGCATTTAGTGAACTGAAACATCTCCTGGCGTCTGATGCCATACTGACCCATTTCAACCCCAAACGCCCGGTGGTCCTGATCTGTGATGCATCCCCGGTGGGGGTGGGGGCGGTGCTGTGCCACGTGCTAGAAAACGGCAAGCCGCTAACAAGTCTCCCTCTCCCGTTACAGGACAAGGGACCAGGGAACAAAGAAGCGGGAGCACCCCCGGGGCAGGTCAGCCCACATCACGGGCCAAACGCACTTGCAATAAGCCATCTTGGTTGAGAGACTTCGTCTCATCCTAGGGGGGAGGGATGTTGTGTTCTGTAAAGCTGTGCCTTTAACAATGTACCTAGCCATGTGGTAACAATGTAACCTTTCTGTGTGCAACATTATAACCTCCAGCTGTATCACTGTAACCCTTATAAGAGGACGCGAGCTAGTGACCACTAGATGGCAATAGCGAGCGTCCAGCTCTCATGGCCCAGATTCACCCTGGATCAGCAGCGCGGGAAGATTCCTGCCGCCTCCTCACCTGGACAAGAAGGGCGTGACCTTCTATGACGTCACGCAGGCAGCAACCAATAGACTGTCAAAGAGCCACATTCAAATGTATAGCCAACTGTATATATTGAGCTACCCATCCGCCATTACCACATGTTCCTCCGGATCATCATGCAATAAACCTGTGTTAAGCCAACCCTTCAGCTGTTTCATTGTCTTTGGTCCCTCACACTAAACATCCGTTCGGGGTTTAATCCTGACGTGGAAATTGATCGCCTGGAGAGTGCTGAAGCAGAGTCTAGCCATGTTATCTGGGATCAGTTTGATCCTGTTGCCCCTGATGAAGTGGTCAGGCTCCTTGGAGCTGTGCATGATACCACTTGCTTATTAGATCACTGCCCTGCCTGGCTGATTAGAGCTGCCAAGGCTACAACAGGCAGTTGGGTTGGTGCGATGGTGAATGCCTCTCTGCGAGAGGGGGTGTTTCCAGCAGCTTTTAAACATGCGCTGGTACTGCCCCTCCTGAAAAAGCCTTCGCTCGACCCTACGGTTGTTTCAAACTTCAGACCGATTTCCAACCTTCCCTTCATGGGGAAGGTGTTGGAGAAAGCAATGGCTCAACAGCTCCAGGGGCTTCTGGATGATACGGATTATCTGGACCTGTTCCAGTAAGGGTTCAGGCCCGGTTATGGTACCGCGACTGCATTGGTCGCTCTCATGGATGATCTGTGGCGGGAGCGGGATGGAGGCAACCCCTCTGTCCTTGCTATTCTTGACCTCTCAGCGGCTTTCGATACTGTCGACCATGGCATCCTTCTGGGCCGGCTTCGAGGGTTGGGGGCCCAGGGCACTGTGTTGTCCTGGTTTTCCTCATTTCTGACGGGCTGGACTCAGTCGGTGTCCTTAGAGAGTGGGCAGTCCAGCCCTAGGTTGCTCCCTTGTGGGGTGCCTCAGGGTTTGGTACTCTCACCTCTATTATTTAACATCTACATGAAACCACTGGGTGAGATCATTCATTCCCATGGGGTGAGGTATTATTATCAGAATGCAGATGATATCCAGCTGTACATCTCAGCCCGTGGGGACCCGGTGATGCAGTCAAAGTCCTAACCAGGCTATTTGGGTCTGGATAGGGGACAACGGGTTACAACTGAATCCTGGCAAGACTGAGTGGCTATGGATCAGGGGTCCCGTGATTTCTCGAAAGCTACCATCTTTGGTCTTGGCTGGGGCATCTTTACCCCAGTCAGATCCGTTGCGTGATTTGGGGGTTCTCCTGGACTCACGGCTACTGCTTGAGGAGCAGGTGGCAGCCGTGGCTAGGAGGGCCTTTGCACAGCTTCGTGTCATCTACCAATTACGCCCGCTCTTGGACCGGGACCCCTTGATCACGGTCACTCACGCTCTGGTCACCTCCAGATTGGATTACTGTAATGCACTCTACATGGGGCTGCCCTTGGCGACCATCCGGAGACTTCAGTTGGTCCAGAATGCGGCTGCCCAGGTGGTGATGGGGCATGGGCATTATGCGCATGCCTCACCGCTGCTCCGGGAGTTGCACTGGCTGCCGGTTTGCCTCCAGGTGCAATTCAAGGTGCGGGTTTTGACCTTTAAAGCCCTACATGGCTTTGGGCCGGGGTACTTAAGGGACCGCGTTACCCCAAGGTGGTCAGCCCGTCCTACTAGGGCAGACAGGAGGGGCTCAGTGGTGGTCCCATCTGTGAAAGAGGTCCATCTCAGTGGGGCCAGGAAAAGAGCCTTTTCCATGTCTGCCTCTGCCCTGTGGAACCTTTTACCACCAGAATTGCGTCTCCAGTTGGATCTTCTTCCCTTCAGAAAAATGTTGAAGACCTGGCTATGTCAGCGGGTTTGGGGCATAGGTGACTCTACACAGGCCCGCTGGCTTATTTAGCCTCTCGGGGGATCCTGTTTTTTCATTGTTAATACCTTGTCGGTGATTGTTTTTGCTATTTTATGCTGGGTGGGGGAGGGTGTTTTTAGTTATAATCTGATTAGTTTTTATGTGTTTTAATGTTGGTTTTAGTGTGACGGGTTGGTATTGTTTAATGGTTATTGTTTTATTTGTGGTCATATTGTATTTTTATATGTTGTTAGCCGCCCTGAGTGATGTTTCTCATCAGGAGGACGGGATAAAAATTTGTAAATAAATAAATAAAAAAACTTGACTTGGCTGTGAGATTGGCTGCAGAAGCCCAGCCCATGTGCCTGTTTGGTAGGATCGGTGAGGCTGTTAGGTAACTTATGGACTTCAGGATGTTCCCAATCTTTGGTTTTGGGACTTTAATTCCCAGAAGCCTGAGTCAATTCTCCAAAGCACTGATTAGCCAATTTACTGACTGAGGCTTCTGAGGATTGAAGTCCACCAGTGTTCAGCAGAAAATAGTTTGGGAAATTTCTAGCCCATCTCAAAGGGTATATTCTGTGATTGGCGTCCCTCCATGACTGTTCTGAAATTGGTCTTTCCTTTGCAGGGCACTCTAGAAAAACCACAGCAACTCAAACAGCAGTTCCAATGGTGCTCTGTGTGGTCATTTCCTGATTGTTTTTTATGGACACACTGCAATTTCTGACAGTACAGTCCCTTTTATTCCTGCCAGTTGTCTTTCTGCCAATTCCTGCCTCTCTTTCTTCACACCTCCTTGATCCTCCCTGGAGACATCCTCAGTTTCCTTGATCTTTTTGCTCCTTTGCACCTCAGTTGACATATGAGGGTGTGGGATTTCTTTTCAAACAATCTATAATGAATATCTCACATCTGAAGAGATGCATAGCAACTTTACAAAATAATAAAAAGCAGGTGGGTGGGGTGGGGTGGGGAGAATGGGCTGGGGGCATAATATTCTCTTCATGTGACATTATATCCAGCCCTCAAGCCATCCAGAGTGACTTACCCACCCACAGCATCTTTTTATTGTGCCGAATATTAGCTCTCATCATGGCAATCAGCTACAGAAGATTGTCCTGGGAACAAGATAATTCAGTGGCCTTCTATTAGCCTTCTGCATTACAGCATGACACCCATACTACTGATCCAGTTCCGTGAGTCACTTTCTGGTCCTGAGCCCTTTTGGCATGCAAAGTCCTCCTCAGGCCCAGACCAGAATTGATGAAGCTGCTGCCTTCCATCAAGATGGATTCAAGTGGGTTTAATCCCTTGAGGACCATCACCTCTCCTTGTGGACTTTGCCACCCAAGGCTGCTAGTCCTCATGATTGTCAGGTTAATTAACTGCTTCCTGATGCTCGGCGTTGAGTTGCTGGCGGCATGGTCTGCTCTATTACCATAGCAGGATAACCTGGCCAGATAGGTTTATCCACCCACACAGAATTGAAACAAGGTAAAAAGTACCACACCTTGGCTGTGTATTAAAAACTGGGTTGTGCCTCTTCGCAGCTAAACAACAGAACATACCCTTTCCCTGCTTTATTACAAAGACTAGCATTTTTTGCCCGGCTCTGCTGGGCAGGTATAACGTGTGTGCTGGTGGTTGGGGTGGTTTTGGGGGGTACACACACACAACATAACCATACACGCAACACAACCACACGCAAACACACAATACACACACAACACATCCAAACACAACCACACACACACAGCACACACAACATAACCACACACACACTCAATACACACACACAACACATCCACACACACAACACATCCACACACACAACACAACCACACACACAACCACACACACACACACAACACACACACTCAATACACACACACACACACACACACACACACACACACACACACACACACACACACACACACACAAACACGCAGTAGCTCCGTGGAGAGAGGAGGTGCTCTTCCTCCTCCTCCCCAAAGTCTTGGTGAGGACATACACACACACACATGCTGAAGCTGTGCAGGGGAGGAGGGGCTCTTCCTCCTCCCCCCAATCCTCGGCGAGGACACACACACACACAATACACACACACATGCCATAGCTCTGTGTGGAGAGGAGGGGCTCTCCCCCCCGAAGCCTCGGTGAGGACACACACACACACATGCATGTCGAAGCTGTGCAGGGGGAGGAGGGGCTCTTCCTGCTCCCCCCAATCCTCGGCGAGGACACCCAGGAGGCCTTCGCCAGGTGGGCAGGTGTGTCGGTTGGCGGCTGGGCTGCCAGCTTTTGGTTCCCCCCCCCCCCCCGCCCAATCGGCGAAGGTCTCGAGACCGACAGGGACGGATGACAGGCCATGCCACGGAGGCACGGAAGGTGAGCGGGCCAGTGCAGAAGGCCGTGCCGGGGAGGTGCAGAGTATGAAAGGCCCAGCCGGCAATAGGTAAGTGGCGTGGGGGAGTGGAACTGAGGGGGGAGGGGGCGGGTTCGTGTTCCCATTTTTTCTCCACTCAGACCTGGGTGGGCAGCATGGTCTCCGGGCCCATTACCCCCCTCAGTTCCTCTCCCCCGCCCCACTTACCTATTATCAGCTGGGCAGGCCTTACGTACTCTGCGCCTCCCTGGTGCGGCCTTCTGTGCTGGCCTGTTCACCGTCTGTGCCTCCGTGGTGCGGCCTGTCCTCCGTCCCTGCCAGCATCAATGTCTTCGCCATTTGGCCGGAGGGCACCAAAAGCTGGAGGCTCTGCTGGCAACCGACGTAGCTGCCTGCCGTGGTGAGGTGGGGATATCTTCTCTCCAGAAGATGAAGTGTCTCCTGGAGGAGGGAAGTTGTTGACATGTTGGTGTTTTTTTTGGTACCATGCGTGCTGGCTGCCCCGCCTCCTCCGCGCTCACACCCTTCAGCCTGATTGGCTGAGGGGTGGCACAGCGCGGAGGACGCTGGGCCTTGTAGGTTTTTTGGTTCGCCTTTGTGGGGCGGTTGCCCCACTCTCGGCGACTGGACCCTTGCGGCGACCCTCACAGGATGGTAAGGTAAGTGTAGGCAGCTCGGTTCGGGATGGTTAGCCTGGGTGTGGCCGTGTATGCTGGACAAGCACGGCCCAACCCCCTCCTTATAGGTAAAGATGTGGTTCCAACCTTAATATTCAACTAAAAGTACTCTGGACCTGATTATCCCAGACTGTGTTTAATTGAATACATGGCCATCTTCTGTGCCACAGTTAAACACAATTTCTTACTGGTGTATGTCATTTAAACATGTATTACCAGTTATTTTTTAAAAAAACATACTGACTTGTATACTTATCTGTTATGATAACCATTCTGCATCTCTGTCCCTGATGTGCATAAATTGATGCCATGAAGCCTCACTCTTATGTCTGATGATGTAGACTTGATCCACAAAAGTAAACATTAAAATACAGCAGTTAGTCTTTTTTGTCATTTTGTTTTGTTTACTCTCTGATTTGTCTTTTAAACATTCTGTTTTGCTTCAGCTAACTGTACCTCCTAATTTACTGTGTAAACCAAGGGTTTCCAACATTTTCAAGCTGGAGGCTGGGTCACGATCTGTCTCAGCCATTTTATCCTGCCTACATGATGGGGTGACCATTTTGTCCCAACAGCTTCAAAAGGGTGGCCATTTTGTTCCTCAAATGCCCTTTGGGGGGGGGCACATGAAATGGTGCCATGGGCTGCTTCTAGCCCACTGGCTTTAGATTGGGAACTCCTGGTGTAAAGCTTTTTTAAAAAAAACCTCTTTCATCATTTTGGGGAGTCGCACTGCAAGGGAGAACAGAAATATTTTAAATTATAAACAAATAATACCCAGATGGAAGGAAAACTATCCAAAGTAGCATGGTGCGCAATCATTCTCCGGTTTTGCATACTTTTTATGATAACCTTTCTTCTCAATCACATTTTTCACTCCATTTATTTTCCATTGAGTATTTTAAGTAAGTAGCACTTTAGAGATATTTCCAGATTTTTAAGTGCTAGTTAAAAATAGCAATTGAAAATAAATAAATATGTGTAAAATTGCACAACAGTACTATTTAAACTCAAAAACAAACAAAGAAACACCTGTTGTCATGTTCATCACTGCTTTTTAGTATTCCACACCATTAAATGTTCCCCTTTTTCTTAAAAGGACCAGAGGTGTTTTGAAAAACAACATTCCAGGAGCCTCAAACAGACATCTGTACTTAAAAGTACAGTATTGGCATTATCAGACAAAGGCTATAATCTAGTAGTAAGTTGCAACTAGAGGAGGCCCACTGAATCAATGGAACTTACTGAGGAGTTGACTCACCAAATCCCAATGGTTATCCACTCTAGTTGTGACTTTCTCTTGGATTTTAGCTCTGAAAAATTAACATCATTGTCACGTTATTCTCCACTCCCGCCTCAGCAATTAACATGCCGACAAGTAGTGTTATTTTCCTTTTCACTTGTTATACCCAAAACGGACCTATGCCAGCTCAAAATGCCAAGACAAGGGTAAAGGTAAAGTTCTCCCTTGCTCGAAAGCCAGTTGTGTCCGTCTCTAGGGTTCAGTGCTCATCTTTGTTTCATAGCCGAAGAGCCAGTGCTGTCTGCTTCTGCAGATGTTTCCATGGACATTTGGCAGGCATGACTAGACACCAAAGTGCACAGACCATTGTTTACCTTACCACTGAAGTGGTACCTATCTATCTATTTGCAGTTTCTTGCTTTCAAACTGCTAGGTTGGCAGGAGCTGGGACAGGACTCGGGTCTCCAACTGCTGATCTGCCGAACTTCCAGTCATCAAGTTCAGTGTCTTAACCACTAAGTCCTCAATTCTCCTTCAAACCATCCTTTCTATAGATGGGGCTGGGGAGGATTAATTCTGGTCTGTTCAAACCCCACACCCCACCCCATTTGATCTGATAACCTTAATTTGGTAAATCTGGATGCCGTCTGTACAACCCAGGGCCATTGTAGATGAAGTGATGGCTCCTTCCAGGCTGTAGGGGCTCCTGCCTGTCTAGATGATAGCTTAAGAAGAAAGGAAGGCCACAGAATGCTGTTTTCTTTCATAGCTTGATAAAACGTCCTAAACAGTTTTGATTCCTCAAGTGGACAAAACCCAAACACTAAGCACATAGCATTGATTCTCTTTCTCACATTTGCTTTTATAGCTTTCTTTCTTATCAAGTTGGGTCTGCTTGGATAAGGGCTCTGGCCAGGTCAAAATAACACCCATGCACAAGAAGGGAAGATTTATGGTTTCTTTGCTTTTGTTTAATTTTATTGCAGGAGTGTTTTAATTGTTGGCTTGGCAGCCAGACAGTTCCCTACAGAAGAAATGCTGTAGCTCCCTGGCACCGCAACCATTCTTCATGCACAAAACCTGAAATGCCTTTCCTGTTATTAATGAGGACGGCTGTCAAAGATCTTGGTCTGAAACTTTGGAGGCCCATTTTCAATTTGGCATCTTCCAGATATGTGGGACTCCAGAAGCCATTATTCCCAGCCAGCTCAGCATGGTGGCTGGGGTTGACAGGAGATGTTGTTCAGCTACAGGGTGACTGGTTGGACAAAGCTGTTATGGTAATAATGATTTAGGCAGACCGACTCAATACAATTGTGCAGGAAGGGGGAGAAAATTCCTGTGCACATACCAGTAATTAAAACCAGAAGTTGGAAAGTTACTCTAACAAAAAAGGAACTAGTTATCGAACTCAGTACAAAACTTCCCTAAAGTAATTAATTATCAATACTGTGATGCCCAATGTAATTAAAATTAACCCATCACATTCCTTGTCAACTTTCATTCCTTTTTTTGAAAACAACAACAAATCTATTTAAAGAAGCATGAACATGGCCTACAATGTAATGTATAGGGAAGGCAGCTCAAGAAAATATTTTTCAACTCATAAAGCGACAAGCAAACACAGTTACTTATCTCCACAGATATACTCAGCACACTGAGGAGATACGTGCAAGTTTCCTCTCCATCATTGCTCGTCGTGCCTGGAAAGCAACACATCCATGGAACATTCCTGCCTGCATGTGGGCTCTACGGATGAGCAAGAATTTCGATTTCCCAGTGTTTCTGCTGAGAAGAGCCTTTTTGGTGGCAGCACCAACTTTATGGATTTCCCTTCTGGTTGAATTGTGGCAGGCCCCATCCCTGTTTATATTCAGAAAGCAGCTCAAATTGCTTCTGTTCAGAGAGGCCTTTGAGAAGGGGTTGACAATTGCATAGCATTAGGTTTCTCATCTGACCTTTTCCTGCCGTCAATAAGCTTTTGTATTGCTATTATGGGATTTTAATATGTTTTAATGTGTGTGTTCATTTGTTAGCCACCCAGAGTGGGAAAACCTCCCAGATGGGCGGGGTACAAGTGGAATTAAGTAAGTAAGTAATGAATGAATGAATGAATGATGCATTTGTTATACCTTTATGAGTAGTGTAATTACTAGCATAATATAACTATCCACTCTCTTTTTAAAGTATGTAAATTTGGATCAGCAACACAAGGTCCTCCAAAAAACTGGACCACAAATTCCATCATCCTCACTGCATACCTGTCAAGTTTCAGGAAATTTCTGTCAACCCCCGTATTTTACATTCTTTCCCATAGTCATCCTGTATTAGTTAGACTGCAATAAGACTGGAGTTAGACTGGAGGCCAGCACAGGATTAGCATAGCTGTTCAGTTTCCCATTTTGGCCGGGAAATTTCCCTTATATGACAGATATTTCCCTAAACTTGACAGGTATGCCTCACTGTTGATTGTCCTGCAGGAGGTCTCATGGAGGTTGCAGCCCAATGACACCTGAAAGGCCATAAGCAGTCATCCCTCAAGAAGTGATTAACATTGTTCATGGGCTGCAGCTGATGACTTGGTTTTCCGCAGTAAACTTCTCCCATCTTTCTCTCTCCATCTCCAAACTGATATTTACAAATATCGTATATGTGCCCCATACCACTTCCATTTTGTGTCCTGTGTCCCTTCTTTCGTGTCAAGGCCAGACATGAAACTGTCAAAATCAAGCCACCATTTGGTGAGTTCATTCTGCAGTTCCCTTCACCTGATCTAGTGTGAGAAAGATTAGCCAGCAACACAAGATTGCCGTTATGAGGGTACACCCGATTGTGATTCAAAAATACCACATCTTCGAGGAGGCTCTTTCTGTCCCCACCCCACCCCCAGTGTCCCTTGTGCAGTTGGTATCACATTTCTCATGTTGATTGGCATAACTGTTACTTGTACTGGCAAATATTAGAAATGTTACTTTTTTAGAGAACCACAAGTCTCCAAATCTCCATACAGCATGGCCAATGGTTTGGAGGAGTTCTAGTACCACTATGAATAAACTTGAAATCTCCATTTCCCATGGCTGTGACATTTGTCCAGAATGATTTTTTTTTAAATTTGAGGGGTTCCCCTCTGCTAAGTTTAATGCCCATTCATATGAAGAGTTCTGAAGGACTCAAAAGCTTGCTTTATGTTTGTGATGTGAAGAAGAGAGTCATGTATACACACACATATACAGAGACACTCAATAACAATGTTTTCAACTCTTTTAGTAGTACAGAAAATGAACTTTTCCAAATCGCTGGGTAGTCAATGAAAACTGAATTGATCCCATGGAAGTTTCAGATACCAGCCTCTGAAAATTTCTGGGTTTTATCTCCCCAGATATTTGCACAGTCAGACTGTTGACGGGTGGGGAAATGGATACCAATCCTATGGTTTCTACTTATACTGGATTCAAACTTACTCTAACATCTATATCTTGAATTGCTTCTTTGGCAAAGACATTGAATGCTTGCTACTTGACATCTGAAGCTGCAGTTTCATGGTAAAGATTCTCTGCACTCAAATCAGTAATCATGTAGCAGGAGCCTCACATGCCATTCATAGTTCTTTACAGCTTAGTAAGGATTAATTCAGTGCAGTTGGCAGCAGGTAACAGATTAATTGGTGGAGATCCGTGGTAGGCATGGAATGAGGCTCCCATGTATGAGAAAACATGGGATGCACTTAGAAGGTTTGTTGTTGTTCAGTCGTACAATCAATTCTGACTCTTTGTAGGTTCTTGGGTAAGACCATGCCAAGGGGGAGAGGTGTGTGTGGAGATCTGAAGGTTTCAAACTTCTTACTTTGGGGAGACTGTTTCTATCTAGATCCACATGCCTTCCATTGAATTCTTATGTGTTTTGGAGAATTAGCAATGGCTGGGAGACACAAAGGAGAATATTGTAATACAGGGGTTCCCACCAAAAGGCCCATGGGTCAGATCCAGCCCATGGCACCATTTCATGTGGTACCACCACCACTCCAAGGGTATTCAAGAAACAAAATGGCCACCCCTATGAAGCAGTTAGGACAAAATGGTCACCCCCATTGTGCAGGCAGGGCAAAATGGCCCTCCAAACTGACTGAGAGTGTGTGACCTGGCCCCCAGCATGAAAAGGTTGGAAAACCATGTTCTAATATATCCTGCTAGCAAGATTTGCATTTACAAATCCATTTACCCAAAGGCAAATATACCCAGGCTCTGTCAAAGATTACTCTGGGTTGAAATGATTTTTTGCTGGAGAAACTCTGCTCAGGGGACGCCCGAATGCAGCTGTCCCCAAGTGCAGCTGTCAGGTATTGAAACCTGACTTTCCAGTCTCCAGCTCAGCGTCTTAGTGGCCATTACACAAAGAATCAAATTAATGATTCTAAGAGAGTGGGGAGATGTTTTCCAATTTTACTTCTGAGAGCAAGTCTATAGACTATTGCAGGTGAAACCCAATTGTCTCATCACTTCTTCATTACAAACTCAAGGCACCATGCAGGCTCCAATAAATTCAAACAAACCATACGGAGGTTACTGGAGGGTTGAGAAATGCGCCAGTGGGGCAAGAGCCCCACTAACGTGAACAAAGGGAAAGAACTTCAATTCCCAACGTTCTCTGTGCCACACCGTGCCAGAGCCAATCAGGCTGAGAGGCGTGAGCAAAAAGAACATTGGGAAACGCGGCGTGGCCAATTAAAATCGGGCCACAGGAAAAAAACCACCGCACGAACGCAAACCACAAATGCAAAACTACATGTTCCAGCATTCTGCGCGCCGTGAGCATGCAGAACGTTGAGAAAGCTGGCGTGCAAAAAATAAAATTACAAAATGCAACAGGAGCGCAAGTCCGCCACAGGTGGACTCAGCGCCTTACAGCCTCGCAAAACAAAAAGCCACAAAACTCCACCGTGAGACACCCACCGGCCTTCTTTCCCGGAGCAACGGGGAGAAGAGGGACTCCCTGTCCTCCATGCTACCCCGCCGAAGACACGGCGAGACCACCGCCGGCCTCAAGGAAAGTTGAGCCCGGGTGGGGAAAAAACCCCAAATCAGGCAGCAGTCCATCAGAGGAAGCACCTTCCCTGGCAGATGACTGGCTGATGCCTTTGTACTTCCGAATACAAAAGCAGCAGCCACCAATCTGCAAGAAAGAGCACCACTCTTATGGATTGCTGCCTGCCGATCTCTGGTTAGGTAAGCCAGGAGAAAAAGGAGACAGAGAGGAGAGAACCATTGTTAGGCAGAGATAGCTCTTCTCTGCCTCCTCCTTCTCCGCCGACCTACCTAACAAACCTTCCCGGGAGAAGAACGGGCTGACTGCCTCCTCCTTTCCCCCATTGCTGCATCAAAACCAAAATTCGAAGCAGCAATGGTGACAAGAGGAACCCACAGGCAGCCTGTTCTTCGCAATAAAGTAAACACCAAAATCAAACACCAAAATTAATAAAAAAAATAAAACAAAAATAAATCAATAATTTAAAAAACCATTGATAAACAAAAAAATAAACCACAAAATACACAAACAAAAACATCCACAATACCACAAAAGCACAAACAAAACACCTAACTACAACAGGAAAAAACCCACAAATTACACAAACAACAACGAATTACACAAATAAACAACGAAATAAGAAAAATTAAACAAAACCAGAAATAACCAAACCAATTAAACAAACCTAAAACCCAACCAAAACAAAACAGAACAAACAGAAACACCTCCCAGCCCACCACCACAAGAACAAAACAAAGAAAAACCCCAGAAGAAAGAAAACCAGACAGGGGAGCTGGACCACACCTGGCCAGGTAAGCGCAGGGAGGAACTTGCCTCCAGGACATGGAGGGCAACTGGGGGTGATGCTGGGTGCAGGGAGGAACTCGCCTCCGGGACGTGGAGGGTAACTGGGGGTGATGCTGGGCGATGACTGCGATGGCGAGCCACCTTCCCTCACCTCCAGCTGCACTCCAAAAACAGGGGGTGACGGAAGAAGCTGCACAGACGCCACCATCGCCCAGAACCACCTCCGGCTGCCCACTAACAAGCAACCCAGGCAAAGCTAGTATGGTGTTAAAGTACACAAGCAGTACACACTCACACGTCTGCATAAGCATAGACACATCACCAAACTTCCCCATGAACATGAGTAAAATGGAAGATCTGGCAGACATCGAATCTCCACTTTACCCATTGAGAAGCATGTGTGAAAAGTCATGGAATTCAGAGGCTGATAAGAGCATCAAAACTGCCTTGGTATTAGAGCTCCCCTAGTTGTGAACCATGTAAGCAGCAGGGTAATTGCCTGCTGATCAAGCAGATTCAATGTATTGTGTGTGTGTGTGTGTGTGTGTGTGTGTGTGTGTGTGTAATACCTGTCAAGTTTTGGATTTGAAAATAAGGGAAATTTTGGGCACACCCCTCTGTGGGTGTGGTCAAATCTGTGGGTGTGGCCAAATATAGCCATGTGACTTGCTGAGCTCTAGTCATGCCTGCCACATGGCCATGAAAATGTCTGCAAACACAGACAGCACTGGCTCTTTGGCTGTAAATGGAGATGAGCACTGTACCCTAGAGTTGGATACGACTGGCAGATTTTACTTTCTTAGGATCAAAGATTGCTGCAGATGGTGATTGCAGTCATGAAATAAAAAGGTGACTGATGCTTGGGAAACAAGCTATGAGAAACCTGGGAACATAGCTAAAAGTAGAGGCATCACCTTGCAAACAAAAAATTGCATAGTCAAAGCAATGGTATTCCCGGTGGTAATGTATGGGTGTGAGAGCTGGACCATTAGGAAAGCTGAGCGCAGAAAAATAGATGCCTTTGAAATGTGGTGTTAGAAATAGGTCAATCTAGAAGAAATCAACCATGACTGCTCATTAAAGGTCAAATAGTAAAGATGACGCTAAAGTACTTTGGACATAAAATGAGAAGAGAGGATTCACTTGAGAAGGCCTTGATGCTGGGAAAGGTGGTGAACGAAAGGAGGGGGTGGCCAAAAATAAGATGGCTAGATGATATTGTAGATGCAATGGGCACAAAGCTGTGTGGGCCAAAGAACCCTTTCTCCATCTTCTTGGGGGACTTTTGTTTTGCTTTCTTTCTTGTTTACTCAGTGGCTTAAGTGACTAAAATGCTGACTGGGAGCAAGGGATTAATTCCCCTCCTCTCTCTCTCTTATATAGTGATCAGGCAACACCCCCACCCCCAATTAGTGTGAAGGAGCAAGGGATTAATTCCCCCCTCTCTCTCATATAGTGATCAGGCAAAACCCCCCCCACTGATTTGCCCCTGCATATATGAAATATATCGCTCACCTAGAGTAGACTCCTGCTCCCAGCAGCCAAAATGAAGCAGCCTCTATGACGACCATGTGGCAGGGAAGGAAAAGAGAAACTACAGAACACCCCCCCCACCTTCTCTCTCCTTCCACAAGTGAAAAGCCTGCCACACAGCGACCACTGGTGGCCGGAAAAAAATACTGCAGCTTCACCTGTGAGTTCTCCGGTCAGGATATTTTTTTTAAAAAAAAAATAAGGGAAATATGGGGAAATTAATAAAATGGGATGTGGGCGGGAAGAGGGGTAAAATAAGGGGTTTTCCTGGGGGAAATGGGATAGTTGACAGGTATGGTGTGTGTGTGTGTGTGTGTGTGTGTGTGTGTGTGTGTGTGTGTGTGTGTGTGTGTGTGTGTGTGGTTTCAATTATCCTATTAAGGCAAAGAATGTGAGCCAGTGAAAGTGGAAGATGGAGTGATAGTAAAATAGGAATAATGTTTAGAAATGCATACTTCTTTACAGGGACCACATAGAAATATGGGGCTGGTTTTAATAGACAGCAAAAATGGTGAGCTTGCTTTCCAACATGACTGCCGTGTCGATGTTGGCCACGTAAACAGAAAGATGTAATCTAACTCTTCCAGATTGTGTTTTTAGTCCAGAAAATGAGCAGGTTTACCTGGTCCATCCAGAATATGTTACTCTTCCAAAGAGTCAATCGCAACAGTCTGACAAACTCACCAGGAATGTCATTGGCCATTTGGGCAGATCAAGATTACCATGGACTAATTAAGGACTCTGAGATAATCCAATTGTCCCAAAATGAATTCTGGACAAAGGACATTTGCCACTCCATCCAAGAGACAATGTCTGTTGCATCTTATCAATGATGTGACATTGTCCCAATGTCCCAAATAGGTCTCCATGGGGAGGCTCCAGTTAAGGTGAATGGAGGCAGGCAAGGATGCTTCCACCGGCAGACAAGGTCGAGATGAGCCCCTGCCCAGGTGGGTGGTGATGGAGGGGTCCTTGTGCTGCCGCCGCTCCCACTACTGCCACCACTTCCACCACCACTTCCACCATCACCACTTACATCGCCATCGCTTCTGCTGCTGCCGCTTTTGCCGCTACCGCTTCTGCTACCGCCACTTCCACCACCGCACTGCCACACATGCTTGCCTCTGTCCCCCACAGACAAGGTAGCAAGGGGAGGAGGATTGAGGCTGCACCCAGGGACAAGGGAGGGAGGAGACAAGGATTGAGGTGGCACCCACAGTGCCACCTAAGGCTGCAGCAAGGGTATGGGGCGGATTATTTGATGCCTGCCCATGGGCCGTAGTTTGACGACCCCAGGTTTAAATTATTCAATAGAATGGGTATAATTCCAAAGGAAGTGGTGCTCCCTCAGATAGGTGTGTGTACGTGTGTGTGCATGTGTGTGTGCATGTGTGCGTGCGTGCATGCGTGTGCACATACAGTCTGACTGTTGGCAGGCAGGAAAGTGGGTAAATGGAAACCATATAAGAGAGCAAACCCTGTTCTGATTTTATGATCTAACCACTTGAGGTCTTTTGTCTGAGCAGTCCAGGAAATGTTACCCTGCAAATTTCAAGTGAGAACTCCTTGCCCAGATCATGAGCTGTCCCTAAATCCACCTACAGTTCCTTTTTTTAAATAAAAAAAAATACACTTGAAAAGGTGACATCTTATCAGAAGCTTCTTGGAAAACACAGATTTCTATTTTGGTGTCATATTTTGCAGGCTTGGATGTTTGATCCCGAATACAGCTTTTAGCATCCCAAGAAATGAAAAATGTAGCTTGCAGCCAGCCAAGTTGTGCACCTGGAGAAACTGGGTGTAATCCAGATACTTTTGTCCCATGATCTATTGCGGTACAAAGAATGTAATTGTCCCTTTCTTTTATTATTGGGCTCCTTCACTAGGCTCCTGCTCAGGTTTGTTTATTTTTTTCTAAGAAGGGAAAACAGAACACCTAATCTCTTCATTGTTATCCAATTTATAAGAAATATTGTCTTTGATCCACAATTGTAGAGGCATAGCAATGTTATCCTGTTGTAGCCAAAGACCAAAATGCCCTCTGTTGCCTTAGACAATAATTAATTGATGGTGGCACCATGATGATTACACAGAATGAGAAATAGCTCAAATACAGGGATTTACCACAATCCATTCCCCTACAACCCTTCATGTTGATTCGTACTTCAATGAGGCTTTGTTTACTGCTAATGGAGGAAAGGTGAACTTGTGGCTCAAAACCCCATTCTGGCCCATCTTAACCTATAAAACCAAGTGTTAACTGTTGGAACTGGCTATAGGTTGCTATGCCTCGCCCTACTTGCCTGCACTCACCCTTCGTGCAAACGGCCAATCTGGGTCTGCAGGTCAACAAAGGATTGAGAAAACAGGCAGTGGGGCAACAGCCCCACAAACACAAAAAAAAGGGAAACAACTTCCTTTCCCAACATTCCTTGCGCTGCGCCGCGCCAGAGCCAATCAGGCTAAGTGGCTCTCGCGCGGCTCAAGGAACATTCGGAAACGCGCCGCAGCCAATCAAAAGAAAACAATTTTTAAAAAAACGCAGCACAAACACAAAGCACAAACCCATAACTACAAGCCCCAGCGTCCTGCGCGCCATGAGCGCGCAGAACGCTGAGAAAGCCGGCGCCCAAAAAATAAAACAAAAACACCGGGAGAGCAAGTCCGACAAGCCGCGGGAACCAAAGCCCCCCTCCCGAACGGCGCCTGAAGCTCCTAATCGGAGTTTCCCCTTTAATATCACTGGGTGGGGGCGGGGGTGTTGTGTTCCCCCTCTCTACTGGCTCCCCTGGGGTTGAGAGGGTTGGGGGGACCAAAGGAGCCTGACACACACACACACACACCATTTTAAAGAGAAGAAACCAAGCGGTTACTTCTCTTTAAAAACGGAGTGGGGGGGGGGAATCCCCCTCTCCGATGGCTCTCCTGGGTCCGGAAGAGTGGGGGAGACAGACACCTTTTGTCCACCCAACCCTCCCAAACCCAAGGAAGCCAGCGGAGAGGGGGATCACAACCCCCCACACTGATATTAAAGGGGAATCCCCAATTGAGATTTCTCTTTTAATATCAGAGGGTAGCCTGGATTCGATCTCCTCTCCTGGGTCCCATGAGTCTGGAAGGTTTGGGGGGACCAAAGGAGCCTGTCTCCCCAACCCTCCTGAACCCAGAGGACTTGGCAGAGAGGGAATTTCCCTCCCCACATACACACATGCCCCATATTAAAGAGAAGAAACCAAGTGGTTACTTCTCTTTAAAAACGGAGGTTGGGGGGGGGGAATCCCCCTCTCCAATGGCTCTCCTGGGTCCGGAAGGGTGGGGGAGACAGACCCCTTTTCTCAACCCAACCCTCCCAAACCCAAGGAAGCCAGCGGAGAGGGGGATCACAACCCCCACACACTGATATTAAAGGGGAATCCCCAATTGAGATTTCCCTTTTAATATCAGAGGGTAGCCTGGATTCGATCCCCTCTCCTGCGTCCCATGAGTCTGGTAGGTTTGGGGAGACAAAAGGGGTCTGTCCCCCAAAGCCTTCCAGAGCCAGTAGAGACGGCAGAGAGGGGATCCCCCCCCCCAGTAGGACACCAAAAAACACAAAAACAAACAATCAAAAACATTCAAAAACACACAAAAACAAACAAAAAGAACACCAAAAAGTAAACAACAACAAACATTTCCAAACACACCCAGCACTCAGCCAAACACCACAAAATTCAAACACCACCACCACCCCAAATAAAGAAAAACAGCCAACTCACCAACGACCTCACACAACAACTACTGGAAAAGAAATGAATAAAGAAAGAGACTACTTAGTGGAAGAAGCTCCACCCAGAGGCCACGAGAGAAAAAACAGTCAAAATACAAGATAACCCCTACCAGCAGCACTTGCTGCCCACAATAATAATAAAAATTCAAAAAGACACAATAGCCCCACACAAAAGGCCCCAAGAGTTTTTCGAAAAAGTATATCATCCTTTATTCTTTTTTCCATCCACAAAACCAAAACAGCAAACAAAACTCATCACAGTTTATAACAGGACATCAGAAAAAATTGTATAAATAACAATTTTAAAAATGTCAATTATAGACTAACCTCTTCTTTACAAACATTAACAACAACAACAACAACAACAACAACTTTCCAACACCATTTAAAACAGCCCGGCAATGCCGGGCAACCTTTGCTAGTAGACTATAAAAGTAGGGAACTTTACTTAACAGAGCCCTGGTGGTGCAGTGGTTTAACTGCTGTACTGCATCCAAAAAGTTTTGAATTTGATCCTGATGGGGGTTCCAGGTTGACTCAGCCTTCCATCCTTCTAAAGTTGGTAAAATGAGGACCCAGCATGTAGGGGGCAAAATGCTAATTACTTTGCAAACCACCCAGAGAGTATGCAAAGCGTTATGGGGCGGTATATAAGTGTAATTGCTATTGCTACTTTCACTAATGGGGCAAAAGCATGGGGCAGGAAAAGCTCCTGAACACCTAAGTTTGGATGCAGGAACATTCTTGCAGTCTAGGCTTGAATCTTTGAGTTACCTTTGCCTATCCCACATGTTACCCAGATGGGGAGAATTGCCAGGCAGGTAAAGACTGCCCATAGGTAGGCTCTAGCAACTGGCATGTGGTTCTGCATAAAACTTTGCTACTCCTTCACCTTGTATGTTAAAGGCAAGAAAGGGGTACATTTAGGGATTTGAGCTGGATGCTCTAACTCAGGGGATCCCGACCTTTTCAAGCCAGGGGCCAGGTCATGCTTTCTCAGTCAGCTTCGAGGGTTGCATGGCCATTTTGCCCTGCCTGTACGATGGAGGTGGCCATTTTGTCCCAACAGCTTCAAAGGGGTGGCCATTTTGTTTCTTGAATGCCCTTGGAGAGTTGGGGGGGGGCGCATAAAATGATGCTGCAGGCCAGATTTGGCCCATGGCCCTTAGGTTGAGAATCCCTGTTCTAACGAACTGGGGCTGGGACCAATGATCCTGTGGGGTTAGGAATGCAAGGTCACAGTTATGATACTGTTTCATGATTTGGCCAAATGAAATCAGATCGGTCCATCATAGCTTCCTAAACTGGTTCCGTAGCCCTTCTGGAAAGCAATTACAGAAGACTGTAGGTAAGAGGTGGAAAAGTTGTCCAATGCCAGATGGATCTTGGGGACGTGCTCTTCCAGCTTTTACACAGGCTAAGGCTAATGGCATTTAGGGAAGGCCAAAGCAAAGTACAGTAAAACCCTGGGTTATAACAGAGGTCCATTCCAACAGCCTCTGTTGTAACCCCCCAAAAATTGTAAACTGAAACATCCATAGAGATGCATTGAAAAATTTAAAAAAATGGTCCTGAATTGATCGTTGTAAACCGGAAAAAATACATTGAAAATGTGTAAACTGGAATCGCATTTCCATAGGATTTGCCATTGTAAACCACAGCAAACTTAAACCGAGGCAGTTGTATTTCCCCAGATCTGAAATTACCCTTATTATTATTATTTTATACTTTTATTTCCAATAAAGATATTTCTCTCTTTATTTTGATTTGCCATCCACTTTAAGGTTAGGCTTCCGTACACACCGAGCACCACACTAAAACGCACTCATTCACAACACCTTGCAGATAGATAACTGCAAAAATAAATTTTAACCATTTTTCAAAGGGTTGCAATTGCGATCCTTTGAGCTCCGCAAATACCATTCACTCTGGAAGCGGAGCTTCAGTCGAAGAGCATATGCAATTGCATTGGTGGTAGACCTGGCCTGACTCAAGAAGTGAGGCTGGGAACGAAGCGCCTATGCCGGCTTAAGAGTAGATGGCCCCGGTTAAAAGAAGCCACAGTAGTCTGGGCCTTGGTAGTTTTAGTGTCTTGCACGGAAGACAAAGAAGGAGCCGCAGTGGGGGCTAAAACACAGGTTTATTTCATGATGGTCAGGATGAACATGTGGTAATGGCGGAGGTACAGCTCATTTTATACTGCAGTAATTACATTTGAATATTGTTGCACGGTAGCTCATTGGCTGCTACCGGCGTGATGTCATTTTGAGTCACGTCCATCTTCTCCAGGTGATCCTCGCGCGGGAAAGGTTCCCGCGGCTGCCGGTGATTTGGGGAATGTGAACCATGTGAGCTGATCGCTCGCAGCTGCCCTCTATGGGCAGCTTACTCACGTTCCTTAAACAGCTGGGTTACATTGTAATCGTTGTCAGGTTACATTCATACATCCTTAAAGTAATACTGTTACATACACAACACTCCTCCCCCCTAGGATGGGATGAAGTCCCTCAACCATTGTGGCTTCCCGCACGTGCGCTTGGGGCATGCGGCTGCTTGGTTTAGCACAGGGGAACTAGGGGCTCCGAGTTCCGCAGAGTCTCGTCCTGCAATGGAAAGGGGGGACTTGTTAGTCGTTTGGCGGGGACTCTGCGACAACCTTGCATTGGGAGAAGGGAACGGAACATACAGCTGGGATGTGAACCCCTGCCTGTTGCTTGTGGCGCATGGGGACCCCCCCCCCCCCAGTACAAACCTCGGGACTGACGAGGAGACCCTTGTCCTTTCGCCGGTAACCGGCGTGCTTGCGCCACCCCCTGCTGCCTGTCTCGGGGGGCTTGGAGATATGGTGTATTCTAAAGCAAAAGGGCTGGGGGGACTGGAGGTACCAGGGGCTGAACTGAAATCCCTCTTCTCACTCGGACGGTTGGGGGACCACTCCGCGACACCCCCCTGGTACGGTAACGTAAGGTCAAACTCATTCCACTCTTTCAAAGTATCCTCCTCCTCGGCTGAGAATCCAGGGTATGCATTTGTACCCGAGGACGCCGCCGTGTCTCCCCCTTGGGTTACGTGGGTGGGGGAGGACCCTAACGCTGATTCCCCTTCACTGGTGACTCGCCTTCTGAGTTGGTCAGCGTGCCTTCTCCAGAGTAGACCTGTGCTAGTCTCGACCCTATAGGACACTGGCCCCGTTTGTTCAATGATCGTCCCTGGGACCCACGTTGGTCCCGAGGCCGCGTAGTTCCTGCAGTGAACCGGGTCCCCTACCGAAAAACTTTTGGAACTCTCTACCACTATATTTCTCCCTTCATCCTCCACTCTGGTCGGATCCAACCGGTCAAACAGGGTTACCGGCCGCCTCCTCATGAGGAGTTCGGCCGGCGAAAGTCCTGAAGCTAGGGGGGTTGCCCTATAACAGATGAGGAACTGACACAGTTGGAGGTTCAACTCACCGGGACCCATGCACCGCAGTGCGTCTTTCGTAGTGCGCACTTGGCGCTCTACCTGACCGTTTGTGGCGGGGTGAAATGGGGCAGCAGTAATGTGCCTGATGGCATTTCTCTCGATAAACGCCTTGAATTCCACAGAAGTGAAGGTACTGGCGTTATCGCTAACAAGGATGTCTGGCAGGCCGAAGCAACTGAACACCCTGCGCAAGTGTTTAATGGTTGCAGCAGATGAGGTGCTAGTCATGGGGATTACTTCCAACCACTTGGAATAGGAGTCGACTATTAGCAGAAACATGGACCCGTGGAAAGGGCCAGCGAAGTTGACATGTATTCGGGACCATGGCCCGCGGGCCGTGTCCCATTCCCTATGGGGTAGCCAGGACTCCTCGGGCCGAGAGCTCTGGCAGCTCTCACACGTGCCCACTAAGTGTTCTATATCCGCGTCTATTTGGGGCCACCAGAAGTAGCTCCTGGCCAGAGCCTTGGAGCGCACTATTCCCGGGTGGCTGGTATGCAGCAGTTTCAGCACCTTCGCCCTTAACTTCTCTGGGATGACTACCCACTGGCCCCAGAGCAGGCAGCCCCTTTCAAGGGAAAGCTCTACTCTGCGCCTGAAAAATGACTTGAAATGCTCCTCGGGGGGAGTTGTGGGCCACCCCTTCCTAACCCAGGAACTAACTTGGGACAGGATTTTGTCAGCCACCGTGGCTTTGGCGAGGTCAGCCGGGACTATGGGGGGTGAGTCGAGGGACTCGATCAGCAGGACTTGGTGGTCCTGCTCTACCTCGCATGTGGGATCTCCTAAGCTAGGGAGGGGAGACCGGAACAGCCCGTCCGCATGGGAGATCTCCTTCCCTGGGGGATAGACCAGTTCATACTGGTAGGCGTTAAGGAAAATTGCCCAACGTAGCATTCTGGGGGATAGAATTTGTGGGGTGGGTTTGTCTGTAGTGAAGATCCCCAGAAGAGGCTTGTGATCAGTCACAACCGTAAACTCGCGGCCGTATAGGAAATCGTGGAACTTCTTTGTTCCCGCGATTATGGCCAGGGCCTCCCTATCAGTTTGCACGTAGTTGCGCTCCGCCTTTGAAAGGGACCTGGAGTAGTATGCAACCGGGGCTTCCCACCCGCTCTCCAACACGTGGCACAGCACCGCCCCCACCCCCACTGGGGACGCATCACAGACTAAAACTACTGGTCTCCTCGGATCAAAATGGGTCAGGACAGCATCCGAGGATAAAAGCGTTTTGAGTTCCTTGAAAGCTTTCTCTTGCCTATCCCCCCACCGCCAAACTGCCTCTTTCTTTAGTAGCGCGTGCAGTGGCTCCGCAACGGATGCCTTCCTTGGCAAGAAGGAGTGGTAAAAATTTAGGAGCCCTAGGAATGACTGCAGCTCCGGTTTCGCGGTGGGACGAGGGACGTTTTGCACAGCCGCAACCTTGGACTCGGAGGGCTTGATGCCCTCCGGGGTTATCTTGAACCCGAGAAACTCAACCTCCCTCGCACAGAATACACATTTGTCCCTTCTCAGTCAAAGTCCCGCTTTCTCGAATACTGAAAGGACCCTGTGTAGCCTCCTCGCTAGTTCTGATTCGCTCCCCGCTGTTATCAAAACATCGTCAAAATATGGGAGTACGCCTGGAAGCCCCTTTAAAAGGCGTTCCACAAGGGACTGGAAGATCCCGGGGGCCGAATTTACGCCGAACTGTAGGCACGTTACCTTAAATGCCCCCTTGTGCGTTACGATGGTTTGCGCAGCAGCAGCAGCTGGGGTTACTGTGAGCTGCTGATACGCCTGCGCCAGGTCTAGCTTGGCGAAACACCTTCCCCCATGCAACGTGGCCACTAAGTGCCTAACCACTGGCACCGGATATGCATTTGGCCAAATGGCCTTGTTAATTGTACATTTGTAGTCAGCGCAAATCCTGACCTCCCCGTTTGATTTTAAGGCTGTAACAATCAGAGTCTCCCACTCCGCTGAATCAACTGGAACCAAAATCCCCTGCCCCACCAATTTGTCCAGTTCCGCCTCAATCTTGTCCTTGAGGGCGAAGGGCACTCTTCTTGGCTTGAGACGTATGGGCCGGATTTCTGGGTCCAACTCAAAGGAGACTGGGGGCCCCTTGTATGTCCCGAGCCCCTTCTTGAAAACGTCTGGGTGCGCATCGCACACGTCCCGCATTGGGTCAGTCTCTATGGCGTTAACGCCGGACAGTTCGATTCCCAGGGGAGCAAACCACTGAGTTCCCAAAAGGCAGCATCTTCCCCCCTTGAGAACCACTAAGGGCAGTTTCTCTGTGTAGTTTTTGAACTTCACTGTGAAATTCCCCACCCCCAACACTGGGATCCCATAGCCCTGCACGTCCCGTAAGTGTGACTTCATGGCACGCAGCTTGGGCTGCGCATTTGGGGGAATGAGCATGAATTCTTTTTGGGACAGGATGGAGTAGGATGACCCCGAGTCTACTTCCATCCTCACTGGAACCCCCTGTAACAGTACCTCTACAAAGAAGCGCCGGTGCGCCAGGCCCACGCGGTTCACGCCTTCCGCGCCATCGTTGGCTGAGACCTTTCCGATGCCGGCCGCCTTTCATTGGTGTGCTTGAGGGTGTCTCGATGTGCCCTTGTCCTCGGTTCGCCCGCGCCTGCAGACTCTGGCGATGTGGCCCTTTCGGCCGCAGTTGTGGCACTCGGCCTTCCGGAATGGGCATCTCGTCCGGTCGTGAGATGCCCCACAGCCGTCACAACGGTGGCCTTGTCGCTCGCTGGTCTGGTGCTTCTCCCAGTGTTTCTTTATCCTCTGGACGTCGTCGTCCTCGCTGGAGCAGGAGTCCGCCGTCGTGGACGACTCCTCGGAGGTCGCTGGCGTGCCTGCGGGCAACCGGGGCGCCCGCCAGGCCGTCTTCGCCGACGTCCGCCGGGCCGCTTGCACGGGTGACTTGGCCCTTTCGGGTGCGGCCCCTCGGGACTTGAACACTCTGACCCCGCTCCTGGCCCCCTCAGCTGCTTGGGCTTCCCGCAGTACCTCGTTGAACGTGAGGCGATGGTCGCGGGTCATCAACTTCCTCTGGACCTCCTCGTCCCTCAGGCCACACAGCATGCGGTCTCGGAGGGCCGTGTCCAGGTCCTCCCATTGGCAGTTTACCGCCGCAAGCCTGAGGGCCGCCGCGTAGGCGGACACGGACTCCCCCGGACGCTGGTCCCGCCTGTGGAATGCGACCCTGGCTGGGAAAATCGAGACGGGAGGCTGGAAGTGCTCACTCAGTAGCGCCAGGATGCGGTCGATGGGCACCACGTGTACCTTCCGGGGGGCCACCAGGTTCATCAGGATACGCAGCGTGGCGGGCCCCACATGGCCAGGAAGTGCGAGCGCATCTTTGCATCGTCGTCGATGCCTGCAGCATCCATCGCATGCCGAAACTGGCACTCGTACAGCTCCCATTGTTCTGGATCGCTGATATCAAATTGATGAGGCTTGACTTTGGAATATGCCATGGATCCCACCTTCGTCGCCAATTTAGTGTCTTGCACAGAAGACAAAGAAGGAGCCGCAGTGGGGGCTAAAACACAGGTTTATTTCATGATGGTCAGGATGAACATGTGGTAATGGCGGAGGTACAGCTCATTTTATACTGCAGTAATTACATTTGAATATTGTTGCACGGTAGCTCATTGGCTGCTACCGGCGTGACGTCATTTTGAGTCACGCCCATCTTCTCCAGGTGATCCTCGCGCAGGAAAGGTTCCCGCGGCTGCCTGTGATTTGGGGAATGTGAACCATGTGAGCTGATCGCTCGCAGCTGCACTCTATGGGCAGCTTACTCGCGTTCCTTAAACAGCTGGGTTACATTGTAATCGTTGTCAGGTTACATTCATACATCCTTAAAGTAATACTGTTACATACACAACAGTAGTAAACAGGATTTTTTAAAAACCAAAGCTGAGTAGACTGGGGCTGTTTAAACAACTGTTTAACAGTTGTAGCTCAGGGTTTTACTGTACATGGAATCAGATGACATTCTTACCAATTCAGGCAATTCTAAATGGTGATGCAAGCAAGTAGAGTTCAATCCCAGGCCTGTCAACTCAGAAGTAAGTCCCAATCAACATCTTTTTAGGAAGCAAAGGATAGCTCACATCTATGCATTTCTGATGAGGAATAAACCCATTTAGAAGAGTGGTAGGCTGCCCTGCAACATTGGTAAACCCAATTTTGAACTGTTTTATACTGTGACTTTCCCAACAACTGTGCTTTCAGAAGAGTGGCTCCTAGAACTTAACAACCACAACACATTGCACGGGGGAGAGTTACAAATAAGATACAGTATACAGTATTGTTATCTGGATCCACCTCTGCTTTCCCATAAACAATATGTTTTGAGACTGTGTAAAATAAAGACCTTTTTGGGAAGTACCTTAAAATAATGGGCTTCCAAGATCTGCCTGCTAATCTCTGTTGCGTGCCTGAGAGCCAAGAAATGCTGTCAGTTCTGAGACAGAAGTGATAAATCGTACCCTCCCACGGTAGCAACCAGGAGAGCTGGCACAGGTTGTAACGTGAAGTAGATGAGGTGTGGGAAGTAAGCGTCTGGGTTGCAATGGCACTGGGCAGCAGATGAGTTGCTTCACAGTTCAGGAATGCAGAGGTCTGCACAGTTTAAGAGGGTTTCTTTCCTCTTAAATCTTTAACCCCTGGGAAACCTTGTCATGCGATACATTAGTCAATACCCTGACAATAGACAGACCTCAGTGTTTGCTTTCCAAAGCTAAGAGTAGCCATTTCTCTCCCCACCCCCCACCCCCACCCCGGAATCCATAAAAATTAAGGCCTCCTACACAGAACAGACCCTTAAAATGAATGCAGGGACCTGCGCTACATTTCTGAAGCATAACACAAACACAGTGCTTTGCCCTGTGCAGTTCTACTGGAAGCATCACCATAGCCATGTGAGACATCTCTAGGAAAGGGCCCAAGTGGCGCACTTACTTGTACTGGGTAAATGTACTCCTGGCCACTGCAAAACCTGAGCATCCAGGCTCTGTGAAGAACCTAAGAATATACCCACCCTAGATCTCTAAATTTTCAGGGAAAGTATAACCCAGGGGTTCTCAACCTTTTAAAGCTGTGGGTTGGGTCATGCTTCCTCAGACAGTTGAACAGGCCAGACTGGTGTTCCCCCCCGCTGTAAACGCTGCCATAAAATGTGTCTGTGTCTGTTGTAAATGCACTTATGACAGCTGTAAATGGGTAAAAATGCATTTACGACAGCTGCGGACATGTTTACAACTGTTTCTGCCACTTCTGGTGGTGGCAGGAGCAAGGGCGGTGGGCCACATGAAATGGTGCCATGTGTCAGATTTGGCCCACGGGCCATAGGTTGAGAACCCCTGGTATAACCCCATTCCATATTCAGATCCGGCTTGCAGTATGAGGGAACTCATGCTTCCTCAGGACTTGAAGACATATGAAAAGTGAAACATGAATTTTATACATGTTTTCTGTATAAGGCAGATGCAAGAATCCATTAGAATGATTCTAGCACCTTCAAAATAAAACCAGTAGATGGGATAAGTATATAATCTCCCTCCCTCAAGAGCCCCACTATCAAACAAAGACAAAAGATTCCTTTCTGCCACTTTAAAACATCTTCCATACATGGGCTTTGTAATGGGATTTCCAGGTCCAGGGGTACCCTCTCTATAGCCCTGTTACATTACCTGCCTTATTCTGGGGTGGGTGAATAATTATAAGCCTCAGCCTGTTTGATGTAGGCAGATTGATTGCACACGGAGCCAGCAGGCGGGCCAAACACTTTCTTTATTGCAGCATGGTCAATCTGTACATAGCAAAACGGTGGAGACGCAGCTCCTTATATACCATACAATACATTTGAATTTTGCCCCAAGAGCGCCCATTGGTTGCGGTAGCAGTGACGTCATGGGGACATACTGCATACCTGCCTAAGGTTGACTAAGGTTTACCTGTGGCGGGAAAGGTTCCCTCGCTTGTTGCTGATTGGGTGCTTTGAGCCACGTGGGCTGAGCTCCTTCAGCTGCGCTATAGCTGGCAGCTGAGTTGCGTGCCGTGGCAGATTAATTCATGCATACACAACAGCCTGGCAACGCATTCTCTCAACATTCTAATCTACCTCAGACTTGGCAATACTCAGGGAGTTTAAAATGAAAACCCACAATGCTAGGCACTGGAAAGCAAGGTGCCTACCTTACAAGGGTAGAGCTGCCACTTGGATATCTTGGAGTTGTTATTCAGTGAGGAGTTTGTGCATTGGTAGACATCTCCATGACAACATTCCACACATGCAAATGGACCTGAGAAATCAAGTCCACTTGCATGCGTTTTTTTTTAGACATTTGGATATCACATCACCTGCTGGCTAGTCGGACCATGACCTGTGCCCTCTGCTTTCACCCTGCTTTCACCTTGCCCACAGAATCCAACAGAGTATGTTTTGGTGAATTTTAGAACTGCCACTACACCAACTAAAAATACCAACATCTCTAGTAGCTGGTCAAGGCAAGATCTGGTTTTTAGTATCACAAACTGTCTGAGCCAAAAATCCAGGCTTGAAAAGGTTTTTGTGCTTTATTTGAGGGGGGGGAGGCAAAAAGTCCCATCCATTACAAAAAGTGTTTCCTTTTGTTTATAATCGATCAAATTACAGTGGCTGGATTATGACCAATCAAGAGGAACATGCCAGAAAATAACAAGGTTTGCTAGACTAATACTCATACCTTAGTGGAGAGATAGGTTAGTTCTGGGACATGATCAGAGTGCCCGACTTTCTGACACAGCATCAAAAAATGGCAAATAGACAGCAGGTGAGGTAGCATTCCTCCTGAGAAGCAAGCTCAGCTCATGGACAAAGCCCTCTCCTTCTGAGTTGGACTTAGCCACTCATTTCTAACACCTTTATATACTTTCAATGGTCCATTCAATTAACATATTGAATACACTTCAGTTGTTCATGCAGACACACATCTTCTAAGCATTTATTGGGGAAGGAAATAATATTTTGAAATAAAAATATACATTTGAGGTGTTCGACCCTTTGGCATTTTTTTTGATACCCTCTTAGACAGATGATAAAGAGGCAGGTGTAAATTGCATTTGACATCTTCTTCAGATAGGAAATCAACTGAAGGAGTTATTTTCCTTTAGTAATAAGCACATATTGGCTGCTAGCTTCTCCAATGAACTTCAAAGTTTCCAGATCAGGGATTCCTATCTGATATTCCTTTAGCTTTTCAGTTTCTTCACAGGATCCAAGGAGAGAAATAAATAGGCATGATTGAGGGCAAGGGCATCAAAATGGCCTGATGAGTGGATTTGTAGTTAGGTTAAATACCTCCACATACATCCCTGTAAAGCACCCACTCATTTCATTCAGCAACATGAATGCTTGCAAATTGTCTTCTTTACATGCCCCACCTACCAAAGATTTACAGGGGAAAAAATCGTGATCAATACAATAACTGAGAGATGAGCCAGAAGACTAGAGGAATGGATCACATGGTCAGGCATTGTTGAGCTCTACTGCTTCAATTTGCTGGTAGGCCATTATGTATATAAATGGGAGCTGCTCTGTCCCATTGTCCCCAAAACATAAGGAACTATTCAGTGGTGGGCATCAGCAGGTTCACACCAGTTCGCCAGAACCGGTAGCAGAAATTCTGGCTGGCCCCGCACATCCAAGTTTTGAAATAAAGGAGTCCTAATTTGGGTGCAATGCAGGGCTTTTCCCCTGGCCACGCCCACCATACCACGCCTACAGTGTGGCAGTAAATTTTTTTTGGAGCCCATCACTGGAACTACTAGCAAATGTCTCATTATTTCCAAGGTCTATACCAGGAGTTCTCAACCTTTTAAAGCCAGGGGCCAGGTCACGTTCTCTCAGACAGCTTTGGGGGCCAGATGGCCATTTTGCCCTTCTTCCACCACATGGGCGTGGTGGAAGCATTGGGGGCCCACATGAAATGGTGCCATGGGCCAGATCTGGCCCACAGGCTGCAAGTTGAGAATCCCTGGCCTACACTTTCCAAAACAATATCTGAAAGTGAAACACTGGCGTATGATAGCTGGGTTTGTGGGTCAAAGTGCACTCATTAAATATAAACCTAGGGTAATAGATCCTGAACTGAAGGCACCCAGGGATTGCTTTGTCCAGCCTTTGCAAGTCTTCTCTCATTCTGCTGACACAAACAGGATTAGGAGGTGTAGCATTCTGATCCCAGATATCTCCAAGAAGCTTGGGGCAAAATTGCCTGGAAAATGGAACGTACATTTCGTCTATCACTGTCTTGCAATCTTTAATGTCAAGAGTGTGCTTCTTGCTTAGGCCTGCCCTCGGACAATGCATAAGAACATCATTCCAGGTCTCTGTTTGCAGGTGTGTGTCATTTCAGCAGAGAATCTGCAGCCTTTCCAGAATACTGGTCTGGTCCTGCTCAGTGCATTATTTATTTATTTTCTCTTCTGCATTTATTTTAAAGATCTACCCTTTGTATGAATTTAACAGGGCTACTGAATACATGGGTGACTTTCAAGAGCAGAGCAAGATCTAATGACTTCTAGCAATGCTTAAAAGTGCTGTACAGACATGCATTGTATTGGAGCTGTGGAGGGGGGGGGGGGGAGAGAGAACAGTACCAGCATACCAAACATTACTTTCTTTCTTTTTGATGCATCAGATTCATTTGCTGAAAAGTCAAGCCACTGCCCTTTTTTTATAAGGCCAGCCGCTTTGGTCATGAGTATTGCTGTAAAGAAGCCACACAGCAAAACTTTGGCTCAGTGTATTGTTTTCAACTGTTTCACGTGCAGCTTCTCAAGAGGACAATATATTTTATACATGCTATTGCTCATTTCTGACCTATTTTCAACTGACCATTTCTGTATTCCTTCGACACAAGTAATAACTTTTTAAGGGTATGGGGCCTGATGCCTAATGATTTATAGGTCAAATTAGATTTCAAACTGTTGGCCTGTGTGTTGTCAAGCATCATTATATCCTCCACAGTCATGACATCTGCAGCAGAGGTAAGCAACCTCCAGACCTTTAGACTACAATTCCCCTATGTCCCAGGTGCCTACCCCAAGGGGCAGGGATTATGGAAGCTGTAGTAGAATGCATCTGGTGCCTACTTTCTAGGCTAGGGGTTCCCAACCTTTTCAGGCCATGGGCCAGCCATGTGGTTCAGTGGGCTGGTCACGTGGTTCCTTCCACCTGGAAGCGGAAATAAAATGCACCCACAGATGCGCAAAATGCTGCACTAAATGCATCTGCGGCTGTCGTAAACACGTTTATGACAGCCACAGGTCATTTATGGCAGTGTTTTGCGCAGGCACGGGCACGTTTTACTTCCGCTTCCAGGAGTGGCGAGAGCGGCGAGGGATGGATGATTTGGCGCTGCAGCTGGATCCAGCCCGTGGGCTGTAGGTTGGGAAATCCTGTTCTAGGCTTCACTATTTAAGCAGGCTTGTAGCAACTCACTGGCTAGTATTCATTTCCCAGAAAACACAGGGTGGAGGGAAAATTTCATACACCTCTGACTAACTCCAGCAGGCTCCCCACTGTGTGACCAGTCTTGCCACCAGTACAAGACTGGGGATGAGATGGGGACCCTGCTGGAGCAAGGCATGCTTATACAATTCTTCTGCTCCATATTTAGGCAAGAGAACAGTAGCCACTGGCTTTTAATGGGCTGTGTGTACTGTTAACTTTTTCCTCATATACCTTTAAATTGTTTCACATTATTCTATTTTGGTAATAATACCTTTAATTGTATTTTACATTGGGAATATATGGTTATTCCTCTTAATTAGCAGAGTATGAATAAAACCAACAACAAGAGGAACACAGAGAAATATTAGCTTAGTTCTCATAGCTCCCTGGCCTGCTCCCACTAAGACCTGTATGGTAAAGTCACTCCAGAAGCATTTAAAGTAGAAAAAGTCATATTACTTACCAATTACCATTTGTGGTTCCTTCAACATCCGATAGGAGGGGGGTGGAAGTGGAAGAAGAAGAATTAGAATTTGTAGTTACAGTCAGAAGAAAAAAAATAGGGGAAATGGAGTCTCAGCACATAGAGAGATTCCCATGCTTTGTTGGTTAGAGCATGATCAGAAGAAGGATGATCAACAAAAATGGAAGCAAAAACAAACAGGAAGAAAGTGCAGGGGCTTGCCTCAAATGCCAGAGCTGGGAAAATAACTTCACCAATTAAATTACTGACAAAGGACAATCACATAAGGCTGTAAATCCCCTTCCCACTAATATTTATTGTTTGTATTGCGAGATTGTTATTTCTCCACAATTTTAAATATTACAAATCATCATGTTTTACCAATTTCTTGTTTGTAATATATTGTGAATGCCTCCTTGGGTCTTTATATTGGAAGAAAGGTAAACTATATATAGAAAACAAAACAAAATAAAATCAGACAATATTTATACATGACAGTGTAATAAAAGAGGAATGCAAGAAAGGACAGATCTTGTACCTTTTTCGCAAGCTTTAGTGATGATATGTGTCAAAACATCTGAGAAACACTCCTCTCTCTTGTAAGATAAAGAGCAGATAACAAGGCTTCCAAGGTTTATTCTTGTTTGTAACAGGTTAGCACAAGAAAATTCACAGAATGAGCAAATACCAGTAATCTGAGCAGTGATGCACTCTAAAAAAAATTACTACCACCTCTGTGGGCGGGGGCAAATCTGTGGGCAGGGCCAAATCTGGCCATGTGACTTTGTGGCCGATCTAGTCATGCCTGCCACATGGCTATGAAAACGTCTGCAAACACAGACAGCACTGGCTCTTTGGCTGTAAATGGAGATGAGCACTGCACCCTAGAGTCAGACACTACTGGCTTTTGAGCAAGGGCAACCTTTACCTACATATATACACACACACACATGCGCACACACCACGCCCTCCATCCCCCCCCCCACACACACACACAGAGATAGAGGAGACTCACATACTGGGAAGGTGCAGGACGCAGGGCCATGATGGGGAGCTGAAGCCGGCGGCGGCCTCCTACTCCTCCCATGACGACACATGGACGGTGAAGAAGGGCAGGCAGGCGACGTCAGCAGCAGCAGAAGAAGGGGCGCTTCGAAGGCAGCAATGCCTCCACTGCCTCCTGCCATTCCTCCTGCTCTGAGTACAGGACTCGGAGCAGGAGGTGGCGGCACCAGCGGTGGCAGCAGCAGGGGTGCTACGAAGGCAGCAATGCCTCCACTGCCTTCTGCCGTGCAGGACTCAGAGCAGGAGGCGGCTACGATGGTGGCGATCCTGGCTCTCATTGCAGGGAAGGTGCAGCTGCTGCACCACTCCGGCAGCCGCCCCACCCCACTGTTGCCTCCCTGCTCAGCCTGCTCTTCTCTTCCCTTGGCGGCAGGATGTCCAGGCAGTGTGGCATGAGCAGCGCAACAATTGTGATGCCTGAACATCCTGCGCAATGGGGTATGGAGGTGGACATGGCTGGCCACGTGGGTGTGGCCTGGGGGAATTTCCGCTACCGGTTCGTACGAACCGTTGAGAACCGGCCTCAGTGCATCACTGAGTCTGAGGCCAGATACTTGTTCAATCCCAAAAATGGAATTCCTTTTATACGCAAGTATTTTAGAGCAGTACACTTCTTTGCAAGATGTTTTGTACTCCTAAATAAAACCTAAACTTTTCATTTCAGCTAATTGAAAATCTTTTGTTAAAGCACAATGGCCAAACTTGTATCATTTCGGCCTAAAGGTGTAATGCAATTGGTATAGGTCTCAGCAATGAACTGCTGCAGGTTAATAAGTTAGCACAGTCAACACACAAAAGTACAGTGAATGCATGTGATATTTTCTTAACTTGTGGCCATTTGCTACCTAGATTTCTATTGGGTGTGTTAACGTTGGTATAAAAAACACAAACAGCAGACATCTTGCCACATATAATATAGTTAAATCTAACGAGTTAGAAGTTGTGAGGAGGTTCACAGCACGATCGCTGTGGCTATTGGCAAACCATGGTCATAAATCGTGGGTGATCGTTCTCCTGCCTCATCTGTTTATGCCGTAACTTAGAGGCCCCAGTTTGGGCCTCTGACTCAAGGCCTTCTGGCCCTCCCTACTATGCCCAGGGATGGCACGCAGTCATTCAGCTAGCACGCAGCTTCTGTCCAATTAGCAAGGTGAGCACGAGGCAGGCATGCTGATATTTAGCCAATTAAGTAACCTTATGCTATCGCAGGTAACCAATAAGGATATATTGCATACCCTTCTCTGGAATTTTCTTTGTCCTGTTATTCCTAATAAACTCCGACCGGGCTATCTTGCCCTATTGCCTCTTCATGAATCAAGCCTCCGCTGTCTCCTTGATCCCAAAACACAACATCTGGCGACCCGCAACGCGATTGCTGGATCCCAACTCCCCGACTCACCGGCTGGAATAGCCCCCTGGTGCACCTCTCAGCTTTTGAGCTCCCGATTGTGAGTATGGGGGGGGGGACTTTCTTTAGGGCAAAAGACCCATGCAAAAGAATTGCAGAAACTCATCAAGAAGAGCAGATGTCCAGACATCACGCTTAATAGTCTAGAAGACTTCATTAAGGAAGTCGAATGCCAATGTCCTTGGTACCCAGAAATTGGATCACTCAAACGGGATGATTGGCAAAGAATTGGAACAATTTTATTGGAAGAACCGAGGGCAGCGGTTCATCATTTATTGATTTGGCAAAGAGTTAATGAGGCAGTCAGGAAATTGGTACCAGCAGAGGCATCCCTGACCAATCCTCTGACTCATCCACCCGAGGACCCACCACCTCCTTATCCAAAAGTGCTGCCTGCTATTTTACCACCTACGGCACCATTGGTGCCGCCCATCCCGAGCCTGGTTCTCCAGGCGCCGCCCGCCTACCCTGGCGGTGTGATGGGAAATGTTCACTCCGCTATACATCGAGCCAAGAGCGATGGGGCTTTGTCTCTGGAGGGGGCGGAAGAGTGGCAAGGAGAGAGTCCTTCTGCTTTTCCCATTACGGTTGAGATGGGGGTGGGGGCGGATGGGAATCCAGAGGAACGTATCCATTGGCAAGCTCTGTCATATACAGTAATTAGGGAACTTAATAAAGCTGTTAGAGAGGCTGGTGTCCGATCACATTTTGTGCAATGGTTGCTTGAGGGAATTGGAAACGGGTACACTATGTTACCCCAAGACTGGAAAGATTTGTTTCGAATGATTTTGACTGCTTCACAGTATGTTGTCTGGGATAGTGAATTCCGAGCGGCTTGCAGTGGCTGCTGGTACGCCACAAAACACCCCTGAGCAGATTTACGGAGCAGGTGCGTTTGCTACCCTCCAACAGCAGATGCAACTCCCCCGGGAGTCTTTCCACCGCTCGTTCATGTGCGTCATGAGAGCCTTTAAAAGGTCCCCGTCTCTGGGAAACCCACACGCTCCTTTACTTCCACATGGCAGCAGCCCACTGAACCCTACCCACAGTTCATTGATAGATTGAAGGAAGCCATACAAAGACAGATAGACAACCCTGATGCCCAAGGAGAACTTCTGAAACGGCTGGATTTTGAGCAGGCCAATGCCGATTGCAAGAAGATTTTGCAAAATGTCATTCACCGCCCTGAGTATAGTTTAGCTGACATGATTCAAGCCTGTATGGAGGTGGGCACTCAAACACATGCAATGGCCCTTCTGGCCGGAGCGCTTTGTGCCGGAAACAAGCCCACTGGCAATTGTTTCAACTGTCAGAAACCGGGCCACTTCAAGAAAGACTGTCACGCCCCCGGAGGGGGAGCGCATAAGGGGGGTGGTAAGGATGTCAAGCGCCCCAGCAAGAAGTGCCCCCGGTGTGGCAAAGGATACCATTGGGCTAGCCAGTGCAGAGTCAACCCCTCACCACAGGGAAACTAGATACCGGGCCCTCCCCGGGCCCCGGGAAAATAAAGGGGACACGGGTCGATCAGCGCAAGGCTGCTACTGCTGGCAGCGCTGGTCTCGATCTCGTTAACACACAGGACATGACAACTGCGTTGCCTGGGGAGCTTATCCTGATGCCTGCTGACCTTACTGGCCCCTTGCCAAAAGGGGCCGTTGGTCTGGTACTGCCACGTTCATCAGCGGCCAAACATGGCATCATGATAGTTCCTGGCGTGATAGACGCAGACTACACAGGCATCATTTATGTACAATTTTGGAGTCACCTCCCATTGCAACTGTGCAAGGGGGACTCCTGGGCACAATTGATCATTGTTTCTTATGAGACCCCAGGGGGAGCGGAGCCCGCCCTTCGCAGAGGGGGGTTTGGTTCCACCCGTGCCGGGGCCGATGGAGACACCTATCATCCACAGGTTGCCGCCCTTCAAGAGCAGATAGGACAGCAGAAGCCAACCCGTAAGTATTGGGTAAACGGTAAGTTGTTGGAAGGATTGTTGGATACGGGGGCGGATATTTCTGTGATAGCCGCTGGGCACTGGGATCCCTTGTGGCCAACCGAAACCGCTCCCTCAGTTTGGGGCATCGGTGGTAGCCAGGCCTCCCGGAAAAGTGCTCAGTGGTTATCTGTCAGTCTCCAACCTGGCGGGCCTGAGATCGCTCGCATCAAGCCCTGTATTTTGCAAATTGATCTCAACTTGTGGGGGAGGGATTTGCTGGCACAAGTTGGCACCACCCTCATAACTCATGAATAGCCATCAACATTGTGCTCTTCCACTCTCGTGGAAGACCGATCAAGCCGTGTGGGTGGAGCAATGGCCACTTCCGCAAGAGAAGTTGACTGCGCTTAAGCAGCTTGTCCAGGAACAACTGGACGCGGGTCACATTGAACCGACTAGTAGTCCGTTCAATACCCCGGTATTTGTCATCAAAAAGAAGTCCGGGAAGTGGCGGTTGCTCCATGACCTGCGGGAGATCAATAAGATAATTGAGCCGATGGGCTCGCTCCAGTGTGGAACCCCGAACCCAAATTTGATACCCCATGATTATGAGATGGCTGTCATTGACCTCAAGGATTGTTTTTATACTATTCCCCTTCAGGAAAAGGACCGGAAGTATTTTGCTTTCACGGTCCCAGTGTTGAATAACTCCCAGCCCACAGTCCGGTACCATTGGAAGGTATTGCCAATGGGAATGCTCAATAGCCCCACCATGTGTCAGTTTTATGTAAATGCAGCTCTCATGCCGTACAGAAAGGCTTACCCTAATTTGATCATATATCATTACATGGATGACATCTTGGTGGCCGGGACCTCCCTCCCAGAGGGGTGGCTCCCACGCCTTCAGGAGACCCTGAGCCTTTATGGCCTAATAATCGCCCAGGAAAAGGTTCAGTTAGCCGAACCTTTCTCCTATCTGGGGCACCGCATGATGGCTGCGTATTCTATGCCAGCATTGCCACGGATTGAAATTCCACCTACTGTCAGTTATGTCACCCTGCAGCAGATACTTGGAGCTGTCAATTGGCTCCGCTCTTATTTTAAGCTTACCACCACTGCGCTCAGCCCCCTTTTTGACGCTCTTAGAGCAGGGAAGAATCCAGGAGATCTAATCATCCTTACCGCCCCGAAACGGGAGGTCCTTTCCATGGTTAACTCTGCCATGGCCAAGGTCTGGGTTGATAGGGCTGAGCCAAATTGCCCCCCCCCCCCCAAGCTCCTTTGCTTGGGAGATGTGAAACAATTATATGCTGTCATACATCAGGAGCCTTCAGATGGGAAAATTCGTATTTTAGAATGGTTGTATCTTTCACACACCACAAAAAATACCATTACCCCCTTTTTGAGCATGTTGGCGCAGGTCATCTGTAAAGGCCGCCGCCGCTGTCTCGCCCTGTTTGCCCTGGATCCCATGGAGATTGTGGTTCCCGTTCCCCTCGCAGTTTGGGAAGCGGGACTGCGCTCTTCTATCGAGCTGCAACTTGCTATGGCAGATTTTACAGGCCAGGTAGTGTACCACTCTCCTAAGGATCCTCGGCTCCAGGTTGCTCAGCATATACCTTTGAAGCTTTTCCACCTCCTCTCTCCCACGCCCCTTTTGCTGGCTCTCACTGTCTTCACTGATGGTAGCCCGAGCCGTGGGGTGGTTGCCTGGCAGGAGCAGGGGACATGGAAAAGTCAATTTACGCTGCCGCAGCGCTCGCCACAGCGCGCAGAGCTTGCGGCGGTTGTCCTTGCTTTTAGTCTGTTTCAGGATCAGCCTGTTAACTTGATCTCTGATATTCTGTATGTCACCAATGTCGTGTCCAACATTGTGGGAAGTTATGTGTCACCTTCAGTAGATAGCAACTTGCTGTCACTGTTCCTGTCTCTACAGATGCTGCTCCAACGGAGAACAGTACCCTTTTTCATTGCACACATTCGGAGTCATCAGCCATTCCCCGGCCCCTTGACCGAAGGGAATGACTGTGCAGATGGCGCATTACGTGCCATGTATTGTTCCCCCATTGAAAGCCATGCTTTGCATCATCAGAATGCCAAAGCTCTTGCTAAAGAGTTTCACATTCCCCTTGCGGATGCAAGGGCCATAATTCAGCAATGTCCACAATGTTCACAACAGCCCCAGAATCCTGCTGCAGGAGTAAATCCTCGTGGTCTGGGTGCTAATCAGCTTTGGCAGATGGATGTTACCCATTTTGCACCTTTTGCACCATGGAAATATTTACATGTTTGTGTTGACACCTCCTCTGGCTATATCTGGGTCACGCCCCAGAAGGGAGAAAAGGTCAAACACGTTTGCAATCACCTTGTCCGCTGCTTCGCGGTCATGGGAAAAACTGATCGTTTGAAGACCGATAACGGCCCCGCCTATTGTTCTACTGCCCTAGCAGAGTTTTGTACCCGCTGGCAGATTGTCCACACATTCGGCATCCCTTATAATTCTCAGGGACAGGCCGTGGTTGAGCGGGCCAATAAAACCCTGAAAGAGGCACTGGATCGCCAAAAAAGGAAAGGGGGAACTATCCCCCTCTCACTTCCGGAAAAGGAGGAGTGGCTTGCTAGTGTACTGTTCACGCTAAACCACCTTAACTTGTTTCAATTTAATTCTCAATTTTTATCCAGGGCTCAGCGTCACTACCGCCAGCTTGAGGTTCTGCCTGCCCCCCAGGTCCAGTACAGACGCCTGCCGGACCCGGAGTGGAAAGGGCCTGTTCCCCTCATCACCTGGGGAAGGGGCTATGCCGCAGTGTCTACGCCAGAAGGTCCTCTTTGGGTCCCTGCCCGGTTTGTTCGGCCATGGAAGCATGGCATGGCATCAGGGTCTCAGCAACCCCATTCCAAACTTCGACCTTCACCTGCACGAGCTCCCAGAGAGGAGACGGAACCGAGGGGGAAGGCGAAGGGGGCAGAACCCGCCGATAACCTGGGGCCAGGTGAAAGCATTGTTGGATGAAGCCCAGTCCGTGCTGGACGAAATTCGGGTGGAAAAGACTCCTGAGAACTTTGTTGTTGCTATCATAGCTTGTCTAAATGCTAATTCTATAATGATTCTTTGTTGCTACATGCTTCTCTTTCCAGGAGCGCTTGCCGTCCAAGATGAGCTGTCCCAACGCTTTGAGTATAACCTGTGGTATAAGCTTGCCCGCATTTCTAATCAAACTGAGTTTTGCCTTAAGCAAAGTGTTGACTCCTATCACCTGTTAAGCACCTGTCTTATTCCCATTTGCTACAGTCCCCAAAACATCAGTAGGTCAGTGTTGGGTTACGATATGGCCGACTTTAATGACCAGGTCAAAAACAAATATGCTCTTAGCCCCTTTTGGGGAAAGGCAACCAAAAGGCTGCCCTTTGATGCCCTGTCTCTCTATACTCCTATTGTAGCTGTTAGTAATGCTAGTACATGTGCCAGGGTTGTGAACTGTACTCAACATAAGTCAAAGCCTCGCTGTTTCCAGCCCGGTCGCGGCCTTAATTGCACCGGGAGAGAAACAGAGGACCTTCATTTTAACTTTCAGCACATTCTGTTGCCTTCTGGGTGGTTCTGGACCTGTGGGTCACGAACTTGGAACTATATTCCTGCTAACCTCTCTACAACCACTTGTTGCCTTAGTCTTATGATTGTTGCTTTGCCCATCATCAAGGTTGTGAGTCTGTGCGTAATATGTGTTGCTTTAACTTATCCGATAATTCTAATAAGGTACAAAACCAATTGGATTCTTTAACCAAAATTGTTTCTGATATTAAGCAAAACCCTCTGCCTTCGTGGTGGAGCACTCTTTGGTCCTGGCTTCCCAACGGAGCTTGGGTACGGACCATCCTGCAGTATGGTTTAATTATTCTCGTCATTCTGATAACTGCCTGTTGCTTTATTCAATGCATACCTTCGTTGCTAGCCACCTGCCTGCAAGGATTTCGCTTCCGGCCTCGTGCACGCAAGGACCAAATTTATTATGCTTATAAGCTTCTTAAAAACAGAAGGGGGAAGATGTGAGGAGGTTCACAGCACGATCGCTGTGGCTATTGGCAAACCATGGTCATAAATCGTGGGTGATCATTCTCCTGCCTCATCTGTTTATGCCGTAACTTAGAGGCCCCAGTTTGGGCCTCTGACTCAAGGCCTTCTGGCCCTCCCTACTATGCCCAGGGATGGCACGCAGTCATTCAGCTAGCACGCAGCTTCTGTCCAATTAGCAAGGTGAGCACGAGGCAGGCATGCTGATATTTAGCCAATTAAGTAACCTTATGCTATCGCAGGTAACCAATAAGGATATATTGCATACCCTTCTCTGGAATTTTCTTTGTCCTGTTATTCCTAATAAACTCCATCCGGGCTATCTTGCCCTATTGCCTCTTCATGAATCAAGCCTCCGCTGTCTCCTTGATCCCAAAACACAACAAGAAGTAAGCTTCATTGAGTTCAATGGAGTAATATCCATGGCCAAAGCTTGTGAATTCAATTGCAATATTTTATAAGTGGTTTGTGTATTTATTTGTATCTCTATAGGGTTTGTGATGCAGTTTTCAATTAGAAGGCAAGCCTGTTTAACATGCACTTACTGAAACCCTGTTACTTAGTGTGTGGTAAGACACAACTAAAGTGGACCCATTTAATCAGCAGGGATTTGGTGACTCAACTCCTCCATATGTTCAGTGGGCCTACTCCAGTTGTAATTTACTATGCTGAACATCAAGATCTCAGCCAATAGGAGCTATGGTCTTAGGTAATTGCACAATAGTATTTGACAACTCTCTCTTTTAATTAAACATACAGGAAGCTGGTTTAAAACAAAATTTGCAATTGTTCACAGCAGGGTGAATAAAATGTTAGGCTTTAAATGTTAAATCCCCTCTTTAATACCTCCTACAATCTATATCTTAGCTTAAAGCTCTTGCTGTCACTAATGGGGCTTCAAAAGAGGCATTTTAGCCCTTTCAAGAATGGGAAAGAACATTTGTGAAAAAGCTACGATTGCATGAACTCAGAGGTCCATCTTAGGTTCCCAGGAAAGTTAGATGCAGTTCTGAACTTCCCTATCCCATGCCTCTCACCTAGGAAAACTGATAACCCAGACATCAAGATTTTATACCCCACCTTGGGAAAGGTGGTGCTACTATATCAGGAGTAGGCAACCTATGGCCCACAGGCCAGATCCGGCCCATGGCGCCAAATCATTCAGAATCAGCCACCGACTCGTTACGGCTGTAGAAAAATCATTTATAGCAGCCATAAATGGGGGGGGACCACCAGTATGGCCCCCTCAACTGTCTGAGGGAGTGTGACCTGGCCCCTGACTTAAAAAGGTTGGCAACCCCTGTACTATATCTTTGCACCCTATACTGTCTAGAGCAGACTATGCCAAACTGTTGTTTTCCAGATGTGTTAGACTACAACTCCTGTCAGCCTCATGCAGAATGACCAAAGCTGACCATGTGTGGTGGACTAGGAAGATATTCTGAAGTTTAGCCCTGGTACTTCACCATATAGGGCATCTATTAATGGAGTGTGAATCAGCCATATTCTGCTACAATTCATTTCCAACACACATTACAAAACATGTAAATAACTTTAGGCCACTTCCAGAAACTGGCTGGTTTTTACTTTTATATACTGTATATATAAAGGTATATCTTGCCTTTCTATTAACTTAGAAAAGGAGGAGAACATGGACTGCTACGGGGGTGGGGGGAGACAAAGACAGAATTTCAGGTTTGGGCTAGGTTTTACATTTGTAATTTGAACTGTCTATTGTACATTTTACTCTCCTCCCTCCCAGCTCTTAATTGTTTGCAACTAACCCAATAGCTCTCTGGTCAACATACCTCTAGATTAGACAAGCACAGCTGCTGCTTTTGTGTTAATTCCTTTGAAAACTCCTACTTTTCAAAGTGATTAACACAATGATGTATTGAAAACTCCTAGTTTTCAAAGAGGTAGCCCACTTACTCTGCTTTCAGCTTGTATAACCAAAAGCAGAAACTGTTACTTATTATTTGTTGAGTATGACCTGCTTTTGTGATACTGTATATGCAAGTCCAAAGGAACCACATTTAGTAGATTTCACCAGGAAGCCATGCTTTTAACATGGCAAGATTGAGAACAGTTGGGAAAGTAGGATTAGCTTTCAAACTGATTTTTTTAAATATTAAAAAAAAATTGGAGAAAACAGAGTGGAAACTGATATGATGAAATTGGGTAAAAGACCAGGGGAAACAGCACGTTTGTGAGAGTGGGGTGAGGAATAAAAGTCACAAGCAAAAACACCAGCCTGGGTTAACAGAAACAGTTAGCAATAGGTGGCACTACCTTTTTCCTCTGTCTGTGTCAAATACATAATGCTACAAAACAGTGCAAGCCAATGAATGTGCTTAACCATTAGTACTCTTTGAGGTACAAATACACTGCTGCGATTAAATGCAATCAGTGCTCACACAGGAGCTGCAGACTGATTCAGGAGTTTGCCTCCTTTATACTGGATATGATGAGAGTCCCATTCCAACCTGGAGCCCCTCCCTCCCTCCTTTCTTTCCTTCATTCCTTGGGTCCCACGCCACCTCTGCCGTTCCTTTTATGGTTAGCTGTAAAGCCACTTTCTCATTTAAAGCTTTGGACTATATTTCTCAAAAACATTTCTATAGAAAATTAACTCTGAAAGGTAATTTACAGTCTAAGAGTATGGAACATCAAAAAGTTTGAACAGTAATTTTGCAAAATACACCATTATCCATTTGTCAGAATGATTCCATAACAGGGATCCCCACCTTCCCACCTATTATTCTTGGACCTTACTTTCAAGGAATTACCTCATCTCTGGTAACATATAGTTTCAAACAAGATTGAAACTAGTTTTATGGATGAGAGCTGGAAAGTGGTAATCCCCTAAAGAATTGTTGTGAGTTGTGAATCATGATGTATTTTGCAAAATTACTGTACAATTTTTTGATGTTATCATTAAACAACCTGCTTTTCAGTGGAACCAGCTCATACAATCAGTCTGTGTTTATCTACAGCATACTCACCAAGCATCTGCCGGGCCAGCCCTACCATGTGGCAGAATGAGGCAATATAATTTAGGTCAGTGGTGGCGAACCTTTTAGAGACCGAGTGCCCAAACTGTAACCCAAAAACACTTATTTATTGTGAAGTGCCATATAGCAACAGGGGAGGAAGGAAACACTCCCTTCGGGCTGCTGGGCAGAGGGGCAGCATGAACTATGTGCAGGGGTGATTGCAGGGTGCCCACAGAGAGGGCTCCTAGTGCCACCTCTGGCACGCATGCAATAGGTTTGCTATCACTGATCTAGGTGATAGGCCGTGCTGGCAAGATGTTTTAAGAGAAAATTATGTGAGTCCCACACAGTTGCATCCCTTCAGCAACTTCTCAATTTCAGAATCTAAAACATCTTGCACATAGCTTGGTTGTGCTGCCGCTTGTACCATTATATAAATTTTCTCAGGAGTAAATATATGATGCAAACTGAGCATAGAGGAAGGATTGGATTGGGGCTTGTATTAAGCCCTGGGGATCCATACAAAATGATTACATGAAAAGAACAGTGTGATTGTAAAAGCAAAAAGCTGGTTGCCTTAGCTGGCCAAACATGGTCACTTCCAAAATCCCCTTTTGTTACAATGCCCTTTAAGATATTTACAAATACAGAAACTTCCTTTCAAATTAGCTTAAAAGTATGTGTGAACAGAAATGATGTAATTCCTGTATGTTACTTGAAAGTAAGAGAAAGGAGTAAGTGAATCCTTGATGGAATCACTGTGAATTGTGAATAGCAATAGTAATCACACTTAAATAGTGCCCCCAAAGTGCTTAATGCACTCCCTGGATGATTCACAAGTTAATTAATATTTTGCTTTCAACCTGCTGGGTCCTCATTTTACCGACCTTGGAAGGCTGAGGCAACCTTGCATCCCATCAGGATCAAACTCACTACAATTTGACTGCTGTACAGCTGCTTAACCACTGTGCCACCAGGGCTCTTGTCCATCATGTTGTATTTTGCAAAAACATTGTTCCAAGCTTTTGATGGTCTGTACTCTTTACCTTACTCTTTGACTGTGAAGTACCTTTCCATGTTATGTTTATATAGAAATGTTGTTGAGAAATACAGTAGTCTGAAGCTTTAAATGAGGAAGGAGCTTCACAATAAACCATAAAAGAGTCTGCAGAGCTGGGACCACCTGTCAATTAAGTAATTAAGAAAACTGACTTTTGCTTCAAATCAGAAGGGCTTCCCCATATGAACTTACCGATGTTTGACAGGATTCAGTACTTAGCATCAAATCTCCCACATTAAAATCACAATGCTTTGCCTTTGCATGTCCCCACAATCCACCTAAGCATCACAGCCCAATTGCCTATGCCACCAAACACCACCTACTGATATGGTTCTCCCATCTTTACCAGAATTTATCACAACTAACTGGGGTATGGGGTGGGGTTGAATTGTCCAGGCTTGAAAAGCAAAAGCTCTCAACAGGAGGAGGTGGGTGAAGAAGTAGCTTTGGAAGCAAAAAGGGCTGGGACAATTTGAATTAACCTTTGCATTCTGTAATCAGTGAAAACAATACTTTGAATTCACCCATTTTATTGGGGGAGCAAATCCCATAATAATAATTTTATGTCAGAGATTACTCTGGGTTGAAAGGATTTTTGCTGGAGAAACTCCGCTCAGGAGACACCTAAATGAAGCACCTTTCATGTCCCCAAGTGCAGCCCTCAGGTATCGAAACCCAACCTTCCAGTCTCCAAGCTCAGTGTCTTAACCACTAAGCCACTGGAGGAGCTTTGGAACATGTAGTCACAGTCTTGGTACAAGATCTTAGGCACACAACCCACCATGCACCAGTTGTGACTAATGGGAAACTTTAGCTTGATTGCAGATGTGAAGAAACACAATAAAGAAGCTTTTCATTCTATAGAGGTAATGGTTTGGATCCAGACTGAGTCATTCTTAAAATAGATCCAGTTATATCAATATACAAACTTGACAATCAATCATATCAGAGAATAAACAAAACAGAAACATTGTAGCATAATAGTTAGTCTTCAAAGTGCTACAATATTTTTGTTTTGTTTAATCTCTGATATGCTTGAAACACAGATTAACATGGCTACTATTCCAAAACATTTGACAATCAATCCATTTGATATTTGCTCTTCTTCTTTCCCTGCTGCCTCCAACCTTCCCCAGAACCATTGCCCTTTCCAGTGAGACTTATCTTCTTGTGATGTGCCTGAGTGAGTGAGATTGTACTCTTGGCTAACATCCATCAGGAGACACTGGTTTATGTGAGTGTGCTCTCTGAACAATCTCCACAATCTGTGACAAAAAATAATAATCATGGAATGAAGTTGCACAACACTTTTCCTTCTTGGCCGTTCTTTTCGAAACATGCTAGAAGAGCAAATACACGGGATGGCACAACCGCTGAAGGTGACGGTCCTTCCCCCCACTCCATTTTCTGCCCCTCCCCAAACCCTTTTCTGTTGGAATTTGCACCTAAAACAAGGCAGGAATGTGCTAATCTCCAGTCATGCCTAGGAAAAGCCTCCGCAAACAGTCAGAAAGAATGCAAGAAGTCCAAGCCCTGTTTGCACTCACTGAGAAAGCATGCAAGAGAACACAGCTCAGAAGTGCTCACTCTGCAAACAATGATTTTAGCATCCTGTTACAACACCTGAGAGCAAGGGGCATGCCTTTTCTATACTTATTTATGTGCATGGGCATATGTTCTCTACTAACTTTTCCACAGGCAACTAATCCAATTTAACCCAATTTACTGGTTTAGTTCATATAAGCCAGGCTTAATGAAAACAAAGGTATCAAATGGAGATTCGCATATACGAATGGACCATTACAGATACAGCAACACAGTTCTCAATAGCAATGACACTTACGTCCCACCTCATAGCACTTAGAGTACTCTCTGAGCAGTTCAAAAAGTAATTCACATTTTTGCCCCTAACAAGCTGAATACTCGTTTTAATTTAATTTAATTTAATATTCAAATTTCTATGCCGCCCACTCACCAATATTCAGAATCGGATATGGCACAACAAGAAGAAGATTTGCTCTTTGTACCTTTATATAACATCTCTTCGGAGTTTATGTATGATGCAAACTGGATTGGGGCCTTGGATTTAGATTAAGCTCTGGGGATCCATACAAAATGGCTACATGAAAAGAACAGTGTGGTTGTGAAACAAAAAACGCTAGTTGCCTTAGCCTGCCAAACGTGGTCATTTAAAAAAAACAAACCTTTTGTTAAAAGGCCCTTTCAGATTTTTACCATCACAGATCATTCCTTTCTGCTTGCCTTGCCTGATTTTGGAGAGAACAGTTTTCAGACAAGGGATCAAAACAGAAGCAAGTTAATTACTTTTACAGTACTTAAAAGGCATGCCAGAAGCCATGCCTAGAGAAATCTGGCAGCCTCTTCTACCTCCTCTTCAATCTAAACTAGATAAAATCAAGTCATACCTCTAATGAGGAGCACTGACCCCAAATCATTCTTGCCTCCTTCCTAATCCTAACCTTTGATCCAAAGCCAGAGAACCTGTGGCTCCTATGGTGATGTTGAAATCCAGGGACCATCAGCCCCAGGCAGTACAGGATGATGTGATTTATAGCTATGCAATATCTGAAAGGTCAAACACTTATCAATCAAGCATTCTTGTTGTTGAGACAACTCTAGTCTGCATTGAGGCACAGCCAGGGACAGGGTGGGGGTGGGGGTGGGCAAAAACCCTCCTGAGCTAACAGCCCCCCCAACCCACCCTGAATGTTATATACAGTATGTGGGTGTGACATTGTAGCCCCTACTGAATTTTTTTTTGCCCCTCCTGAATTATTTTTGCTACCCCCCTCCCAAATCTAGAATCCTGGCTACGGTCCTGGGCACAGCCTGGTTTCAAAAAGTTATTGTAGTGTGAAGACTGGAGTAATATTCTAAATGAGGTGGAAATATTCTGAAGCCATGTTCATCATAAATGCTTTGGAACGCAGAAATTTATTTATTAAATTTATATACTGTACCGACGTTTTGGCAAAGAGGCCTACCAGGGAAATGAACATAAAACATAGCAATCACATATAGAAATCACATATAGAAAGCCTGATGCTGGGAAAGGTGGAGGGCAAAAGAAAAAGGGGATGGCCAAGGATGAGATGGCTGGATGGCATTGTGGACGCAGCGGGCACCGAGCTGAGTGGGCTGAGGAGGATGGTGGAGGACAGGGGTGCCTGGAGATCAATGGTCCATAGGGTCGCAAAGGGTCGGAATCGACTGTGCGACTGAACAACAACAAACAATATAGAAAGGGTCCATTCACTATATATTCCAATTATTTCTCTTTTATGCTAAACATTAATTCAGTCTTAAAATTGTAACAATGCAAAATAAAATAAACCGAGATGAGAATAATTGTTTGAAAGTAAAAAGCATGGATAATTTGTGTGCGCGCACAAATACAGTACTCTGTAGTTTGGTTCAAATAAAACCTCTTTCACTGTCAGGACTCCTTGCCACACTTTGCAAAGACTTAGGAACTTTGTTGCGATTAATATTTTTGTATACAGTATAGCACTTGAAATGCATCATTCAAAGTACTTCACATTGAGAATCTTTATAACATGGACCTGCTAAGAGTTTTAGGAATGCCACAGATGAAGGTGTTTGCTTTGTTGTCAAATCACACATGGCTTATAGCAATTCTAATAGTATGTGATATATTTAAGAAGTGCCATTCCCCCAATGAGTTTCTGTGCATAAGCAGGAATTTGAATCTTTCTGTTCACTACACACACTAACGCTACATTGCAGACAATGGCCTCTTGAATCTATGCAGGTAAGGAGAAATTCAGGGCAAATTTTTCAATTCTGTTACAATTTGAAGGGGAAAGTATGGCTCGGACTGGTTGCTGTCTAAGTAGAATTTTTAAAAGTAAGGATAGTTAATATTTTGTATTTTTTTTTGTTTCACTTTCATTTAAACATTTTAATAGATATATTTTTGAGTCTTTTTAATGTCCTAACTGTTTATTGTTTTCAGTTACTTTTTAATGATGTAAGCTGCCTTGGGTCCTTTTATAAAGAAAGATGAGGTAAAATATTTTAAACACATAAGATATGACCCCATTAACAATGTAATCCCATGTATGCCTACCTGGGACTACACCCACCTGTACTCCTGACTGCAGTATGAGTAAACACAGTTTGATTGACATATATACCTGTTGACATGTCAGAGGTGGTTCCACCAAAATCTTCAGTGTTCTGTGCATAAACTGCATATTAGGTTGCATGGCAAGAACTCTCCCTGAAAACAACTGTATAACACTGTATATCACTGTATAGCAGGTTCACACTAGACAGTTCACCAGAAATGGTAGCAGAAATTCTGGCTGGCCCTGCTCATCCAAGTTTTGAAATAAAGTACTGTAGTCCTAATTCGGGTGCAATGCAGGGCTTTACCCCTGGCCATGCCCATCATACCACTCCCACAGAGTAGGTAGTAATTTTTTTTTTAATCCCACCACTGGGCAGGCATGGTTAGATCGCCCACCCAGTCACATGGCCACACCCACAGAGTAGTCCATGCCCACAAAGTAGGCCACATCCACAAAGTAGGCCACACCCACAGTGCGGTAGTAAATTTTTTTGGAGCCCACCACTGCTGTATAGTCATATCTAACTCTAGGGTTCAGTGCTCATCTCTGTTTATAGCCAAAGAGCATCTGCAGAAATTTCTGTGGACATGTGGAAGGCATGCCTCAACACAGAACACTGTTTAACATTAGCACAAACTCTGAAGAACCCCCTCTTCCTCATTCATATTTTAAACAAATTATAAGATAAGGATGTGCTTTTCCATTTTGTTTGGACTCTTAGCTCTCAGAATTCTGCAAACATTCCCCCAGTAAAATTCTGGGAGTTCCGGTCCAGAAACACACATCTATAGACACCTACATTTGCTCAACTGGAGAAGGACCTATGATAGAGGTTGTATGGCCATCTCTAGCCTCTGCTTCTTATAATACAGGAAAGCTGCTGCATTATTTCCTGGGAGTTGTAGTCTTGCTGCCCATTATGCACTATAGAGGGAACCTTCTGAAGAACTATGACTCCCAGGCAGTACAGTGGCAGCTTATTTGTTCTACATTAACAACAGGAAGCACAGATCACAAGCGGGCCTATGAAGCCTTATAGTTAGATCCCTTTCCATATAAGCAAAATGTATTGTAGTTCAGGGATTCTCAACCTGTGGCCGGATGCAGCCTGTAGTACCATTTCATGTGGCACCCCAATGCCTCTACCACACCAGGGGTGGAGGAAGGGGAAAATGGCTCTCTGGCCTCCGAAGATGTCTGGGGGAGCATGACCCGGACCCCGGCTTTAAAAAGTTGAAAATTCCTGATGCAGATGTTTCTGGGGATGCGTTAAAGGACTAAAAGTTCAAAAATTCTATCTGTGAGATATGTGGAAAATTCTAGGAATCTGAAGTCCAAAAACCCCTAAGGACAATTCTCCCCCTTTAACACATGTTTTAATCCCTAGTTGCCCTGTACTGGCAGCAGCTAGCCCTTGGTTGCGCTGTTCCTAGATTTCAACACTTCATTTCAATTTTGGAAATGTTTTGGCTTCAAGATGTTTTGGGCTTCAGCTCCTAGATCCCAGTCAGGATAGCCAAGGAACTGTAGAACTAGTTTTTCAAAACTTTGGGTGGGCCAGTTCTTGCCTTCCTAGATCCTAGCCAGTTGAACAGCCTTTATTATTTAGCATGATCTGAAAAAGAGAAAAGATTGCAAAGAGCTCTGGAAGAATCTCTCCATCCAAACCAGGAGATGGGCATTAAAATGGCAAACAAGGTTCAGGGCATGCAAGTGTAAGTGAAGCAAAAAGTCTTAGCTTCCCTTACATACCCATACACTCTGAGCTGACAGTACCTCACAGTAAAGGGGATTTTAAGATTGAGGACAGCCAGGTGAAAATGCTGACTTGGTGCACAGGTGGTGTTTCTAAAAGGCAGGTTTAACCACTGCATAATCCAAGAAGGAAAAAAAGACATTACATTGTGTGTGTCCTACTGCTTTTATAGAGATCTATGATTTGAGGATACTTGAAAGGTACAGTGCTAGCTGTTGTTGTGGCATCACAGATATTGTTGGGTTGGGATGAGGAAGACCCAAGCACTTGCTGAGCCATGAAACTCACAGGATGATCTTGGGTGAGCTATCAATACTGTTGTGGGGAAAGTAGTAAAGGTAAAGGTCGCCCTTGTTCGAAAGCCAGACATATCTGGCTCTAGGGTTCAGTGCTCATCTATACCTATAAGAATGGGTTTGGGCCGTGTGTGTACAGAATGCATGTCTACACACATGCAGCCTATCCAGTAATGCTCCAGCCACACTTACCTTTTGTCCTTGACAACATCGGCGCGAGGGTCTGGGGACCGAGAGTGGGGCCAACGCCCCACGAACATGGGAAAAACTACAATACCCAGCGTCCTCTGTGCCGCAGCACACCATAGCCAATTAAGGCAGGAGGATGCGAGCGCAGAAGAGGCAGGACAGCCGGCACATGAGAGAAAAAATGGCTGACTCACGCACATTTCCCCCCTCATCACCTGCTCTCCGGTGGCCCTAAAAAGCCGCCTCACTGCCGCCGCCGCAGCTGTTCCCGCCACCGTCAGCCCAGCGGAGTTCACCTGGTAGGTTGGCCAGGGGAGAAGGGGGCAGGGAGAGACCCACACCACCTAGGGTCTCTCCAGCAGCCCTAAAAAGCCTCCTCCTCATCGCCTCCGTTCTGGCTGCCGATGGCCCAGCGGAGTTCGCCCGGTAGGTCAGCCGGGGAAGAAGTAGGCAGGGAGGAGAGACCTCACCCGCAACACCTAGGGTCTTTACACAGCCCTAAAAAGCCGCCTCCCCGCTGCTGCTGTTCCCGCCGTTGTCGGCCCAGCGGAGTTCGCCCGGTAGGTTGGCCGGGGGAGAAGGAGGCAGGGAGGAGAGACCCACAACACCTGGGGTCTCTCTGGCAGCCCTACAACAGCCAACTCCCCTGCCGACGTTGAGAGGGCCCCGCCACCAACCCTCTGGCCGCCTGAGAAGAGGGGTGCTGGAGACGTCTCAGTGGGGGCAAGGCCGGTTAATCGGGGGGTGGGGGGAGAGGTTGTTGCGTGAGTGTGTTGTGTTGTGTGGTGCGTGTGGTTGTGTTGTGTGGATGTGCTCTGTTGTGTGTGTGGGTTGCACAAGTGTGTTGTGATGTGTGTGGCTGTGGGTTGTGTACCCCACCACCAACACACAATCAATACCTGCCCGTCAAGGCCGGGCACAATGACTAGTCTCTGTGTATAGACAAAGAGCCAGCACTGTCTGTATTCGCAGACATTTCTGTGGACATATGGCAGGCATGCTTCAATCAATACCCAAGTGCATGGAATGCTGTTTAACTTCCCACTGAAGTGGTCCCTATTTATCTACATGCAATTTCTTGCTTTTGAACTGCTAGGTTGGCAGGAGCTGGGACAGAGAGACAGGAGCTCATAGGAAATTGGACGGAGGGAAATCTGCTTTTTTAAATAATAGAATCTTGGTATTCTAGTAAAAAAATGGAAAGTAGACTTTGATTTTGAACTTGATGACTCGATTAAAGAAGTGAAATATAGCTGTTAATCAATTAAAGTAAAAAAGGAATGAGTAAAAGAAAATGACTTTAGAGACACATGGGGAAGAATTTTTGGATTATGTATTAGTGAAAGGGCACTCCGGTGTCTAGTCATGCCTGCCACATGGGGACGGAAACGTCTGCAGAAGCAGACAGCGCTGGCTCTTCGGCTTTGAAGCAGAGATGAGCACTGAACCCTAGAGTCGGATACGACTGGCTTTCGAGCAAGGGAAACCTTTTTCCTTTACCTAGCTGCCTTCTCTCTGGTATCCAAGCGCCACAACAGGGCGGGAGGGGTGAAGGTTTGAAGCGGGAGGGAGAGGCCACCTCTGGACGACTGCTGCCCCCTTTGGGCCACGGGCTCGCCCCACGGGAAGGGACAACGGAGCCGTCCCTCACCTACACCGCCAAACCCCAAAGGGGCGGAGAGGCCAGGCGGGGGTGCGGGGGGAAGGCTCGAACTCGGAACTCCGAGCCGTAGGAACAGCGAGGGGGGGGGGGAGGAGGACTAGAGAAGGGGTGTCAGGGCTAGCTGAGTAAGGGGTCCGGGCGGCCCCTCACCTCAGAATTCCCCCTTTTTTTTCCACATTTCCCCCCTCCATGCGGCGTGCGCGTGCACGTAAAAGTGTGCCCCTCCCTCTGTCTGGGCTGACTGAGTGCCGCCACCTGAGCCCCAGCCAGGGAAGCGTCCCAAGAGAGGCGCCACCCACCGCCTCCCGGGCTCGACAAGCAGGTAATGGCGCCAGGCAAGGCCTAAGCCCCGCCCCTTTTCGTATAGTAAGAGAGAGAGAGAGGGGGGGGGCAAACCCACTCCAGCGCCGCCGCCGCCACCGCCCCGCCCTCCGCTGGCCCCTGTATATAACTTTGGCCCCAGGGGTTTCGTTCGCCGCTGCCTCCACCGCCTGGGCTCCGCTCCGCTCCTCCGTCGCCTTCTCCTTCCGTTCAGTTCGGACCTTCTTCTCTCTGTCCTGCCCTGGGACCCTCATGATGAAGCGCTCCTCGGTCCGCAGCTTCAGCAGCCGCTCCTACACGCCCGGCCCGGTGAGCAGCTCCCGCATCAGCACCTCCTATACCTCCTCTTCTTACGGGGGCAGCCGCTTCGGTGGAGGCGGCGGTGGAAGCGGCGGCGGCGGCAGTAGCTTCCGAGGGATCTCGCTGGGCGGCGGCGGCATGGGCATGGGCATGGGGGGCGGCATCACGGCCGTCAGCGTCAACAAGAGCCTGCTGGCCCCCCTCAACCTGGAGATCGACCCCGCCATCCAGCAAGTGAGGACCCAGGAGAAAGACGAGATCAAGAGCCTCAACAACAAGTTCGCCAACTTGATCGACAAGGTGAGCCGCCGCCCCTGTTCCAGGGCCGGAGCCAGCAGCCTTCGCTTGGGTGATTGGGCGGCTATTAAAAATAATAAATAAATAAATAAATAAATAAATAAATAATCCTAGGGGTGTATGTGTTCAGGAGGGGCAACAATCTCTCTCTCTCTCTCTCACACACACACACACACACTTCCAATGTTATAGGTTTCCCTTGCTCGAAAGCCAGTCGTATCCGACTCTAGGGTGCAGTGCTCATCTCTTGTTTCAAAGCCGAAGAGCCAGCGCTGTCTGCTTTTGCAGTCGTTTCCGTGTCCGTGGTCATGTGGCAGGCATGACTACTAGACACCGGAGCGCACAGAGGAGCGCTGTTTACCTTCCCACCGAAGTGGTCCCTATGTATCGACTTTGCAATGTCTTGCTTTCGAACGGCTAGGTTGGCAGGAGCTGGCACAAAGACGGGAGCTCATTCCGTCCTGCAGTACTCGGGAATTGAACTGCTGACCTTCCGCCTCCCAGTTACATTGGAACTTTGCCCCGGCCAGGTGGGCTGTTAGCTGGGGATGGTGGTGGTGAATTATCCCCCCTGGCTATGGCCCTGCCCCGTTCTCAGCCTCGCCGTCTCTAATTAATTAATTAATTATTATACATTACTTATACCCTGCCCATTTAGGAGATTTTCCTACTCTGGGCGGCTAACCGCCCCCCCCTTTTTTTATTTTATCAAAGCAATGATACTTCTATAGCTGCCCCACAACGTTTTGTACACTAGCTGGGCGGTTCACAAGTTAGTTAGGATTTGGCCCCCAACATGCTGGAGTCCTCATTTTACTGACTATGGAAGGAGGGAAAGGCTGAGTCAACCTGGTGCTCCCATTCAGGATCAAGTTCACAACCTTTTGGCTGCACGGTCAGGATCGAGTTCACAACCTTTTGGCTGCACTACAGCAGTTTAGCCAAGTCCCCTTTTAAAGAATATAACCAGAACCCCCCCCCCCTCATAGAACACGTAATGGCAAGAAATCAAGGTTTTAAACCTTTACAAGAGGCCATGAATTTCTGGGAAGGTAATACAACCTAGCAGTTCGAAAGCAAGAAATTGCAAGTAGATAAATAGGGACCACTTCGGTGGGAAGGTAACAGCGTTCCGTGTGCTCTGGTGTCTAGTCATGCTTGCCACATGACCACGGAAACGTCTGCAGAAGCAGACAGCACTGGCTCTTTGGCTTAGAAACAGAGATGAGCACTGCACCCTAGAGTCAGATACCACTGGCTTTTGAGCAAGGGAAACCTTTACCTTTAATACAGGTAGAAACAATTAGATAAATTTGAATATGAAGGAGGAAGTAGTGATCCCCAAGGGTGTTAGGTGCACTTTACAGTAAAGTGTTAATGTTATCATGTATTGAAAGCATAGGTTTATGGGAAAAGAGTATTGAAAGTAGGGTAGTAATGTAAATGATTGGGGATGTTAAGTTGAATCAAATAATGCATTAGAAAAGGTTTAAAAACCTACTGCTAATTATCAATGTGAAGATGTTGGTTTTTGTTTTATTCTGTTTCGTTCTACACTTTATTGAAAATCTTAATAAAAATATTTTTTAAAATAAATGGGGAGGAGTAGGAAGGGTGTTGTAAACAAGGGGTTGTAAATCATCCCTCCCCCCCCACTGAGGGGAAAAAACTGGACAGGTCTCTGCCCTCTAGTGGGTTCCAAACCAAAATTAAGGGGGGCAGGGGAGAGAACAAATGGGAGGAAACGTGTATGTTGGGTGCCTGGTAAGAGTCAGAATGTAGAGGGGCAATTCTCCAGGCTCACCCTCATTTCAAGATGGGTGGACTACAAAACCCATCAGGCACGTTCAGTGCCTGGGTGTAGCTATAAATTAGCTACTCACTTGATTCTCTGCGACTTAGACACCAGTTATTTTATTTTGGGATGTATTTGTTTGGTTGGCCTGGGTTTGATTTGTTGTGTTATTTGATATTTGCATGTACACCGCCCAGAGTGGGAAATTTCCCAAAGGGGCGGTATAATGAAAAGGTGATAAAAAATTTACCACCCAAAAATATGCAGGACACCCTGTTGGGAAAACCGAGGGGAAGCTGCTGAGTTGCAAGATGGGGGCGGGCGAGAGGGAGAAAGCAAACAGCCTGGAACTTCTCCTTGCATGACGGCAAAGTTACTCTCCAGTTCCTCTCCAGTTCGCTTCCTTCCCTTTGAGCTGTGACAACTCACCTTTCCCAAGTTAAAAAAAAGATGGAGGCAAGGGCGTTGCCCAGGCCAAAGGGACTCACCTGGGTTTTCCCCCTGAAGCCCCGCCCCTATCGACCTGGTGGTGGAGGATGGGGCAGGGTGGGTCTCTGAGGATGGGGCAGGGTGGGTCTCTGGCTGGGTGCCAACCTTCCCAGGTTTAAAGGGCAAACATTGCCATTAAAACTATGCAGGCTTTCCTGGGAAAGAGAGGGCTCGAACCTGTGCAAGCGGCTCCTCCAGCAGGTGTGAGCGTTGAAGGCAGCGGAAGGAAAAGCTGGATCGTTTCATAGGTTAAAAAGGAGAGAGAGAGAAAATGGCGGGCTTGGTTACCTCACAGGCCACTCCAAATGTCACACACACACCCCCCTGATGACACCCTTCGCCAAAGAAGGCGCACGGTCCTTCTTTTGAAAACACTGGCCGGTCTTCTCCTGGGCATGGTTGGGAAGGCTATTTGGCTTGATCGCTGCCTCTTTCCCTCCACTTTCCACAAATTGCTAGGGAGGGAGGAGTATTTGTTGTTCAGTCGCACAGTCGATTCCGACTCTTTGCGACCCTATGGACCATCGCTCTCCAGGCACCTCTGTCCTCCACCATCCTCCTTAGTCCACACAGCCCCGCTTCCACTTTCCCTTTGGAAGGCTTTTTCCCTTGGCGAAGGCCAGGTTTTGTCTGCTCTGTTGCGATCGGCAAGATTAATCTTAATCTTAAATACTAATTTATTACTTCAGTTCCTCAGGTGGTTAAGGTGCTAGGCTTGGAGACAGGAAAGATGTTCCCGGCAAACATTCTTTCCACTCAGAGTAACCGCTGACACAAAAGGGAATGATTTATTATTCCAACTCTTGCGCAGAAATGCTCTTCTTAAATATATATATCTAAGCACCCTCATTTTAACTTCTGTTTCTTGCTGTTCTATGCTGGTCTTGGACCATAATAAAGACTGGATTGGTTTAGGGCAGGGTTCCCATGCCCCACCCAAGCATTTCTAAAATTCTGGAGGCCCCATCTGTGACATGTAATTCTTCTTATTCAAAATGTGAACTCCTATTCATGTCAAGGAAGCCTAAAAGGCCATTCACTGTTAATAACTCATTCTTGAATTGTCCCCTTAAAAATAAAATTGTCCCCCTGTAAGGTGTGTGCCCCATGTTGGGAACCATGGGTCTAAAGTGAAACTAGGATCCTATTTTATCAAAGCAGCCTTGCAAATCTGAGTGGAGAGGGAATGCATAGGGGGGTGGGGGAAGCTGGTTTTGGACTACATCACCAAGAATTCTCTGGTCATGGTGATCTGGGGATTCTGAGATTTGGAGTCCTACAAAGTTGTTTTTCCACGATCTGTCCAGGTTTTGTTTGTGTGTGTGTGGATAGTAGTCCTTTGCAGGAAATTTGTGTGTGTGTGTGTGTGTGTGTGTGTGTGTGTGTGTGTGTGTGTGTGTGTGTGTGTTTTATCCAAACAGTATTCTCCATAGGCATTCATGGGAGTGACACATGATTGATTACCTTGGGTTAAGCCTTCCAACGAATGTTGCAGATAGCAACAGCAAAGAGCTTGCAAAACATATTGCAGAAGCGGGTGGTTGTTGCTACCAAATTCCACCCAGCATTCACATTGATCTAAGTAAACAAGATATTAACAATTAGCCACAGTCAAAGCCAATTATGAAGTGGGAGAGTGTGTGTTGGGGGCAAGGGGGAGTTAGTTATTCTAATTTTTTTTAAATGAAGTTATTGGGTGGTGGTGGTGGTCATGCTGGCTATGTGATTTGGGAAGTTGTATTCCCCTCAGTAACAGCATATAGATAGATAGATAGATAGATAGATAGATAGATAGATAGATAGATAGATAAATCTTTATTGTCATTGTCCTGCACAGAACAACGAGATTGGGAGAAAAAAACCCCACAGTATCTAGATCTCTTAGAAAGTGAAAGTTGCTATGTCTGCACTGGACTTCTGTTGTTGAAGTATTGAGAAGAGGAGGAAGGGAGAGAGAGTTTATTTGAGTGGAAAGTCCACTTCTGGAATTCAAAAGGAACCTCTGGCATTGCCAGGAACACCCAATGCAATTGGCTTTGTTGTATTTAGTAGCAGAAGTTTAGGACGAAACCTGAACTGGAGTTGAAAATCAGAAGCCCTGAGAGCAGCGCTTGCCTATGAACCACATGTTGCTCAGTAGAAGCAGGCGCAATTCCTGTATAGGTGAAACTCTGAAAATCAGAATACCATGCAAATGTTCATTCATTTCACTTAAAAGGTGAAACAAATATATGAGATAGACTCACTACATGCAAAGTGAGAGATGTCATGCCTTAATTTGTTATAATTGTGATGATCACTGCATACAGCGTACATGAGATTATGTGATGATATTGGGGTACATGAGATTGGGGGGTTGGGGTTTTCATTAGCTATAAGCCATAATCATCAATATCATAACAAAGTAAGGCTTGAACTATCTCGCTTTGCATGTAATGAGTCTATCTCATATATTTGTTTCACCTTTTAAGTTGCATTACTGGACTGAATGAACATTTGCACGATATTCTAATTTTCCGAGTTTCACCTACAATTAGCAGAGTTGAAGAACGGGCTTTAACAAAGGGGTTCTCAGATCCTTGTGTGTGGAACCTTTGTCCTGTTGGATATTGGACTATAGCTCCTACCGTACTCTGTCATTGGCCATGCTGGGTTGGGCTACAGCTTCTGGCAGATGATTAACCAATTCTGTCATTCACATGTGCAACATGAGGCAACTGCTGCTACTCTGTTACCATTTTCCTGACATGCAGAAAGTTGGCCAGTTATGAATCTGCCTACCTGGAGATTTTGGAGATGAGGGTTTCCAAAAAGTAGCCTGTCCCCTAAACAGTTTCTTCAGTTAGAGAACAAATGTTGGGGTATTTGCATGTGCATGCATGTGTCTGGTTAAACCATGTAACACTCTGCACGTGTTGATTTAAATGGGCAGGGCTATTCATGGTTGTGGGCCATGGACATTCCGGCCACCACTGCCTTGTGAAGAAGCTGAGGATCTTCCAGAAGTCTCTTATCACCTATCCTTCCCAGGGAAGGCTGGAAGTTGTGATGCTGCGAGAGTAGGACAGAGACTTCATGTTGTTGTTGTTGTTGTTCAGTCGCACAGTCGATTCCGACCCTTTGCGACCCTATGGACCATCGTTCTCCAGGCGCCTCTGTCCTCCACCATCCCCCTCAGTCCTCCCAGTTCTGTGCCCATTGTGTCTACAATACCATCTATCCATCTCATCCTTGGCCTCCCCCTTCTTCTTTTGCCCTCCACCTTTCCCAACATCATGGCCTTCTCAAGTGAATCCTCCCTTCTCATTTGATGCCCAAAGTACTTTAGCCTCATCTTTACTATTTGACCTTCCAATGAGCAGTCAGTGTTGATTTCTTCTAAGATTGACCTATTTGTTCTCCTCGCTGTCCAGGGTACCCTCAAAACTCTCCTCCAGCACCACATTTCAAAGGCATCTATTCTTCTGCGTTCAGCTTTCCTAATTGTCCAGCTCTCACATCCGTACATTACTACTGGGAATACCATTGCTTTGACTATTCTAATTTTTGTTTTCAAGGTGATGTCTCTGCTTTTCACTATGTTCCCCAGGTTTCTCATGGCTTGTCTCCCAAGAATCAGTCGCCTTTTTATTTCATGGCTGCAATCTCCATCTGCAGTGATCTTAGATCCTAAGAATGTAAAATCTGTCACTGCTTCTACTTCTTCCCCATCTATTTTCCAGGAACTGATCGGGCCTGTTGCCATTATCTTGATTTTCTTGATATTGAGTCTCAAGCCAGCTTTTGCACTCTCCTCCTTCAAACCGATCAAGAGATTCTTTAGGTCTTCCTCACTTTCTGCCATTAGGGTGGTGTCGTCTGCATATCTCAGATTGTTGATGTTTCTCCCAGCAATTTTGATCCCATATTGTGATTCCTCCATCCCTGCGTTGCGCATTATGTGCTCTGTGTATAAGTTGAATAAGCAGGGTGACAAAATGCAGCCTTGTCTTACTCCTTTTCCTATTCCAAACCACTCTGTCATTCCGTGTTCAGACTTCATAGCAAAGCATTTGTTTTCAGACTCTGGCCCAGGGATTGGAAACTAAGATGGATCTTGAGACCCAGTGTTTGCCCCTGTGGCACTCCAGAGCAGGGCCGCCATCAGAAATTTCTGGGCCCCATACTGAGCAATCCTGTTGCCGCCCCCCGCCCCCCAGTAATGTCACAGTTATGGCCGGTGGCGGCAGGGCCTCTGTCAGCTCTGGGCCCTATACAGCAGTACTGGTAGTACTGCCCTGATGGTGGCCCTGCTCCAGAGGCTATAACAACAGCTAAAAATGATATTGTGAATGACTTATCTACTCTTACTGTTGAAAAGTGAATGCTCTAAGTCAGGAGTTCCCAACCTTTTAAAGCTGGGGGCCAGGTCATGTTTCCTCGGACAGCTTCAGGGGCTAGATGGCCATTTTGCCCTTCCTCCACCACATGGCACTTCCTGTTGTGGTGGAGGCGGTGGAGGAGGAGGGCATAGGAAATGGTGCCAGCAGCCTGTGGGCCACAGGTTGAGAATCCCTGCTTTAAGTTGTTAAATGATACAGGCTAGCCTGTGACATATTTGCAAGGAAAGACATCATTTCTGGAGGCTTCAAAGAGCTGAAATTCACTTCTTTATTTCTCTCCCTCCCTCTTCTTTCTTGAAAAGGATGTGGAGTTGCAATAAATAAATAAAAAAATAAATAAATAAATAAATAAATAAATAAATAAATAAATAAATAAATAAATAAATAGGGTGTGTTCCACACTTTGTCCATTTCTATGATTTACAGATTGCCCCTCATAAAGGATTCCACCTCACCCTCATTTTATAATTTAAAGTAAAGTTTAAAAAGTTAATAGAATGTGGGGGAATTATCCAATCGTATTCAGGGAAGATGTAGCAGAATGATCAGGGCCCAATAGAGCCTGACTTTAACATGCCATTGAGAAAAATAGTAGGCAGCCTCTTCCAGTGAGCTGGTGTTCTCAGCTCTTAGGGCACCTACCTGTTTTATTTTGCGAAATACTGTACTCTCACGATAAACGAATGTGTCCTTGTACAGAGTTTTGGAAATGAAAAAGCTTAGCCTACGTGCCTTTAGCAGAAGATCCAGCTTTGCAGGCCAGAGTAAATATTTGCTCATTATGCCATGTTGGGAATTTCTTTCTGTTCTTTTTCCAGGTCCGCTTCCTAGAGCAGCAGAATAAGATGTTGGATACCAAATGGAACCTCTTGCAGAACCAGAAGGTCACCCGAAGCAACATGGACAATATGTTTGAGGCCTATATCAACAACCTGCGCCGGCAGCTGGATGGCTTAGGCCAGGAGAGAGCGAGGCTGGATGCTGAACTCGGTAACATGCAAGGCCTTGTAGAAGAATTCAAGACTAAGTAAGTGTGGTAGTGGTAGTGAGGAGGGAACAGGAATGTGGTCTTTCTTATTCCTGTGGATAAATAGCACTAAATTAGAGATGAAAGTACCACTAAATTAAACATCACAAGCCATCCTTTCATCAGGTTTGTGGAAATGCCATATTCATTCATGAAAATGGGTGTGGTGCTTGGCTGCATTTCTTCTTTCACCTTCTATAATTTAAAGTTCTTCACCCTGAAAACCACACCTACCTTAATTTGTTGGTGAGGCGACATGACCTTTGGCTGCCCTTGTGCTGAATAGTGCAAATACCATATCTTGGGAACAATATAATGCAGTGGTCTTTCATTTGCCTTCCGCATTGCAGCATGACACCCATACCACTGATACAGTGCCATGAGTCATTTAATGATACTGAGCCCTTTTGGCATGCAAAGTCTTCCTTAGCCCCAGGCCAGTATTGATGAAGCGGCTGCCCTCCATCAAGATCGATTCAAGTGGGTTTTAATCCACTTGGGGACCATCACCATTCCATGTGGACTTTGCCACCCAAGACCATTAGTCCTCAGGGTTGTCAGTTTAGTTAACCACTGCCTGACAATTGGCGTTGAGTTGCTGGCAATAGGGTCTACTTTATTACCATAGTAGGATAACCTGGACAGACTGGAAGTGCAAACATAGGACCATTGAATTCTTAAGGTGCTTCCAAAAGGATGGCTGATACTGTACATTTTAAAAACCCCACTGGAAAATAGAGAGAAGAGACAATGAGAAGAGTCCTACTGAAGATGACTATGTTTAGATCATTGGTAAACTTGGGTAAATGAGGCAGCATAAAAGCCTTGTCTGGAAGCACCCTTAGGTGCTAACAAGGTTCCCTGCTAAGACTGCAGTTATATACAGTACTACCAAACACTCAAAATAGGTCATATGGTGAATATCTTCAATCAGCAACTTCTTTTAGCTTTTTTTAGCCTGTTCATTTTTTAAAAATGCAAACTTTTGTTCATAAGCTACTTCAGAGATTGCAGAGGTGTATTAATTAAATCAGCAGCACAAACTCAAAACTATAAAGGAATTGGGTGTTGGCTCTTCAGACAGGTTCCAAGGAGGAAAACCACCCTGATGTAGTAAGTTAGAATTAGCCAGTCATATCTTATAGATGGCACCTCTGTTCCATACCCGAGCGCATACATCAAATACCTGAGCTTGTTTTATCTTTTTTCTTGTAGTGCTGGATGATGCCTACAGAAATGCACCATTGCTTGGGTAAATTAATATAATCAACAATTCCCATAATCCCTTACCATTGGCTATGCTGGGTAGGGCAATAAACACCCATATATGTTGCTTATTTGGAAACTAGTTCAAAGTTCAGGAACTTAATGGGACTTAATTACTTCTGAATTCTCATGTCTAGGGTTGTTCTTTATAAGCATATAAGAGCTGTTACAATGTACCACTTGACAGTTCATACATATAATTTATTTCGAGCTGTTAATCATGCTAGCATAGCCCTGAGGAGGAAGGGATAGGTTGGTTGGATTTTAAACAAAACACACAAACCAATGGCCTTTTGCTTTTATGGTGGCATGAGATAAAATTATATAGTGTTAGTGGATACTAGATATGGCAGACAAAGAAGAGTTTTTTGGGTTCCATAAATCTCTCTGTGTGTGTGCGTGCGTGCGTGTGTGCGTGTGTGCGCGCGTGTGTGCGTGCGTGTGTGTGCGCGTGCGTGTGTGCGCGTGCGTGCACTAGGATCAGACAGTGTTCTTTCATGTGGGGTTAAGGCTGATATCCTGTGCATTCTACCTAAAAATAAGCCTTGTTAAATATAAGATCATAAGAGTCCCACTGGACCAAGGTAAAGATTTATAGAATCATAGAATGACTGACTTGGCAGGGGCCTTTGAGAACATGAAGTCCAATCACCTGCTCAATGCAGGGACCCAAATATCTAGTTTAGTATTTTGTTTCCTCACAGTGAGCAACAAAACAATGGGGTCTACTCCAAACTGTACAAGAATGTGTCGTAATGAACAGTTGTGTCTGTTCAGAATTAAATCCCAATATTTGCCCTAGCTGGAGTCTGGCTGCTTGACCAATAGTCCTATTGCAAGCTGTAAACTAAAAACTCCTATTCTAATCCCCCAACAGATACGAAGATGAAATCAACCATCGTACTGAGAAGGAGAATGACTTTGTCCTTCTGAAGAAAGTGAGTAACAGATCTGTCATGTCTGTTATGTAAGGGTCAAACTGTAGAAGGGCCTTGGAGGAGTCTGTAATAATGGTGGCTTTAACCTCTGCCTCCTTAGGATGTAGATGAAGCTTACATGAACAAGGTTGAGCTGGAATCCCGCCTGGAATGCTTGACTGATGAGATCAACTTCCTGAGACAGCTCTATGATGAGGTAGGTCTTGCCTTTCCAAAAGTCAGGATCCGGCATCCCAAAACCATGTTGTCTGATGGGAAAAGGGTTGACTCAAGACGTTTTGGTGCCTGAGACAAAGGACAAGATGGCAATCGCACCATTGAAAAGCCAGCCAGAATCTTACTTCTGACCTGGTAATAGGAATGGTGTCCTCTAACCACATCATGACATCTCAGACGGGATAGCAAGGTCCTGTGACACACAGAGTTCACAGCTCTGTCCCCCTGACATCTTCCTTCTTCACCCTGTCCCCCAGGTCATGCTGCCTGAGGTAGTTTCCTCAATTGGCTTAATGACTGAACTGGTGGTGTTGGGTGTGGGTGCCAACAAGCACCTGTAAGATAGACAGCACCAGTGTGTCAGTGGTCATGTAGATGATGTATATGTGTGGAGATCATCTATATGTCTCATCTTATTAAAAAAAAAACACCTTTTCTTATTTGATTTCTGGTCATCTTAGCACCATGTTTGTTGGTAGGTGTCTGCCTTTCCTAATCTTCTTGGGCTGGAGTGGTTTTATTATTATGAACAAAGACTGCCTAGAAAGAGAAAAGGCTGACTTGTAAATAATAAATCTCAATCTGGCCTGATTTCTGTTCTCTCTCTCTCTTTTAAAAAGTATGTAATTTTTAAAAAAGATTTATACGCTGCCCACTCAGGCAAGCCTGACTCAGGGCGGCTCACATATGATAAAAACAGATAAAACCCCCACATAAATAAAAACCCACCCACCCTATACTTTAAAAAGGAAGAGAGAGAGGATTCTGCTTATTAAATACGCCAGTGGGCGGGGGTCATACCTCCATCAAGTCCCCATACCTGACCCACCAGCCAGGTTTTAAGACCCTTCCTAAAGGGCAGCAACTCCGTCTGGAGATGTAACTCTGTTGGCAGGAGGTTCCATGCATTTAGTAGACTAATAGTCTGTGAAGGAGCAAAGGATCGAGGATGGAGTTGACAGCTCTGCTCGCCAGACTCCAGTTCCCAGGTTCCCTTTGGGGAATCTGCAAGAAAGCAGTGCAAAGAGGAATGTTTGCTCCTAGGGAGCATATCTTCTGATGGGTTTTCCCGTCTGTTCCAGCAACCTGACCCATCCGATATTTGTAATTTTATGTCCGATCATAGCCCTGATTATAATGTACATGGTTAGCATTTATGACGATGCATAGATATATGATGCAATTAATTTAAAAAAAATAATTTAACAGAAGAGGAACAATGATGTTTTATGGTTTCGTAATGCTACGTAGAGCAACAGAGCCGGTTATTTATTATTTGACTTTGTTAAAATTGTAAGAACTCTTGGTTTGTTTTTCCTGGGAAATGAAATGACTTCTTGTGAGATGTTGATGGTTGCTGCTGTTCATTATTAGCAGAGTTGATCTTACCTGCACAGGTGACAGGCTCTATTAGGCAAAGTGTTAGATCTTCCTTGGACCAAGCTTTGCCTTTCTTTGAAATCTTGCTTTAACCACCTAAGACAGTGATGGTGAGGTGAACCTTTTAGAGACCCAGTGCCCAAACTGCAAACCAAAACCCACTTATTTATCGCAAAGTGCCAACATGGCAACAGGGGAGGAAGGAAACTCTCCCATTGGGCAGAGGGGTGGGGCAAATTCTGTGCTGGGGAGGGAGTAAGTGCTCCCATTGGCCTGCTGGGCAGTGGGGCGGGGCAGGGAAAACTGTGCTGTGGTAAATGCATGGGTGCCCACATAGAGGGCTCCGAGTGCCATCTCTGGCACTCATGCCATAGGTTCGCCACCACTGACCTAGGAAATGTCAATGCAGGCGAGTGAAGAGAAAAAGAGTTTAACATAAGATATTAACACAGAAGGAAGGAAACCTTTTGAAGAAGTGCTAAGGGTAAAATCAAGTAGATATGAGCATTTATTTGTTGCTTCAGGAGAAAGCAATATGCTAGTACTTAACAGATTGGAGTACTGACTAAAGCGTTGAGAATCCACTTGGTTTCATAGAGCTGTTTAGCCTTTGACTGTGGATAATATAAATGTTGCCAACTTGTTGCCTCTCAATGTAGGAGCTGCGTGTAATGCAGTCTCAAATCAATGACACCTCTGTAGTCTTGTCCATGGACAACAACCGCAGCCTGGACTTGGATAGCATCATCGCCGAGGTCAAAGCCCAGTATGAAGAAATTGCTTCCAGGAGCCGGGCTGAGGCAGAGAGCATGTACCAGACCAAGGTGAGTCCCCTTCCAGTTCGACCTCATTTTCTAATGGAAGTTGACTTCTTATGTGTTGCTCCTCTTCTGGGAAGGGCATCTCACTTATACAAGTTGTATTGTGTGTGTGTGTATTTTGGGTGATGTTTCATTGATTTCTGATTAGAAATGACATCTCACTGGAAGTCTATAAGCTGCCATACCCGTCAAGCACGGCTCCAGAAAATACGGGAAATTACTGCACATGTGCAGTTGCTCATGCTCAGTAACCCATTTGTGCATGCAGTTGGGCTGTATGGGATCTTGATATGTGCAATAAATGGGAAGCTTGCGATATTTGGAAGGGGAAAAGAGGGACAAATTCAAGCCTCTTCAACAGTGTTAGCTCCGTGTTCTCATTCAAGATTTCTGAGTTGGGCATGTGAGAGAGAGCCAAATTTTTATTTGTAACTTCAGGAATCGTGTACATAGGATCACTGTTTTTCTGCCATCATATACTGAAAATCACTAGGCCACTGGAAGGAAGTCATGTGTATACAATCCTTCACACACATCCTTCACACACACACACCCTCCCATGAGCAACCAGTAGATATGAGTGAGCGGGGCTCCTTTCAACTGGTATCCATAAATGCATGATCTCCAACCAATACTGGTCTCGGAACCAAAAAGTTGAGAAAGGAATCAATAATGCTGGCTAACTTTAATATGGTGGTTGTGAGAAGGAGACACAGTTTGGTGTTCAGCACTCTTGTTCTGCACTGGAGGTGCCTAACTATATTATTATTTTAGCAGTCCTGTTGTTTTCATGCTGGGAATGAGGGAGGGTGGAGTTTTAAAAAACAGCTTGAAGGTAAGTCCAGGTGAGATTTATGTGTCTTTCTGTCTCTCTTTTGCATGGGACTCATACCCCTATGCCAGCTCTTTTTTTTTTAAAAAGAGCTGCTAATAATTTGAAACCACTCATGTGATGTTTTGGCCACATGTGTATTACATTTTTCAGGTTAGTCCTGAAATTTCCTTGTAACAACTCTACTGAGATGAGTTAACCTGATAGAGACTTGGCTACCATTCAGACAGTTTGATTTTTCCTTTGGCAGGAATTGTAGTCTGGGTTTTTACTCTCCAGGTCCAACACTTATTGTCCATGTTGAAGACATTGCCCTCTCCTTTTGTTGGCCATGTTAGTTTGGGGATTCTGGGTGTTGTAGTCCAAAAAAGATATTTTCCTAAGTGAGGGTGTGAGCCTTCCTCTGTTTCAAAACCAAGAAACGTGCTTTTCCATGCAGTGGTGTGGTCCTAAATCTGTTTCTAGTCTAGGGGTGAACTTGTGGCCCTCTGGATATTGTTGAACACCGGTTACTATGAGTCCTAACCAACCTTATCAGGATGAAGCATGGTGGATGCAGTAGTTCCATCAAATTTGTTAAGGTTATTATTTCTGTGGGTTAGCAGAGTGCATGTAAGCTTTACGCAAATGGAGCGGTGTGCCAATGGACTGCCCACACACAAGGAAGCATTGTGCAACAGAAAAACAGCTTTATTTTCTTGTGCTAGTATATTTACAGTAGTTAAACGTAAATATAGATATAGTCTCTGCAAAACATATATACATGGAATAAACAGACTCTTTGCCACAGCAGTAAAGGACGTTGGAAACTTTCAAGGTCCTTCAAGAGGCTAAATAGAAACAGTTCAGACAGAAGCTTATAGACTGTTTACGTTTCTTCGGTAGATAGTCCAACAGCAAAACAACTTCCTTCACAGCAGTTCAGAAGGGTAGAAGCCAAGAACCTTTCAGGCTTCAAGTACACTGGCAAAGCAGTTTAGCATTCAAGCACAAACAAACACTCTGGCAAGGGAGAACAGACGGGGCTTACTCAGAATGCTTCCTCTGCTAGACATCCAGTCAAAGGTTTAGTCCTGTGCAGTTTTGGAAGAGCTTCACCTAAGCTCCTCCTCTTCAGTGTTCCAGATTTAGTCCTCCTCCAAACAAGTGCTTTGCAGACACTTCTTTATAGAACACTAGCATATTTTGCCGGCGGTGCCAGGCTTTTAAAAATTGTGTTGGATAGTAAAGGGTTTCTTTTTATTTCTTGAACCAATGGTGCTGGGCTGTTTTAAATGGTGTTGTAAGTTTTTGTGATTTTTTGGCTTCGAGGCGCTGCGTCCGCCTGCGGTGGACTTGCGCTCCCAGTGGCTTTTTTTTGGCTTTTTTGCGTGCTGGCTTCCTCAGTGCCGGGCTCTTTGAATTGGTTTTTGAAGTTTTTTGTTTTCTGTTTATGCAAATTTTATTTTAATTTAATTAATTTAATTTAATTTAATATTATTTAGTTCAAAATTAAATTTTGGTTTTTTAAATCTTTATTTTTACGCATTTTTATTTTTTGTTTTGGTTTTTTTGAGTAAAAAGTGATTTCTGTTATTTTTGGTATTTTTTGAGATTAGTGTGATTATTTTTGAATGTTTTTATAACTTATTTGATTAATTTTTGAATTAATCTTATTAGTTTCAATATTTTTGAATGTTTTTTCTCTTTTGGCCTCTGGGTGGGGGTGGTGAGCTTTTCTGCCTCTCTACAATTGTTCTCTTCTGTCCTCTGGGTGTCGCTTCCGGTTTTTTTTTTCTCGTTTGAGTTCCGGTCTTCATGGATGGAAGACGTGTTTTGGTAAGCTCTCTTGTTTTTTTTGGGGGGGGGTTGTTTGGGATTGGGGGGGGCTTTTGTGTGTTTTTTCTTGTTTGTTTTTGGCTGTTTTTGTGTTTCATTTTCTGTTTTTTGTGTGTTTTTGAGTGTTTTTGTTTTGTTTACGTTTTGAGGGGGGGTGGCTTTCTTTCCCACGGGCCATGCTGGCTGGCCCATGGGAAGGAAGGGCATTGGCGGGGGGGGGGGCTTTCTTTCCCAAGGGCCATCCTGGCTGGCCCGTGGGAAGGAAGGGCAATGGCGGGGTGTGTGTGCTTTTTTTGTTTTCTTCTCCATGGGCCATGCTGGCTGGCCCGTGGGGAAGAAGGGCAGCGGTGGCGGGGGGTTCCCTTCCCCCCCCCACGGGCCATGCTGGCTGGCCCGTGGGGAAGAAGGAAGCCGCAGCGGGCGTTTTTTCCCCCAATTTTTATTTTTCGCGCGCAGGCCGCCTCAGCGTTCGGCGCGCTAATGGCACGCAGGACGCTGGGGCTTGTAGTTTTGCCTGCGCGTGTTTGCTTACTGTGGCGGTTTTTTCCTGTGGCTTTTTTTGATTGGCCGCGGCGCGTTTCCGAATGTTCCTTTTGCCGCGCCACTCAGCCTGATTGGAGTTCCCTTTTTTTGTTTGCGACTGGGGGGCTCCTGCCCCCGGGTCGAAAATTTCAACCCGACAGTTACCTGCGAACTGGTTTCGGGCGAGTGGACGGAGGCCCATTATGGGCTAGTGGGGCCTGGTGCAACATCCTTTGTCACATTCCAATGGTTAATGCACCATTTTATAGGTATAGATTACATGATTGTTACATACATCAGCGAGATCAGTTGTGCTAGTCAAGCACAAGCTCTTAAAGCTATAGACGCATACAGTCACATACATACATCCTATGCAATACCTAGTGGTAATACTTTATCCCTGACAAAGTTGTAGAAGGTTGTTGGTTCCCCACCTCTGCTATTGTCTGTCTTTATTTGGGAGAGAAAGAGAGGCACAATGAAGAGGCAGGCATTGAGTTGAAGATTTGCAAAGGTATTAATTTGTCACACTGTAATTATCTGACTTCCATCTTGGATGCCAGCCAGAAGTTACTTTCAGGGTCTGCCTAAGGTTTATATTAACATTTGTTCCCTTTTATTTCCTCTGTGTAGTATGAAGAGCTCCAGATTATGGCAGGCAGGCATGGGGATGACCTTCGCAACACCAAAAATGAAATTAACGAGCTGAACAGGCTGGTCACCCGGATACAGTCGGAAATTGACGGTCTGAAAAGCCAGGTCAGGAAGCTGAGAGTCACTCAAAGGGGTGCGGACGGGGAGAGAGCATGTTCATAATAGATGCAGCACTGGCTGTGCTCAAAGCATCCATTCATAATTAGAGTACTTTTTTTAAAGCAGGTCACTGTCCCATGGAATGTCCATCCAGGCAAATTTAGCAAAGGTTAGATAGGAGCAAACTAGGGTTTACAGCCTTGTTTTTGAGTTGGTTTGGTTTTGTAAAATATTTTAAGCCTCCTTTTCAAGATAGCTAGAAATAAAATCTAGCAACCACCCTTCTATACCATCTCATAGCGTGTAGTGCACTCACTGGGCAGTTCACAAGTTAAATTAGCATATTGCTGGATACTCAATTCACGAACCTTTGGTGACTGAGTCAGAAGTGGTAATGGTGGAGGCTCTAGGTACCCCTCCTCTGAACTGTGGGTGTCAGCCTTTGGACACTTTTCCTCTTGTCCCTTTTCAGCGTGCCAATTTGGAAGCTGCCATCACTGAAGCTGAGGAGCGTGGAGAGCTGGCGGTGAAGGATGCCAGCAACAAACTTGCTGAGCTGGAGAGTGCCCTGCAGAGAGCCAAGCAGGATATGGCTCGCCAGCTGAGAGAATACCAGGAGCTGATGAATTGCAAGATGGCACTGGATATTGAGATTGCCACCTACAGGAAGTTGCTGGAAGGAGAAGAGAGCAGGTAAGTGCCAGTCAAGTGGTGGCCTCTCTGGGTTGTTATTCAAGGTAGGGTGAAGAACGTGAAGGTGACCTATACCTGTAAAGTTGCGGCGGTGAAAAAATGGGAAGCACTGCTGCGTCTGACGGGCGTGCATGCCCAAAGGGGTTACTGCAGCGGTGCACATGCATGAAGGGGTGTTGTGACGGGCATGGGGCGGTATAGCGGGTACCGTGGGGCGGGCCGCACTCGGGGAATGCGGGCCCGATGTTTAAGTGCGGTCCCTCATTCCAGCCCTGCAGGTACATCTCTGGGCCCTGAGCAGCAGATCCACAGTGACCCCGCCCTTAGGCTGCTGCTGGTGAATGCCAGACCGGTATGTAATAAGGCCCCCCTGATCCAAGATGCTATCCAGGAGGGGCTGGCCGACCTGGCATGCATCACCGAAACCTGGCTGACACCTGAAGATGGAGTACCTCTTTCGGATATGTGTCCAGCTGGGTTCGGTATTTGGCACCAGCCTAGAGGTGAGGGGAAGGGCGGTGATGTCGCCATTGTTGCCAGGGAGTCCTTGGGAATTGCTAGGGCCACTGCTCCACAAGTATCTGGTTGTGAGGCCCTGCTTCTACGGTTGGGCCCCAAGGGTCAGTTGGGGATCTTACTCCTGTACCTGCCCCCTTGCAGGGTAAGGGATGCCCTGCCTGAGCTCCTCGAAGCCGCCTCGATGCTGGCGTTGGAGTTCCCGAGGCTTATGGTTCTGGGGGACTTCAATTTGCCTTCATTGGGGATGGCTTCTGAGGTGGCAAGGGAGTTCATGGCTTCCATGGCAGCCATGGGCCTGACTCAGGTAGTGCGGGGTCCGACCAGGGGCAGTGGTCACATGCCAGACTTAGTTTTCTTGTCGGAGCAGTGGCAGAGTGACCTGAGATTACAGGACTTAGCCATCTCACCTGTGCCATGGTCAGATCACTATCTGGTGACTCTTGACTTCCTGGGGGCGACGCTTCATCGCAGGGAGGCAGGGCCTATTAAAATGGCCCGCCCTCGGCGACTAATGGATCCAGATGGATTCCAGAGGGAACTAGGGGATGTTCCTCTGGATCGGCTCCATGATTCACCCGAGGCACTTGTCGACCTGTGGAACAGGACGGCAATAGCAGCCTTGGATGAAATCGCGCCACTGCGGCCTCTCCGCGCCCGTGGGGTTAGGTCATCCCCGTGGTTCACAGATGAACTGCGGGATCTCAAACGGGCAAAGAGACGCCTAGAGCGCCGCTGGGTGAAGACCCGGGATGACTCCGATTGGACACTGGCTAGAGCTGCTATTAGGGCCTACCTAGTGGCGATGGGGGTGGTGAGGCGTCAATACTTCACCACCCTTATTGCCTCCGCTGATAATCGCCCAGCCGCTCTGTTCCGGGTTACCAGGTCCCTCCTCGGTAGGGGGAGATCGGTGCCCGGTTGGCAGGGTTTGGCTGAGGACTTTGCTGACCATCTGGTGGAGAAAATCGATCGGATTTGTTCAGGACTGAGTCCCGGCGTGGATGGGGAGGGTCGGGGGGGGGGGTGCTGGAGCACAGTCTTGCTGTACGATCTGGGATCAGTTTGATCCTGTTGTCCCTGATGAAGTGGACAGGCTCCTTGCAGCTGTACGTGCCACTACATGTCCTTTGGACCCCTGTCCCACCTGGTTGGTGAAAGCCTCCAAGGTGGTGACAGGTGGCTGGGTTGGGGCGATAATAAATGCATCCTTATGGGAGGGGGTATTTTCTGCACCATTAAAACATGCTTTGGTGCGCCCCCTCCTGAAGAAAATATCCCTTGACCCAGCTGTCCTTAACAATTACAAGCCGGTTTCCAACCTGCCCTTTTTGGGTAAGGTTTTGGAGAAGGCGGTGGCGTGCCAGCTGCAGAGTGTCCTGGAGGAAGCGGATTATCTAGACCCCTTTCAATCAGGATTCAGGCCCGGGTATGGTACGGAGACGGCATTGGTCGCACTGATGGATGATCTCTGGCGGGAGCGGGACGGGGGTTATCCATCCGTCCTTGCTCTTCTTGACCTCTCAGCGGCCTTCGATACCGTCGACCACGGTATCCTTCTGGAACGGCTCAAAGGATTGGGGATCCAGGGCACTGTGTTGTCCTGGTTTTCCTCTTTTCTGGAGGGCCGTACCCAGTCGGTGTGGTTAGAGAGTGAGAGGTCCAGCCCTAGGCCCCTCAAGTATGGGGTTCCTCAGGGCTCGGTGCTCTCTCCCCTCTTATTTAACATCTACATGAAGCCACTGGGTGAGATCATTCGTTCCCACGGGGTGCGGTACCATCAGTACGCGGATGACACCCAGTTGTATATCTCGGCCCGTGGGGACCCCAGTGATGCTGTTGAAATCCTATCCGGATGCCTGGAGGCCATTGGGGTCTGGATGGGGGCCAACGGGCTTCGGCTGAATCCCAGCAAGACAGAGTGGCTGTGGATAAGGGGCCCCGTGTTATCCAGGGAGTTACCACCTTTGGTACTGGATGGGGCGGTTTTGCCCCAGACAGACCCAGTGCGCAACTTGGGGGTCCTTCTGGATTCACGGCTACTGCTGGAAGAACAAGTGGCGGCTGTGGCCAGGAGGGCTTTTGCCCAACTTCGGGTGATTCGCCAATTGCGCACGCTCCTGGACCGGGACTCCTTGCTTATGGTCACCCATGCTCTGGTTACTTTCTGACTAGATTATTGTAATGCGCTCTACATGGGGCTGCCCTTGACGACCATTCTGAGGCTGCAGCTGGTCCAGAATGCGGCAGCCCGGGTGGTGATGGGATGTGGGCGATATGCCCATGCCTCACCGCTACTTCGGGAGCTGCACTGGTTACCAGTTTGTCTCCGGGTGCAATTCAAGGTGCTGGTTTTGACCTTTAAAGCCCTATATGGCAGTGGCCCAGGATACCTTAGAGACCGCATCGTCCCAAGAGTGTCTGCCCGTGCAACCAGAGTGGACCGGAGGGGCTCTCTAATGGTGCCATCAGTTAGGGGTGCACATCTGTCTAGCACCCGAAGGAGGGCCTTCTCCGTGTCCGCACCAACTCTCTGGAACCTCCTGCCAACAGATCTAAGACTTCAAAGAGAATTGCTGCCCTTCAGGAAAGGATTGAAGACCTGGCTGGCAGGGCAGGTGTGGGGCCCGAATGGGAACACGGTCCCCGCCTGCTGGCTTACGTAAAGAATTAAGAACTCTCTCTTCCTTTTTTAGAGTGGGTGGGATGGATGGGTGGGATAAGGTTTTTTTTTAAGTGGGTGGGATATGGGGTTTTTAAAGTGTTTTTATATGTTTTTAGAATTTGTTGTAATGCCGCCCTGAGTCGGGTTCTGCCTGAGTGGGCGGCATATATAAATACGACTAAATAAATAAAATAATAAATAAATAAATAAATAAGGGGTTACTGTGCATGCGCAGTGACCCCTTTACACATGCACACCACTGCAGCAACCCCTTCATACATGCGCACCGCTTCCTCTGATGGGCACGCTTTTTCTGGCTGTTCAAATACGGGATGGCCACGGGAAGGACCGGGAAAGAGGGATGAAATGCGGGATTTCCTGGCTAATACGGGATACTTGACAGGTATGAGGTGACCTGAGATAAACTTCAGGGATGACTGTAGTCCTGGGCTGAAATCCAGGTGCTAGGTCCAACCCGAGTGAACCCCATTACATCAAGGGGAACTTGATAAGATAATAATGTATAAAAGTCCTATTGGCTAGTAGGTCTCCTTGAGCTAGGTTTAACACTGGATTAGGCTCTGAGTTGTTTCTTGCTACTGACTTCGCTTCTTGTTCCCCTTTTTCCTGTTGACCAGACTTGAATCAGGAATGCAAAACTTGACCATCCAAACCAAAACAAGTGGTTACTCAGGTGAGCACATGCTGTTTGTATGTTATTGAAAGAGAAAGACGTTTAGTTGGCTTAAATCTCTCCTTCAGAGATTTAACCACTGTACCACCAGAAACATATGCAATTGGATTGTCAGCTGCCCGGAGTCGCTTTGGTGATTGGGTGGCTATAGAAATCTAATAGATAGATAGATAGACTGGAATTGGCATTTATGTAGAGTGTGTGAAGCCCCAAGGCTGTGCTTGAACCCAGAGAGGACCGGACACCACTTCTAGCCCACTTCCATAACACCGAAAGGCCCCTTGGACTTTATCCTCTGCAGAATAAGCAGGAATTATAGCAAAGCTGTCACCAATATATTATAACCCACACCATGGAATGGTGTCCCCTATAGAGCTACTGCCTACAATGCAGCTGTTAAAATCTCAAGGGCCCTCTTGTACAAAAACATGGGGAAAATGCAAATATCAAAAGTAAAGTGTAGAGTAATGGAAGAATCAAAACATGGGATGATGAATAATCAATCTTTTTGCAACTTCATGATTTCTTCTGCTGAAATTTGTCAACTGGTAGGAATGAGAAAACAGAATAAGATAGAAAGTTATGGCCTATTTGACATCATCCCAAGGGATAAGATTAAGGATGCAGCAACAGTTCCATCTCTGATAGGGGCTGCGGTAGCTCAGTAGCTTGCCTTGCTAGCTGGAAGGCTGGCAAGTTGGCAGTTCGAGACCTGGGTACTGTATGATGGTTTGAGTGCCCATTTCTGTCCCAGCTCCTGCCAACCTAGCAGTTTGAAAGTAAGAAATTGCAAGTAGATGCATAGGGACCACTTCGGTGGGAAAAGATCTTGGGGACATGAAAGGAGCCTCATTCGGGCATCCCCTGAGCAGAGTTCCTCCTCCAAAAATCCTTTCAACCCAGAATAATTTCTTACACAAATATTTTATTTAGTTCCATCTCTGTCATTTTCTGGATTTTGCTGGGTTGCACCTGGGCATGATAGAAGTTGCAGTCTAAAAATTTCTTGAGAACCCAGTGCTCCCCACACTTGCTGTCAAAGCCCATCAATTCTGGAAGCAATGAAGAGAGATGTATATATTATTTGTTCCTAAATGAAATGGACTTTTAAATGTTGATGTGGGGAGGCAGAGTCTGGACTGGGTGTCACACCCTGGTCTGCCTCTTATAGGTATTTTCTGTTCTCTGCAGGTGGTCTGAGCAGCGGATACAGTAGCTTTGGGGGTGGCTACAGCTCTCGTTCAAGTAGCGGATACTCCACAAATTCTTTCCCTCTGGAGAGCTCGGCCATCACAAAGTCAAAAGCCATCGTCATCAAGAAGATTGAGACCCGGGATGGGAAGCTGGTGTCCGAATCCTCAGACGTGCTGACCAACTGAGCGGCTAGTCTCTTCAGAACCCTCTGAGAATTCAAAGTGCCTTAAGTGTCCAATGAGCCTTTAATCTAGCTAGACAAATTAGAAACAGGAGGAGGAAGAGGAGGAGTAGGTGAAGAAAAAATTAACCTCCAGCTCTCACTTTACTTGCTTTAAGGCAGGGAAACTCTGTGGCTCTCTAGACATTGCTGGACTACAACTCTCATCAGCCCAGTCATTAGCATGCTGGCGGGGCTGATGGGAGTTGAAGCCTAATCACCTCTGGAGAGCTTTCTCTTCCCCAGAGCTACTCTAGGCTCGTGATGACGAATCTTGGCACTCCAGATGTTCTTGGACTTCAATTCCCAGAAGGCCAAGCCCCCGTGCATCCACAGGAATGGGTTTACTGCAATTTATCCTGCCTGTGCTGCCCTTGTCCCTCCCGGAAGCAGAAGTAAAACGAGGGTGGCGTGGGCTGGATGAATTGCAGTAAACCCATTTGTGTGGGGGCTTGGCCTTCTGGGAATTGAAGTCCAAGAACATCTGGAGTGCCAAGGTTCGCCATGATGGCTCTAGGCCATAAGAAAAGACTGCTGTTATCCCAGCTACTCAAGATGGCTCCCTACCTCAGTCATCATCCTTGGTTGCCTAATCATATGCTCAGTCCCAATTAGGCTATTTTGAGGATATTTTTAATTCCCCCACACCCCAAAAAAACCCAACACCCCCATTTTCCCTCTGATACCCTCTCTGTGTGCTTGTGGCTGAGCCCCTGTTTGGCCAGACAAGGAATAACCCAAAGGAACAGGGTATGTGATTATCGTAAATCATAGGTGGACCATGTGGCTTTCTAGAAGTTGCTGCAGATCCCGTTAGACCTCACATTGGTCAGGCCTGGCTAGGATTATTTGGAACAGTAGATCAGGGGGCGTGGGGGAGGGGGCACACACAATTACACATTCCTTGTACTGTATGTCTGATTCCCAGCACTGCTCTTTGCCTGTGTCTGTTTCCTTCACTCTTTATAGAAAGAAATAAAGTGATTTGTATCAACTCTCAAGCTATGAATCGTCTTGCTCATCTCCTGAGACATTTTCGTATTTTTGACTGAGAACTCGGGTTGCCAACTGTCCCAAGAGAAGGGAGGGAAAGCTTGTTCTTGGATAAAACAAAGCAATCACACTTATCTACCAGCCCATAGCACTTAGTGCGCTCTCTGAGCGGTTCACAAGTTAATTAGCATTTTGCCCCCAACATGCTGGGTACTCATTTTACCGATCTTGGAAGGATGGAAGGCTGTGTCAACTTGGAGTCCTGGTCAGGACTGAACTCACAGCCTTTTGGTTGCAGTGCAGCAGTTTTAACCACTGTGCCACCAGGGCAGCTGGGATACCAAAATAACCCGCCTAAGACCTTTCCATTTACAACTGAGCAGAGTCCGATGGAATGCTATTCAGGCATTAAAGAGGAGGGCAAAAATTTTGTAGGCTAAAGAGGGGAAATGGGCTTGTCACTGTTAAATGCACCTAGGGCTCTGTGAGCAGCCTCTTCTAAGCCCCTGGAGGTCTTGGGTTGATTCTCTACACCCTCCCTGGTTTAGTTGGCTGCTTGAAAGGCACACATCATTCACCTACCCATCTACATGAGTAGGGCCGAACAATGCTGTAGGTGTTTCCATGGCAGACAACTCAAAGTGATTCTGGCATTGCCCTGTTCCTTTGCCTTTTCCCTCTAATGGATTTTCTCTGGAACGGGAGGGAAATTGCAGAACAACTGGAAGGTTGCAGAAGTAAAGGTAAAGGTCACCCTTGCTTGAAAACTAGTCAAATCCGACTCTAGTGTGCAGTGCTCATCTCCATTTAGAGCCACATTGCAGACATTTCCATGTGGCAGGCATGACTAGACACACGGAACGCCGTAACCTTCCCACCAAAGTGGTACCCATTTATCTACTTGCAAATTTTTTTTTTGCTTTCTAACTGCTAGGTTGGCAGGAGAAGGTTGCAGAAGGCCCCGCAGCGTTATGTTCTGACCTTAATAGCCTTCTGGGGCAGGGGTGAAAGGGAGAGATTTTCAGCTGAAGTTACTGAACTTCAAAATGTAATACAAGGACTAAACAGTGTTGCTATTATATTGTTTGGCAGGAAATGCCTTACATATGTAGAGTTCAGAGCAGGAGTGGAGAACTGGGACCCTCCTGACTGCGGAGTCTCACCACCCACTATGCTGGTGGTTGAGAGACCTAGTTCGGACATATCTAGACCACAGCTGTCAAGTATCCCTTATTGCCCAGGAAAACCCCTCTTTCCCACCACCATCCCTTATTAATTAGACTGCAATGCCCTATTGCCGCCATTGGAGGGCAGCACAGGATAAGCATAGCTGTCAAGTATCCCTTATTTGCCAGGAAATTTCCTTTATTTCCAAATCCAAAATTTGACAGGTATGATCTAGATAGAGGCAGATATATTCCCCACCCCTTGCTCTACAGTCTTTATTTCCTCCTGGAAAGCTTGGGATGCGAGAATGATTGCTTATGCATACCGACTTCTTACCCAATTAAGTCACCAAAAAGTCATACTCCCCTTGTACAAAGAGTGGGACACTCTGGAACCAGTAAACACCTCTTGTGAATGCTGAGTTGCAATCCCAGTCAAGCAAAGATAAGAATTGGGATTTCTAGCCAACCTAGTGGCTCAAGTGGCTAAGATGCTGACTGGGAGGCGGAAGGTCAGCAGTTTGATTCCCAAGTACTGCAGGACAGAATGAGCTCCCGTCTTTGTCCCAGCTTCTGCCAGCCTAGCAGTTCTTAAGCAAGAAATTGCAAGTAGATAAATAGGGATCACTTCAGTGGGAAGGTAACGGTGTTCCATGCACTCCAGTCATGCCTGCAACATGACCACGGAAATGTTTGCAGAAGCAGACAGCGCTGGCTTTGAAACAGAGATGAGCACTGAACCCTAGAGTCGGATACGACTGGCTTTCGAGCAAGGGAAACCTTTACCTTGCCAACCTTTTACATTTGCAGAAAGTGGGTTGGGGGGGCATCTTAGTGGTTAAGATGCTAAACTTGACAACTGGAAGGTTGGCAGGACAGCAGTTTGAGACCCGAGTGCTGCATGATGGAGTGAGCTCCTGTCTCTGTCTCAGCTCCTGCCAACCTAGTAGTTCGAAAGCAAGAAATTGCAGGTAAATAGGTACCACTTCGGTAAGAAGGTAAATATTTTTACATGCACTCCATTGTCTAGGCATGCCTGCCACATGTCCATGGAAACATTTGCCGACGCAAACAGCGCTGGCTTTGGCTATAGACTGAGATGAACACTGAACCCTAGAGTCAGACATGACTGGCTTTTGAGCAAGGCCGACCTTTACCTTTGCCTAGTAAAAAGGACTGCACAACTGGAGATTTAGGGCAGTGATGGTGAACATTGACTCTCCAGCAGTTCTTGGACTTCAATTCCCAGAAGCCCTGATCAGCAGGAGTGCTGACTTGGACTTCTGGGAATTGAAGTCTAAGAACACCTGGAGTGCCAAGGTTGGCCATCACTGATTTAGGGCTTTACATATATTTCAGCCCCGACACTCTAGCTGAAACGGAGACCTGAAACACTTTAAACCTCTTCTCAACAGGCTTCCGCTTCGACGAATAGCAGCACTGCAGTCTTTCATATTTCCCAGTTTTCTCTGTCCATTTTACCTCTTACGCCATGCAACCTTACTACCAGTGGTGGGATTCAAATTTCTTTACTACCTACTCTGTGGGTGTGGCATGGTGGGCATGGCCAGGGGGAAAGCCCTGCATTGCACCCGAATTAGTAAAGGTAAAGTTTCCCTTGCTCGAAAGCCAGTCATATCTGACTCTAGGGTGCAGTGCTCATCTCTGTTTCAAAGCTGAAGAGCCAGTGCTGTCTGCTGCTGCAGATGTTTCCATGGTCATGTGGCAGGCATGACTAGACACCAGAGCGCACGGAGCACTGTTACCTTCCCACTGAAGTGGTCCTATTTATCTACTTGCAATGTCTTGCTTTCGAACTGCTAGGTTGGCAGGAGCTGGGACAAAGACACGAGCTCATTCTGTCCTGCAGTACTCGGGAATCAAACTGCTGACCTTCTGCCTCCCAGTCAGCGTCTTAGCCACTTGAGCCAATGCAGTCCTGAATTAGGACTACTTTATTTCAAAACTTGGATGGGCTGGGCAAGCTGGAATGTCTGCTACCGGTTCTGGCGAACCGGGGCAAACCTGCTGAATCCCACCACTGCTTACTACCATGTACTGATCTTCCCCACTGTGCTTAGGTCTCCAGGTATGCCTACCCAAGCTCTATATTTGGCAATCAAATATACCTTTCTGCTGCCATTTTCCTCATCATCTTCTGGTGATATATACTCATCCACACAATAGCAATTACACTTACATACTGTCCCATAGCAATTAGCGCACTGTCTGGGCGATTTATAGGTAATTAGGATTTTGCCCCCAACATGCTGGGTACTCATTTTACTGACCTCAGAAGGATGAAAGGCTGAGTCAACCTTGAGTCCCCATCAGGACTGAACTCACAATGTTTGGCTGCAGTTCAGCAGGTTAATCACTGCTCCATCCATAATTGTGTACATCTTATCAAGTTCTCCATTTCATACAAAAGCTATTTGGGAATGATGTGCATTTGGTAATAAAACTTAAGACTTAACTTGAGTTACGGCACAATCTGTGTTTAATACCCAGTTACTGCTCTGGTATAAGCATAGAGTGCCATTTTGGCACATATCACTAGCCCCAAGATCAATGACTGAAAATGCGGTTTTGTTGGGGATTTATCCCTGAAAATTGGGATTGGAATCAAATACTGCAAATATTACAGAAAAATATGCATTTTCAAGTGTTCTAGGATGCTTTTATTATCAGGCTGGGCATTATAGAGCAAATGATGTGGAAGAGAAACAGAAAAATCCAAAAATCACCTCAGCTACAGTTCAAGGCAGGACTGACGTCTAAGATGGAGCCAGTGAACTTTGAAGAATCAGCTTGAGCTGTGATGACATGGGCTTTTCCCCTTGTCCTCCACTTTTATAAATACAGTGGAACCTCATACAACAATCACCCTGTATAGCAATGAAATCCCATAACAATTAGGTTTTGGGGGGAAATGGTGTCCCGCATAACGATTTTCCCTATGGAAAAACATCATACAACAATTTTTCAATGGGAAAAACCACTTAGCAAAAAAATAATAATCATTGTATGTTGCATCCCATAGGGGAAATCGCTATACGGTGCATGTATTGTATAGCAATTGTTTCTTACAACAACAAGCCGCTTGGAACGGATTAAAATTGTTGTATGATGTACCACTGTATACTGTTTGATGTGAAATCTGCTACAATCACTCAACTGTGATTCAGATTTGCAGTCTCCATCTTGGAACTTGAGTTTAACTATAAATCCTGTGCCTTCAACACCTAGCCAGAAGAACGTTGGCACTTCTGTTCTTCCTCAGCCCCTACTTGCATGGCCAGCGTGATGGGCAGCTCTGGACAATTTAACAGCTCACCTTTTAAATATTTTAAAAACATATTTATGTAATCCTCTAGTAAACATACAACCCAGTCCTGGTTCTGGATTTTTGTTCTCATATCACAAAATTGTGGTTTTAAGAAAAAGTTTACATTTGCACATCAGGATGCAACATTCCTGTCAAGTTTTGGATTTGAAAATAAGGGAAATTTCCTGGCCAAAACGGAAACTTGACAGCTATGCTTATCCTGTGCAGCCCTCCAGTGGCGGCATTAGGGCATTGAAGTCTAACTAATACGGGAGGACGCGGGAAAGGGTAAAATACGGGAGTTTCCCGGCCAATATGGGAGACTTGACAGCTATGAGATACGATATTAGTGGGAACATGCCCAAATATATAAATCTCAAGAATATGAAGAGGGATGAGTAACATTTGAGGCAGCTCCTCCATTGCAGGTCTTCACAGCTTTCTCCACTTCTCTAGTCATAGCTGGAGCCAGTGAGATTAGGTTTTATCCATCATATCCATCCCAAATAACTGTTCCTACTAACAGTCTTTTGTTCTCCCTTTTGTCAACCACCTCTTTTTTTCTAAGACGTGGCAACACTATCTGAACATTAACCCACATGCTACAGAAGCAAGAAAATTCTCGAGTGTGTCACCCACCCACCCCACCTCTGGCCATATAAATATTTACAAGTTGAACAGATGATGTGGAAAATATGGAAGCATTTATTGCACATTGAACATTTTAAATTAAAACAGCAACCCCTGTCTCTGCTATTAGGATGTGTCAGCAGCTTCTTCATTTCTCCTTCTTCTTTTAATTAAAGTGGCATCTGAAAAATAAAAATCTCTAGCGCTTTCCGGAGATCAGTGCGAAGACTGTCGGCAAGTCCGGGCCGACACCGGCTGATGGCTTGGCTTCCTAACGTGGCAAATCTTTGGCATTGCGGGAGCATCCGGCTTTCCCAGCTTAAGTCTCTGCCCCAATGTCATCCCCCACAGGAAGCAGGCCAGGGGAAGGCGGGAAGTGAGAATCCAGGGATCCTCCATTCTGGCCCCATAGAGAAGAAGCTGCACTCAGGAATTGTGCTTTTCCTTCCTTCCAGCCAGCTAGCCAAGCTATGGCATTTCAAAGGCAGCTTGGAAACTGTCCCATACAATGCTCCCTTCCTCACCAATGGACGAAACAGATAGCTTGACACAAGGGGCCTGAGATTAGGCCAGCACCGGCCGCACCAGCGGCTTCAAGTATTCCCTTTGGCTGGGAGTGAATGCTTGTTGCAAACCCAGTCAGGGTAGAACGTGTTTGTAGTATCGGAGCCCCAGGGAACGGAGGGGGAGGTCGGGAGGGCAGACGCTGAGCCTCAAGCCTGGATCTTCCTTTATGGAGAGGCAAAGGTGCCAAGCACACCGGTCTCTCTGCATCAGTCCACGGGGTTCCTGCAGGTGGGGCACTGCCCCTTCTTTGCCCTTCGGGTGTTGACTGTGCTTCCCTCCCCCAAATGCTTGCGGCAGGCGATCCCCTGGTGCCTCTTTTGCAGGGCAGCGACGACAACACACATACACAGAGGGCAAGGCTGAGCCTGCTAGGCCTCCGAAGCAGCTTGTGGCTTCAGTTGAGCCTTCTCCATAGCAGTGCCATAGGGAAGTGAGCGCTTGAAAAAGCCCAGCTGGGGAGAAAGCAGAGACAGAAAGGTCTTCAGTATACCATTGCTACTGGGATCTTTCCCAAGGCAATTCCCGTTAAAACAAATGGGCATTGTGCAGTAAATACAGCTATATTCTTGATCATGCCCTCGTGCTGCAATGACATTAGCGTGGAAGGCATTCCCAGAGAAGTTTCCCCATAACAGTTCGAAACAACACTCATTCATCTAGGCATCCGTTTTGTGAATCTTGTGACAGCCCTATGTCAACATATTGTTATTATCTGCTTGTTTTCGGACAGATCACCACATCCCTGAAACTAAAAACAGCATCCTGAATCCTACTTGCTTATGTGATTTCATGTGAACTATCACATGTATGTTGGTCCCCAGCAGCCTTTCCTTTGTGCAATTGGTCACATGATGGTGGGGAACACAAGTGCACAACCACTTACATTATTGACCAAGTTTAGAACAGTTCACGGGAGGAGGAAAGCTACTGTATAGTTACTCTCAATTGATTTTGGCTAGAGGCTTAAGGCTTTGCCCAAGGTAAGGAAACTGTGAAAGGGTCAGCAATTCCACATCAGAACAAATCATGAAAATTAAAGCGCTTAAGGCCTATTTACCAGCATGCAGATTACTTGTGAATTGCCCTCTTTGCCTGTTATCTCCTGCAGCCAGATACCAAAACCACAGCTGGCTGGACAGTTAGGGATCTGGCTGGGGAGCCTGAGGTTGGGAGTTTGATTCTCCACTGGGCCTCCCAGAAGAGCCAGCCTTTGTAGCCTTTGGCAAGCTGTACAGTATCCCAATATTGCACTAGAAGAAGGGAATGGGAAACCATAGTACTCTCTACCAAGTCAACCCTGAAAAGTGTTGCCATATGTCATGAGAGCGCAGGAGCTTGAGCAGTCTAAACTAAGCAGTGTTGCCTATCTCCTGTTAATGATGTCGGGGCAGGACTAAAACACACCAAAATGTCCTCTGTTGGATCCCCTGGGCCAGGTGAAAGTGGAGGGCACATGTCTGCCTAGCCAGCAGGTGACATGATATCCAAAAGGCTAAAAAACAAACAAACAAAAAACATGCAGATGGACTTGATGTGTGGAATGTCATCGTGGAGACATCCGCCAATGCGCGGTCTGCTCACTGAATAACGACTCCAAGGTATCCAAGGTACAGTAAACCCCCGACTTACAAATGGATAAATGTGTTGTTACATAAAATTTGACTTACAGTACATAATGATTTTGTGCTAAAATTATGTCCCAATTTACATAAATGTCCCGATTTACATAAATTTGTGTAACACGATTTCCTATGGGTTTGCTTCAAGTTACATAAAAAATCATTTTTCCTATGGGTTTGCTTCAAGTTATGTAAAAATTCATTTCCCTATGGGTTTGCTTCGAGTTACATAAAAATAATAATTTTTCCTATGAGTTTGCTTCAAGTTACATAAAAAACTGATTTAAGCAGAAGCCTACGGAATGGACTTTTTTGCGTAAGTAGGGTTTTTACTGCATCTCATATAATTGCATTTTAAATATTACTTTCATCTTAAATATTACTGGCTGAAATCCTGTTGCTTAGTGTAGTAGATTGCAACTAAAATAGGCCATTGCATCTGTGGGGATTTGATGCGCCAACAGCTATGCATGTCCCCTTGATTCTGTGGGCCAACTCTAGTTGCAATAGACTACTAGATTTCAGCCATTGGCTTTTAAAGCTGTATCTCTTTTAATGCCTGCTGTGAACTTTGTTCCTGTACTAGAAGAAATGGAGGATATAAATAAAATAGTTAAAGAACTGCTGTGGGTTGTTGTCTCTATAGTATGTACAGATGGCAGCAAATATGTATATGCCTGTATCTTTGTGTCATAGGCATAATTGCTCAAAGTACCGTATTTTCCGGCGTATAAGACGACTGGGCGTATAAGACGACCCCCAACTTTTCCAGTTAAAATATCGTTTGGAATATACTTGCCGTATAAGACTACCTCTCTTCCAATGCACACCAAATAAAAATTAACCCACACTCAACCCGAAGACGCGCAGCCCTCCGAGTCGAATGGGCAGGTTCTGGTGGAGAGCCAATCCACGCTCACGTTCTCCTCCTTGAGGTACAGGAAGATGTGTGCTGCTTGCTTCCCCTTGCTTCATACTCCCCGCACAGAGCAGGGACTCTGCCGCGGCACCCCCCACCATATGCGCCGGACATATGAAGCAAGGGGAAACAAGCTGCAGTTAAGTACCTGTCCTATAAGACGACCCCCAACTTTGGCACAGATTTTTCGGGATTAAAAAGTAGTCTTATACGCCAGAAAATACAGTATATTTTGTGGGCAAGGATAGAAAGGAATGAACAACTGGAGAGGGTGCTGAAATTCCACTGCAATATTCACCTTGAAGTTTCTGCAAAGCTCTCACCTGGCTCCTCAGATGTCAAACACCCCTACCCCCTGCTTTCACATTTTAACTATAAGATCTAGAAGCATACTTTAAAAACAAATGTAAGAATCTTAACTAAGGCTGGCAGAGAAAATGGGATGATCTTACTGCAGCCCTTGCTTTCTGACAATGTGTGGTCTTTATGAAGTCCTGTTTGCATCTGTCACTTTCAGAGGTCTATAGCCCTTCTAAATCAAATGTCCATGACATGCCTTCCTCCTCTATCTCCACCCCCAGTCCATCACAGAGGGCTCCCCACTCAGCTCCCCTACCTTGTATAGTACATAGATGAGCAGGGCCAGGAGTAGCAGCCCAATCAGAATGGCTAAGATGATGATCCAGAGAGGAACACCTTGGCTGGTCTCTGTCTTTGCCCAGTGCAGCGAAGTTGACACCTGTGGGGTGGGGGGAGAGAAGCAAAAACAAGACATGTTACAGATCATGAGCTATCAAGCTGCCAGGCATGCCCTGTTTTAGATTTCAAAAGAAGGGGTGGGGTGCATTGGAATGTCCTGGCCAGTTTTGTACATTGAAGTTACCCCTATCCTCTAAAACTGGGTTGCCCAAACTACGGCCCAGGGGCCAGATCCGGCCCCGAAGCCAATTCATCCAGCCCACGAAGCCCTCTTCACTCCTGGTAGCAGAAGCAAAACGAGCCCATACGGGGGCATTTTACTTCTGCTTCTGGGAGCGACAAGGGCTTCACGGGCTGGATGAATTGTTGTTGGGGGCCGCATTCAGCCCTGGGCCATAGTGAACAGCCCCCTGAACCACGTGACCGACCGGCTCATGGCCCAAAATGTTTGGGCACCCCTGCTCTAGAAGTTACATGGGAAATCCATGCAAGCAGCTCCAGAGGGTTATGCTACCTACATGTCCATGCTTTTGAGCAACTAGTGCAGAGAGGCATGCTTCAGCCAAGGGTGGTCATCTCATGACTACTAGGCCACTGATAATCTTGGCTTAAATCTAATTGCTAGTCACAGGCAGAGCAGATTCACTGAATGACATGTTGGACAGAATCCTATTGGTGTTTAAGTCAAGTTGGCATGACTTGCTATTGGTAACTGTGGCCAATTGATAAGGTACCAGGACATGCCATGGCAACACACCAACCTGGCTTTATGTCTTACCATGCAACTGAGATATTTCCCGGCACTTTTGTTGGGTAGCCACAACTAGCCACAGCATGTTACACAAACCATTAATTAACACCAACAGGATTTCAGCCACTGAATGATGGGTCAATATTTGGGAAAATCCCACTGATTCAACAAGTCCACTGTAGCTGAGACAAGTAATTGAATATGGCTGTTATGGTCTAATCATTTTTTAAATTTGTCTTTACACTGGCAACCATGAATATATCATATGACAGTGATTTCCTCAGTATGACAGTGTCCTTTGTGACGATGCAATCCTTTTGTCTACCCTCAATCTCTCAGCATGCAGTTTCAGTGGATGGCCTTCAGTTCTGGTACAAAATGGAGGAAAGTTTCTTTTTATAAAAGTATGTACTTCTCCACACCGGAAAAGGACACATCTTCCTACACCTTTAACATTCCTGCATTTGGTTGCCCTTGTTTCCAACTTCAAACAGCTCCAAGCATTGTAAAACTGTGTTCTTGCTCCAATCTATTCATCATGATGACTATCCTTCTGCTCCTTTCTCCGCCCTACAATATCCTTTTTTATTCTGTTTTGTACAACTCTCCCCTTTTGTCCATTTTTCTTTTCTAAAACACCCAGCCTGATTCCAAGTGGATCAGGTTCCAAGTGGACCCTGCTCCACCCAGCACTCTTTCCTAGCACCACATCTGTAGGAAGGCAATTCCAACCGTTGTTCTGTTGGAATATAATTCTTGGTGGTTTTCTGAATGAATCGCAGTATTATTTGTGAAAAGCCTGGAATGCGGTCATATCCTGGAAGACAAGATCCGAGCATGGCTACTGTTACCACTAATAATGACAAACTAGCACTTACTGTGAGGTTGGCAAAGACGTGTTCTAAAGGCTGGATTTTATAAGGCACTTTCTGTACATGGTAAACTGCTTCACACTGAACTCTCTGGGGATTATTTTCTCTCTGCAAGAAAAGAAAAGTAGGCAGGAGATAAGCTGAGTGATGCTGCCACACAGAGCATACCTGTCAAGCAGCGGTTTTCAAAATCCGGGAGCTGGGCACACATGCGCAGTATGTTTCCAGGCACCGGGCAGGAAAGGGGTTACTGCACATGCGCGACCATCAGAGGCAGTGGCTCACATGCACAGTAACCCCTGCGCACATGTGCAGTAACCCCTTCGGCCAGGAAAGGGGTTACTGCACATGCGCAGTAACCCAGTAACTCCTGCGCACATGCACAATAACTCAGCAACCCCTGTGCACATGCACAGTAATCCCTTTCCTGGCCAGTCAAATTATGGGATGGCCACAGGAAGGAGCATAACGGAGCAGTGAAATACGGGATTTCCTGGCCAATCCGGGACACTTGACAGGTATGACACAGAGGCTGAGATGGACAGCTCTGTCTGCCACTGTTTGCGCCCCAAAAAATCTTGGTGTAGAGCAGTGTTTCCCAACCTTTGGTTTTTTTACTTCAATTCCCAAAAGCCTTAAGTCAATTCTACAAGGCACTGATCAGCCAATGGACTGACCTAGGCTTCTGGGAATTGAAGTCCAAAAACCAAAGGTTAGGAAACGCTGGTGTAAAGCAAGACTCCCAATGTAGTCGAGGGGGCAGCATCTTGCACAAAAGCAGAAGTTGCCACTATGCTAAGAGGATGCAAACAAGGAAGGCTATTATTCACCCACTGAGTTTGTTTGCAAGACACATATTTTGCAAAATCAAAGCACTCAGATAAGGGTTTGCAACCTATGGCCCATGGGCTGGATTTGGCCAGCGGTGCAAAATAATCTGCCGCCAGCCTCACTCCAACTGCCCATGATGCTGCCCCCATCACTGCCGGAATCAGCCGTGGACTCATTTACGGCTGCATAAACACGTTTACATAGCCGTGCATGAGTCTGCAGCCATCGTAAATGCCTTTAGTACAGCCATAAATGAGCCTGCAGCCATTGTAATTGCATTTACTACAGCCATGGACATGTTTTACGACACAAGTCCGGCCTGCTCAGCTGTCTGAGGGTGTGTGGTCCAGCCCACCACTGGAAAACATTGAGAACCCCTGCTCTCAGATTTCCTTTATGCATCTCTTTTTCCTTTCCACTCCATCTTCTACTTCACAGATACAAGCAGAGTCTGGCAGGCAGATTGAATGTATCTGTGTCCAGGAGGGTGGTAATCTCAAAAGTATCACCACCATAGACATTTTTCTCCTAACAATCTGAAGATAAAAGAAAAAAGAGTTGAAGGATTGGGAAATGCTAATATTAAAACAGAGGGGGAAAACCATTTGCAATGGTTTGGGGCATATAACCAGAAAAAGATGACTCCCGTCCTGGCCTGGTAATGTAGCCCTAACAAAAACAACCAAAGGCTTACTCCTGGTGTAGGCCAGCTGTATTTTCCCATAGAAGAGAGAGCGTCTAGCTGCAAGAGAGACCAGCTCGGTCCACTCGGCCTCAACTCAAAGCTTAGAAAAATAAACTTCTCGGGCTAGTACAAACCCCAGCCAGTAGGACATTTTTGAAGTTTCATTGTGAAGAAATCACCTGCTCAAACTCTGTGCCTTCCCCATCTACAGCCTCCTGTTGAGGCACTGGGCAAATTCTGTTCTACTCCCCTGCAGTCCTACAAATCTTTAAACCAGGTGGTGCAAAATATTGGCCTACAGTTTTGCCCATGTGATAACGAAAGGTAAGAAAGAAGAAGGGACAGGTGACACCTCGCTTCAGATGACATACAGTGCAAATGTTACTGGATGTGGCCAAATGCACACACTCCACAGCTGTGGAGGCCTTAAGGTTAGATGGCTGAAGTTTTACTGCAGCCTCTACGATAGCAACTGATCACTCTGTCAAATCCATCTGTCTGTCTGGCTTTCCGCTGCCCCACTCCTAGAACCCCACTCTTTGCAGAATGGAGTAAACCTTGGAATTGAGACCGTTGCTTCCTTCTCTTCTAGATGTTGTCTACTTCTCAAGAGAAAAGAAGACACAGCAGAAAATAAGAAAGTAGAAAAATGGATGACGTGATCATGACTTTGATTCCAAACAGATGTCGGTCTGCAACTCTACAAAGGAGTTGCAGACTGACATCACAAAGGGGCCGGCACCAACAACCATCTTTATTACTTGGAACAGAGTGTGTGTGTCTGAAAACACACTTCCTGTTGAGAGCCCTTTACCCTAGACACACTAAACCATGGAGGTATAAAAACAGGAGATGACATGACGTCACAAACTTGAAGCTGACTAATCTGACAGTCCTCCATGTTAGTTGGCCCAAAACATTGCCTTATGGTGCTTTGATTGTGTGGAGTCGTGAAAGTAGATCTGGGTTTCACTTTTAATATCAGTGGGTGGGGGGTTGCAATCCCCCTCTCTGCTGGCTCCCCTGGGGTTGGGAGGTTTGGGGGGACAAAAGGGATCTGTCCCCCCAACCCTTCTGGACCCAGGGGAGGCAGCGGAGAGGGGGATCACAACCCCCCAAACACTCCGTTTTTAAAGAGAAGAAACCAAATGGTTTCTTTTCGTTAAAAACGGAGTGTTGGGGTGGGTGGGTGGGGTGGAATCGATACCCTCTCCCTGGTCCCCTGGGTTTGGGGGGACAAAAGGGGTCTGTTCCCCAACCCTTCCAGAGCCAGGGGACCCAGCAGAGAGGGGATCCCCCACAGTCCACCCCATTATTAAAGACACCCCGTCTTTAAAAATGGAGTGTTTGGGAGGGGGTTGGAATCGATCCCCCCTCCCTGGTCCCCTGGGTATGGGAGGTTTAGGGGGACAAAAGGGGTATGTCTCCCCAACCCTCCTGAACCCAGGGGACCCAGTGGAGAGGGGGTATCCCTCCGACACCCCCCATATTAAAGAGAAGAAAGCAAGCGGTTTCTTCTCTTTAACAACGGAGTGTTGGGGGTGTGTGGATTCGTTCCCCTCTCCCTGGTCCCCTGGGTTTGGAAGGTTTGAGGGCACAAAAGGGATCTGTCCCCCCAACCATTCTGGACCCAGGAGACTTGGGAGAGGGGGTCGATTCCACCTCCCTCCAACACTCCGTTTTTGAAGAGAAGAAACAGTTCTTCTTCTTGGGTTCTTCTCTTTAATAACGGGGTGTCCTGTGGGGGGAACCCCTCTCTGCTGGGTCCCCTGGCTCTGGAAGGGTTAGGGAGACAGAACCCTTTTGTCCCCCCAACCCCCCCCCCCCCAACCCAGGGGACCCAGGAGAGGGGATCAATCCACACACACCCTCCAACACAAGAAGCAATCGTAAACGGTAGTCTGCTAATGTTTTGGTCCACCTAATATGGTGGCAGGCCATGCCCACTGGCTTCAAAAAACTTACAGCATGAAGCCTGTAGTGCCATCTCCTGTTTTTTATACCTCCATGCACTCTGTAACACATAGAAGCAGGGATGTGGAGAAGTTTTGATTGCTGGGCAAAGGGTTTAGCGTCACATTCCTTTGGAATCTCTGTAAAGTGCTAAATCAGCAAAAGGCAAGCCAGGAGTTATCAATCAGCCTATTTGGCATTTGTTAAGAGAAAGCTGCTCTCCCGGAGACGGCAGGCATGTCCCATGTTACTTGAAGCACAGACTGTGAGGATCTAGGGCAGTCGTTCCCAACAGGGGCACTTCAATTCCCAGAAGCTTAAGTCAGTACATTAGCTGATCAGCGCTTTGGAGAAATGACGTAGGCTTCTGGGAATTGAAGTCCAAAAACCAAAGGTTGGGAAACACTGATCTAGGGTAAGTGTTTCCCCTGAAAGGGGTGAGAGTATAACACCAGAGAGATTCATCCTTCCTATGTGTCTTGTCACAAGGAGTGAATTGTTTTGTCCCAAATGGTTAAAAATAAATCTCTCATGCGCTTTACAGAAAATAGGTTATAAGACTTCCACACACAGGCACAGATCTCCTGTGGATCCACTGGTCCAGGTCACAGGGGGAACGAAACCATCCCGAGGGGTGGGTGGGCCAAAGGGATGGCAGACAGCCAGGCAGGATTCTAGACTTACCTGTTGAAAGCTCTTGGACCAGATGTTGAAGTGGAGGCGCAAGCTGACTCTTTTTTGCCGTTGCAGTGCCCCCGTGTGGCAGCGCAGCTGGAAACACTCCTCCTCCTTACATTTCTGCAGCATAAGAAGCAACAAGCTATTTGAAGAGTGCCTGGGACTATAGTGACCCTATAACTCTAGGTGTCTTCTCTGCTAAAGATGAGGGGCCCACGGCGCCCTCATTGCCCCTGGAAGCGGAAGTAAAACGCGCCCGTATGGAGGAAGAGTTAACCCGGAAAAGCCTTAACCATACGGGTGTGTTTTACTTCCATTTCCTGGAGCGATGAGGGCGGCGTGGGCTGGATGAATCACACTAAACCCATTTGTGTAGATTCACGGGGGCTTCTGGGAATTGAAGTCTAAAAACATCTGGAGTGCCAAGGTTCATCATCACGGCACTAGGCTTTAGGGAGCTGAAATCCCATGAATGGACAACCTCAAACTGGGCTTACATTCCTGCTTACCCCAGTTTACGGTGTGTACGGTCGCTTATCTTTAAACCACATCTGGGAAGGACAAATGCTGCTTGACTTGGAAACAAGCTGAAAAGACTCTAGTCTATACAGAAAGTAATCTAATCAGGTGACTAAGAGCAATAAGGTGAAGCTAGTATGTGAGTAAACACACAAAAAAGGGAAGGATAGGGTTAGAGCAGCCCTTCCCAATCTGATACCGTCCGTACAAACACCCCATCAGCCAATATGGTGGCTGCCTTAGTGATTCTGCCATGGTGATTCTGGGCTTACCAGACGAAAGCTGCTCCCACTAGAGCCACTGCTCCATCCTCCATTTTGTTTTTGCACATAGTGCTGTTCCTGCCAAGGAAAAGGGGTTGGTGGTTGCTCCAGCTAGACATCAGGAGAAGGGATAAGAGAAAAGAAGAACACACCACTTTTAGCACCTTTGTAAATACAGTCCCAGTCGTTAATGGCTCTGTTTGCTGGCCTACTTAGCCATTTGTGACTAGTGGTTTCCCAAAACTATTTGTCTGTGACCTGAGGATTTGTGCTTGAGGAATATTACTTTACTTTCATCAAGTGAGCCCCTTCTCTGAGCGCCAGCTTCATCTGGCTTACACAAAAAAAGAGGGCAAAACTTTTGTAATGGCAACATTCCTTTCATGGAAGTTGCTTCCTAGATGGAATTATGCTCAGGCTTCAAACTCCCAGCATGGGTCAAATGCAATCTGCTCTGGGGTCACCATGAGGACTTTGACTAGGGCAGGATACCTGTCAAAGCAGGAACTGCACTGCTTAGAATTAATGTCTGTTTCATATATGAATGGGGTGGAGGCATGAAGCAAGAAATATGGGTGCTGCTAACCTGCACTGAAGGGAGTGCTGTAACTCAACTTTCTTCTTCCCCTGAACACAGAAATGCTGCTGTTCTTAAGCTGCTTCTCCACATGAGCCAAAGTTCCCTAGAACTGGGGTTCCCACTCACATGGAGAAACTACCGAGAAACTTGCAGCCTTCTTATTTCAGGCAGTCACACTTTGGTGTTGAATATGATGACAGAGGGTGTTGGGTTAGTACACTCCCTTTAATGCATGTGGGCTCCACACATCTGCTTAAACAAATGAAAAGAGGTTATAGACCAGGGATTCTCAACCTGCAGTCCCGGTCCACAGGCTGGATGTGGCCTATGGGCCGGCCGGATGCAGCCCACAACACCATTTCATGTGGCCCCCCCACCGCACCCAGAAGTTCCATATTTACAGGCTGCCCCCATCATGCAGGCAGAGCAAAATGACCATCCGGCCTCCGAAGCTGTCTGAGGAAGTGTGACCCAGCTCTCGGCTTGAAAAGGTTGAGAACTCATGTTATAGACACTGCACAAATTACATCGGTAAGGACCTAGCTGTTTAAAGCAGTGCAATTAACATGCTTCACCAAGATCACTGGATGCACCACATGAACTGATATTGAAACCAAAATACAGTAACATCAATAAAAACCATATGTCAATGTACTATAGTTAAAATAAATTAGAAGTACAGGACAAAAAACATGAAACCTCAATCAGAATACGCTACACGGTGTAAAAAATAACTGAAGTCCAGGTGAAATCTTTTTACTGTTGTCTCCAGCAGTTCAGATGGGTGACACATTCGTACTGTCTTAACTAGACATGCTCTGACCAATTCAGTTTAGCCACTGCCCTTGACTTTGTGGCCTGCAAGTTGTGAAAGACACACAATGCTACCTTCCCAGAAAGTGAAGTTGAGTTAGCCCAGTCAAAAATAAGTTTTCACTTTCTTCCACCACATTTTTACTCTGGGCTATAAAATGGTGATGGAGTGCAGGCGTTATGCCCATGCCTCGCCACTGCTCCGGGAGCTGCACTGGTTGCCAGTGTGCCTCTGGGTGCAATTCAAGGTGCTGGCAATTACCTTTAAAGCCCTACATGGTAGTGGACTAGGATACTTAAGAGACCGCATCACCACAAGAACATCTGTCTGTCCCACCAGAGCAGAGCGGAGAGGCTCTCTAATTGTGCCATCTGCTAGGGAGGCTCGTCTCTCTAGCACCAGAAAGAGGGCCTTCTCAGTGTCTGCTCTGGCCCTTTGGAACCTCCTGCCAATTGAGTTGTGACTCCAGACGGAGTTGCTGCCCTTCAAGAAAGTCCTAAAAACCTGGCTGGCAAAGCAGGTGTGGGGCACCAATGATGTGGTGACCCCCGCCTGCTGGCTGATCTAGGAAGAACACTCTCTCTCTTTTAATCGGTATGGGTTGGGGTAATTTTTGATAGTTGTTTTTAATGGGGGTTTTATGGTTTTAGAGTTTTTAACTGTGATGCTGAGTTGGGCGGGAATATAAATCACAAAATTAATTAATTAATGTTTAATTAATTAATTAAAAATGCTGCCCTGAATGGGATCATGGCCTGAGCTCCACTTCCAGAATTCACATCTCTGGACAATCCCGTTGAATCCTATCCCTTTCTACCACTTCTGAGCATTTACCTGTAGGTGTAATGGGTTGACGGGATGGCTGGAGGTACAATTTGCTGGCACCACGTAGTGTGTCACATACATCACCGCTCGCCCGTGCATTCGGAGTGGACAACTGACCTCCAAGATCCCCTCGCTAATGGCACTTGGACCCTCGTTCACAAACTGCAAGACAAATTGGGGAAGAAAAGATGATTGTAGGAACACAGGATGCCATCTCATCCCATTTGAGGTGCTGCCCAAACTGTTGAGTATTTCCTGCTCTGCCCTGGCTGTGACTCTCTAGGGCCATGGTTCCCAACATGCCCCACAGGGGGCAATTTGATTTTTAAGGGGGCAATTTGAAAATGAGTTATTAACAGTGAATAGTCTTCCAGGCTTCCTCCACATGAATAGGAGCTAACTTTTTGAATAATAAGAATTATATATTATGGAGTATGTGTTTGTGTGCATTGGGATTTTAGAGATGCTTAGGTGGGGCATGGTCAAAAAAAGGCTGGGAACCACTGCTCTAGGGCAGTGATGGTGAACCTTGGCACTCCAGCTGTTCTTGAATTTCAATTCCAAGAAGCCCTTATCAGCAGGAGTGCTGACTTGGGCTTCTGGGAATTGAAGTCCAAAAACACCTGGAGTGCCAAGGTTCACCATCATGGCTCTAGGGCCTCCAGCAAAGACAGGCATTCCATACTACCTGCTGCATCAAGCTTGTCTCTGGACATGCTTCAGACTGAATCATAGACTTCCTCCATGCAAAGCAGGCTCTCTGCTAATGAGTCACAGGACTTCCCTTCAAATAAATGGCAGTCATTCCAAGAAGGTAAAGAGCAGAATAAATGATACCGTGACCTAAGAATATTGGAACTCACACATTGGGCCCAGGGAAAAAAGGAAGGGAGGCCATAATGGCAATGTTTTCAAAGGTGACTGGCAAACTGCTTCCCAAAGGCAACCCACAAAAAGCGAGTAGCCATTCCCTGCCATCTGCCACTTCACAAACAATATTCAGAGATCCAGCATCTCTGAACCTGGAGTTCCTTTCAGGGAAATCTGGTTCATCTGGCATATGCTACTGTATGTGATACATGTCAACATTAAGCAAACCTGTCCCTGTGAAATTAGCCTGATGATATGGGAAAATACAGGAACAGTCTATGCCATACTGAATTAGTTACTTGATTTATCCAGTCTTTCTCTCAGAAATCGGGATGCAAAGGTGGCTTACAGCATACAATTAAGCAGGAAATGTAAGCCAAATGCAGACATTGGACACAGGATTCAGAACATCAGTACAGTAATACCTCATACAAAGTCCGCTTCGTACAACATTGAATTCATACAACATCACCTAATTCCTTGAAAAAAGTTGCCTCATACAAATATGAGGCATTGGGTTTTTTCCCCAGGTTGCATTGTGCCTGGGCAGTATAAAAGGCAGGACGCATGCGTGCACTGCTCTTGTGGGTTTTGCATGAGGCAAAGTGTTTAGGAGTGGTTTTGACATGTTTTTGGATTTATTTGAATTTTTTCATCAGAATTTTTGGAAGCATTCCTGGGATTTTTGCAGCATTTTTCAGGTTCTTGGACCATTCTTTGGCACAGTGGAAAGGTAGGTAAATGAGGTTTTCTGTTTCTGATTGGCTTGGGGTGGGGAGGTGGATGGGGGAGGGCAATTTTTTGGTGGGGTGGGCAATTGTTTGGTGTTTGCTGCTATGGTTTTTAAAAACAGATAGCATGCTCCATAATATTTCTTATGTTGGTCTTTTTTGGGGAGCACTGTTTGGTGGGGTGGGCAATTGTTTGGTGTTTGCTGCTGTTTGGATGATTAACACTGTGTTGCATGATGGGACATGTTGGCATCCGTTTTCTCCTTGCTTCCATCCAGTAATTGTTTACAGTAGCTTGTACAAAATGGATGATCGACCGCATGGCTGCAGATTAACACTGTGCTGCATGATGGGACATGTTAACTTTTAAACCTGCACTTCATAAAGTTTTCAAAAGTTAAAAAAATGTTGTATGTTTTGTCCCCTAAAATCAGGGTTGTTTGACATGTTTTTGTAATGTATTTAGTCTTTAGACAATGATTTCTTAAAAGTTCTATCAGTTTCCTGTCTGTTTCCTTGACTTTACTCTGAAGTCTGTGCTGTTACAGTACAATGTATCTCTCTTTTTTTAAAAAAAATTTTTTTAATATTTCCAAAAAGCAAAAGATAAAACTAACAAACATACAGAAAAAAACAGTAACAATACAATACAATGTTACATCAAGCTCATAGAAAATAGCACATGATAGTAATTAAGCTAATTATTTGCAATATATCCCACAATATTAAATACCCACATTATAGGTTATTACTATAACCATAACATTCATAAGAGCTTTCAGTGCTACAACTATTTTTTATTTCTTTACTAATTACACAACACCCAGTGAATATTTACAATGCCCGGAGAGTTTAGTATCTATATCATCTCCAAAACCCACTTTGAGATGGTACAGGTCCAAAACTGTCCCTAGCCATAAGACAGTGTATCTCTATGGAAACGATGTTGTACGAGGCATCACAGCAAGGATTTGGACTTTGTATGAGGCATCACGGCTAGGATTTTGCATGCCTCATACAAAGTCCAAATCCGTATGAAGTCCAAACTTGTGGAACCAAGTTTGGACGTTGTATGAGGTATCACTGTATGTTTTGGTTTTGATAGCTTACTTTTAATCAACACAACTAGGAATGGGTCTTTCCAGGAGCAAATATGATCCTGCCCATACGCAAATTCTAACTATGGTAGCAGCCTATTTTTACCCAGCAGTACCCACCTCATAGATGTGGTATACACCAGGGCCAACGTCTTGCTCTCGCTGCACCAATCTACCTGGAACCCAGCCAGATCCTGGAAGAGATATTGTATCTGGCATGGATGCTCTGTAGAAGGGGCAGAAAAGGTGGTTTAGATAAGCAGAAGAAATGGGTTAACATTTGTAAGACCAGGTAGGTAGGTAGGTTACTGGGGAGTGGTGGTGGTGGTGGGGCTTTATGGCTGTGTCATGGTTTAGTCATGCCTGCCACATGTCCATGGAAACATCTGCAAATGCAGACAGGCTATAAACAGAGATGAGCACTGAACCCTAGAGTCGGATACAACTAGCTGTCCGAGCAAGGGCGACCTTGACAAATCAAGAATGGAATTTGCAAGGCAAGGAGGCATGGCCAACAAGCACTTTAGCAGAGGCTAATTCTGAGGACACCTCCCACAATTCCCAGCTAGGATGACCAAAAAGTAACATTTCCAAGCTTTTTACTGAGCTCCCTGAAGCATACTTATTAGTGAAGAAGAAGAAGAAGATGATGAAGAAGAAATAAAAGCAAAAGCAAGAGACAGCAAAGGCAATCAAGGCATATTATTTTTGTTATCAAGACTCACCCATGGGCTGTGACACGAAGAGCTGCCTCAACACGCAGAGGGAAGGACACCAACTCACTGTGGGAGTTGTTTGTGTTCTTGCTGTGAAGAAAGGGCCCTGATTATACTTAATTGCTTGGGATTCGTAAGGCAAACACAATGAAGAAAATAAGACCTGAGGGGCACCAAAGCCCATCTAGCCTGCGATCCTACCTATGGCTGACTTTTCCGAATATGGGCAGCTGCTTTCTCCACTTTCCCACCTTTTCTCCAAGGCATACCAAGTTTTCAGAGGACAACACACACTCAGATACCTTTTCCCAAGGCCTGAGAATCATCCCTATTGACACATCAGCACCTATTCTCATTCTGCATTGTTGCTTCCAAGACGTTTAATACCTTAAGCCAAACATGCTTTTTAAACTCTCTGTTGTTCCTCATTGGATAAATCAATAATGACAGACATATTTGTCAGATCTACCCAGTTCCAAACTACCCACTGTTATTATGGACTTCTTCTTCTGTGTCTAGGCCAGATGTGAAACAGCCAAAATGAAGACACCTTTACCTTTTGGTGAGTTTATTCTGCAGTTACTTTCACCTGACCTAGTGTGAGAAAGATTAGCTGGCAACACAAGGATGCCATTACCAGAGTACACCTGATTGTGGTTCATAAATACCACAATCTTCGAGGAGGCTCTTTCTGGGTACTGAAGGGGGTGTTTATAAGGCAAGAAAGAAAAAATCCCTTGAAGGGGAGCAAGTTGCATTGGGTTATATATTCCCCTTTATTCTTACCTGTGGATCTGAAAGTCAAACTGGATGGATTTCTCAGAATCAACGAGGCGAGGCACAGTAAAGCGCAGGCCACCCCACAGCTAGAAAAGACAGAGGAAATATCAGGTGGGGAAGGTTAGTGTAGATGTCCCTTCCATGTTCTTTACCTCTCCTCAGTCCACAGGGTGGCATGGTGAGGCCCAAAAAGGCAAGGGTGCCTGGATTGAAAGAACTCCACTCAGGGGACACCTGGATGAGGCTCCTTTGTCCCCAATAACTTTTCTCACCAAAGTGGTCCCTATTTGTCTACTTGCAATTTCTTGCTTTTGAACTGCTAGGCAAGAGCTCGGACAGAGATGGGTGTACATACCCGTCAAGTGAGGCTCCCAAAAATATGGGAAATTTCTGCGCAGACGCGCACACACAGAACCAATTTGTGCATGTGCAGAACCAATTTGTGCATGTGCAGAACCCATTTGCGCATGTGCAGAACCCATTTGCGCATGCGTGCATGCACAGTAACCACTTTCCCTGCTGTTCAAAATATTGGATGGCGGCGGGAAAGGGGAGGAACGAGCGCCAAAATATGGGAAATCCCAGCCAATGCGGGATACTTGACAGGTATGTGCACAATCCGTTATGCAGTACCCAGGTCTTGCCTGCCTTCCAGCTAACAAGGCAAGCTTCTTAACCACTGAGCCACCACGGCTTCTTAAGGGTGCAATTGGAGTTGGTGTCACCTTAGATTACAGCTTCTAAAGGGTCATGCAAGGCCATGCGGAAAATTGAATCTTCTTTTCTTCTTGGTTGTGGGAAGTGACTACTTCCTCCCAGGCTCACTTAAGGTTATTGTACAACAAATGTTCTCAAGATGTACAAGGCTGCTGCATGCTAGCCTAGCAAATAGTGAGAAGCAAATTACTCCACAAAAGGGGAAGTTGCTTGGCATCTCTCTGAATGATTTACTGCTAAAAGCGCCTCTGGGTCTGGATGATTTCTCACAGATTTGCACTGAGTGTGACTATATCATCCGATGCAGAAACACAGTGTCAAAGAAGACTACGTGGTTGGTCTCTGTGAGAGTCCTTGGGTCTGACCACTCTCCTTCTATCAGAAGGCATGTCCAAATCAGTGGCTTATGCTACAAACGGAAAGGGTGCTCAAATCTTGCAATTTATTTACTTTTAATGCTTGCAGAAAAGAAGCCCATGGGATTTCTGAAGTTTTAATTCAAAGATGTTTAAGGGGAGGGAGTGTGCTCAGCTGTTAGACATTTGATCTTTCTAGAAGCAGCACCAATTTGAAGACCTCTTCTCCGCCTAAGTCAAATTGTCATACACTAGGAATGGGAAATCTATGGCCGTTCAAATGTTGTTCAATTGTAACCCCTTCACCATTGTCCTGTCATAGCAAATGCTGGCAAGGGCTGAAGGGAACAGTAGCCCAACAACCTCTGGTAGGCCAGATGTCTTCCACTCCTTGCTAAATGTGATCAGATGTTAGAGAACAAACTTTAAAGTCCATTGATTAGCATCATCTGTTCCTCCATGCGCTATTTCCCTGTTATGAAGGCTAACACTTTTCCTTCACTTTCTACTGAAATTATATATGACCTTTCTTTGTTGTGCTGCTCTATATTTTTATTCCGGTTTGTATTGTGCACTTTAGTGTATACTTTGTTTTAATGAGCAATTTGTTACCTCCCTTGTGTTTTATTTTGTGATGAAGTGGGACAGGTTTTTACAACAATAAATGGACAAGGAAGTGCGCTCATGCCAACTGTGAATCTGACAAGCATCACTATGCATTAACCATGCACCAAGTCTTTGGTGGTATAAGAATAAACAAAATCTTAGGATTCCTGGCTCTTATAGAAGCATGTGGTCCAATATCATTTAAGGTGAGGTAGAGCAATCTCTATCACATTTGAAGTATGTGTGAACAAGTGAGTAGATTCTTAATGATCAGATACTGTTTTAACTACTCCTATCTGAGATGAACAATCCCTGGTTGTAAGTGACATCACAGTTGTGTATGTGTGGGGAGATGATTCCCCCTCCCCCAATTTGCAGTTTACCCTCTCTTCAGCTGCTGGATTCCAGTGGTTACTTAAATGCAGGTACTTCCCACACCCATGGGCTGTGCCCCATCTTTACTCTCAATATTTTCTCTAGTGCTGTCCTTTTCTACACTTGGATCACAGATTCAGAGGACTCATCCCATATTTTGTCATGGACCTCCCGAAAACAGCTAACTCTTGAGGAGGCTTTGTTCCAACCTGGCATATTCTCCTACTACCCTTTTTACCACAGGGACTACAGTGGCTTAGTGGTTAGGATGCTGAACTTGAGGACCAGAAGGTCAGCAGGTCTCAGCAGTTTGAGACCAGAGTGCTGCATGACGAAGTGAACTCCAGTCTCTGTCCCAGCTCTTGCCAACCGAGAAGTTTGAAAGCAAGAAAATGCAAGTAGATAAATTGGTACCACTTTGGTGGGAAGGTAACAGCATTCAGTGCACTCTGGAGTCTAGTTATGCCTGCCACATGATCACGGAAACATCTGCAGACAGCACTGGCTCTTTGACTATAAACAGAGATGAGCACTAAACTCTAGAGTTGGATACAACCAGTGTTGTGCTGTGGCCAGTTCTCACTGGTTCTGGCAAACTAGTAGTAGAAATTCCAGGCCACGGCTACTTGGCTGACCACGCCCACCTCTCGGCCTCCCCTTCCCAGCGCCGCCGGAAACGCGTCCCATTTGCCTCGCCTAGGGCTAAAGGCGCGCTTTTATCTCCGCACTTCCCTTGTGCCTTCGGCCCTGGGTAAAGCAAATGGGATGTGTTTCCGGCGGCGCTGGGGGGGAGGCCTGCCAGCACCAGCCCACCAACCCGCCCTGCTCATCCTACCCACTGCATTCTACCTGCTGCTCTGGGACTCCTCCGTCCTCCTCCTCATCTCCGCGAAGAAAGAGAGCAAGATAGGTTTCTTTCTATCTTTTTCTTGGGGTGGGGGTGGGGTGGGGGTGTTTGAGGCCAATGCTCACAGATAGCCACGCTCACAGATAGCCACCCCCACCGAGTGGGTAGTAAATTTTTCCACAGTGCATCACTGGATACAGCTGGCTTTTGAGCAAGGGTGACCTTTTTTATCATCACACACCCCATTCCCATCCCACCACCCAGATTTCCTTTGCCACAGCTAGGCAGCTGCTTTACCTGAGTGCTCATGTGGCACTGTGTACCCCAAGTGCCAGGGAGGTGGTTGTCTAAGTCCCCCAGCCACCAGACCCAACAGAAACAACTGAGGATGGACACTCACACTAATGCCCGCCTTCATCGGATTGCCAAGGTCACAGATGACCATGTTGGTGTCATTCACTGTCTCATAGTTGCAGCTCTGGCTGGACAGATTCTGGAGGGAGAGACAAAGAGAAGGTGAGATTAAAAAGAGAAGAGGCAGCCTCCTGTTATTATTCTGCAAAGGAAGCGGGGGAGAGGACGGGACAGTGGGCAGAAATATCTCCCTCACCTTGCCCATTAGTGACTCCTACAGACTTCCACACAGGGTAGTGGAAGACAAGGGCCACTCACAAACTTAAAACCAGTTTAGCATTGCCATTCCTTTTCCACCTAACACATTCTGAAAGCTATGACTCTTAAGACGATAAGTCGCCAAAGGAAGATTGAAGACCTGGCTGGCAGGGCAGGTGTGGGGGCCCCCGAATGAGAACACGGTCCCCGCCTGCTGGCTTATGTAAACAATTAAGAACTCTCTCTTCTTCTTTTTATAGTGGGTGGGATGGGTGGGTGGGATATGGGTCTTTTAAAGTGGGTGGGATATGGGTCTTTAAAGTGTTTTCATGTGTTTTTAGAACTTGTTGTAATGCCGCCCTGAGTCGGGTTCTTCCTGAGTGGGCGGCATATATAAATATGACTATTAAATTAAATTAAAATTAAAATTAAATTAAGTTACAATGACGGCAGTAGCTAGGTTTTTTCAATAGAGGATTCTCAGAAATTTCCCTGTCAGTGTTATCAGCCACCTGATTGGGAAAAAAGATCTTAATTGTCTCATCCTGTGAGCGTTAGTCAATTCTACATGTGCTGAGCTGCAAAGTACTCTGATAATAGGAAATGCAACAAGTGGCTAAGTGATTCTTTTGAAGGAACAGAGTTTTGGGACTGGCAATATTGCTTGCTTGCTTATTTTTATTAGTTGCAATTTTTAGCCCACCTTTCTTCCAGGGAGCTTGGCAGAGCATGTGGCTCTTTTCCCACTTTGCCCTTTCAAACACTCCTGTGGTGTAGGGCCAGGTTGAGACTGTGACCATCTCAAGGTCACCCAAGTAACCTTTGTGGCCCAGTGGAGATCTGAACCCAGGCCTCCTGAACTGCGGCCCGATACTGTACCCACAATGACAAATTTGGTCTTTTAAAATGAGATCACTAAGGAAGTTACAAACAAGGCGAGCTATCCCAGTTCTCCAGAATGCTTCATCAATTCTTCAAGTTTGGACCGCAGGCTTTTATACCATTTTTGCTTGACAAAATGCTCTGGAGAACTCTCAAGCTCTCCTGCTTTGTAAGCTTGGAATCTTTGTGTTGGGACAAGGATTACATTTAAATGATAGCAGGTTCTCTCATAAGTAGGTACAAAACGCATTTTCTTCTCTGTTTGTGCAAGAGAAAGAGAAGGAAGGTTTCGTCAAAGATAGCCAGGGCTGGATCACCATATTTTGTGACCTAGGATGAAGATGGCATTCTCTCCCAACTTTTCATGTGGAAGCCACATGAACTGGTAATTTAGTAATAGTGGATGCATAGTAACCTCCACTGCACTTGGAAGAGTGGTCCAGTTTAATCATCTACAGCTCTGCCCTCCAATAGACATGGACTTCTGAGAACTCAAGGGAAAAGAGGAGAGAATGCCTTTGTCTTCCTTTCCAACATCAAGCATTTTGTCCTCTGAGGGAACAGCCTCTTTCTACCCAACATCATAACCAGGCCTGAACATGCAGTTACCCCCCCCCCAACCCCCATGAATGTTGTGTTTGCTTTAAAAATATTTTTAAGAATAGGTTTTACCATCTGATTAATCAGCAGCACCTTGAAAAAAATTAGTCAAAAAGGGATCTAACCAATTACATACAGTAGAACCTCAGACAAAGTCCAAACTCCATTCTACAAGTTTGGACTTTATCTGATTTTGGACTTTATCCGAATCAAATGGGGGATGCATCAGATAATGTCCAAGAATGGACTTTATCCGAGGTTCCTATACCAAATACCTCGGATAACGTCCATTTTTCGCGGTTTTGGTGTGCTGGGGTGCATTTAAGCAAGCTATGTGCCTCATTATGCATTTAATTGTGCAAACAAGTAGATTTCCATAAGAATTAAGGAACAGAAAGTTGTAACTTTAAAAATATACAGGGGGTCAGGATCTTAAGAGAGTAAGGTATCAGAGAGTAAACAAAACAAGAAAGCTTGTGGCACCTTAAAGACTAACTCCTGCATTTTAAGGTTAGCTTTCGTGGACCAAGTCCACTTCATCAAACATAAGAGTGAGACTTCATGGCAATAATTTATACAACTTCCAACAGCCTAACTGCAGCTAGTTAAAGAAGTGCTGGGATGCACCTTGTTTGCACAATTAGATGCATAATGAGGCACACAGCTTGCTTAAATGCACCCCAGCACACCATCATTTAGCAACTACAACAAATTACTCAAACCTTACATGAATGTGGTAAGATTCAGACTAATACATCTATTAGGAAACTACACACCATTCAGGAATCTACAACATATATCAGATTTCCCCCCAAAATTCAGAAATATTAGAATTTAACAGCTTAGCCTAGGGGAGAAAGGCAAGAGGTCCCAGTAGTAGGTAGTAGTGGTAGGAGGAATTAACTGTTCAAGAGTGACCTACCCCATGGTTCCGTAATACCCCTATGTAGTCTGCTTCAGGTGGTATAATAACATGGAGCTCAGCCTCATAGGCTCCACCTTCTCCGCGGTTCTGTGCATGGAACGAGAGGTTCAGTGCATTCTTGTCTCCTAGATAAACAGCAGAATGGTCCCTGCCAAAAAAAAAAAATCCCAATCTGAAAGAGTGAGGGAGCACATATCAGGGAGGTCCACCAATCTCAAAGTCAAGTCAAAGGTCAGCCATTCATGGAATAGAAGAAGACACCAGCCACTCCCACCCTCTTTTTCTCCTCTTCAGGCAACACAACATTTTGCACAAGCGGTGTGCATAAAATCATCCCAGCACACGTTGGTGAGAAATCAACAATGACATAAAGCTGCCTGATTCCACTCCTGCCGCTGCTCAGCAGAGGGAGGCAGGATATAGTCTTACCCCCAAACGTCAAGATGGAGGTCAGGGACACAGACGTTGTCTTCACCACAATCAAGCTGTATCTGAGCCTAATGGACAAGGAATAATGATAATCAAATTCCAAACTTCTGGGTCTGCAGCCACATATCCAAATGACTTAACTATCAGTTGAGCTTTTGGCAGCTGATCCCATCAGGCTTTGAGTTGGCTTTGGATACTAACATGGAGATGTGAAGAGCCAGCATTTAACAAGCATAGTTACTGTTTTGATTCTTAACAGCCAATCAGCAGGTTAAATGTTTCTTCCTTCCAAAAGGTGACTGTTTATATATGCTGACTCTGTGTATGCGCACTGCTATTGCTAGTTTAGTTTAGTCTGCCTGTTTGACTGGTTCAGTTTTTCTTTCTGACACAAAATATTTTTAGTCTCAAAGCTGATAACTCATTACTCTCTTGGAATCGTCTTTGGCTTTAGAGATTCTACCTGACAATTTTGTTTGAACGTAAGCCTTGCACGTAAACATTCTTTTGCCTTCTGCTAAAACTGTGTCTGAGCATTTGTACTTTAAGAACTAAGAAGAAAGAGAAGGGGAACTGAGAAGGGCTTGCACTTCAACGCATCCAGCCTAAATCATTTGGGACACATTATCCGCCCCACTCTGCAAAGATTATCCAACACTAACCAGCATGCCAAGTATGAGTCAGGCTCAACTTTTTGCTTATTCACCTGAAACTGGAGGACTATGTTTGCTTGCTACATATATTTTTAATAACTACTCTGAAGGGTCCTGGACAGGCCCTAGCAAATAAACAGATATAAAGGTGGGCTTTATTTAGATTTGAATATACATCAGAAGGATTAAATTAGAATTAAGGACTATTAACATGCTACATATATTAATATTCCAAATTTATTCATAATCTTTCATATAGCTATAAGTAAGAAGCCCTTGTCTTTGACACAACACATCCATTTAATTGTTGATTACAGGATATCTGCAAAATTAGCACTTTCACTGACCATGATTAATGCCACTGATATTTCAATAGCCCATTCCCAACATCACTATCATGTTCTCTTTTCCCATCTCAGTTGGTCCTCAACCATCCATCATGTTCTCTATGCATACAAACAAGGAGCCAAACTATCACGTTCCATGTGTCTAAATAAAGAGGACTATACAGTAATCCAGAAAATCTTATGTTGAAATATACCAGTTAATCTTAAAGATCACACAACTCTTCCAATTTTACTTTTACATGCTAAAAAAGGCTAACACAGCTACTTTGTTGAAAATTGCAACAAGGAGATTTTCATTTATTTTTATTTTATTTATTTTTGAATTTATATGGCCACCGTTAAAATATCCATAAAACGCCCTAACCTCATTAAAACCCTGGACAGGGCTAGATAAGCCAGCAGGGCTGGGTTGTGGTGCCAGATGCACCCACATCTGCTGGCAAAGCCATGTTTTTAAAACCTTCCTGAAAGCGGCCAACTCCACCTGGAGGTGCAATTCTGGTGGCAGGAGGTTCCATTGGGCCGGGGCGGATACCAAGAAGGCTCTCGTCCTGGTCCCAGTGAGATCTTTCCCAATGACACGTAAGGCACACAAAAATGACTTGGTTACAAGAAAAACTGATCCCAAAGCAGTATTTTCTCTCTTTGCTTTTGCAAGTCCCTGCCCATTAAAGTCCTGTCCCTATTTGTAATGCTCCCTGATTCCTGACATGAGAAAGAAAATATTCTTAGAGGAAAGAATGATGATCGCCTGCAAATGACACACACATGCTATTTTTAAAAGCAGTGTACAATTCCGAGGTATTGGACAACACTCTCAGAAAACACCAGGCAGCAGGGTTAGCACTAAGATTTCTGGGAATCTGTAGTCAAAAAGCATTGGTGTGAACAAGTGTGAAGTCCACTGTAGGATCTTTTCTCTCCTTTTATCTTCACAATCATGTCACCATGAAATAACTTACTTGAAAGTTGCCCCAACTTGGCCCTGCTCCTTCTACTTATGAAAGTATGGACAAGGGACAATCTGAATTTGGGCTTCCGCATTATGCTATTCCTTATGCTGGCCTGCCAGAAAATATGGGCTGCAACTCCCATGACCCCTTATCATTGGCAGTGCTGGCTGAAGCTGATAGACATTACAGTCCACAGACATCTGGAGGATCACTAATTGTTCACTTTGCTCGATCTATATCTTAACAGCTCTGAGCATGATCTTCAGCAGGTGAAAAGCCACACTTGGATGGCCAGCAGTTCTTCTTGGGTTAAGTAGGGACACATCACAGAACAGGAGGAGGAACGCTGGAAAAGGCCCCCACATCAGTCAGACCTTTGGTTCCTCTATTCTAGGACTGTCAACTTTAAGCAGCAGCAAATGCTCTCCAGGATTTTAGGCAGGATCTTCTTTCCTAGCCCAATCTGGAGATCTCAGGTAGTCTATTATATGCTTTCATGCAAGAATTAACCAGGTCTAACCCCTCTGAGCTTCAGAAAACATCCTGTTCATTAAGAGTGGCATGAATTCGTTGGCTGTGATTGATGGGAGCTACACCCCAATCTACCCTACCAGGATGCAAGAAGGTTGTTCTAAATCTATGCATCCATTTTGCTTCCATGGAATGCAAACCACCACTCTTCTCTTGGTTGGCCAGATCAGCCTTCTCAGATAATATCCCCACCCTGACTTCTCCCATTACCTTTTGTTCAATGTGGTTGCGCGTCATGTAGTTGAGGATGGGTTGCAGGCCATGTGAGTCTGTTGGGGCTTCTGGATCCAAAGAGAAGTTGAGTGACAAGTAGATGGGGGAGAGCTTGTCACGGAATTCGGACTCACCCTGGACAGAAAAAGAGAACAAGAATTTGATCCCGAGTGCTACAAAGAAAAAGGCACTCTGGGGAGGCCCCTGATGCTCCACCAGTTTCTCCAAACAACACTGGGAACTGAAAAAAAACCTGTATCTGCAGTCACAATCCAGCTGCAACAATATTACAATTTACAGAATGCCAAGATAAGTTTCCCAAGGGACTGCTATGGTTTAGTGCAGGGGTTTGCAAGGTTTTCCTGCCACGGGCCAGGCACGCCCCCAACACACAGTTGCAGAGGCCAGAGGCGTTTGCTCCTGGTACTTACATGTTTATTGTCATCAGTGGTGACGGCAATAGGGTCGGTTCGGAGGCTTCAAGCAAAGTCTTTGCCGCTTCCCATAGCAGCAGGAGGCTTTGGGGAGCATAATCGCTCCGTTTTGGGATTTTTCTGTCGCTCCACCATTGTGGTTTCGGTAGGGAAAGCGTGCCTGTTTGCTAATTCCTGGTTCCGTGCTGTTTTCCCAGGCACTGACCTAAGTTCTGTCCGGTACCGGAAGTTGCAAACAGGTGTGCTTTCCCTGCAGAAGCACAACGGAGGAGCAGTGGAAAAATCCTGAAATGGAGTGATTATACTCCGAAAAGACTCCCGCTGCACTGGGAAGTAGCAGAGGCCGTGTAAAAAGCCGATAAACCAGCATGGTTCCTGCAGCCATGGTAAGTGACACATCGTGACTACTAGCAGTAGGGGCGGTCCTAGAGGTGCCTGGGTGACCACCACAAGCCGGATTAATGATATGCATAGGCCAAATTAGGCCCACAGGCCATAGGTTGAGAATGCCTGGCTTTGTGGTTAAGACACTGAACATGACGACTGGAACATCAGCAGGTCAGACATTCAAGGCCCAAGTGCTGCACAACAGCGTGAGTTCCTGCCAACCCAGCAGTTTGAAAACAAGAAATTGCAAGTAGATAAATAGGTACTGCTTTGGCAGGTAGGTAAACAGCTCTCCATGCACTCTGGTGTCTAGTCATGCCTAACACGTGTCCACGGAAATGTCTGCAGATGCATTGGCTGTATATGGAGATAAGCACTGAACCCTAGAGTCGGATACAACTGGCTTTCGAGCAAGGGCTCTCTTTAACTTTACCTAAGAGATGTTTCTTTCTTTACTTGTATCAGAGCACTGCACAATTTAAAATTATGGACATATATGACATATAAATAAAATTCCAAACAAACTAAAATGTTAAAAAACTATTTTAACCAGAAGCAGGCTAGTTCAATAGTGTAATCCCAGCCATTTACTACATCTTCTTTTATACATGTGATGGGGTATAAATTGCATGCATATAAATGCTGCATTGATTGAATTTTCCCATATTTTATTCTGTATCAAAGTTTACTTATTTATTCTTTGATCTGTCTACTTCACTTCAAAGTCTATTAAGTGACTATCAGATGGTCCAGCCAGAATCTTGTCCTGGTGGGAGACACTCTCTGGGATTCATCCATTTAGCAAAGTGTTTTTTTTTTTGCTCTCCATAGGTTTAGCCTAGCATCTTTCTGGTTTAATATTTAGAGCTTGAGATTTGGGCAGAAAACATTTCCTCGACTTTAGCTATCATAAACGATTGGTGATCATGAAGTGGATGGGTTTGGTGCTTTGTTACTTTATTTCTTTCATTATTTTCTAGCACATCTTGATATGGGTCTGGCAGGGCCGTAGCCAGGATTCCCACCAGCCAAATAATAGACTTTTTCAGTGTGTGTGTGTGTGTGTGTGTGGGAGGGGGGGGGGGGAGATTTCAGGCTGCCAGTAATAATCCTGCATCATTCATTAAGAGTGACATCCTCTTGTTTGGCATCTGCCAATTTATACCATATGGCAGTAGCATATCCTGCTGTGGAATAGCACAGGGTTCAAAGCTGTTGTTCTTATTGTTTGTGGGTGTGCACCCCAGTCTGATCCAACCAGGTTCCTATGTTATTTTACTTTTGGCAGCAATTTTCTGTTTGTTGTTTAGACATATTTTTTTTACAGGTAAGGATTTGATCCAGAGCGACACTCAAATACTTTTCTTTCCACCTAACCCAGTTTCCTCTTTTGCTTCTCTTCCTGGTTTTAAGTGGAAGACACAGACCTATGATTTTTAAGGGTTTGGTTTCAGCTGGCTGTTTTTATAAAACAATTAAAAAAATCTTCTAATGCAGAGATTAGCTGGTACTTGATGGACTGTCAAGGCAAGATCATCAGGACAGATGAAACTCCTGGAACATGGGAATGTTGGTTAATCATTTGTTTAAATGTTAAAAAGTAATGGTACAAGGAAGCTACCCTGTGGGAGACCATATTTGTCCAGTGATTGTGCCTCCTTTGAAAGTCAACAAAGAACATTCAGTTTCAAAGTAGAACAGTGAGCATTTCTGCTAGTCCATGACATTTAGTAAAGATGTAGAGATCAATTTGTGGGTTTTAATTTATGTAATAAAACGGTCAAAATCATCTCACATAGCTATGCAAATGGTGTAACTTTGCTAGGGAAATTGGTGAAAGTTAAGAAATTGTCAGACATTATCAGCTACAAGTTGAATCACACAATTCAGTAGCCAAGTGATAATGTCTGAGCTGATGTCTTATCTCCTGCATTTTAACCTCAAAGTTAACCTATCGGTATTATGCCAGCACAGCTATGCAAAAGGATTTGGGCCAACTGTTTATTATGTAATATATAGTTTATACAATGATATATTATACAGTTAACATATTACAATTTATACAATGTGTATCAAGAGAATATTATACAGTAGACCCTCGCACAATGATGTTACTTGGTTCCCCAAGTAGCGTTGCTAAGCAAATTTTGTTGTTATGCGGATTTCTATGGAGTTTCCCGCATAACGGCGTTTTTAGCATCGTTGTCCAGTTATTTTAGTGTTGTTGTCCAGACAATGACACTAAAAATGTTGTTATGCGGGGGAACACGTGGGGCATAACAATGCGTTGTTAAGCAAAAATGATGCAATACGAATGTGTTGTTATGTGAGGGTTGACTGTATTCCTGTTTACCAAACTACTGTTGGCCTTTCTCATTCCTCTTAGTCTTTAAAGTATCTAAGGTACACCAAACAAAACTACTTACATTAACATTCCAAGTCAAAAAGGACTTGGGCAGATACATATGGTTATTCTCTTGGTTCCCCTAATTTTATCTTCACATTCTATCTGTGAGGAAGATTAGGCTGAGAGTGAATGACTGGCCGAAAGTCACAGGGTCAGCATCAGAGCGCAGGGGAGATTTTGAACCTGGATGTACTCAGTCCTAATTTCACAAGCTAATTCCTATGCTACAATTGTTTAGTACATTTGAAGTGAATTTCTAACTAAACCCCATGATATAGTTTTGCTGGCATATTTAATTTAATTTTTAATTTAATTGTTCGATTTCTACCCCGCCCACTCAGCCTAGGCTGACTCAGGGCGGTTCACAATCACAGATAAAACATAATTAAAACTGATTAAAACTACCCACCCCCTAAAAATGATGCAGGGACCGAAGGGACCATGGGGGAAGGAGTTATCCTCTATACCAACCACCCTATGGAGGTTACCCTTCCAACTGGACCCCATACTTGGCCAACCAGCCAGATCTTGAGTTCTTTTCTGAAGGGCAGCAACTCCGTCTGGAGCCATAGCCCTATTGGCAGGAGGTTCCATAGGGCCGGTGTGGACACGGAGAAGGCCCTCCTTCTTGTGCTAGAGAGACGGGCCCCTCTAGCCAATGCAACAATTAAAGAGCCCCTCCAGTCCACTCTGGTTGGACAGACAGACGTCCTTAGGGCGATGCGGTCTCTTAGGTATCCTGGCCCACTACTATATAGGGCTTTAAAGGTCATAACATCAGCTGTGTAAATTTCAGTGGTGAATTGCCTCAAATTAAGAAGTTGGCACTTGTTTTTCTTGGCCAGTACTAAGACACACGGCTGTTGTGCGACAAGGGATTGAAAGGCAGCATCTTCATAACTGGTGGCAATTTGCCACCGAAGGTTACAATGTAGGAGACAACACTGCTGAGTTTAATTATCAAGATTCCGGGCCAAAACTTTATTGACATTGAATTAGGTCTACACTACAAATGGACTAATATGTCAAAATTCACTTCTACAATGTTTCTCATCTTTACAACATTTAAGTGTGTTCCATTCCATTTCTTCATCAGTTTGGGATTTTAAAAAGAAATCTGCCCAAACATAGATCTATATTTTCATGTGTCTTTCTCCTAGTATAGAATTTTGTGTGCTCTTTTCCTGATGCTCACATTTTTGCATATAATTTCCTTCAACATAACCAATTTTGTGTGTGCTTCTTTTAACATATACATTTTTCGCTATCATATGAATTTTGCACACATTACTTTTGTTTTATGTCATTCTTTTTATTTGCGAGGTTCATTCCAAATCTAGAGACATGTGGATATTGGTGTATTAGTGAACTTTAGTTCATGCACAGGTTCAGCAAGTACAAATTAAACACATTTGCATCAAAAGGTATGTTGGACAAATGTGTTACCAACCAATCCCAGGCTTAAACATAAAGGTAAAAGTCTCCCATGCTTGAAAGGCAGTCATGTCTGACTCTATGGGACGGTGCTCATCTCTGTTTACAGCCAAAGAACCAGCACTGTCTGCATGTTTCCGTGGTCAGGTGGCAGGCATGGCTAGATGCCGAAGCCATGGAATGCTGTTACCTTTCCCGCTGAAGATGAATTTATCTAGTTGCAATTTTTTGCTTTCAAACTGCTAGGTTGGCAGGAGCTAGGGCAGATAGATAGATAGATAGAAATTTTATTTATACCCCACCCTCCTGGTGCAAGCACCACTCAGAGCAGCTTACAATATAGATAAAAAATCCACAATATATAATGCATAATATACAATAAATACAAAAATATAAGTATAATACACAGTATAATAAGAAATATAAATATGGATACGGAGCGTGGCTCAACGTTCCCGACAGAGCCCAAGGCTCAACGTCATGGACGGAGCCCAGGACTCAACGTCACAAGAGTCCTTGGGTGGCAGCAACGGCGTCCTTTTCAAGCCCTCAAGCAGGCAGGGCTTGGAGGGCAGGGACGGTGTGTGCACCTGCCTCCCATCCCCGGGCCAATGGAGTGGGGTACGGGGAGAGGCAGGTGAGTCCTCGGACAGCAGCGGAGGCAAAAGCAACGGTGTCCTTTTCAAGCCAGTCCGGCAGGCAGGGCTCAGAGGGCAGGGATGGCATGCGCACCTGCCTCCAATGGAGTGGGCTCTGGGGAGAGGGAGGCGAGTCCTCGGGCGGCACAAGTCAGTTACTTGGATGACGTGAGATCACTCTGTCACGCAGCAATCTGGTTTCAAACTGCTGACCTGCCGATCTTCTGTTCGTCAAGCTAAGTATCTTAACCACTAAGCAACCATGGCTACCCTAACTAAAATCAATAGCAGCCTAAAGCTCCAGGTATGCAGATATGTGAAGCACTGAATATATAAAAAAAGATTCCAGTCCCTTTCCAGAGTCATGACACCAGCTCAACCACCACCCATAGCAATGATATCCAAGTCACAAGTCCAACATTCAAAACAGTCTCTAAGCTGCCATTCTTTTAGCCCAAGGGTGGCCAAACTTGGTGTTCCAGCTGTTCTTGGACTTCAATTACCAGAAGCCCAAGTCAGCCCACTTGCTGATCAAGACTTCTGGGAATTGAAGTCCAAGAATACCTGGAGCACAAAGGTTGGGCACCCCTGTTCTAGCTAGCCATAGAGGGGAAAGGACAGCAGTCAGGCACAACTCCTTTGTACCTTCCTTTCTAAAACCGAAGGGCTGCCTGCCTCCTGCCTCTCTCCACATTTCTTATTCCTTTGTACACTGGAAGCCTAAGCCTGGTCAGAGATGGCTTTATTGTTTACCTTTTTCTGACTGAAGAGTATGACATAAGTGCAATAAATATGCCAGCTGTTGTTAAGATGTTTCATGTTCGAAGGATGACACTCCCAGAGGAAAAAAGCAGGATGGGTGGGCACACGCTTTGCAACTCACCCTGAGGTAGATCTTCATCTCACGGCACTCAGAGCTGGCACCATTGCGAAGTTGGAGAGTCTGGACCAGATGAGGCTGCTGAGAACGCAGGAAGAGTGCCCGTTTCACCGCCCCTTTGTGCTTGAGGCGGTCAAGGTGCAATTCCACTGTGAATCCTGCCCAGGTGAGAAAGACAATGGCACTGATCAAGATCCAAAAAATGCTACACCTCACAACTTCCTGAGAATCCAGGCAGCAGGTCTTTTACATCACTTGATAACCAAGATTCATTTTTTTCAAAAAAAATATGTGGAAGTGCTAACACTTGAACCTGGGACCCATCCTGCTTGCGAAGTGTGTGATGCTACATGTGTCACATTTCATCTTAAACTTTGTGCTGGCAACATACTCGATCTTTAGGCACTGGCAACTATTCAGATAGCCACTTCTCACTATAGTGCTGAAAGCATTAAAATGTAGAAAAATGGAGAAAGCTGGACTTCCTAAAGCTAGCACTACTTTCCCAGAGAAACTGTCTGTTACACCACTCTTATGATTCCGTACATCATAGGTGCACCTTTCGTTCCCTGATGGCCCACCCTGGGCATACCTGTCAAGTATCCCGGATTGGCCGGGATTTCCTGTATTTCAGTGCTCATTCCTTCAATTTCCTGCCGTCATCCCATAATTTGACCAGCGGGGGGCGTAGTTACTGCGCAGAAGGGTTCTGTGCATAAGGGTTCTGCGCATGCACAGAAGGAGTTGTTGCTGTGCATACACAACCGGGCCGGAGCAGTTCACGGATTTTCCAGAGCCGTGCTTGACAGGTATGACCCTGGGGCACAGCTTACATAACATCAAGTGAGCCAAGCAGCAGGTGTTCGCGACCAGGCAGTCTTAAGAGCTCAGTCTACGCATGAGCAACAAAGTAGTCAGGGCTGAGAGGTGGGCCAATGCCATCAAACAGATAGGACTAGGTGGGATCTTATTGATCCCTTGTGTCTAGTGGTAGAAGGGTAAATTTGGAAATGCAGGGGATAATCATGATAACACCCAGTAGGATAACACCCAGATGAGCGGTACAGAAATTATAAATGAATGAATGAATGAATGAATGAATGAATGAGTAGTCTCCATAGCCACTCATTCTCATTTCATCATCCTCATTATCACCCCCCCCCCCTTTCATTGTTTCCCTCACAACATTCCCTCCAGCTACTTACCAATGGAATCAGGCACGTGCTTCCCCGAGGCATTCAGACAGAAGCTCAGGTTGATGCTGTTGACATGGGAGAAGGTTGGGGTGGGTGGGGGAGAGACAACAATGAGCTACTGAGAGAAACCTGTGAAAGACAGTAGGATCTCATGGGAAGGAGGGGTTAGGTTGGAAAACAAATGCTCTGGGTTCAAATCGTTGCTAAGTCACAGTTTTAGGCACAATCCCACCAACTGCAAAATGTAATTCTGAGAACCTTCCAGGCAGTTTCTTCAAATGTCATCAAGAGAGAGGGCGAATATAAGGAAAGCCCTGCTGGAAGAGGATTCTAGGTGTCATAAGCCAAAAAGCTAACTTCTCCAAGCATCGTTCTTGGAAGCCCCTGTCCTTGTGCTTGTGGTCTTCTGCGATGGGTCTTCACAGGCAACTAGTAGCTGGGCAGAAAGAGCCAGAGGCCAGTGCCTGGATCTCCATAGGGTGTCCTTTCACTGGGAATTTTGCTGTAAGGTCATGTCAGTTCTACTGAAAGCCCATTAGGACAGCAAGGAAAAACCAGCACCCTAGAACTGGAAGTGGCGGAAGGCATTTCAAGGAAGCAGACACAACAAATGGAAAAGCCAAGCCTACAAAACTGACAAGAAAAATTATTTGAAACACAGCCAGGTCACACTTCCTACTCCTGCCACATCAGGGAAAAGAAAGCAGCAACGTGTGACAAGGGCAAATGTGGTTAGGTGGCTGAGCCGCTGCCTAAACAACTCAGCCTCACCTCCCAGGCATGTCATCCCAGAGAGGTCAAGAGGCTACCACAAGCACCCAATTCCTTGACAGGTTGGGCAGACAGTCAGGATTCTGCTCCCCACTGAATCTCCTCTTGCTGAGCAACTAAGACACTTTATATTAATATATAAGCCCCCTTCCATCCTGCCACAGACAGAAGCCAAGTACAGCCTCTGTCTTAGTCTAAGCCAGGGGTGCCCAAACTTTTGGGGCCAGGGGCCGGTCACGTAGTTCAGCAGGCCAGTTGTGTGGTTCAGCAGGCCAGTGACATGGTTCCTCCCACCGGAACCGGAAGCAAAATGTGCCTTGCAATCTGTTTTGCAACAGGATGAGATAGATTTTAAGCTGCCATTTTCTCTGCTTAAACCAGGGTCTAGGCAAATCTGGAAGACACATGCTAGTCTGCATGTTATTTTGTAACCTGCCTGAAAAATGGTCTCCATGTGATCGATTATTCTACAGGTGCCACAACACTTTCTCTCCTTCTTAGTTCCTCATTTGCAAAGGGTGCAAATAAGGTTAGCGCAGACATGCAGGCATTGGGTTGTCCCAGTAATGGGGGCTGTGATTTATTGCCATCATTCTGCAAAACATCAGCTGTGCTTGGGGCAGCCTACTCGAAACAGAGTGTTTGCTCAAGGAGAAACCCCCAAAGGAGTAACTTAAATGAGGAACCCTTTGCGCTTCACAGGTTTGGAAATGGTTGAACAGATGCGATTCTTCACCCCCCAAGGAACTCTTGGAACCGGAAGGTCTGTAGGAAGCTGAGGGGAAAAGTTTCAGGCCAAACAGACCTCCTGTTCCTACTCCAACTCAGGGAAAGGTAAAACAATCCGTTGAACAGCTAAACTTTCCAACACGGCTTCCCATTCCCCCAAACTTCACTCACCAAGCAACCTGTGTCCCTGTGTCCTCCAGGACGCACGCTCGCTCCTCAGGGTTAAACATGGTAGGGAAAATGCTGAGAGTGGCACTAGCGTGAACAATGGGGCGACCCCTGTGGAGGGAGGCAAAAAGAAAGGCCAATCAGAAAGTGATGGCTTTAAAGGCAGGCAACTATGTTGGGAAGAGCATGACCCATTGGGCCATAATCATTACATGAAGTAGCCAAAAGGCACACTTGCATCAGAAATCCTTCATGCTCCTTTCACATTGGCAGGACAGAATCCACAAGAACATAAGCCCTGTTCCATCAGATCAAAGGTCTGCTTAGTCCCGTGATGGTGAACCTTGGCACTCCAGATGTTTTTGGACTTCAATTCTCAGAAGCCCAAGCACCCTGTGAATCCACACAAATGGGTTTATTGTGATTCATCCAGCCCGTGCTGCCTTCATCACTCCCGGAAGCGGAAGTAAAACACACCCATATGGAGGAAGGGTTAACCCGGAAGAGTCTTAACTGTACTGGCATGTTTTACTTCCGCTTCCAGGAGCGACGAGGGCAGCACAGGTTGGATGAATCGCAGTAAACCCATTCGTGTGGATTCACAGGGTGCTTGGGTTTTTGGGAATTGAAGTCCAAGAACATCTGGAGTGCCAAGGTTCACCATCACGGGACTAATCTGAATCTTGGCTCACACACAGCCCAGCCAGATGCCTTCTAGAAGCCAGAACCAGGACACAAGTCCAACAACACCCATATTTGCTTCCTAGCAGTCATCTCAGCATACTCCCACTGGTAAGGTAAAGGTCTCCCTTGCTCGAAAGCCAATCGTATCCGACTCTAGGGTTCAGTGCTGATCTCTGTTTCAGAGCTGAAGAGCCAGCGCTGTCTACTTCGGCAGACATTTCCATGGTCATGTGGCAGGTATGCCTCAACACCAGAGTGCAAGGGATGCTGTTTACCTTCCTACCGAAGTGGTCCCTATTTATCTACTTGCAATTTCTTGCTTTCGAACTGCTAGGTTGGCAGGAGCTGGGACAAAGACGGGAGCTCATTCCGTCCTGCAGTATTCAAGTACATAAGAACATAAGAACAGCCTTGCTGGAACAGGCCACAGCCCATCCAGTCCAGCATTCTGTCTCACACAGTGGCTCACCATTTCCTTCAGGGTATTCCCAATCAGATGCCTTCACCTGCTTAGGATTCCCTGGAAATGGCATTGAGAAATATCCTGCCTATCTCTCCAACCCGGAGGTTGTTCTTAGGTAGCCATAATTATAGCCATTGATACACTTGTCCTCCATGAACTTGTGTAATCCTTTCTTGAAGCTGTCAAGACTGACAGCTGTCACCACTTCTTCTGGCAGGGCGTTCCATAGAGTATCAGCGTCTTAGCCACTTGAGCCACTGCAGTCCATTCCCACCGCTCCTAGAGGAATTATAATGGCTTTATTCCTTGGAGCCACTGACACCTGCACTCTCTGTTGGTTTTTCCAGTTTTCTTTGACAACCAACTAAGTTGGTGACTATCAGTAGACAATCCTGTAACTCAGCTATGTGTTATGTGAAGAACTAATTTTCCCTGTCTTGAAACTCTCATCATTCAATTTGAGAGGACCAAAAGATATATTATTCTGATAGAGGGGGAAAATCCTCCCTCCTACTCTCTTCATATCAAGCCTAATTTTATACACCTCTTGTGTCTTTCAATAGTTTACTAAAACATTTCCTTAACACCTCCCAAAAAAGCATTTTGTCCTCATATTCCAGTCAGCATGACTTTGTTCAGAGATCATTCCTTGGGAGAGGACTTCCTAGGACCAGCCTGTCTGGCTGGGGCAAATCAACTAAAATCTCTTCTCAAAGCCTCTAGTGCAGTGTTTCCCAACCTTTGGTTTTAGGACCTCAATTCCTAGAAGCCTAAGTCAATCCCCCAAAGCTCTGATCAGTGAATGTACTGGCTTCTGGGAATTGAAGTCACCCTGTGGGACATGGGCCCCACGCTGGGAACCCATGAGGCAGCAGAGGCCAGAGGAAGGGACAAAGAAGGTATATGGCTAAATCACATGGAAGGTGTTTGCTGTATATGATGGTGAGTCTCACATTTCAGGGACTTGGGATACAAGAAAAATTTCTTGCTAGTGTTCTAACTCATGTGTCACAATGCTTCCTGGTTCCTATGCCATTTCCAGCATAATACAGAAGTTGAAGACTTTTGATGAATTCAGCCAAAATTGTGTGATGGAGTAAGCATGAGAGAGAAATAGAGAGAATGAACTCTGTGGTGGGTGTACCATTGCATCTGTTTTTTTTTAACCTCTCTCATGTTTGGTAAAAGAGATCTATAGACATTTTCCTACTAGTGCTTACCTGTAAACCATGGCTGTGTCCACCCCAAAAGCCCCCACAATTAGATCTGCAGGGCAGAAAGAGAAATAAACAACCTTTTTAGTCTTAGCATGGAAAAAAAGGAAAAGGGAAAAAAGGAAAAGAGTATTCACTGTGAATTTTAATGTAAAATCTAGAGGAGTGGGAATGCCTCAAAGCCCAATTGTTTTGGCATGAACAGGCATATACTTGAGTTCTGATAACTTCAACTTTCCAGTGATTGTGGGTGAAAATATCAATCAACACATGTTCATACCTGTCAAGTATCCCGGATTGGTTGGGGAATCCCGTATTTTGGCCCTCCTTCCCCCTCTTTCCTGTCGTCATCCCGTATTGGGGCGGCCAGGGAAAGGGGTTTCTGCACATGTGCCCCCCAGAGGCAGCATTGGGAATGCACGAAGGGGTTTTGCGCATGCGCACCGCACCCGGAGAAGTTCCCGGATTTCTACAGAGACAACTTGACAGGTATGCATGTTTTATTGCACTTTTTCATGCATTTGTCTTTAATTGACCTCAACTTGAACTGGGGTAAGTACAAGCACAACTACAAAAATAGCTTAGAAGGAGAACTCTAAGGTGGCACAGAACAAAAAATGTGGGAAGGCACAGAGAGAAGGGAAATGCAGATGGTGCTTGGAATGGAAAAAAAAGTATTCTAAAATTGCCTGGAGATAACTCTCCACTCTGAAACATTTTGCTGCACATCTCATATATAGTGTTTGGAGCTCACTAAAAGCTATTGTATGACTGCATAGAGATAACCAATCCTCATGCAGAATTACAGGCAAGTCGCTGAGAGTTCACTGGGCCTTCTTTTCATGTTCACTTTAATCTAGAGATGGCAAGGGTAGAGTCTGGGACCGAATGCATACAAGGCATGCAGTCTACCATCTAAACTAGGGGTTTCTCAACCTTGAGCCCCCAGGTGTTCTTGGACTCCATTTACAAGAAGCCTAGATCAGAAGGTGTCCTTACTTGGGCTTCTGGGAACTGAAGTCCAAGAACACCTGGGGGCCAAGGTTAAAATACCCTGATCGAAGCTATAGTATGTTTCCTGTGTCCACTGGTTGCTTTTGTTCCGGCTTCAAACATTGTCCTCACCTGGGTAGCCATTTCCATCCAGGTCTTTGGCCCCACGCAAAGCAGACCCAAAAAAGTCAGGTTTTTGGCCAGCAGGCCAGTGGCCTTGCAGCACCTGAGAAGGTTTGGGGTGCAGTCCACCATGTCGGCCATTGTACACGTAGACTACGCCTTGTTGGGCCCTGCCGCCAAATGGTGCTCCGATGGCCACATCTGAAGGAACATAAAACAGGGTCAATGTTTATGTATTCATGCAGTTATTTCAGTACATTGATGCAACCAAAACTAGAATTAGCAAATGAGTTAAGAAGGATGGATTAAAAATCAAATAAAAAAGTTCATAAAGGAATAACAAATGGGACTCTCATATGGTCTTTAACAAAGACACAGAAGGATGATTCTCTATCAAAGAGTAGTTCAGCTACCTTTCCCAAAACTATTAAATACAATGTGCCATAAGCCTTTCTGGCTTGTAATACATTTGCTAATCTTGGTTCATGAAAACATAGGTGCATTAATCACAGTTGAAGAAAAAACATGGTTCATGCTTCCAAATGCACAAGAAAAAAGCCATGATTTGAAGATGACCATCTAGCTTCACTTCCAGTTGCCTCACAACTAGAATATAACATTAGACCAAATGCCTCTCCGATCTATTCATTCTGTTCCCAGAGTGGCCATCAGGAAGAACAGGAATGCAACAGCATCCCTTAATTAATCAAACCCTGGACTTCCAAAATGGAGCCACCTTCTTGCCTTTTGTCATTGGATAAATTTAAATCCTCATCGGTACACATTTCTGGTAGTAAATGGCAGACCAGCAAATAAGCCGGATTCTGTATCTCTCCATATTCACACAGTGTGTTGTTGTCCATCAGCAGCACCCCATTGAGCGTGTTGGTCTTGCATTTAGGGACTCCAACCCCCAGCCTATGCAGGGTCCTCCAAGTGACGTAGAGGAAGTCGGGTTCCTCAGCTGTATCCTCTTTTAATGTTGTTCCTTGTCCAGTGAGCTCCTTCCTCCATTTTCTAATTTGGTTTTCCTCTTGCGTACCCTGAAGAATGTTCTTGCCATAAAGCAATTCCTAGATCTGAGCTGGCAGGCATGAGGCACATATCTGTTCTGAGAATGTCGAGGGTAATTTCTCTTGCATAGTGGTCAAGCTGATCAGATTGTTTTGCTGTTACTTTTATTCTTGTTGTTGGCTGTTTTGCTGTTGTTATTAATCTTTTAAAAAACAGCTCTTAAAATGGATTACAGCAGACAGGCCAGGATTCTTCCAGATGAGACTTTCACTTGGCAATCACCCTGTTACATTCGCATAATTTTATATGGGCTTCAGATCGCGTTGTTTTCTAGTTATAATCCTGCATGTTTTCACACACTAATGTGTTTTTTTTTTGATTCCAAGAAAATTAGTCTGCAAGCAAAGAAAGACAGAATAGCTACACAATGGCTATTTTATATGGTGGTGTTGGGATGCCTCCATCTGAAAGCACCCCGGGAGTTTCAGCAACTCTTCCAACATAGATCAAGAGATAACACTATCAGAGCACTGTTAAATATGAAGCATTTAGGAAAGATCATTAGTAAAGTGTAAGGATATGTCACTAGGGTTCAAGACCATTATCATCCACACTCTTATAATTCTAATCACTATGTTAGGGTGGATAGTAAAGAAAGCTGACAGGAAAAACTAGATTTGTTTGAAATATGGTGCTAGAGAAGAGCTTTGCAGATAGCCCTGGACTGCCAAAAAAGAAACAAACACCCAAACCAGTCAGTACCAGAGCAAATCAAGCCTTCACTCTTTCTTCAGGCAAAAAAGATGAAAGGCAGCAGGAAATAAGGGTGGACAAATTGAGATGATTGACTCCCTGAAGGAAAACACCAGCTTGAATTGGCAAGAGCTGAGCAGGACTGTTGAGGACAGAACATTTTGGTGGTCATTCATTGGGTGGGGGGTGCAACTTGACAACATGTACCAACAACAAGCACATCAGCCAGAAGATGGCAGCAACGTCCTATTCTGTCACATTCAAGGGACATTCTCTCTGTCTCACACGAACACGCATGCATGCACATACACCATGCCCCCAATTACATGCCAATACAGATCAGTCTTTAATTTGCCTATAACTATACACTGGAACAACAAGAGGAGAAAAACGCTCTGTTGCAGCCTTTCTGATGAATAACACACAGCATCATTGTAAAAATAAGGGTAATTAATCTATGTTATCTTGAATATGTATGCTATGTCCTGGGTGGGGATATTCATAACTTCTAGCTATGATAATCAGGTCCAGTCTCTCTGCTTATAGCAATAGCAATTACACTTACATACTGCCCCAGAGTGCTTAAACCACTCTCTGGGAGGTTCACAAAATAATTATCAGTATACTGGAGCTTATTTTACTGACTACAGAATGTTGGAAGGCTGGGTCAACCTAGGATTAAACTCACAATGTGAGCAGCTTGGGCTGCAACTGTGGTGGCTTAACAGTTGAGACATTGAACCTTATGACTGAAAGGTCAGCAGTTCAAGACCCAAGTGTTGCACAACAAAGTGAGCTCCCGTCTCTGTCCCAGCTCCTGCCAACCTAACAGTTCAAAAGCAAGAAATTGCAAGTAGATAAATAGGTACCGCTTTGAGGGGAAAAGTAACAGTGTTCCATGTGTTCCGGTGACTAGTCATGCCTGCCACTTGACCACAGAAACGTCAGCAGAAGCAGACGGCACTGGCTCTTTAGCTGTCAATGGAGATTAGCACCGCACCCTAGAGTTGAATATGACCAGCTCTCAAGCAAGGGATACCTTTATCTTTACTGTAACTTAACCACTTAACCACTGTGCCACGAGGGCTTATCTGACCCCTGCCCACCTTTCTCTCACATGAACCCAGGTCCGTGCTGGCCTGCCGGGATACCGGGATATGTCGTCGCATGCCCCTACTTATAACGTATAGGGTCACGCCAACTCAGCAGTTTTCACTCCCACTTCAGCTCCTTTCGTCGGGCTCCCCTCTGCCCTGTGGGAGAAAGTTTGAAGCACTTCGGCAGTGGTGCGGAGAAGATCATAATAATTTTGTGTTGTTTTTTCATGTTGTTTTTTTTTCAGTTCAAGTCTTATTATTGAACTTTTTCCCACAGGGCAGAGGGGAGCATGGTGAGAGGAGCCGAAGCAGGAGCAGAAACTGCCGAGGTGTTGTAGCCCTTTAAGTTATAAGTACGGGCACACGGCAACATGCCCCAGTATCCCAGAGGGCCAGCATGAGCCCATCCTTGCTCTGGTCCATCTCAACCCTCAACTCTCAGGACATTAGCCTGTCTGATGAAATGCAGTGAAACAAGGGATGGCGAAACAGTGACCTTTTCCATGTATTTCTGTGATATTACATGGGCAGTGGGAAAGAATTCTGACAGGAAAAGCTATTTTGTTTCTCAACGACCCAACTCTTAAAAGGCACACAAGTCAGAATGTTGAAATGTGAAGATTCAGTGATCTTTCTGCAACATGTGTGGTGAGATTGTCCAGTCACACTCTATGCAAAGATCTAGTGAAGAGACTGCCTGCTGAGGCTCTAGGCAAGCTGCTGTTCTCGGCCTCCTTTTCTCCATGGGGAGTCACACCAATCAGTAGCACACAGACACCCTTTTGGGTGACTGCAAGCAAAGTAAGTTCCCAGTGTTTACTGCTAAGCTATCAATGAGAAACCTAATCCCGCCAAATGCTGCCATATTCCAACTCTAACCACCACTAGGGCTCACGGTATGGACAGTGGAAATTGCAGTCGAACAACATCCAGATGGATAGAGGTTCTTCACCCCTAGCATTACAGAACAGCACATTCAATTGTGAAAAGGCCAGAAAAGCTGTTTGACGTGGAACAGTGACTTGGCATCCACAACTTTGTTTCATTGCGAAACAAGAGGAGGCTAAAACTAATGAACTGTTTGGTGATTCATCACATCCAAATTACAAGGCAGTTAATAAAAAAAAAACCATGACATTGACCTACATGACATTTATATTTTGCAAGAGAACTACTAGGAACTTAATTTCTTTTCTGCATGCATGCATGCATACATCTGCAAGCACAGATGCATTCCCAGATATGAGCATTCTTTTCTTTTCTCTCCATTTCCCACATGTCCCATCAAACATCCATACCATTATAGCCATCCTGATTGAGGTCTCCTAGTGGGGTGATAGCACTGCCAAAGCGGCCAAACTCTTGGTGACCGGTAAGTACAGATGATGGGCTTGACTCCATGCCATAAGGTTTTTGCAGGTAGATGTAGATCCTGCCCACCTCCTGCACCCGGCCATCTTCTGTCTTTTCCATAAACAAGGGGGCACCAATCAGCAAGTCATCGAGGCTGAAGGGCAGAGAAGAAGAGAGAAGCTTAAGAAGCCAGCCACTCCAGAAGAAAAAGACACAGGGCTCATTCTTGAGATTTGGAAAAATCAATGAAGTTAGCTGGAAAAGGGAGAGGAACTTGGCCCAAGTACCCAGATATACTTTTCTGAACCCTGCTTTGAGTATTTCCTTAGAGTCTTCTCTGTACAGTTCTTTGCTCCATCTTCCCAGATGGTATCTAGTCTCACATTTATCAAAAACCTCCCTAAACCTCAACAAACCAAACTTTCTGTCCTAGATTAAACAGCCAACTGGATCTCCCCATTCCTTGACACTCACCCATCACTGTTGAGATCAGTGGCAGCCACCGCATACCCAAAATAGGACGCCATCTGTTGAGGGAAAATGACAGACAGCCGTCAGGCTAAGAATATCCCTATGGGGCGGGCTGGACTTGTGCAACAGTGGTGGTCTTGACTCCCTTAGGGTGGGTCACACTATTTCTCTCAGGCCCATTCTTATCACAATAGCTGAGCATCTTCATGTTATTCTTTAGTTCCCACTGCTTCAGCACAGGGAGCAGGACCTAAAGGCAGGAATTATATACTCCACAACATAAATCTGTTAAAAATGTGAAACTTTCTATCAAACTGTGTGCCATGAAAAGCAGGATTCTGCATCCTATATACGCCCTATACAAGAATGGAAAAAGTGGTATACTTCCCCCACCCAAGACGCATTATCTCTAGTTTTCAGACCTGCATGAGTTGCTTACACATATTTCAACAAACATATGTCCATGATCATAACAGCCAGAAATTTGATTTATGCAAAAGAAAACTCAAGAGTTAAGGCACAGAGGTCATCAATGAATGCCATATTTTGCACATCTGTTATATTGTTACAGTATCATAGTATAGACACAGTCCTGTTTACAGGTCTCAGATAAAGTGAAAGCTAATTTTTGGGGAAAGGAAAGCATACAGGTGTTCATTAAACACTGCATGCTTTTGTCTTTTCTTTCTGCCACACTCTAAATCTCAGGCCCTAATCTGGATCTGGCTTCTGCTGAAAACTTTAATATAGCAGGGAATGACCAAAGTTTCTGACTTGGGGGACCTGGGGATCTTTATGGTGATTGGATCTGGTCAGGTTCAGCACTGATCCCTGTCCCTGAATTCAGTACAGACAACAAAGCCACTCACCTGTTCTCCAGAAAAGTTGTACAAGGGCCGAATGTCACTCCCATTTAGAATTGTAACCTGGAAAAAGAAACAAAAGGAACAAAGAAGTAGCTGGTCAGACTAGCATCTCCTGCAGGAAGCCTGGGAGACATCACCATGGAGCAGAGGAACGATAATAAGTCAACTAACTTCTGGCAGGAAAAGAAAGAAGATTCAGGAATCCTTGATTCCAAGGGTAATGGTCTAAACCAGTAGTGGGCAACTATGATCCTCCAAATGGATTAGAGCTCCCATTATAGGTTAATCTAGCTAGGACTAGTAGGAAACATAGGTCAAAATAATCTGTGGTGGTTCGTGGGGGCACAGTGAATCACCCCTGCTCTAGATATATCTTGGGTTTTTTAAGAGTTGCTCATAGAATCCAGAAGTCCTGGGTGTCACCCTATAATCTTTTTCTTTCCCTTTAAAATATTTGTCCAAATTATCCAAGCCATTGTAGTTTCCTCTTCTGTTCGTCACGGGGACATTTTCAGTCTGTGTGGCTGTTTCATCACAATTACTAACAGGATGTGATAGCAGCTGGGGGAGTGTCAAAAATCTCAAGAATAAGCTTGCCTTTCCACTTCTCTGCTACAGCACCAAACTGAAACAAAGATGAACTGAAGGATTCTGTAAGGTGGTAGAAACTTGAGTTAGTGGGTTCTGGATTTGGAAACCCCAGGGGAAGGTGGTGCTTTCAGCAAGTCATGGGTTAGCCAAAAAAACAACAGTGGCTGCAGTTCATCTGGGGCTCTTCCATAGGCTACCAAAGAGGTCACAGCAAGGCCACTCAGCGAAAGGGCACACCAAGAGATAGGGAGGCTGTGTCACATGCTAGAGGTGAAGATAATAGCAACTCTAAAGTTTCACAACCTCCTTTCATTGGCTCTGAGCCCAAGCCAAAAGCCTGCAATGAAATCAGTTACCTCAGGTTTGAGCTCAACAACAACAGTTGTTGATAATAAGTTGCAACTAAATAGGTCCATGGAGTCCATGGGGATTTAATGAGCAGTCAGTAAGTTCCACTAATTCAATAGGCTTCCTCTAGTTGTGACTTACTGCTGGAGTTCAGCTGTTCAGCCAAAACCTTCCTCTTCTATAGAACAGCAACCACAAACTCAATAATAACATGGAGCTCAGAAATGTCAAATTAAGGGTGGGTGGGTGGGTAGAAGACAATGCTATGTAAGGCAGTGTTTCACTTAGCTTACAGAAAGTGGAAGGCCAGTCTGGTCATTCTTCCCACAGCACAGCTACACACAGCAAAGGTTCAAGCGAGCGAAAGAGCACTCGAAAGGGCCACTGCCTCCAGGTGCATCTCCTTTGGCTACTTAAGCCAAAGAGCATTCCTGCTTGTGACACTCTCCATCACGATCACATTGGAAAAGGGAAATCTGAAGTTCCCTTCCAGAAACACACCAACTGATTCTTGTGTCAAAAGGTGTAATCAAAGAAGCCATTTACTTGTGTGCTTGCTGCCTGCATGTGGCCCCAGACATTTGATTTGTACCTCTATGTTCAGTAAGGAAAATGTGCACATCCAAAGTGCAAAACCAATCCCTATGTCCCATTCAATTGACTGCGTGGCAAAGAAAAACTAAAGATCTGTTGAGTATTCCAACAGTTTTCATCATGCTACCAATTCTGAAGCTTCATACAATACAGTGGAACCGCACTTAACAAATTTAATGCGTTCTCTGGAACCTTTTGTACTATGAAAAATTTGTAAAGCAAATTTCCCATAGGAATGCATTGAAAACCAATTAATCTGTTCCGGAAAAAAATTGTTGACCAAGCCACTGTTTTCTATGGATTTCCTCTTGTTATGCAAGTTTTGTGTTAACCGAGCCATTTGTTAAGCGAGGTTCCACTGTACAGGTGAAACTCGGAAAATTAGAATATCATGCAAATGTTCATTCAGTTCAGTAATGCAACTTAAAAGGTGAAACAAATATACTGTATGAGATAGACTCATTACATGCAAAGTGAGATAGTTCAAGCCTTACCTTGTTATAATATTGATGCTTATGGCTTACAGTTTATGAAAACCCCACACCCATCCCCAATCTCATGTACCCCATAATCATCACATAATTTCATGTACGCTGTACACCATGATCATCACAATCATAACGATTTAAGGCATGACATATCTCGCTTTGCATTTAGTGAGTCTATCTCATATATTTGTTTCATCTTTTAAGTGAAATGCATGGACATTTGCACGATATTCTAATTTTCCGAGTTCACCTGTATATATTTACCAAGGCAACAATATAAGAGAAAATCTGCAATGGAAATACAGTATAGCAATGTATAAATAATCTCTTTTGGTATCTTTTCTCTAGCTGGTGATCTCCAGATGTAATAGACCAGGGTTCCTCCAACTTGACTCTTCAGATGTTCTTGGACTTCAATTACCAGAAGCCCACATCAAGCTCACCTGCTGATCAGGACTTCTGAGAACTGGAGGTCCAAGAACATCTGGAGAGCCAAGTTGGGAGAACCCTGTATTAGACTATAGTAGCCACTATCAACTCCCATTGGTGATTCTGATTAAGGATGATGGGGGCTACAGTCCAACATATACAGAGGAAATAAGTTTGGGGAAAAGGTTGAAACATGGATTAAATCTCTGTGTTCAATTTCCCAGGTACAAATGACAACTGAAGCAGAACAGGAATGGAGTACTTCTAAGGAACATGATCAGCTTTGTTTTTAAGTGAGTTCCAAGATGAAGGGCTTTTCCAATCTTTGGTTCACCACCAAGAAAGATTCATAATGTTCTGTTGCTATGTAAATCTGAAAGCAGATGCTTGTTTTTGTTTAAAGAAATTCTAGAGGAAATTAAGGAAGCCCATGTGCAATAAGGAGATAAGTTGTCTCTCTGACTGTTGCAATCTCACCACGTTAGTTCCCAGTCCCCATGGCAATGTTTAAAGGAATGACTGTGGATCAGTGTCTCAGTCCTGCAAAGGTAGGGAAAGACAGACTCAGCCCACACCACAGGGATTAAAAGTTGCCAGGAACATGAGAGAGCAGAGTACATACAGAGAGATGGAAGAAGGGTGGGGAAGGGTGAAGGACACAGGGTTAGCTCTTACATATCCATAAGTCAGATTTCCTTTAGGAACACCTGCCACAAAGTCTGCAAAAGAGAAAAAGAACTCAAGGTCATTGACACCAGTAGGCATCTGTTCTGCTGCAGCTACAGAATATATTTGGAATACACTCTCTATATTCCATTCGATGAGCAAGACAAGCTTCTAGTCTACATGGCAAAAGAAATGCTTTTTTAAAACATACGAGACCATTAAGAAAGTAGCTGAGAACTTTGTGCTATCACCTTCTACTATGAGTCCCAATTTTTCCCCCTTCGCCTTCCTAACTGCAGACCTTCATCTGACATCTTAACATCCTTCCCACTGGCTCTAACAAAGAAAGCACAATATTGAGCCACAAAACCAATTGACGTAGAAAAATAATACACTACTGAACATCCACAAATCATAGGTACTGTATACAATTTTTCCGGCATGCATTTGACTCAAACATTTTGGATACACAACCTTGTTGTTACCCAACTCATGAACATGTAAAAGCCCCACCAACATCTCTCAAAACACCTGCCCTGTCCCTCTGGTGGCCAACCTTGGCACTCCAGGTGTTCTTGGTCTTCAATTCCCAGAAGCCCAAGTCAGCACTCCTGCTGATCAGGGCTTCTGGGAATTGAAGTTCCAGAACAGCTAGAGTGCCAAGGTTGGCCATCACTAGCCCATCAGTACCTTCACTGGAGTCTCCGCTGAATTCACCTACAGCCACAGAGTAGCCTAGAAGCAAAGCAGAAGAGACAGCATAATTAAGAAAAACAGTTTCCATAGTACACCCTACAGAGGCCTCCAGGGAGTGCTTATGGCAACTCTCAACATGCTCCACAGCACTGAAAGAAGCCATAGGTCTCATAAGGCTGAAAATTAATCATCCATCTGACTGCAGACTAAACATTCCAAAGAGGCAACATTGGCTCCTCATTGACGAAAGGCCACAGGTCATTGTACTCATAGCAGTCTTTTCTGCTTCTCTCAAAGGGTCAATCATTTTTACAGGACAATGGCATAAAATAGGAAAATGTGGTAACTGGTGTGAAATAAAGATAAAATCACAGGAAGGCATAGTCAAGTTTCAGAGCTGATATTCATAAAGCTGTTGCCCTGTCTTAAAAAATAAGGAAATTCCCATAAAGTTGGGATATTGATTTTTATTTATTGCATTTATATCCTGTCCATCTGGGATATGTTCCCACTCTGGCCAGCTTATGACACATTATTGCAGGGTCTCCAGATTATGAGGAATTAAAAATCAGTCCCTATGATGCTTACTATTTGCAAACTTCATCCACAGGAGTCATTGTTCCTATAGCTATTTCCACCATTACTCTCCTGCCCACCAGAAGCTCAGTTCCCTGTCTGGGTTGAAATGTTTGCAACTCACCAGCAAAGTCTGGGCTCATCTTTCCAATGCTGGTGACTCTTTTTAACAGAATCAACATTTTGAGCAAGAACTGATATGATGTGCCAATGCAGCCACAGTTGCTGAGATGCAAGCAAAGATCCCCTTACCCCCCCCCCCCCCAAAAGCCATATTAAGGGATTTTGCAGAGACTCTAACTTCAAGCACACCTCTGCAGTTTATTGTCATCTCCCCTATTATCACAGTTTGGGCTGCCAAAATGTACAGTATAAAGGAAGTTTTAATTTTCACAGTTGTGGGGGTGGGGGGAGGTTCAAGAGCTTGTTTGCATTCTAAGTCAGAGGGGGAAATAAAGAGTTGGATAATAGGTTGTATATGTGGGTGATGGAAGTGCAGAAGAAAGATCTCTGAAATCAAGACCAAGGCAGCAAGGCTAACTCAGGCCCATCCCAAACAAAAACAGGAGAAAGGTAATTTCCACTTCTATAAGTTTACAGGAATGGACGTTTCTGCTGAAATTCCCACCCGCAACAAAGATGACATAGACATAGAATCACTTCCTGTTTTTTTAAAGAAATGGGAGACTCTTGGAGATAGAAAACTGCAACTTGCTCAGCTCTGCCTTACGAGGATTGGATGAGTTGCCAACTGCTAGCATGAACTGTGATCCACCTGTGGCCCTTTCAGATGTTCTTATACAACCACTCCCAACTTTCCCCACCCTTCAGAGCTGAAAAGAGATGCAGTCCCACAACATCTGGAAACATTGTGGCACCTTAAAGACTAACTCCTGTATTTAAATATGAGCTTTCGTGGATCAAGTCCATTTCATCAGACATAAGACACTCTTATGGACTTGATCCATGAAAGCTCACATTTAAAAACAGGAGTTAGCCTTTAAGGTGCTACAGTATATTTTGTGCCATGGGTGATGGCTCCAAGATCATAGTGTGTGGGTCACTTCATGGCAAGATGGGATCCAAGATGCTGGTTTTGACCTTTAAAGCCTTGCATGGCAGTGGACCAGGATACCTTGCCCTGAGGCATTCTGCCCGTCCTACAAGGGCAGACCAGAGAGGCTCTTTGGTGGTCCTACCCACTAAAGAGGCACATATGGTGGGGACCAGAAGAAGAGCATTTTCTGTGTTTTCCCCGGTCCTGTGGAACCTCTTACCATCTGAACTGCACCTCCAAACAGATCTGCTCCCCTTCAGGAAGGACCTTAAGACCTGGCTGTGCCAGCAGGTATGGGGTCCGTCAGCTGCTACGGCCCAGTCCCGCTGGCTGGTATGATGGCCTGTTGTAACACACCTGTCTGCTTTTTATCGTACCTGTCTGTTTTTATTTCTTCCCCCTGCCCCTGCCCCTCCCTTTCTTAGCTTTTTAACTTTTTAACATTTCTTTTGGCATTGTTTAATTCTTTTTTAACAGTTTTTAAATTTGTTTGTGTACCTTTTTTCTTAAGGGGGTGGTGGGGGTGGTAGGGGTGGATGTTGTTGTTTTTAACCTGTATGTTTTTTGACTGCCATGTAAGCCGCCTTGGGTCATCCACATATGAGGAAGGTGGTGTAGAAATTTTTAAAATAAATAAATAAATAAATCCACGCTAGTGACATTTTTCCTGCTTCAGGAAAAAAAAATACGTTTTCGGATACTAGTTGCAGTCGGCGACAATTTTTTGACCTTTTTTAATGTTTTCTTTAATGTTTCCACTTGCACAGACTAACATGCCTACCGTTTCAAAAATTTCAACATCTGGAAAGGTGCTAATGTTCAGCCCATCCTTATTGAATTCGTATCTGGGGGTGAAGCAAGCTGAGGGGAGTTGCATTTCCTAGAAAACCTAGAATCCCCCACTCATGAGGTGGCTAAGCAACCAGCTGCCAGGAAAACGACACTACGTTCAAGCAACAAAGCCTTAATCCAACATTTGCTTTCTTTCCAACACTTACCCAGATAACTGTCATCAGCGTTGAGGTGAGCTTGGCGGGTCACCAGTTGCCCGTCGACATTTACGATGAAATATTCAGGGTGATAGGATGCTTCAATGGCATCCTGTGTTGCCGATAATACCTGGCCTGGAGGAAAGGTGTGACATATGGTTATAGCATTGGACAAAGTCTGGGGAAACCCAGGTTCAAGTATTTGGTTCATCCTTCATGCGCTCCGGTGTCTAGTCATGCCTGCCACCTGACCATGGAAACGTCTGCAGAAGCAGACAGTGCTGGCTCTTCGGCTTTGAAACAGAGATGAGCACTGAACCCTAGAGTCGGATACGACTGGCTTTCGAGCAAGGGAAACCTAGCCCATAACACATGAGCCTCACCCACCTCACTCAAAACACAGATTTCCTAATTTGAGACCAAGTTATTTCAGCACTTCAGATAGAATTTCCCACAAGCACAGCGGGGGGGCATTTAGGAATGCTCCATCCATTTCTAATTATATTTTTACAATGTATTAAAATGTTGTTAATAGTGGGGGGTTTTTAACTGTCATATGTTTAGTTAATTTCTATTTGTGTTTCATAGGGTTTTAAAATTGTTGTCATGGTATATTTTGGTTAATGATAATCCACCTTGGGTCTGTTAGGAGCAGAAAAGTAGCATATTAAACAATCAAGCAATTCTGCCAGTATGTGCAAATGCAATTAAAATAATAACAACATTAAATTACTGACATGTTGCTACCCTTTTATAACACCCCAGATCTTTTTCCTGAGGTGGTTGCTTTGTTTTGCCAAATGATACAGCGGGCCTTGACACTCAGCCGGGAAAACTCACTGGATGATCTTGGGCCAGCTATCTATACCTATAAAATGGTGCGTTAACCGTTGGAATGTAACAAAGGATGTTGCACCGGTCCCCACGAGCCCCATCCAAGCCTTCCTGCACTCGCCCGAACTGGGTTCGCAGGTAACTGTCGGATTGAAATTTTTGACCCGGGGGCAGGGCCCCCCAGTCGCAAAAAAAAAAAAAAAAAGAACTTCAAGCCCCAACGTTCCTTGCGCCGCGCCGCACCAGAGCCAATCAGGCTGCGCGGCACGGGCAAAAGGAACGTTCGAAAACCGGCCGCAGCCAATCAAAAGGAAGCCAAAGAAAAAAAAAACCGCTGCTGTACCCAAACACGCGCAGGCAAAACTACAAGCCCCAGCGTCCTGTGCGCCATTAGCGCGCAGAACGCTGAGGCAGCCAGTGCACTAAAAATGAAATTTTTTTAAAAAACCGCCGCCGCTCCGCTTCCTTTTCACAGGCCATCCAGCATGGCCCATGGGAACAAAAGGCACCCTCGCCGCCACTGCGCTTCCTTCCCACAGGCCATCCAGCATGGCCCGTGGGAACAAAAGGCACCCCCGCCGCCAGTGCCCTTCCTTCCCACGGGCCACCCAGCATGGCCCGTGGGAACAAAAGCCCCCCCCCCCCCTAAAAACGGATGCACCAAAACACAAACCAAAAACAATCAAAACCAGTCAAAAACAAAAATCTAACATTAAAAAAATAAACATCAACACATCCACAAAACACATGCAACAAAAAACAACAGACCCCCCCCAACAAAAACTCAAAAAACCCCAATAAATAAATAAATAAATCAGAGAGCTTACCATGAAGACGTCTTGACTTTATGGCGACAGGAACTCGAATGAGCTAAGAAAGGAAGCAACACTTACCGGAAGCGACACCCAGAGGACAGAAGAGGAGAATGGTAGAGAGGAAGCAAAGCTCACCACCCCCACCCAGAGGCCACAAGAGAAAAGACATCCAAAAGCATTGCCACTGCAAAGATAAATTCCAAATTCAAAAATTCATAAAATAAGTTAGCACAACATTCAAAAATATACACACTACTCTCAAAAAATACCAAAAAAACATAAATCACTTTTCACTCCAAAAAACCAAAACACCAAACCAAAAAATAAAACAAAATTAAATTTTAAATTAAAAAAAATCAAAATAAAATTTGCATGAACAAAAATCAAAATCCATCAAAAGCCAAATTTCAAGAGCCTGACACTGAGGAAGCCGGCACACAAAAAATCAAAATCAAACAAACACTGGGAGCGCAAGTCCGCCACAGGCGGACGCAGCGCCTCAAAGCCACAAAATCACAAAACCTTTCAAAACCATTTAACACAGCCCAGCACCATTTGTTCAAGAAAACAAATGAAACCCTTGACTATCCAAAACCAAATTTAAAGAGCCCGGCACTGAGGAAGCCGGCGCACAAAAAATAAAAATTAAACACACACTGCGAGCGCAAGTCCGCCACAGGTGGATGCAGTGCCTCAAAGTCACAAAATCACAAAACCTTTAAAAACCATTAAACACAGCCCAGCACCATTTGTTCAGGAAAACAAACAAAACCCTAAACTATCCAACACATTTTTAAAATGCCCGGCACCGCCGGGCAAAATCTGCTAGTATACTCTAAGAGTAATGTACCACACATGGTTTGCGTGAGATTAAAAACAAGACCAGAAGAAGCATATTTGATAACTGAACTGTTTGGAAGAAGGAAAGGATTTACGCACGATGAACAGACTTACAAAAATAGCATGTACACACCAACACCCTCATATACAAGGGAAGCAAACTAAATGTGTTATGGCATGTACTACGACAAAAGCACACAAGAGAACTGTAGAACGTGTTTCAAAAATGTATAATTCTTGTGAATCTCAGGTTTTCCATTTGTTCTGCCAGTCTGTACAGTTGAAATGTTGTGTTTGAAAACACTTAGTCAATCATTTTTTTAAAAAAAATTAAATAGAAGAGAAATCATGAAGTGAACCCCAGTCGAATAAATAGTGCCAAATAATGTACATTCAAAGCACTGATTTGTTATTACAAAGAGCACAGAAAATGACGGCGGTTACACAGACTACAGTGTTCTGAACGATTCCACCTGTCTAGTCAGTCCCAGTTTTCTAGGACAATGTGTGGGCCTCCTCAAAACCCTCCCTTATCCTTCTCACAACCAGCCCTAACTTGCAAGCATTAGATTCTTGCACCACTGTAAGCAGAACTACACTTTAGCACAGTAGCACAAGTTTTCAAAACTTTTACTCTTTTACTCAAAACTAAAGACTCAGACCTCTCTTCATAAGAACAGCCTTGCTGGTGGAGAAAATGGGGCAATCCAAATCCCCTTGCCTAGATCTGGCTGCCTTGACTTCTCTGGAGAAGTGTAAACTGAGGCCTAATGTGTGATGACTACTTCTAAACTGTTAAAGAGGCTGGGCTGAGGAAATGGGAGACAGGTAATTAGCGGAGGGGGGGGGCGCTCACCTTGCCAGAAGTAGCTTCCAGGGCCACCAAGAAGAACACGCCCAGTCTAAAAAGAACAAGACAAAGAGTTAGTACCCACATACATGAGCCTATGTCTCTCAGCATTGATTTCTAATGACTTTATTTTTCTCTTTAACACATCTGTATTCAGCCTGTCTTTAAGTAAGTTCAGAGTGAGATATGCTAGGATTCCCCCCTTGTATGTTCACAGGCACACTCTTTATTAGGTTGACTTAAAATTGGCCTATGATCAGCCAGCAAGCTTCATGGGTACTCCAGGGATGTAGACCAATCTAGGTCCATTGGGATAAACAACTTCATCCCCTCACCCCATGTTATTTAAGGAGGCAGCTTTCACAATTCCTGACACCAACACACCATTGACCAGACTTTCCTAACCTGATGTCCTACAGATGTATTGGATTATATCTCCTATCAGTGAAGGACACTAACCATCCCATACATTAGGATGGCTGCCACTGAACCCACTCATTGAAGATGATGGGGATGCTGACCTCAGCATTGAATGACTGCTCTGACATGTTGAAATCACTTATCCTGAGGCACATGGCTAACACCTGTACGTTTGTGCACAAGCCCGATAGCACAAGATAGGCTCCATTGATTCTGAACATGCTCTTTCCCTGTTCTGTATAACCACAGCATGACTGGGCAAGGGAAGAAATTATCTCCTACTGGTGAGGCAGTCAAATAAAAGGTGTCTCCAGCATGAATCTGGGTTGAATGTGAAGGAAACACAAGGCCATTCTATTTTTCTTTATGAGCATTCCTCTCACACAGTATACACTTCCATGGGTTTCAGCATACGTCATTTGTATGTGTAGCTAATTGGGGCCATTGCATGAATAGCGTCACCTGTTGTCCCTGTCTCGCTGTCATCGCCATTCTTGCTTCTCCTTTTTCCTGAAGACACTTCCAATTCTGTACTATAATCTAAGCCTGTGTCTATGCCTACCATATCTACCTTGTAGCTTACTACTTCATCCCAAGGAAACTCTCTATCTTGGATGCAAGAAATACAGAAATATCACATCATACAGTCTTTTAATCATTGCATGCTGCCTTGGGTCTCTTTTGGGGGAAATGTGGGTAATAATAATTTTGTATCAGAGATTACTCTGGGTTGAAAAGAATTTTGCTGAAGAAATTCTGCTCATGGGATGCCTGAATGAGGCTCCTTTCATGTCCCCAAGTGCAGCCCTAGGGTATCAAAACCCAACCTTTCAGTCTCCAAGCTTAGTATCTTAACCACTAAAGTAAACGAAGAAATGAAATAAAATTAAAATTGCCCATTTTCTCAGGTGGGTTAGAAACTCACCTTTGTGAATTCAGCACTAAATCCACTTTGACAGTAGCCTTGTCCAGCGGCTGAGTTCAAGTCTGGTAGAGAGAGAGAAACAAACAAACAAGGACTTTGTAGGCAGGAGAGAGAAATTTAGAGGCGCTCCAATCAGCTTTAGTATTAAACAGAACCATGTGGATACAAGAGATGATTAGAGTTCAGCTTGTATTAAGCAGAAACCAAATTACACTATGCTGTCAGCATCCTACCAGTAACATAAAACTTGCAAAGGGGACACTGTGAAAATTACAGCAGTGAACTGCTGCTAATTAATAAGGTGCTGGTAGCACTTTTCAGCACATGATGTACTCCAAGAATACAACTGAGATATCACTTCATGGCTATGATATCGGTCCCTCTTTTTCACTGTCCCTGCTTCATTACCTGAACGGCAAGGTGCATATTCTACAAATTTGGTGAAGTTGTTGATCGAGAGGTAACAAGTGCCCACAACCTCACGCTCAGGCTCATCCTTTTTTGTTCGCCATCTGTAGAGAGGAGCACAGGCCTAGAAGAAGAAGATTGTCTTGGTCAGCAAGGCACACTCTGTAAGACATTAACTGAGTTGTAGCAACAGATTGTGTGAGATCAGGTCCATGTGACACCAAAGCCAAGCAGAGATGGCCTACAAGGAGATGGCTTGCTTTCAGAAAATCATGATCATGCAATTTCTAGATCTGCCATGAGGTTAGTTCTCTTTTGTAGCATCTTCATCTACATGCAACTGGCTTAATAGGGAACCATGGGATACTGCTCCCCCAACTCTGTGTGGACAAGCCAAGACAGAAGATGAAAAGCACCTCTAAAAATTTTGCTGCCATTTCAATGCATCCATCTATCTCACAGGTGCCCAAACTGCAGCCCGTGAGCCAGATCCAGTCCCAGATGCCAATTCATCTGGCCTGCACCTCCCTCGTCGCTCCTGGAAATGGAAGTAAAATACGCCTGTATGATGAGGCCAGTGTGGGCTGGATGAATTGGCATTGTGGGCTGGATTAGCCCACTGGCCGGAGTTTGGGCACCCCTAGTTTAGGCAGAAAAAATGGCATCTTAAAATCTATCTCATCCTGTTGCAAAGCAGATTGCAAGGCACGCTTTACTTCCGCTTCTGGTGGGAGGAATCACACGACCGGTCTGCTGAACCATGTGACTGGCCCATGGCCCAAAATGTTTGGGCACCCCTGATCTATCTGTTTGAGGTATTGACCCTATTCTGTCTGTCTTCCTTGCAAATACTAGAAGTTATTAAAATTGTGATCGGAGTTCATCATCACTATGATCATTAGCATGACGTTCCAAAATCAAAACAAAACTCAAATCTGGGAGGAGATTAATAGAAGATCAGCTCAATTTTTCTTTCTTTATTCCTGCCTTTTGGAAGACAGAAAGCTCAGCAGTATTCTGCTGTGTAGCTCTACTTCAAGACTGCATCAGTATGTCACATACCATTTCATAACAAGCTGTGACCGCAACAGGTCAGAGTGCTACAATAAAATGAATTTCTGACAATGGGATGCCTGGCCTCCCAAGGGTGTTTCCATGCATGTGTTATAAATACAGCAGTTAGACAACAGGAAAAGACGCTGGAGCCACCTGGGCTTCTTACCTTGCAATCTGGTATCTGTTTACTAAGAAATAAGTCCCATTTCAGTCAACTGAAGCTTTCTACAAAGTACTGCTGCACAGATCTCCAGTCATAAAAGAAGATCAGTAATTTTCACTTCTTAATTCAGAGGATCTGATTTCTACAATACCAATATAGTGGAACTATTACCGTAATCCTTATTAGCCAAGATGCAGGACATATGCTATTTAGGGATACTTTCTTCAGGCATGTAGCTTTTTAAAACTGTGCATCATTACAACACACAAGTCATGAGCTTGCAGAATTTACAATTGGGTCCAGAAATATTGGAATAAGAATACTTTTTTCAACATTTACAGTAGCCTCTTCACTCTGCCACAGTGAAGATGAAAGGAAACTCTCAAGATGTGAGCAAGGTCAGGACTGGCAGCTCTAATACAAGGAGTTTGACAAAAGTGGGGCATTATTACAATATTTCTGGACCTGACTGTAGCTGTGGCAAATTCAACGAACAGTAAAGCATTTTCTTATGACTGGAGATCCTTGTGCTCCCAGATGACAGCCCACGGAGGATTCCTGTATTTGAAAGGTACAGCCAATAGCAAGGAAAATGTGGCCCAAGCTTGTTTTCACTATGGTAAAACAATCAATTGTTGCCTTCGGTGGCTTTGCTCCTTAAAGTTGATGTCATAACCCAACTCTTACCAAGATAGAGCTGCCATGTGATCGCACCGTGGCCCCAAACCACTGCTCGTTTTTGAACTCCATCTTTTCCATTGTCCCATTGAATTCTTCCATACGAGATTCTAGTGAGAGGATGAAAACAGATTTGGGAATTGATTAGCATTGACCAAGACTATGTCTCTCCCAGTACTACCAAGAGAGGTTGCAGACTGAAACGTGAGCCCTGCTGCACACAGGGGAAAAACTGTTGTAACCCCGAAATGAAGCTGATCAGACATAAGTGACAGGGCATCTTGAATTGCCCAATATGACTTTGCCAGAAAGCACATGTTCAAACAGTCTCTAAAGACTGAAGTTTGTTTAAACATGTGCCACTCTTAGCATAAGGGATGCTGGGCCAGTAGCAGGGGAACATTTAAAAACTGGCCTATTTACAAGGTGTGGAGAAGTTACTTTTTTATTACAACTCCCAGAATCCTCCAGCCTGCTTAGCTAGTGACCATGCTGGCTGGGTGCTTGCGGACTAACTTCTCTGTGCTCTTTGACTACTGATTCTACTCCAGATACAGAGATGTGTTTACAAAAGGAAATACATTCCAGTCAGGATTCAGACCTGGATATGGTACTGAGACTGCATTGGTCGCGCTGATGGATGATCTCTGGCGAGAGCGGGATGGCGGTCGTCCGTCCGTCCTTGCTCTTCTTGACCTCTCAGCGGCCTTCGATACCGTTGACCACGGTATCCTTCTGGAACGGCTCCGAGGATTGGGATCCAGGGCACGGTGTGGTCCTGGTTTTCCTCATTTCTGAGGGACCGGACCCAGTCGGTGTGGTTGGAGAGTGAGAGGTCGAGTCCTAGGCCCCTAAAATATGGGGTGCCTCAGGGCTCAGTACTCTCTCCTCTCCTATTTAACATCTACATGAAGCCGCTGGGTGAGATCATCCGTTCCCACGGGGTGCGGTACCACCAGTATGCGGATGACACACAGTTGTACATCTCGGCCCGTGGGGACCCCAGTGATGCAGTCAAAGTCCTTTCCAGCTGTCTGGAGGCTGTTGGGGTCTGGATGGGGGCAAATGGACTACAGCTGAATCCTAGCAAGACTGAGTGGCTATGGATAAGGGGTCCTACGTTATCCTGGGAGCTACCATCTTTGGATGGGGCTGTTTTGCCCCAGACCAACCTGGTGCGCAACTTGGGGGTCCTCCTGGATTCACGGCTGCTGCTAGAAGAACAGGTGGTGGCTGTGGCCAGGAGGGCCTTCGCCCAACTTCGGGTGATTCACCAGTTGCGCCCGCTCCTGGACTGGGACTCTTTGCTCATGGTCACTCATGGTCACTCATGCTCTGGTGACCTCCAGACTAGACTACTGTAATGCGCTCTAGATAGGGCTGCCCTTGATGACCATTCAGAGGCTGCAGCTGGTCCAGAATGCCGCAGCCCGGGTGGTGATGGGGTGTGGACGTTATGCCCATGCCTCACCACTCCTTCGGGGACTGCAGTGGTTACCAGTTTGTGCAATTCAAGGTGCTGGTTTTGACCTTTAAAGCCCTACATGGTAGTGGGCCAGGGTATCTTAGAGACCGCATCGCCCTAAGGACGTCTGTCCATCCAACCAGAGCGGACCGGAGGGGCTCTCTAATTGTGCCATCAGCCAGGGGGGCTCGCCTCTCTGGCACAAGGAGGAGGGCCTTCTCCGTGTCCGCACTGGCCCTTTGGAACCTCCTGCCTGTGGAACTGCGTCTCCAGACGGAGTTGTTGCCCTTTAGGAAGGAACTAAAGACCTGGCTGGCGGGCCAAGTTTGGGGTGCGGGTGGGGATGGGGGTACCGTTGGGTGGTTAGTATAGAGAAGTGTGCCTTCCCCCAAGGTCCCTTCAGTTCTTGCGCACCTTTTAGGGGTGGGTTTTTTAACTTTTAACTTTGTTTTATTATGTGTCTTTTATGTATTTACTGTCCGCTATGTAAACCGCCCTGAGTTGGGTTGTACCTGAGTGGGCGGTATATAAGCGTGGAAAATAAATAAATAAATAAATACATCTCACAAGGTCCTGTCTACACACAAACCTCTTGATGTACTTCTGATCCTCAACATGCAGACCAACTCTCTCCTCTCAATTTATTTCCCTGTATACCATTCCCTGCTACTTTCAAACATATTTTCACAATCCCTCACCTCTTTGTTGTTTGCTTTCCTAGAATGTGGCCATTCTCTTGACTGGCAATTTCCACCCTGCATGCCAGGACACACTATAGTCCACACAATAGAATGCCTGATGTGTGCCATGAAAAAGAAACTAATAGTATCATTAAAAGTGCCTGAGTGTTCAAAATACCCACTCACTTAGGAAGCGAATAACTATATCCGTACATAAGGCACTCACTGGTATGGTCTTGTCTCTTTCTAGTAAAAATATCCCTCGCTCAAAAGCCAGTTGTATACGACTCTAGGGTGTGGCGCTCTTCTGTTTTCAGCCAAAGAGCCAGTGCTGTCTGCATCAGGAGACGTTTCCATGGTCATGTGGCAGTCATGACTAGATGCCAGGGCAGACAGAACACTGTTATCTTTCTTGCCAAAGTGGTACCTATTTATCTTCTTGATTTTTTTTCCTTTTAAACTGCCAGGTTGGCAGGAGATGGGGCAGATGATGGGAGCTCAAGCCATGGCACAGCACTCGGGTCTTGAACTGATGACCTTCCAGTTGTCAAGCTCAGCATTTTAACCACAAAGTCACCTTCTACTCAGCCTCTAATGGGGTCTGTGTAAATCTTCTCCCGCTCAACACAATATACAGCTTCCATGTGGTTGCGCTGTAGCTTCATAGTGGATCATTCAGCACTCCCACTTCAGTGATTAGACCAGTGGTTCTCAATGTGGGACTTCAATTCTCAGAAGCCTTAGTCAGTACATTGGCTCATCAGTGCTTTGGAGAATTGACTTAGGCTTCTGGGAATTGATGTCCAAAAACCAAAGGTAAGGTTAGGAAACACTGGATTAGACCAAACTGCCCTACCATTCAGAGAAGACTGTCTTTCACATCTTTGCACAGTTCATTGTTTCTTCCAGCCAGAAAATCTGCCCAGATCACCACCTTATGCCCCAACATACTCTGAAAATAAATATCTTGGGATGGGGGCTTGTGGTTTTAACTCAAAAGATGGAGAGGGGTGAATGCTTCTACCATCAGGGGTTTGGGGATTACTATCCTAGATCATAGGCTAATAATTGTAACGTCTGGTTTTAACTCAGGCCAGAAGAAGGATTTCCAGGCTCTGCTCCAGGTAGGGCTACTATTATCACAGCAAGTACAATGGAAAGACAACTATTCACTTGAAGGCATTCTGGGGCCCTTAAAAAAAGTGGGTTATACTTATTTCATCCCCCCCCCAAAAAAAAAAAACCCACAACAACCCCATTTAGAACTGATTCCAGAAAGCTATTCTAGAGTGGGTGTAAGCTATTAAGGGAATCACAGCCTATTTCAAAACTATTCAGATTTCCCCCATTTTTTTCTGTAAAGGGCACTGCCAAAAATAAAACTTGGTTCCAAATGAGTCTCCTCTACATGCCAACCCCTCCTTTAAACTCACGCTAGTGGCCTGAAATATCAACAACATTTGCTGTTTACAGTTTCAGAAACCCCAAAACACTGCTGTGAAGAAAAAACCAGAAATTCCTACTCTGTTTATTCAAAGGACAAAATATTCCATAACACAATATTGTTTCTCATTTCACACCCTCAAGATTTCCTATTGTTGTTACTGAGCAGGCAGGGAAGGATCAAACTACAAGGAGAAAATTGGAGAATGAGTGTAATTTCTTGTTAATAAAATCAAAAGGTTTAGGTTTTTCAGTTCATCCGCCACGATCCACTTATCCTATTCTACAGATTTTTCAAAATATGAACCCCATACTTGCAAAGTAACTTTTAATGAATAAATACAATTATAATTTTAATAATCTTTTAGTCTTGATTTCTTTGCTGGCCTGTCAGTCTTGGGTGGTCCTACATGGCATAGCCCATATCCTAATAATAATAATTTCGTGTCAGAAATTACTCAGGGTTGAAAGCATTTTTGCAGGAGAAACTCTGCTCAGGGGATGCTCGACTGAGGCTCCTTTCATGTCCCCAAGAGCTGGGACAGAGCTGGGCACTCAATCCATCAGGCAGTATCTAGGCCTCAAACTGCTGACTTGCCGGTCATCCAGCTAACAAGGTGAACTTCTTAACCAATGAGCCACTGCAGCCCCCTAGTCCATATCCTCATCGGAATACACAAACCCCCTTCACCACAGCAAGGTAATGATCCTTGAGGGGATAACCAATAAGATATTTAAATTTATTTTGAAAGAAAACATAGTCCTATGTGCCCCTGACCAGTGGTAAAAACACATCTAAGTAAAGAGGTTACCTTCCTGTAACTATAAAAGTAACATAAACAGAGTTACAGTTATAACAAAAAAGTTGTAAAGATACCCCTTAGTATGTTTCAAATACTGTACAATGTAAAATTAAAGCTCTAATTTGTGTACAAAAGAATTACCATATTTACTGGTGTATAAGATGCACTTCCCCCCTTAAAATACACTGGAAAACAAAGTGCGTTTTATACTCGGATGCATCTACCATATTTACCGGCGTATAAGGGGCTGTGGTGGCTCAGTGGTTGAGAAGCTTGCCTTGTTAGTTGGAGGGCTGGCAAGTTGGCAGTTTAAGACCTGGGTACTGCATGATGGATTGAGTGCCCGTCTCTGTCCCAGCTATTGGGAACATGAAAGGAGCCTCATTCGGGCATCCCCTGAGTGGAGTTTCTCTGCAAAAATCCTTTCAACCCAGAATAATTTCTGACATGAAATTATTATTATACAGGAGTGCAGCTATTGTCGACATAAAACATAACAATGGAGTAGATCTCTCCCTCCTCCTCCTCCAAGGGTTATTTTGCCAAACATGTGCCATTTCACTTCTCAAAAGTAATTGAAATAGTTACTTTAAAGTAACATAACATAAACAAGTGCTTCAAATGCATGTTCGTCTTTCATTTATTTATACCACAGCCACAGTGACAGCACTAACTGAAGAGCTACATTGTAAAAGGAACTAAGTTATTTCTTGTTATGTTACAAATGTAATGCTATCAGAAAAAGACTCTTGGGGACATGAAAGGAGCCTTATTTGGGCATTCCCTGAGCGGAGTTTCTCCAGCAAAACTCCTTTCAACCCAGAACTATTTCTGACACGAAACAACAACAACAACAACAACAACAACAACAACAACAACTATTATTATTATTATTATTATTATTATTATTATTATTATTATTATTATTATTATTATTATTATTATTATTATTAAAATGCACTCCCCCCTTAAAATACACCAGAAAATGGAGTGTGACTTATACTCCAATGTGGCTTATACGCCGGCAAATACGTAAATTACCAGTAATCTACTATTTCCAACAAGTTATTTATAAGCTCTAGGACATGGAGAAATTCTCAAGAGTTCTTCACCAAGAATATTAGTAATGGTGGACTAACCTCCCTACCATTATTGACATCTTCCTATAACATGCAGCCCAAAGACAGAGTGGGATGTGTCCAGCATTTGAGTAGCAACTTACTCCTCTTCAAGACACCTGCTCTGACTGTGCCTCTCTTTTGAGAATACATTTGTACGAAGGAGTAGTTATTTTAAGTTTGATGATACCCTGAGTGATAGTCTGTTAAGACTACTGAGAGAAATTGAAAAGGCACCTATGAGACTCAATTGTAAGATCCTGCAGGTAAACCAGAGAACTACCAACACAGAAGGAGACCAACTACAGGGCACTTGACCTAGGAGCTCCTTAAACTTGTAGTTGGTGCTTGATATTAACTAGGAGTGACTCTGAGTTCATGTGAGACAACTAACCAGCTGAGATGGCTGGCCACCACCACTCATGTGATCCCAGTATGCAGCCCAGAACATGCTCCATCATCTTTCAAGGCTCTCCTGACAATCATGTGTACTCCTTCCTCATCGAGGGAAGAGATATACTGTACAGTACAAATAATATTTTGTAAAAACAAACTGTGAAAGCCCCCTGCCTCACATCATGAAGGCATAAAGAACCTGCAAAAAGGAACCCACATGCTGCAGCTGTTAAAAAGAGAAAGGAGACTTGGTATGAACCCCTCCTTGGTCATAAAACTCACTGGATGGCCTTCAACCAAGGGCATTTATTTAGGACACGGGTTCCCAACCTAAGGCCTGTGGGCCAGATCTGGGCCCTGGCACCATTTCATGTGGCCCCTCTCTCCTCCAAAGACATATGAGAAACAAAATGGCTGTCCCTTTGAAGCTGTTGGGGAAAATGGTTGCCCCCATCATGTAGGCAGGGCAAAATGGCTATCCGGCCCTCAAAGCTGACAGAGAGAGTGTGATCCGGGCTCTGGCTTGAAAAGGTTGGGAACCCCTGATTTAGGTATTTATATCGTGCTTTTCAGGTTGTTAAATGTTCCCTTGTAGGCTAGCTTACTTCATGTAAATGTTGTAAGGAGGAATGGGAAGGTGTCGTGTCCGGCCCTTAGAAAGAATAGTCCAGGCAACGATGAACAGAACAACAACAAGGGTTTTATTGTAAAGTCCTTCTGGTTACTCTTACAAGGCTATCTGGACATCAGATGGCTACACAAGTCCCATGTAACCGGTCTCTCTGAATTCCACCGTAGAAGGCAATGCACTAAGCTACACCCTGTGGGTGTGCATATAGAGAAGACCCCAGGTTAGCCCTCCGTGGCTTAACCTTCACCCGTAATGGGAAGCATAGATCCGGCCCGGCCCCACCCTTGTTTACCTGTGGGACTTATATAGTGTCTCCCCGGCAGTGACTCCTTGCTACAATGTAGTAACCCACCGGACAATCATAACTAACCAATCATAACATGGTATACAAGCATGATGAATCAGGAACAGGATCCAAAGTTGTAACCAATCACACAACTCTAATTATCATATTGAGCGCGCCCTGAAGAGGAGATTGCGCGCCAAATCTAGCTCCTAATTCTGATGGCGGGAAATTGCCATTTTGTCTTTGCAAGGCGTTGCTTGAGCAACTTGCAATTCTGCCTGAATACACAACAGAAGGGGAGGAAAGAAACCACATATTTACCAGGATAAATGAAAAGGAATGACTAACCAAGGGATAAGAATTCCCTTTTCTCCACTTTTCATCCTTGACAGCAAATATTAGTGGCCTGATCAGACTGCTGGGAACTTTTGTCGCATTTGGGAATCTAGTTCCAAAGAAGGAATCTCACTCTGGGGAACTATCAGGCGCTGATGCGGCATATTTTGGTGTCTGAATCATGACAGACCAGGACACCGGAGGCAAAAAGCAATACATGTGCTTTTCTGTATAGTAGTTCAGCAAAAATGCTGTAACAGTGACCAAGGAAACATGTACTGCCTTTTCATGTCACTTTGTCTATGGACAGGGCTGGCTCTCCATTGCTTTCTTCTTCTGAGGGAATAAAATCTCAAACCCATTGACATTAGATAAGAATTTACTTTACAAGTTGCCCTGTTTTTTCCACTTTACCTAAGGTGTTTCCAAATTTTCCTTCTGCATTGTTTAAAATGTATGTATGTAGCAGATTCTATTTTTTTTTCCTATTAGGAATTTCCTAATAGGTTATAAGAGGCCCAGATAATGAAAAATATTGTTTTTTAAAAAAAGAACAACAAGAAAACAAACATTTTACAAAAATACTTTCTCTAGGTTTTATATAGCTGAAAAATACTTATTTTTTTAAAAAACTGCAGTGTTTACTTGTTCGCTTTTGCATGTGTACGTATGCACCATCTGTGTAAATTATACATTTTAGAAAGCAATGAAACCAAAAAACCTCCGCACAATGTTTTGTATGTTTGGGGTTTTCTTTTGCTTCCAGCAATCTTGTCAGAAAAATGAAAGCTCTCGGTCTCTAAGGCTTGCTTCCAGAATTTGGAATAGAAGCTGGCCCAACAAAGGTTCTGTTTACCGTTCTGCTCCCAACATACAGAGCCCAAAGTTTACTAGTCACTTGAAACCAAGTCCCCCTAATTTTGGCAACAAAGAAAGAGTGTCCCATTCTGCTCTCCGACTGGAATGATCTCTGATCTCAGCTGAGTCAAGAAACTCCCTTTGGCCTTGTTTAACTGGGTGCCGTCCAAGCCAAGTCTATTGCCCTGTGCCAAGGCAGGGAAACCCAAGGCCAGCCCTGCCGGACACGGCCCTCCCTAAGCCATGATGGGGAGGGGAACACTGGAGCCCTCCTACCTCCCACTGCACAGCATGCTGGAGGGCTGACTGAGCAACTGTTGTCGTTTTCACATCAAAAACAGCCCACTGTTGGACAGTCTCTCTGTTCAAAATTTATTCATGCTGTCGTTCTATTTTTATCTCATTCTGTCTCTCCAAAGAGCATTCTCTTCAAGAATGCTTGCAGGGTTGGGTGGTTTTTTTATTTTATTTTTTGCATTGTCTGTTTTGCCCACACAACAACTTGAAAATGACTATCCTATCATCATCTCACATACCCCAACTATGGGGAAGTGTGTGGCTCAGTGGCAAAGCATCATGCTTTTCAAGCAACAGGACCCAGGCTGAATCTTCGATGTCTCTAGGTCAGGCCAGCGAAAGACTCCTGAATCCCCGGAGAGCGGCTTATAATAGAAAGCAGTAAAGGCAATAAATTGCTACATAAATGAAGAGTTTTGGTGGTGCAGTGTTTAAACTGCTGTGCTGTAGCCAAAATATTGAGTTCAATCCTGACGGGGAACCAGGGTAACTCAGCCTTCCATCCTTATTAGGGGCAAAATGCTAATGAACTTGTGAATCATCAGTATGTAGGGGGTGGGGCAAAATACAAATTGACTTGTGAACCGCCCAGAGAGTACACTAAGCACTACTGGGCGGTATAGATGTTTAATTGCTATTGTAATTGCTATAAATATTTCCATTTGGCCGAACACTCCCCTGTTTTTCTATATCTACTGAATAAGCTTCTTGTCTGCAATGGGACTTGAACCCAGCTGTTCCCAACTCCAGTCTAATACTCTTAAGCATCACTTTACCCTGCCTCTTCCCGGCTCAAATGACTCCTTACAATCAGTAGCCCCTTATGCATACCTGTCAAGTATCCCAGATTGGCCAGGATTTCCCGTATTTCTCTGCTTGTTCCTCCCCTTTCCAGCCGCCGTCCCGTATTTGAACGGCAGGGAAAGGGGTTACTGTGCACGTGTGCCCATCACAAATGGGCTCTGCGCATGTGCAGAGAGGTTCTGCGCATACGCAGAAGAGTTTCATTAAAAGCTACAATGCTGTCTGATCCAATATGAGTCCAGGCTCCTAATAACCATGTGATTTTTAACAAATGCTTAGCATTTGTTACAACACGAGAGGAAGCATGTGCCAGAAAAACCTTTTATTTTATCCCACAGGAGAAAGTAAGGCACAAGAGTCCCAGCCCATAGTTAGAATGGGATATTTGTCCCACAAGCAAGCTGGATAACGCAGCGGTTTAGGCTTCAAATTGCAGAGCCAGAGGTTGGGTGTTCGATTCCTTTCTGGTAGAAGAGCCGGCCTGTGTGGCGTTGGGCAAGCTGTGTATTCTCCACCTACCAAATCCCTCAAAAACGTCATCTTTAGTCAGAAGTGACTTGACTGCACACAGTTTGCCCCACACAATTGTGCTCCAATGATCTGTACAAAGGGGTTGGTTTAAAATCTGTGAAGAGGGGAACATCCAAAACACCCCGTGATTCTTTATGGCTCTTTCCATTCTAACACCCCGCTCGCTCAGCAACTCCTGCTGGTCATTTTTTGCCAGACCAGGGAGGAAAAGAAGGCCATTTGTTGCTAGGCAACCACAGAGCGAAAATAATTGGGAGTCAGTCACACACAGCCGGAACTTCCTGTTTAAAACTCACAGCTGTTTCACTGGCCAGGGTTTTTCTCACTGTGACAGTAAAATGCATGAATAACACACCATCTGAACTCTATCTCAGGGAAACACACAATTGGTTTAAACCAACTCTGATTAAATGCTAAGAAGTCCCAATCAGGTCTGCAATAGGACAGTACACAATTGTCATGTCTCCAGATCAACCAGAAACTGCCTGCTCCACAGCCACCCAGCTGATGCTTCCAAAGCCAAACTGAAAGTGGCGGCTGCTCGAAAAGGCCATATGAGGCAAAATAGGGCCTGTGTCACAGAGAGGCGTAGCAGACTATTTTGATGTTTAGATGTCCATCTGTTCCTATAGCCACCCTCCCCACCAAGGAGATTCCCAAAATGCAGGTAGTAGGATTGTCCATATCAAGAAACGAGGAGACATCTTTTGTAACGTTAATGGCTCTTAACTACCCACTGACTGTTCAATCCTGACTGCTCCTTGGAAGGACAAATATTGAAGATGAAGCTAAAGTACTTTGGACACCAAATGAGAAGAGAGATGACTCACTCGAGGTGGCCTTGATGTTGGGAAAGATCGAGGGCAAGAGGAAGGGGGCGGCAGAGGATTAGATGGCATTGTTGATGCAATGGGTGTAGAACTGAGTGGGCTGGGGAGGATGGCGGAGGATAGGGGTGCCTGGTGTGCAATGATCCATGTGGTCGCAAAGGGTCAGACTTGACCATATGACTGAACAACAACTACTCACTGAGACCCATCACCATCAATTACTTTTCATTACAACAAGGAGAGCTTACAACAATTAACCTGAAATAATCAGTTTCTTTCCCAGCTACTCAGAGGACTGCTTAGTTCAGAGTGTTCAGCACGCCTGAGGTAGATGGATAATGATGTCATCATCCGTGTTATTCAGAAAGGCCCAGGGCTTCAACCTTGTGAGCCCTGGTTCCACTATACCAATGGTGGCCAACCATGGCACTCCAGGTATTCCTGAACTTCAACTTCCAAAAGCCAGTGTGCTGATTAGGGCATCTGGTCCAAGATAAAAATATAAATAAAATAAATAAAGAATATAAATAAAGAACAGCTGGAGTGTCAAGAACACCTAAAGTACCAAGGTTGGCCACCATTGCACTATACCTATTGGACAAGACGGAAGGACCAACTGAATTCCCTCATACCCTCATCTTGGTGTATAAACTTTTCCAACTGGTACCATTATTTCAGGTATTATATGTAAAACACTATCTTTTTAAGATCCATTATGCTCGGCAGATTCTCTGCCTAGGATCTACTGCATGTTGTGCTCTGTGTCTATAAAAACCTGGCCAGATGAATGAGAAGAAAGAGCAGCTATTAGGAGCAATAGTTACTCATCTCTAACCCAGCAGGCATTCAGGCACAACAGTCCTAGACATGGTCATTTTCTTTCAAGGCTAATATGTTCCCCACCTCAAACAGATGTGTTCTCCATGTAGGGGCCACCTTCCCAAGCCTTCACATGTAGTCCTCTATTATTTCCCTCATTTGTAAGTTTCCCGTATTGGCCGGGAAACTCCCGTAATTTACCCTCTTTCCTGCCGTCCTCCCATGTTAGACTGCAATGCCCTAATGCCACCACTGGAGGGCTGCACAGGATAAGCATAGCTGTCAAGTTTCCTGTTTTGGCCAGGAAATTTCCCTTATTTTCAAATCCAAAACTTGACAGGTATGATTTGTAGTTGGGCAACCATGGATGTTTGATATTCTGGGAGAGAAACAAGTTGATGACAGGAAGTGGTATAGTCAAAGAGACCCCAGTTTCAAAGTTAAATAAGAGAATAAAAGTAGAAACCTAGGGAGCATGGTTTAGGGATGGAACGATAATTGAAGATTGCAAACTTGGGGGTGAAGAAAGCAAAAAGCTTGTCAACCCCGATCATAAGCAACTGGTCCATTTACCTTTGTTGTCAAATTCAATGGGTGTACAGCTCACATTGTCCAGATGCCAAGGACAGTAGTAGACAGCACCCCCGTTTGGAACAGCGGGCTGGTTTGTTCTGGCTTTGGGTGCTCCAACAAGGATGCTGACACTGCAATGAGAAAGGGATGCACAATAAGAAAAGTAGGCATTAAGTGAGGAATGTGGTTCTAAGCAATGCTGAACTGCCTCTGTCGACAAGCGATATTTTTCTAGATGACAACCCCAAGAATCTCCAGACAAGTTATAGACCCCAAAAGTAATTTTCTCCAGGCAACCATGATTTTGCCCCCATTTCCTTGCAAGCCCACTACATTCCAGTCTCATTTTCCTCCTTTTCAGCTCAACTCTTGAAGGCCTCCAGATTCTCCCTCCTTCACCCTTCCCCAGTGTGCCAGCCATGCTGCAGAACTCCCTGGAGCAGGACAAAAGCGTCCTTGTGCGGGGCAGCCAGGTGTACAATCCGGCAGCTGCAAGAAGGCACTGAAGCCACACACACACCCCTGGCTGGGGCCCACAGGCCTGGGAAAGAGCTTACAAATAACCCAGCAAGAGGTAACATCAAGAACAGTATCAGACCAGAGGTGGTGGCGGGGGAGCAGGAGAGGCAAGACGGATATCTACGCAGCTGACTCTGGTTGCAAACCTGCCAGACGCATCCAATGACGCTTTGCTTAAAGTGATCTGTGGGAACCAGAACCATCTCCCGTTTCAAGCTCTGTGGGGAGCTGCTGACTGAGACCCATGCTATTGGGAGGGGGGAGGAGAATTCTGTCAGGCTTCCCAATCTGACGTTAGGCTGGTGGGGAATTTGATACTACTGACAACTGGGAGGATGGGGGAGGGAATCTCATTCCTGAACTATGAATGAAAATAGGGAGGGGAGCTCCTTCAGCTAAATCAGTTTAGTACCAATGGCTCATGATCCTGCAGGAAGAGGCTCCACCATTTCAGGGTGTGGTGCCCTGCCTCACATCCTGGGGTACCTTCTAAATTTAGCTTCTCCAAATGACAAGCATCAGCACACTTAAAGCTAATATTAGCAAGACAAGCTGCAGCCACAAATTTCAACATGCAACAGGGATGGACACATTGTGGTCATCCAGATGTTGGAGCTGAACTCCCATCACTCCACATTAGTAACCATGCTGCCTAGGACTGAGGTGAGCAGCTGTCCAAAGACATCTGAAGGACCACAGTTGACCACAGCAGGGAGAAGAAACCAATGGAGCATGGGTGGAAAGGTACCTCAGAAGTCTGGTATGAAGCTCAGGCATGTGACTTGGTCTGCAAATACCGTTACCTGGAAATGCAAAGCTGCCTCAAAAGCACTGCAGCAGCTTCAGTTGTGACCACTTGTACATCATACGCAGGTCTTCAGCAGTAAAGCTGGATTGAATCTACTGGCAGCTAAATCAGCATTCCAAACCTATTTGTTGATTTAGTCTTCATATTCCTATTTCACTTTTCCTTTCCACCTTTGCAAGATGACACTCATTTTTCTCCTTCTTATTAATGCTCCACAAAAATCCAATAAGGTGTGCCAGGCAAACAATAGGAACGACTGGTCCAAGTCAACTGATGACTCAGCAGAGACTTGAACCAAATCCCAAAACAAAATTCTAATCATGAACTCTAATTTATGGGCAAACATTCTCACCCTAAACTTGAGTGGGCAATCTCTTGCTATAATAATAGCAATGCTAAAAAATAAAAATAAAGGCAAATCATCCAAAGGGACGTGCTTTTTGAGGGATGCTGAATCTAAGCCTGAAAAGCACCGCCACGAGGCATTTTCAAAGGACTTAATCTAAATGCTTCCTATTTTTAGAAAGAATGACAGAAACTATAGAAGATCATAATTGAAAAGCATAAACCATACCAATGACTTCAAGCACAAGTCTGAGGGTCCAAATATTTGAGATTAATGAATCTGGTATAATTTACATGATCCTTGAACCCAGGGGTTCTCAACCTTTTAAAGCCAGGGGCCAGGTCACGCCCCCTCAACACTCTCCCACACGCCACAAGCCCGGCCTGCCCACACTCCCCCTCCATGCAGCCGCCACCGCCAACAACACTTCCCCACATGCCACCAGTCTGGCTCACCAGCACTTCCCCACACACCACCACCAACACTTCCCCACACGCCACCATTCCAGCCTGCCAACACTCCCCACACACACTGCCAAGTCCCTGCTTACTGGCCTGCTGTGGGTGAAGGAGGGGTCCTGACTGTCCTTTCCCATGCTCGTCCAGAGCGGCCCCTGAGAAAGATGTGGGCGGCCGTGGGCATCTGCTGCTTCCGCTTCCACCGCCACTGCTTCAATCCTTGTCTCTTCTGCTTGGCTTGGCATCTCCCTAACACCGCTCCATAGCAAGGTGCATGTTGTAAACCTTCTTACAACATCCGCCCTGCTATGGAGCGGCGTTAGGGACATGCCAAGCCAAGCCAAGCGGAGGAGACAAGGACGACGGTAATGGCGGCAGGAGTGAGGGCACAAGCCAAGTGGAAAGATGCCATGGGCCAAATCCGGCTCACAGGCCATAGGTTGAGAACTCCTGCTTTAACCATAGCACCACAGGTCTTTTGCTGTCATACCTCCCACAGATCCTTTGGAGAACAGTGGTCCTTAAAAGGGCTTATGTTTTCTACATATGTGCATCCCTTTTGAACTATCTGCATCTTCTTTTCTTGACTACAAACTGATGGATATTTCAAATTTTTACCTTCCCTAATGTCCTACTTGGTCTCTCTGTGAATGTTTTCCATAACCAGGTGCTTCAACCCATTACCTGGTTATCTAAGGTTCTTACTTAATCCCTGTTTACAGAGGCAGGTCCCTGCTTCAGGTATTTATCGTGGCACCAAGATAAGCAGTGGGATGTATCTCTTGTCTTTATGACATGGTGGGGGTGGGCGACGGGTGGGCAGGTGCAAGCAAACAGCAGAAGGTCAAAAGGCAGAATCAACAGTGAGAATAAAGGCTCATCTCACTCTTTTTAGAGTCAATTTTATAATGCCTTTCCCCCCTCTTACCTAGAAGGAATTCCACAGCAGTGTACTTAAAATAAAGCTTATACTGTACAGAAAAAGCAATGACAATAAAATCAGTACAGTAAAACGTAGGCTTTTGCTTAAATTGAATTTTTTTGTAACACGAAGCAAACCCATAGGAAAAATGAATTTTTATGTAAATAGAAGCAAACCCATAGGGAAATGAATTTTTACATAATTCAAAGCAAACCCATAGGAAAAAGAATCTTTATGTAACTCGAAGCAAACCCATAGGAAATCGTGTAAATTGGGGCATAGTTTTAGCATTAAATCATTATGTAAGTCGAATTTTATGTAACTCGAGGCATTTGTAAGTCGGGGTTTTACTGTACAGAAAACGCAATGATAATAAAACCAATACTACAGAAACGAAATACATAATCATACTAGTGAACATGACTACCTGTTTCCTGAAAATGGCAAGAGGTGAATAAAAGTGACTGAACCCTGAAAAAGAACATGGAATCAACCTTAGTTGTACTTCCTTTGGGCAGGCATTCCAACACTGTGACAGCACCACACAGAAACCCTTCTCTTTCATAAATGCCTAATAACACAGATTCGCAAAGATTACCTTGGGACATAAGCAGGACAATTTTGGAGGACACTCTTCAGCTATCTGAGGTACAGAGAAAGAGCCTCCTTGAAGATTGATTTATTTTTGTAACACAATCAGGCGTACTCCGAGCAACTAATCAATCTCACACTAGGTCAGGCAAAAAGAAATTGCAGAATGAATTTACCAAAAGGTGGCTTCACTTTGGCAGTTTCACATCTGGCCAAGACAAGGAAGAAGAAAGTTATCTGCCCCCCACCCCCACCCCACCCAACCATTCAGGACTTTACAGAGAAACATCAGCAAATTGAACCAGATTTGTGGCAATTAGGAAGCCAATGTGAATCTTTAAGAATTGGAGGGAGGTGGTTCCAACAGCTAGACAAAAAAAGGTTAATTATAGCAAGTGAATTCTGCACCAGTTGAAGTAGCCAGCCAAAACAGCAGGTGGTCAATTCACAGGAGTCCATATTAGAAGAAGACATAAGCCCAAAGGAACAGAGTCTCTTCGGGTAGATTGGCAGGAGCTGGGACAGAGACGGGAGCTCACGCCATCGTGCAGCACACAGGGCTCAAACTGCTGACCTGCTGACCTTCCAGTCATCAAGTTCAGCATCTTAACCCACTAAGCCACTGCAGTCCCCTTACATATATTAGGGTCGCTATGAATTGGATGTGACCTGACAGCACATAACCATAACCACAACATATCACAGGAGTAGGGAATATGTGCCTTCCAAATGGGGCTCAAGTGGCTAAGACGCTGACTGGGAGATGGAAGGTCAGCAGTTCGATTCCCGAGTCCTGCAGGATGAAATGAGCTCCCGTCTTTGTCCCAGCTCCTGCCAACCTAGCAAGATATTGCAAGTAGATAAATAGGGACCACTTCAGTGGGAAGGTAACAGCTTTCCGTGCACTCCGGTGTCTAGTCATGCCTGCCACATGGCCATGGAAATGTTTGCAGAAGCAGATGGCCCTGGCTCTTCAGCTTTGAAACAGAGATGAGCACTGAACCCTGGAGTCGGATACGACTGGCTTTCGAGCAAGGGGAACCTTTACCTTTACTAATGTCACTAGACTACAACATTTACCAAACCCAGCTATCACAGCTGAAGGTGAGGAATGGTAAGGACTGCTATCTAAAGATCTTCAAGGAAAGATCAGCTCCATTGCTATGCCCACTCTAGCCCCTCCATGTATCACCTTGGCTTTCAGACCCATCATCATTCCAGTCACTTGATGACTTATAGCAGTGATGGTCAACCTTGGCATTCCAGGTGTTCTTGCACTTCAATTACCAGAAGCCCAAGTTGGCACTCCTGCTGATCAGGGCTTCTGGAAATTGAAATTCAAGAACAGCTGGAGTGCCAAGGTTTGCCACCACCGACTTATAGCACCAAATGGCAACTTCTTCTACACATGAGCAAATAACCACACATTATTTGGATTTCGACCTCTCCAGTGATGATCCCCAACTGCCCGATCTAGGAAGACCCTTTCCAGACTCTGCTGTGAGTGTAGCAATGATGAATAAAACAAAAAAGGTTCAAAGAAACTGCATGCACACATTAGCTCCAAGTCATGATTTGTCCCACAAATTTAACCAAATACCCCCAAATAAGTGACAAAACCTGCTCTCTCTGGACTATTAGCTCTGCTACACTCAAATACCAGAACATCTTATATGCCTCATGAGAAATCTGTACAAGAGTCAAGAAGCAACAGTTAGGACAGAACACGGAATGACAGAATGGTTTGGAATAGGAAAAGGAGTAAGACAAGGCTGCATTTTGTCACCCTGCTTATTCAACTTATACACAGAGCACATAATGTGCAATGCAGGGATGGAGGAATCACAATATGCGATCAAAATTGCTGGGAGAAACATCAACAATTTGAGATACGCAGATGATACCACCCTAATGGCAGAAAGTGAGGAAGACCTAAAGAAGCTCCTGATTAGGTTGAAAGAAGAGAGTGCAAAAGCTGGCCTGAGACTCAATATCAAGAAAACCACGATAATGGCAACAGGCCATATCAGTCCCTGGAAAATAGATGGGGAAGAAGTAGAAGCAGTGGCAGATTTTACTTTCTTAGGATCCAAGATCACTGCAGATGGTGATTGCAGCCATGAAATAAAAAGGCGACTGATTCTTGGGAGGCAAGCTATGAGAAACCTGGGGAATATAGTGAAAAGTAGAGACATCACCTTGCAAACAAAAGTCTGCATAGTCATAGTCAAAGCAATGGTATTCCTAGTGGTAATGTATAGTTGTGAGAGTTGGACCATTAGGAAAGCTGAGCGCAGAAGAATAGATGCCTTTGAGATGTGGTGTTGGAGGAGAGTTCCCTTGACAGCAAGAAGAACAAATAAGTCAATCTTAGAAGAAATCAACCCTGACTGCTCCTTTGAAGGTCAAATAGTAAAGATGAAGCTAAAGTACTTTGGACATCAAATGAGAAGAGAGGATTCACTTGAGAAAGCCTTGATGCTGGGAAAGGTGGAGGGCAAAAGAAGAAGGGGGTGGCCAAAGATGAGATGGCTGGATGGTATTGTAGACACAATGGGCACAGCGCTGGGCAGGTTGAGGAGGATGGTGGAGGACAGAGGTGCCTGGAGGGCAGTGGTCCATGGGGTCGTGAAGGGTTGGAATCGACTGGGAGACTGAACAACAACACACTCAAAGGAAGTCAAACAGAAAGGCTTACAAACATACACAAGCCCTGTGGGATAAACATTTGCAAAAGATTTGCAAGGTTCAGGATATATATCTTGGTAAGACATCACTGTTGATCTTACATCCTGTTGTAGTAGTGTTGCCTTTTTGACTACACTGTCTGGGCACTAAGTCAGCAGGATGTGTGTGCAGACACACCCTTGTAGAGCATCGCAAAAATGAGGTAGCTTATTTAAACAACAAAAAAAAAACTGTGCAAAACTCTAAAAACAAAAGCATATTTATCACATAGACCACCACCTCCTTGAATTTATAAAAACAGGGAAATATTCAAACAAGTATGATCCATGCATTCATCACAATTGAGACCAGGACTTTCTTACATGAATTGACTATTCTAAAACTAGGGAATTCCCTTCAGCCACAGCTATGCTAAATAATGAATAAAAGCATGTTTCTGAAGTAAAACAAGATCTTTTCTGGACTCCGATGGCTTTCAACGGACATCTGTGGAATTTTAATTTTGTCACTAGGGAGTTTATCTTGTGATACATATGTAGTTTGTTCATTGCTGTTCAGGCGTTGTTCAATTGAAATTTTAAACACAATGTTGACCCAGTCCTCTTCCTATAAGACTCAACAATAGGAACACATGGGTCAGTTGGCAGACTTGGGTGGGTGCAAACCAGAACTTGTAACCACTTTCAATATTAATTTTCAAATAAGCGCTTGCAGCTACTAGTTATGGTCAAACCATCAAACCCATTCTATTCCTCTCCAAATGTTTTGGATTATGATTTTTTTTAGCACAGCTAGTTGTCAGGAATTATGAATGTTATAATGTAAAACAGGAGTTCTCAACCTTTTAAAGCCGGGGGCTGGGTCACGCTCCCTCAGACAGCTTCAGGGGCCGGATGGCCATTTTGCCCTTCTTCCACCACATGGCACTTCCTGGTGTGGTGGAGGTGGTGGTGGGCGACATGAAATGGTGCTGTGGGCCGCATCTGGCATGCGGGCCACAGGTTGAGAATTCCTGATCTAAAACAACTGGAGGCAACCAATTTGCTCACTTCTGTTGTGACCCATATATGGGAACTCAAGGATCAGGTTGCTGCATGGTACTAAATTTCACAGGCTGCCAAGTGTGGTGGTGTAGAGCATAAGACTCAGCCCACGGGAGAGAGAGACCCAGATTCAAAATCTCATTTAGTCATAAAGCTCTCTTGGTGATAATGCGCCACTAACTCACTTTTAGCCCAACCATCCTTGCAAAGTTGTTGTAAAGAAAAGATTGAGAAGGAGGTTCTTTAATATCCTTGGAGGAACTGTGGAATTTTAAAAAGCGGTTTTGTAAGGATAAGAGGTGCACATACATGGATGTGTTTCCTTTGCAGCCATTGCCCTAATGTACATGACTGTGATAGACAGAAATGACAGGGCAGAAAGGCACACTGGCATAGCAGTGGCTGCGGCAGCGAAGGGCAATGCTGAAGGTGAGCAAAGCATAGCTCACAAGCTGCACATGGCCCCAAGATGCACTTGTAGCCCCTCACACCTCCAAGATGTTAAACATAAGCCAGCAGAGGGCAAGAGGGAGCTCTTTAGAGGGAAATGTTTGGGTAGAGATGAGGGAGGCATGGGTGCAGTCCTCTGAGGACTAAAGATGGGTACAAGGTTCTAAGCTCTTTCAGGGTCAGCCCTTTTGACTCTGCATGTGCTCTTAAGCAGAGCTGCTGCTGAGGAGAGCCAAACAAAGGAAGTGAGCACTGGTAAGTTTTGCAGTTGGAGTAGAGCTGCTTTAGAGGCCTCTACTAATTTAAATTGATAATTTAAACTGCTGAGAGCCACCTCTGTTCAAACAGAGGAAGCAGTTTGAAGCTTCCAGAAGCAGGGGGGCAGAGCCACACCAGGCCCTTCCCTGAACTGTGACTCATAGGGGCGGAGCCACACTAGCCTTTAAAAGCTCTAAGCTCTTTCAGGGTCAGCCCTTTTGACTCTGCATGTGCTCTTAAGCAGAGCTGCTGCTGAGGAGAGCCAAACAAAGGAAGTGAGCACTGGTAAGTTTTGCAGTTGGAGTAGAGCTGCTTTAGAGGCAAGCTGGTAACAAAGGAAGAATATAGTCTTACTAGGTAGAAAGGTAGTAAACGTGTACATTTTTGAGGTCCGGAATACTGCACTTGTTAAAATGGATTCTGAGGGAACAGTTGTAGTTACCTGCAATACTTGTGCCATGTTTGTGTTCTTGCCAAAACATATGGGGAACTACACTTGCAGCAAGTGCAAGCTGGTTGCACTACTGGAAGAGAAGGTCCAGCAGCTAGAGGCCCGCATATCTAACCATCAACAAATTAAGGAGCTTGAGCTGTTCTTGGACAGAGTGGAACAGACTATGCTGGACAAAGTAGAGACAGGGCACAGTTCTGAGGGAGAAGGCCCTTCACTAACTCAGGAGGGAGATGTTTGGAGGAATGTGACTCAAAGGAGGAAAAGAGTAGGGGATCACTCTGAGAGTCTGAAATTACAGAATAAATTTGAGGCTCTTTCCCTCATCACACCTGATGAGGAACACACAGAGGAACAACTGGTTCCACCTGATGATCTCTCCTTCATCACACTTGATGAGATCCAGGAAGATAAACAACAGGAACAAACTGAGTTTCTCTCCCTTAATATGGTTGATGAGGTGCATGTAGATGAACAGATTGCAGGAGAGAGGCTCCTTGTACTAGGCGATTCAATAATTAGAAATACAGAGAAATGGATTTGTGATGCACATGATAACCGTATGGTGACATGCCTGCCAGGTGCAAAAGTTGCAGACATCACAAGAAATCTAGATAGATTGTTAGAGAGAACTGGGAACGAGCCAGTTGTCATGGTACACATTGGTACCAATGATGTTGGGAAGGCCAAGCGGTCTGTCCTGGAAGCCAAATTCAGGTTGTTAGGAAGAAGATTGAAGTCCCGGACTTCCAAGGTAGCATTTTCAGAAGTGCTGCCTGTCCCTCGTGCAGGACCTACCAGGCAGGCAGAGCTCAGAAGCCTCAATGCGTGGATGAGGCGGTGGTGTCGAGAGGAGGGTTTCAGATTTGTCAGGAACTGGAGAACATTTTGGGACAAGCCAAATCTGTTCAGGAGGGATGGGTTGCATTTGAACCATGATGGGACCAGATTGCTGGCACTCAACATCAAAAAGGCTGCAGAGCAGCTTTTAAACTGATAACTGGGGGAAAGCCGACAGGTGCTGGGCAGCATTCGGTTCGGAAAAGTGTGTACTTGAGTAGTGAGGAGGATGCAAAATTTACTGAGCAGAGCGAGGAGCTAGTCACCAGCACTCTAGCAGAAGGATGCAAGAGACAGTCTAACAATGCAACTGGACTCAAAAGACTGTGTCAGGAAAGCATATATAAATGCTTGTATACAAATGCCAGAAGCCTCCGGAACAAAATAGGGGAGCTGGAATACTTAGCAATAGATAAGAATATTGATATTATTGGTATCACTGAAACCTGGTGGACGGATGATAACCAATGGGATACAGTTATCCCAGGCTACAAACTGTACAGGAAGGATAGGAAGGGGCAAATGGGAGGTGGTGTGGCCTTGTATGTCAAAGAACTGATAAAATCGTATGAATTGGAATATCTAGGTGATTTGGAGTCACCATTAGAAGCTCTGTGGGTAAGAGTACCAGGCCACAAGGATGGTCTAACAGTAGGCATATACTATCGGCCTCTGACCCAAACTCTTGAGGGAGACTGGCAGTTGGAGAATGTTGTAAAGGAGGCATCCAAGAAGGGAAGCCTGGTTATAATGGGGGACTTCAATTACCCTCACATAGACTGGGTGAACTGTTGTTCAGCACATGATAAAGAGATAAAGTTCCTAGATATGCTAAATGATTGTTCCCTGGGACAGATGGTTGAAGACCCAACTAGAGGTACAAGAATCCTTGACTTGATCCTGAGTAATACTCAGGATCTGGTGCAAGATGTTAATGTGACTGATCCAATAGGGAACAGTGACCACAACTCAATTATGTTTAACTTGATCATAGACCGCAAGTCACTGAAAAAATCTAACACAGAGACCTTAAATTTTCAAAAAGGAAATTTCCCAAAGTTGAGGAAACTAGTAAAAAAGAAGCTGAAAGGGAAAATTGAGAGAGTCCAAACACTCCAAGAGGCGTGGAGGCTGTTTACAAAAACAATTACAGAGGCTCAATTGGAATGCATACCCAAAAGGAAAAAGGGCACTGCCAGGTCCAAGAGGACTCCAATGTGGCTTACAGGAGCTGTTCGGGAAGTGATCAAGAGCAAGAGAAGCTCATTTAGAAGATGGAAGGCTTGTCCGAATGAGGACAGCAGGCAAAAACATAAATTCTGGCAGAACAAATGCAAGGCAACAATCAGGAAAGCAAAGCAAGACTTTGAGGAGCGTATAGCTAAAAATACTCAGAGAAATAACAAAGACTTCTTTAAGTACATTAGAAGTAAGAACCCAACTAGGAAGGCCATTGGACCATTAGATGACAATGGAAGGCAAGGGGTTATTAAAGAGGAAACAGAGATTGCAGAGAGACTCAATGAATTCTTTGCTTCAGTATTCACTGAAGAAGACAGAGGCCACATGCCCAAAACAGAGCCTATCTTCGTAGGGAGGGAAACCGAAGAATTAAGCCAGATAGAAATAACCAGGGAGGAGGTCCTTGCATGTCTTGTTAAACTAAACACTAACAAATCACCAGGACCAGATGGCATCCATCCACGAGTTCTCAGGGAACTTAAAGATGAAATTGCTGATCTCCTAGCCAAAATATATAATCTTTCCCTCAAATCAGGCTTTGTGCCTGATGACTGGAAGGTAGCGAATGTAACACCAATTTTCAAAAAAGGATCCAGGGGTGATCCAGGGAATTACCGACCTGTCAGTTTGACATGTGTCCCAGGTAAAGTGATGGAAACCATCCTAAAAGATAGAATTAATAGGCACATAGAAGAGAAGGCGCTGCTAAAGGAGAGCCAACATGGCTTTTGCAAGGGCAAATCATGCCTCACTAATCTGTTGGAATTTTTTGAGAGTGTCAACAAGCATGTGGATAAGGGGGATCCAGTTGACATTGTTTATCTGGACTTTCAGAAGGCTTTTGACAAGGTCCCACACCAAAGGCTCTTGAATAAACTTACCAGTCATGGAATAACACCACCGAAAATGCTGGGAGGGGCGGCGCGATGGCAGAAGGGCTTCTCTTATCCCACTTTCTTTAGTTGGGTGTGAGTGGGGGGCCCTTTCTTTGAGTTTTGTTTTTCTTGTTATTATTGAACTGTTTAGTTTGTTATGTTGTTTAGGGTAATCTGATATTGTATTGCTTATGCTCTTGACATTTGTATCTTACTTGCATATTGCTTTGTATTTGTATCGTATTTTGTATTGTTTAGCATTATTATTGTAAACCGCTTCGAGTTCCCTTTATGGGGAGTAAAGCGGTATAGAAATCTAAACAATAAATAAAATAAATAAATAAATAAATAAAGGGACAGGTCTTGTCCTGGATCAGCAACTGGCTAAGGGACAGGAAACAGAGGGTAGCACTAAATGGACACTTCTCCAAGTGGAGGGAAGTAAAGAGTGGGGTCCCCCAAGGTTCAGTACTGGGACCCCTGCTTTTCAACCTCTTCATAAATGATCTAGAGGTAGGAGTAAAAAGCAAGGTAGCCAAATTTGCTGACGACACTAAATTATACAGGGTAGTGAAAACTGTGAGAGATTGTGAGGAGCTCCAGAGGGATCTCTCGACACTGGGGGAGTGGGCAAAACAGTGGCAAATGAGTTTCAACATTAGTAAGTGCAGAGTGATGCATGTTGGGGCAAAGAATCCCAATTACATTTATAAACTGATGGGGTCTGAACTCTCTGCGACAAACCAGGAAAGGGACCTTGGTGTCCTGGTGGACAACTCAATGAAGGTGTCAACCCAGTGTGCCTCAGCAGTGAAAAAAGCAAACTCAATGCTAGGGATCATTAGGAAGGGTATAGAAAATAAGTCAGCAAGTGTCATTTTGCCTCTTTATAAATCTATGGTGAGGCCCCATCTGGAATACTGTGTACAGTTCTGGTCGCCATACCTCCAGAAGGATATTATGGAGCTGGAAAAAGTGCAAAGGAGGGCAACCAGAATGATTAGGGGACTGGAACACCTTCCTTACCATCTGAGGCTGCAACGGTTGGGCCTCTTCACTCTTGAACGACGACGTCTAAGAGGTGACCTGATTGAAGTTTATAAAATCATGCACGGTGTGGACAAAGTAGATAAGGAAAAACTGTTTTCCCTATCGCATAACACTAGAACTAGGGGACACTCCATGAAACTTTTGGGTACTAGTTCTCAAACAAATAAGAGAAAGTACTTTTTCACCCAGAGGATTACTGGTCTATGGAACTCCCTGCCAGAAGAAGTGGTGACAGCTGTCAGTCTGACAGCTTTAAGAAAGGATTAGACAAGTTCATGGAGGACAAGAGTATCAATGGCTATAATTATGGATACTTAAGGACAACCTCCGGGTTGGAGAGATAGGCAGGATATCTCTCAATATCATTTCCAGGGAATCCTAAACAGGCATCTGCTTGGGAATACCCTGAAGGAAATGGTGAGCCACTGTGTGAGACAGAATGCTGGACTGGATGGGCTGTGGCCTGTTCCAGCAAGGCTGTTCTTATGTTCTTATGTTCTTAAGGTTGCCTTATATCACATCGGATGCTTTGTCCTTCTAGGCCAGCTTTGTTCGATTTGAGGGACAACAGCATCCGTTGCTTTCAGACAGAGAAATGTCTTTCTCATTTCTTCCCCTCCTGCTGACTCTTTCAGAACCCTGGTGGTGCAGTGGTTGAAATGCTGCACTGCAGTCAAAACGTTGTGAGTTCGATCCTGGCCGGGATCAGCCATGTTGACTCCGCCTTCCATTCTTCTGAGGTTGGTAAAATGAGGACCCAGCATATTGGGGGGAAATGCTAATTACCTTGTGAACCACCCAGAGTGCATTAAGCGCTATGGAGTGGTATGTAAGTCTAATTGCTATTACTAAACTGGGTCCTCCTTCTTCCAAAGCATTTTCTATGGCTCCTCCCCACACCCTATTTTTTGCATGGTAGCCTTATGCAACCGCTAGGTCTGTGATGGTGAACCTTGGCACTCCAGATTTTCTTGGACTTCAATTCCCAGAAGCCCAAGCACCCTGTGAATCCACACGGATGGATTTACTGCGATTCATCCGGCCCGTGCTGCCCTCGTCACTCCCGGAAGCGGAAGTAAAACGTACCCGTATGGGTGCGTTTTACTTCCGCTTCCGGGAGTGACAAAGGCAGCATGAACCGGAGTAAACCCTTTTGTGTGGAATCACAAGGTGCTTTGGCTTCTGGGAATTGAAGTCCAAGAACATCTGGAGTGCCCAAGTTCACCATCACGGTACTAGGTCCTTATCCATGTTCCACGTACTCCTACTCAACTTCAACTTTCTTTACACTTTTGACTATTGGATGTGCTGACGGGGTAGACAGGAGTTATGGCCCCAAACACCCAAAGGGCACAGGCTAAGGAAGGGAAATGTTTTGCAGACAGTTATTCAAAGGCTTCCTACAAGGGCCATGAGGCCCAACCTGCTGATTGTCCAACTGGAATCCTACCTTCTCCTCCCACTTGTCTGGAAGTCACACATTCTCCCCTCTCCCTGGGCCCCCTTGTTTTGATCACACTAGTTCTGGGAAGCACAAAACACATTCAAACCCTGGCAAAAAAAAACCTTGAGTTAATCCTAGTCTCACACTGCTATATCCTGTCATTCTCTGTCCACCTCCAAATTCCACAGTTCAGTCACAATGGTTTCCCTCGGAAGTAAACAGGAAACGTTGACATTGCAGGTGATAACAGTTAGAGGAGCTCAAGAGAAAACAAACCAGTCATGAAATGGGGCATGAAGAAGGCAAAGTTCTAGGCCCGTGATGGTGAACCTTGGCACTTCAGATTTCTTGGACTTCAATTCCCAGAAGCCCCAGCCCCTGTGAATCCACACGAATGGGTTTACTGCGCTTCATCCAGCCCGCACCACCTCTGTGAAGAGTTAAGACTCTTCCGGGTTAAACCTTCCTCCGTACGGGCGCATTTTACTTCTGCTTCTGGGAGCAACAGGGGCAGCATGGGCCAGATGAATTGCAGTAAACCGATTCGTGTGGCTTCATGGGGGCTTGGGCTTCTGGGAACTGAAATCCAAGAACATCTGGAGTGCCAAGGTCCACTATCACAGTTCTAGGCTAATAGGGATTTTGGATACATATGCCCCACATACTCCTTGATGAGCTTAAAGGCTGAACCTACCCACACTGATGTTATTGTTTTGTTTCTTAAACTCATACTAGACATTAAAATCAGCTTTTAAAAAATTAAACAATTAACACTGAGAGTTCCCAAGAATACTGTTTTGCAGAGATCCTCTTGTGCCCAGACAATGGGTAGACCGATGGCGTGACAAAGCTTCCACCTAACCTCTACCACACACCACTAAATAAAACTTTGTGTGTAACAGACTGGACTATCACTAAGAAATTCAGATTTCTGTTAAAACAAGTTTCCAGTCCCTTTTGACTGTGCTGAAAAAAGCTATGCATGACTAAGCAATGCCTACTAACTAAAGCTGTAACAGAATTATCTGGCAGACTTCCTTGAACGCAAACTCTGTGTGTATCTACACATGTGCCAGCAACAGAAAGAGTAGGTCCTATGTTCTACGTTGCATACTTTCATAATCTTTGTTCTCCCCAATCCTTATTTTCTTAACTTTTCCTAATGGAGGTATCATCCCATTAAGGCTATTGCTTAGTTTGTTCTCCACTCAGCATCCATAGAGCTTCTTCCTGCCCTCCTTCTGCTAGTTAGGCCTTGCCATAAACCTGTTAAGCTTTAAGGCAAATCAAGATTTTGGGGAGTAGGGTGTAAAGCAAGATTAGTCCTCCAGAATTCACCACAGACAAGGGGTCATGGCTGAATGGTTCTTATTTAAACAAAGACCCATCCCCACCCACCCCCAAGTTTGTTTGTTCTTCACTGACTGTTAACATGAAGGCTACTACTCATGGACCACTTGCTAGAAGACAATGTCACACATTGTAATTGAGCCCTGTTTACTTAATACATCAAAAGACAACCTTAATCACATTCTTCATAACCACTTCCAATTGTCTTGAGACATAACACACTGCCAATTTTGCAACAAGCTGGCTTTCTTATTGCAATGGCTCTCCATTCATGAGATTTACCTAGGTGTCCAGAAGTACAGATAATGGCTGGCTGAAATGTACAGGTCTAAAGGTAACAGAACTCCCCTGCCCCCATGCTGGAAAAGTTAATGCTTCTGGATCACAGCCATTAGAATCCTTCAGCTGTAGTCCAAAATAACGTAACTTTTTCCAAATTCAAAGAGAACTCTAATAAACACACAGTCTTCCTTGCCTTGCCTTGTCTGGCTGTGCAGGAGTTGTTGTGCTCTCTGCTTGCTAGGTATCCAAACAGTTCTGACAGAATGACTGTGCCCTCAGGCCATGGCCATTCCCTAGAGACCTGCTTCTCTTTGCTCAGGTGAGTGAATGAACAGCCAGAGGAAAGCAGAAATGGGTTAATCTGCAACCTGCTGGAGAGGCAGCTGGTCCCCTGGGGGCCTTTGATGATAGTGATGGCATGTAATAATGAGTTAGATCGTATGCTCCCTCCTTCCCATTCCACCCTGGGAAAAGGAATGTGGAATGTACTACCAAGAGCCCTTTTAAAAAAGCTGTAGGGCAGATGCATTGAAGAGACGTTGTCTTGCAAAAGTTGTCTGGATGTCATGGTCTTGAATTTTCAAGATCTAAAAAGGGCTGTTGACAACGTGACTTTTGGGGAGACTTCTGGACGTCACTAATTCAGACAGATACCCAGTGAGGTGCAGAGGAAATAATGTCAGACTAAGACACAAGAGACTTAGATTAGAAACCTCCACTCAGCCATGGAAACTCACAGCAGAAGTCAGTGGGATGGAACTGGTCAAACTACTCCTTAAATATGCCTTACCCATCTCCTTACTAGGGTCAGTTTAAGTAGGTTCTTACTTGTTGGCACAAAACACACACAATTGATGGGGTTGCCATAAGTTGGAAATGACGTGGCTGCTTGTATCAACAATATCCAGGTTCAGTCTCAGGCATTACCAAAGAGGACTAAGAAGAGAGTTTCTTAAGAGATTCACTGCTGATTGATGTGGAAGATTGGTAAACTGGTGGTCTGCTTCTGTGAAGCAGCTCCTTGGAAATCCTGCTCCTCAGTGAATTGGCCCAACAGACTCTGCCTCAGTCCACAGATTTGAAGAAGAAAGCAATGGTCTACCGATATCTCCTCACAGAATAAGTACCATTAGGCTATGTTAGACTTCTCCAGATTCTCTCCAGACCACAACTCCAATGACAAGCCTAGCCAAAAAAGAGTGTTGAATAGGGTCAAAGGTAGCATCAGGGGGCCAATTCACGCAGCCTTACAAGATGCACCATAATACATGCACACAGACTCCAATGAATGAAGCCTGCAAGATTTATTGCAACCAGATTCTTAGAAACACAAGGCCGGAAGGCACTGGAAAGTCCAAGTCCAATCCAAATACTTGGACATACTTCTGGTCTTCTCATGGATAATTCTTCTATAATAACTTGTGATATGACATCCTGGACAGCACAGAACCTTAATGCACAAGCTACTGCTCATAAGTAGAATTTCCTAGCCAGACTCCCATGCTTTTACAAATCCTTGCAAAGAAGTTGAAAGAGTTCAGATTACTCCAGTCAAAAGGTAAGGGTGAGAGGAGAAGTTATACAGGAGGAATGTGCAAAACCCAAACCTGCATTTTTCACAAGTGTTTCAGTGGCTGAATCCCAAAAGCATTTCTCTCTCTTCTCCCATAAAAACAAAAATAATCACCCAGAAGCTCCATCCTTAGCTCTGAAAAGTAAAGCGGAAGGGAAGAAAGGCAGAAGATCTGGATAACTAGGCAGAGAGAGGATGCTTCAGACCAAAGAAGACAAAAAGGAAGAACACATTGCAGAAAACTTGTGGCTGTCACCAAAATGTCAAGAGTTTCTGATTTTTTCCCCCCGTAACATACAGCAGCGACTACCTCATACTGTAACATTGCAGCCTTCTGCAATTTCCCTTGCTGCACGATCGCTGCATTCAGGAGCAACAACCGTGAAAGGCAGACTTTTGGGACAGCCTAACACTGTGATGGTTAACCTTGGCACTCCAGATTTCTTGGACTTCAATTCCCAGAAGCCCAAACCCCCGTGAACTCGCACAAATGGGTTTACTGAGATTCATCCAGCCTGCGCCTCCCTCGTTGCTCCCAGAAGCAGAAGTAAAACGCGCCCGTATGGAGGGTTAACCCAGAAGAGCCTTAACCGTACGGGCATGTTTTACTTCCACTTCCGGGAGCAACGAGAGAGGCGTGGGCCAGATGAATATCAATAAACCCATTCGTGTGGATTCACGGGGGCTTGGGCTTCTGGGAATTGAAGTCCAGGAACATCTGGAGTGCCAAGGTTAGCCATCACTGGCCTAACAGGACCTTGTGTGTTATTACAGAGAGAGAAAGGAGAATGAAATCACTCCTCAGTAAGGTAAGCAGGAGTAGATTTTTGCATAGAATTACCATAAAGGCCACTTAGTTATGGTACAGTACTTTTTTTCAAAACAATGTCCCAGGATCAGAATTTATTCATTCCACATAACTGGGTGTACACCTTCTTCATTACTGCATTTTTAAACAGTACATTAAATATTTTATACTTGCATGCATTCCATATTTTAATTTTACTTCTTTTATTTATTTTCATTATAAGCTCCATGGAGTCTCATTCCCAGGGGAAAGGACGGTACTAAAGCAAGAAAATAAGTAAATGCTTTTTGTACTTGGAACCAACAAATTAAATTCTTTAAGTAGCTCAGTGGGCAATACATCATTTGTGACCTAGTGAGAATTAAGGGATTAGACATAGAAAAGGTGAGTTTCGAGGGGGGATTGGACAGTAGAGTATAGGAGCGACACATAATAAAGAAAGGAATTTGAAAAGTACAGGGGGTTGCTGATCCTATTAAACAATTTGGGAGGGAGATGTTTTCAGAAATTCTTGCTGATCAAATGAAAATCACCCAGAGGACCTATCAAGGATCCAGATTTACCTTCTGTCCAGACTCAAACCTGTATTTTTCATCTCCTCCTGTTGAAGTTTCAAAACTTGTAATCCTTCCCTTGTCCCTTTGTCATCTTTCAGATCCAAACTTTAGCACACATTTCACACAACTTTTACTGGCAGTACTCCATCTATAGAACCCTGGGAACTGTGGTTTGCTCTAGGTGCCCCATAGAAGGACCCCATCCTATTAAAACATTTGACACCAAACAGTCAAGACTAAGGGCAGAAGGCAGTTGCTGCAATGGAAGATATCAACAGCTGGGCCGAGGTCAGTGAGAGGCTTTGGTCTGATTTCTTATGCAGGCTGATTCCCAGCTGCAGCTGAAGAGCCCTTTGGAAACTCCACATATGAGCTCCTTGTTGGAGTGGAGTCAGAGAAGGAGAAAAAGGGAATGTGTGTTAGATAAATCTAGTATACAACTTTTCACAATCTGCTGTTCTCCAGATAGGCTGGCTTACAACTTCCATCATGCCCAGTGAGAGGTGATGGATACTCTAGTACAGTGATGGCGAACCTTTTGTCCAAGGAGGAGGAGGCATGCAGGGAGACACTACACGTGTGCACGCACCCATGCAACTCACAAGTGTGCCTCAAGCAGCACATGTGTGTGCGCATGTACCTGCTGCCTCCCAGATGGGATTTTAGCCTCCCCTCTTGCCTCCCCATTGGTGGGGGGAGAGGGGTGGGTGGGGAAACAGCGCTACTATTGGCATCGGCGGCCTGAAGCAGAGCTTGATGACGATGGCACACGTGCCAACAGAAAGGGCTCTGCATGCCACCTCTGGCACATGTGCCATTGGCTCACCAACACTGCTCTAATCTAACACAGCAGAAGAACACTTAGTCCAGGAAGGCAGATTGGGAAGAAACCTGTGATTTAATAGGAGTAAGTAGTACTTGAAGGATTTGATTGCCGAATGGCATTCTTGGAAATCTACATTATGTTTGCATTTCCTCTTGCCTCTGGCACCACCCTGGATCTGCAATATGACCTTCCTGGTTCTTTTCCTTTCCTTTATTGCCCTTGACAGTAACATCTTAAAATGAAAGGGAAAATATGTTAAAAGACTGTCCATTACTACCTGTTTTGCTACCCTTTCCAGATTATTTTTGGTTACACATAACATAAAAATACTTAGCAAGAATCAGACGCTCAAGAGTTACCAGCCCAATCTTATTCCCCTCCCTGGTCTCCTTGCCCTGGCAGCTAGAAATCCTGTGATCTTCAGATTGGTGTTGGCTTGCCTTCAGCAAAGCCACAGAGAGAGAAAGAGAGAGAACACAAAGCCCCACTGCCATCTGGGGCTAGGCCAGCAGAGTTGGGAAAGGAAGGGGGGTACACGGCTGGCTGATGAGCAAAGAGAAATATGGGCTCTAGACTAAACCAGGAGCAGACAGTTCCTGGTTGCCATCCTCGAAGCTCTCCCCCTGCAAAACATGAGGTTTCTCCCTTGGGAAACAAAGGGAAGGAGGTGCCTGACTGCCTCATCCAAATCTTCTGTGGTGGGAGCTGGATGCCACCCTCAAATCTAGACCAGCATGACAACTCTTCCCTCTTTAGACCCATTCCTCCAACAGACACCCTTCATCAGAAATCATTTTCATCTCACTTGGCCTGTATGCCTGATCCCATCAAACATCTCTTCTTGGCCTATCCCTGTTGCTCAATAGCAGTTAGTGCACTCTGCATCCCCTACCAACCACCAAAACACCCTTCAAACAACTCCCTGCTTATGGGTCTTTGAAAGACTCTCCCCCATCCCTTAATAATGAGTGAGAATGTCAAGTGGCCACTCAAGTCACTTCCCTTCCACCTATGAAACCAGTACACTCAGTGGTCACCCTCCCAGCCAATGTGGCTACTTCGCTACCACACCTCCGCCTCCACCTTTCCTTTGCTTTTCATGCATACCAGTGCAAACCAGGTAAGCTCCACAGGGTGTCTGAGTTGGCCAGGGTCCCTCCTTGTATGAAGGAATGCTCAGAAATATTCTGCTTGTGCAAGTAGTTGGGTGGTAGGACCAGCCTCTTCGACTTTTAATTAAATACATGCATGCCATCAAGTTGATTCGAACTTACAACCTGTTCAGCATTTCTTAGGCCAAGGATTCTCAACCTATGGCCCGTGGGCCGGATGCAGTCTGCGGCACCATTTCATGTGGGCCCCCACTGCCTCCACCACGCCTGGAAGTACCATATGGTGGAGGAAGGGCAAAATGACTATCCAGCCCCTGAAGCTGTCTGAGGGAATGTGACCTGGCCCCTGGCTTTAAAATGTTGAGAACTCCTGTTTTAGGCATAGAGTACTGAAATGGCCTCCTATTCCTTTCTTCTAAGGGTGTTCTGGGATTGTGCAACTTTCTCAAGAATACACAGGTTGACTATTCTCCTGGAAGTGTGTGTGTGTGTGTGTGTGTGTGTGTGTGTGTGTGTGTGTGTGTGTGTGTGTGTGTGTGTGTGTGTGTGTGTGTGTGTGTGTGAGAGAGAGAGAGAGAGAGGAATTCACATAAAGATGCAAAAATCCAATTCACTACATCTCTTCCAAACACACTCACATTTTTGCACTGAATTCTGTTCATATTGCAAACACATCTTTCCTCTGTTACACATTTATCTACACATTTTAATTGATGCATGCCTTCCCCTGCTGTGACCAAAGTGTGCTTTTGCAGGGGGAGGTGTTTGCTTCCCATTGTAAGACTTTCTGCCTCTTTCTTGTTGAATATATGCACACTGTACTCCTCAAAAACCTTGCAAATGTGTGAGTGCTTGAGGCAGCATGTCATTCTTTTTACAATCAACCTGGCGGATGTGAAAACACTCTCCTCCAAAATGTCAAATCCAGTAAGATTTTTTCTATCCACAACCTGTAATCCAGGAGACGAAGGCCGGAAACAAAGTGGTTTGTTTCCAAGGCAATCGCGCGTCAGCCGTGGTTTTTTTAACGTGCACGCCGGCTGCCCTGCCTACTCCATACTTGCGTCCTTCAGCCTTATTGGCTGAGGGGTGGCGTGGAGGATGCTGGGAAGCATAGTTTTTTTGTTCGGGTTCGTGGGGCATTGGCCCCACTTTCAGCTTCCGGACCCTTGCGGCGATGCTCACAGGGTCAAAAGGTAAGTGTTGACAGCTCGTTACGGGATAGTAGGGACGGGTGTGGCCACGCATGCTGGACACACACAGCCCAACCCCCTTCTTATAGATATAGATATATACAGTGTATCTGTGTGTTGTCCCTCATTATCACTGCATAATATTATGCGACACCATGTTCTGTGAGACATTACCCTCAACATAGCTTAAATCAGCCATCTTTCTCAGGGTGGGGGATTAATAATACATGCATAATTGAATGTAACAATAACATGGATGGATAGATAGGGACTTATGGGCCACCCTGTATATAATCTTTTTGTAAGCTGCCCTAAATGGTGTTTACACCAATAGGATGGGGTATAAATAAACTAAATAAATAAATATATTAAGCCACACTATCAAATATGACCCATATGTTTGTGCCCAGAGCCTGAGCTAATATGCAATTTTTGTCCATGACTTTTGATACAATAGTTTACTCACCAACATAAATCACATCCTCATGTAGTAGTCTCTCTCTCTACCTTCCTTCATTTTCTGCTTTGTATAATGGGCTAATCAGCAACAGTCTGCTGGGAGGTAGAGAGGTTATGGTCCCTCTAATTTTGTAGTATATTTGTGGGACAAACAGCCTGCCCCACCCAGCCCCACAGAGGCACAAAAGTTGCCAGCAAAACCACCACACAGCTAGTAATTATCTATTTACTAAGCCTGAAGATGGCAATTCTTTCGCTCTTGCAGATAGCACAAAGGGTAATTCAGAGCAAAAGGAAGAGTCATCTCTAACTAGGAATTAACTTGAGAATGACAACAAATCCTGAGTCAACTCAGTTCTTGCCTCCCTTCATGCCTGTCAAGTTTTAGATTTGAAAATAAGGGAAATTTTGAGCCATACACCCTCCCCACCAGGCCATGCACCCTCTTCCCCACAATCCAGGCCCATCCAAGAGCTTAGAAGAGGAGGAGCCAACAGAGCCAGGGAGGAGGTAAATACTGTAATTTTAAAACCCTTTCCCCATTCACTCCCACATAATTTCATAACATGGTGATTTTTTATGGAACTGTTTTTTACACTTATATCAGTTAATTATCTACTGTCGTAGCCTTGTGTACCTCAATTTCATTTTAAAAAAATCTGTGTTTAAGACAGGACCACGGAAATATCCTATTTATGTTCTATGCAAATATGCTTGAATTTGATTGGCTCATTGTCTCTTGCCTTTAACACCCTCTTTCTCAGGAGAGAGAGAGCGCATCAGTTTCAAGTCTGACTTAGATACTGAAGAAGAAGCAAAGTATAAGCTTTGCCACTGACCTATGGGGCCTTCTCCACCCTACTCCACCCCTTCCATCCACAGTCTTCTAATCTAGATAATACAAAGGCACTATGACTTCCTGAGGCACCAAGTTAACCCTGGAAAGAATATTCTGAGTGGAAGAGCACCCAGGCCAAGTGGAGAAGGAGCTCAAAGCTTCCCAATTCTCCTCTGGCTTTCCTCCTGTAGGAACGGAGTCTGCAGCATTTTAGGCAACAACATTGGAAAAGATTATGGGAACCTGGATTCATAGATTCTTTTTTCAGAAGGCATTCCTCTGTAGAAAAACTGTAACAAAACGCTCACCTACTTTGAGGGATTTCCTCCCTCCCCAAAGTTTAATAGAACTTCCAGTCTTGCAGGGACCTGGCTGTGTTTATTATTACTGGAATGGCCAACCTAGTCAGTGACATTCACCGTCTGGGTAAGTACTTTGGGGAGTAATGGAAAGGAAGCAATAAACTAGATTTTTGTGTTCATGCGCACACATTTACATCTGTGCATATCCGCTTTGAAATGTACAAGAGGGGCAAAAATAAAGGGCTGGAACCTGTGGGTGGGGTGGGGAAATATCAGAAACAGTGTTTTTAAACAATGATTCCTGAGGGTACCTGAAAGGTAATTGTTGCATTCTGTTTCACATTTCACTTGGTTCCCCCCTTTCCATTACTATTTTTCAGAGAGGTAGCCAAGTTAGTCTTTCAGCAACCATAAAAACAAAACAAAAATACCCGTGGCACTTTGAAGACTAAAACACATGTACTGTACTTCCATCTGAGTTTTCACAGAGCCACCTCTTCAGTCACAATCATTTCCACAAGAAAGCAGTCACAGCATTTCCCGGGAGCTGCAGTTCTTCAGGAGGTGCCGTCTAGCCAGCCTAAAAGGCAGTGAGAGGACGCTTTCCAGGAAACACAGCAGTAGATTTTGGAGGACAATTTTTCTTTTTTGTACATTAAAAAATGAGAAGGAAAACCTGAGATGGACTGGGGTCTGTGAAAGAAATGTAAATACAGTATCTGTAGGTGTACATCTGTAGACTGGAACTCCCAGAATTCTCCCTGGGCTTTTCTGGGAGAATTCTGAGAGTTGGAGTCCAAAATGAATGAATGACATTTCCTGACTAAATATGCAGGAAAACAGCTCCCATCATGGGACAAGGAGAATTACAGTCCATCATATATGAAAGCCATCAAGTTGGGAATGGCTGTTTTTCAAAGACATTCCACCCATTCCTTCCAAACAGGCCAAATGGAGAACAAAAATCTACCAATGACAGGAACCATAAAAGAGAGAATGTCCCAGATGAACAGGGATCATTGGCACATAAACTGCAGACCTGGACGACCTGCCAGGAAGGGAATTCTGACCTCAACCCATTCTTTGCTTCAACCAACCCTTCCTGCAATTTAATTTTTTGTTAAAAAAAAAGTCAATGCAGTCACTTCCCGCCTTAGATTTCCTAACAGCCAACACTGCCTAGTGCTTCACATCAAAATGCTAATTTGCAAACACTGCAAGGTTCACACTTTTAAAAGCTAGTGGCAACTTTCAGGGAAAGCTTATAGTTTTGTGGAGGAGCACATGCTTTTATGCAGAAGCTCCATATTCAACCCCATGCCCAGAAGCTCCAGTTTAAATTAGTTTTTAGGTCCATACCCGATGAAGAAAATGGTGAAGCTGTTAGAAAATGGGCAGAATTCCATTCAATGTGTTTTATATATGATATTAAACTATCCAGTTTATTTAGCAATGGCAGATGCAAAGAGACTATCATCCAGATCCAATTTAGTAACCTATAGCTCAACAGTGCATTAAGAGCATAGGTGACCAAAACCCAAACACTCAGCACAGACCCAATCCATGTCAGATTTACTTAGACAGCCGTGTGATCCTCACACAAAATAAATGCAGGAGGAAGATGATACCTTTATAGGATGCAGATCAGCTTAGCTATCTATTCCATTACGTAGGACAGTGATGGCCAACCTTGGCACTCCAGGTGTTCTTGGACTTAAATTACCAGAAGCCCAAGTCAGCACTCCTGGTGATCAGGGCTTCTGGGAAGTGAAGTTCAAGAACACCTAGAGTGCCAAGGTTCGCCATCACTGCTGTAGGAGGTATAATTTTACAGAATGGCTAGATGCCGCTGTGCTTCAGAGTGCTCATCAACCAGAGAACTATGATCACTTTGTAATTTCCATTTTGGAATGTTTTCCTGCCTCAATTCCAAAAGAGTGTTGAACCAATTACATCCCAGGTTTCACTCCAGTAATACACGCCTGAAACTTAAATTATATTTCACACTTTGGAGAACATCCTTTTAGTAAACATCCAATAAAAGCTGGGAGAAATCTGATCTCGCTCCTTGCAGAAACAAAAAGAATTCACTGGACAGATATTATAACAGAGCATGACATGGTAAGAAGCAGCTAGAAAGATTGCGGACTATAGAAAAGACTGAAAAACTATCCAAACAAAAGGACACCATATGCAAATATAACCCCAAACCAAATAACACACTAACTGCTCCTGACAGGGCAGATCAACCAACGCAAAATAAAAATAAAACATTGAAGAAATATTTCAGAGCAAATCCAACAAACTTTCTACTACATATTGGCAGAATAAGAGGAAGCCATAAAACGATGCAGAAATAGCAAAGCAGTGGGACTTCATGATATCCGGATCAAAAAAAATGAAACAATTTGGGCAAACCACAAAGGAATGGCTCCTTCAGCTCTTTAATAACTGCTGAATGAACAACCAAATTCCAATAATATGATGGAAGATGAAAGGAACCACTGTACTGAAAACCAGGCAAAGAACCATCAGACCTCAAAAAGCTGTAGGTCATTCTCCCTAGTATGCCATTTATACAAAATCTTGGAATGAATGATATCAAATTGTCTAGTCCAGTGATGGGCAGTCTTGGCCCTCCAGCTGTTCTTGAACTTCAATTCCCAGAAACCCTGACCAGCTGGTGTGTTGACTTGGGCTTCTGGGAATTGAAGCTCAAGAACAGCTGGAGGGCCAAGATTGCCCATCACTGGTCTAGTCCCTAAAACTGAATTCTTTTATTTCCAGAAGAGGCATGCTTTAAACCTGGCCACAGCTGGGTGGGTGGACTCAAAGGTTCCCTCATCTGCATAAATGAAACTCCTGGAGTGTGGGAACAGTTGATAATTTGTGTAGATGTTAAAATCTGTACAGCTGTACAGATCAAATCTAATGATGTTGAAATACATAAAATAACTAGAGTAACTTGTCAGCCTTAAATTGATGTCTGACGCTGTCCTCCAGCAACTGCTGGTCAAAAAGCTCACTTCCTTGCTGAAGATCATAGATTAACAGAAATGGTCCTCTTTCTCATTCAAAACCAAATATTCTTTGTTGAATTTCAAGGGAGGCATAATAGTTGCTGGAAAAATCAGAGGAACTGTCTCCCCACAGGGTAGCCTCTTCCAATCATAACTTTTTAACATCTACACAAATTATCAACTGTTCTCACACTCCAGGAGTTTCATTTATGCAGATGAGGAAACCTTTGAGTCCACCCAGCACCAGTTAATCTCTTTCCTTATATTATAAAAAAAAATAAGCAGTTGAAACCAAAACCTTTAAAACACAGGTCTGTGCTTTCTACTTAAAGAACAGAGAAGAAGCTTTGAGCTAGCTGGAAAGGCAAGATTTTGGAACATAGTCCTATACCAAAGAATTCGGGCATTGCTCTGGATCAAACTTTGACCTACAAAAAACATTGTTGAAACAATAACAAACAGAAAGTAGCTGCCAGAAATAACATAACATAGGAACCCGGCTGGGTCAGACTGGGGTGCACACCCACAAACAATAAGAACAACAGCTTTGAATCCTGTGCTGTTCCACAGCAGGATATGCTAGTGCTATATTGCATCAATCAGCAGGTGCCAAACAAGTGATTGTCACTCTTAATTAGTCATGTCAGATTATTACTGACAGCCTGATATCTATCCTCACTGAAAAAGTGTATTACTGTACAATATTTGCCTGGCCTTGCCCCTCCAGAAGTATCTCAAGATGTGCCAGCAAAGAAGTAACAAAAAAAGGACCAAACCCAACTTGTTGGGTCATAGACACCTACTCCTAGGTAAAGGTCACCCTTGCTTGAAATACAGTCGTATCTGACTCTAGGGCTCAGTGCTTATCTCTGTTTACAGCCAAAGAGCCAGCACTGTCTGCCTCTGCAGATGTTTCTGTGGACAAGTGGCAGGCATGCCTCAACACTGGAGTGCATGGAATGCTGTTTACCTTCCCACCGAAGTGGTACCTATCTATCTACTTGCAATTTCTTGTTCTCGAACTGCTAGGTTGGCAGGAGCTGGGACAGAGACAGAAGCTCATTCCATCATGCAGTACTCGGGTTTTGAACTGCTGACCTTCCATTCGTCAAGTTCAGCGTCTTAACCACTTGAGCCATCGCAGTCCCCCACCAACTCCTAGACATCAGCTAAAATTGGGGAAATGCTTTTGGGATAAATCTCAAGCTCTAAATATTAAATCAGAAGATATTAGGCTAAAACTATAGAGAGCAAAACCAAAACTCCTTGTTGAATGGATGAATCCCAAAGAATATCTCTCATCAGGACAAAATTCTGGCTGGACCATATAATAGACTTTGAAACTAACTAGGAATCTCAGAACAATCATGTAAAATGAGAATACTTGGATAAAAGACAGTTTTTCTGTGAATGTGGAGACATTCAATCAATGCAGATTTATGTGAATGCAATTTATGCCTAATCATATGTACAAATGAAGATCTAATAGCCTGCCAAGACAACGCGATTGAGATAGCCTGCTTCTAGTAAAAAATGTCTAATCATAATACCGTACTTTAATTTGCTTTGAATATTTTATATACATCCATAATTTTAAATTGTTCAATACACAGATAAAAAAAAAGAAAGTGCCTTTTTCTGATAGCATTAGATTTGTAACATAACAAGAAATAAGTTCCTTTCAGTTCCAGTTTGACATGTGTCCCAGGTAAAGTGATGGAAACCATCCTAAAAGATAGAATTAATAGGCACATAGAAGAGAAGGCGCTGCTAAAGGAGAGCCAACATGGCTTTTGCAAGGGCAAATCATGCCTCACTAATCTGTTGGAATTTTTTGAGAGTGTCAACAAGCATGTGGATAAGGGGGATCCAGTTGACATTGTTTATCTGGACTTTCAGAAGGCTTTTGACAAGGTCCCACACCAAAGGCTCTTGAATAAACTTAGCAGTCATGGAATAAAGGGACAGGTCTTGTCCTGGATCAGCAACTGGCTAAGGGACAGGAAACAGAGGGTAGCACTAAATGGACACTTCTCCAAGTGGAGGGAAGTAAAGAGTGGGGTCCCCCAAGGTTCAGTACTGGGACCCCTGCTTTTCAACCTCTTCATAAATGATCTAGAGGTAGGAGTAAAAAGCAAGGTAGCCAAATTTGCTGACGACACTAAATTATACAGGGTAGTGAAAACTGTGAGAGATTGTGAAGAGCTCCAGAGGGATCTCTTGACACTGGGGGAGTGGGCAAAACAGTGGCAAATGAGCTTCAACATCAGTAAGTGCAGAGTGATGCATGTTGGGGCAAAAAAACCCAATTACATTTATAAACTGATGGGGTCTGAACTCTCTGCGACCATCCAGGAAAGGGACCTTGGTGTCCTGGTGGACAGCTCAATGAAGGTGTCAACCCAGTGTGCCTCAGCAGTGAAAAAAGCAAACTCAATGTTAGGGATCATTAGGAAGGGTATAGAAAATAAGTCAGCAAGTGTCATTTTGCCTCTTTATAAATCTATGGTGAGGCCCCATCTGGAATATTGTGTACAGTTCTGGTCGCCATACCTCCAGAAGGATGTTATGGAGTTGGAGAAAGTACAGAGGAGGGCAACCAGAATGATTAGGGGACTGGAACACCTTCCTTACCATCTGAGGCTGCAACGGTTGGGCCTTTTCACTCTTGAACGACGGCGTCTAAGAGGTGACCTGATTGAAGTTTATAAAATCATGCACGGTGTGGACAAAGTAGATAAGGAAAAACTGTTTTCCCTATCGCACAACACTAGAACTAGGGGACACTCCATGAAACTTTTGGGTACTAGTTCTCAAACAAATAAGAGAAAGTACTTTTTCACCCAGAGGATTACTGGTCTATGGAACTCCCTGCCAGAAGAAGTGGTGACAGCTGTCAGTCTTGACAGCTTTAAGAAAGGATTAGACAAGTTCATGGAGGACAAGGCTATCAATGGCTATAATTATGGCTACCTAAGGACAACCTCCGGGTTGGAGAGATAGGCAGGATATCTCTCAATGCCATTTCCAGGGAATCCTAAGCAGGTGAAGGCATCTCCTTGGGAATACCCTGAAGGAAATGGTGAGCCACTGTGTGAGACAGAATGCTGGACTGGATGGGCTGTGGCCTGTTCCAGCAAGGCTGTTCTTATGTTCTTATGTTCTTATGTTTTCTTTTACAATGTAACTCTTCAGTTAGTGCTGTCACTGTGGCTGTGGTATAAATAAATGAAAGACGACCATACATTTGAAGCACTGCACTTGTTTATGTTATGTTGCTACAAATCTTTAAAGTAACTATTACAATTACTTTTGAGAAGTGAAATGACACATATTTGGCAAAATAACCTTTGGAGGAGGGAGAGATCTACTCCATTGTTATGTTTTATGTCGACAATAGCTGCATTCCTGTATAATAATAATTTCATGTCAGAAATTACTCTGGGTTGAAAAGATTTTTGCAGAGAAACTCCACTCAGGGGATACCCAAATGAGGCTCCTTTCATGTCCCCAAGACCTGGGACAGAGACGGGTACCTGGGTCTCGAACCGCCGACTTGCCAGCCTTCCAGCTAACAAGGCAAGCTTCTTAACCACTGAGCCACTGCAAGCCCTGTGAAGCGGCTGGATCCATCATGGCAGACTGCTTGGCAAATAGCAACCATTATCTGTGGTCCTTAGCAATCTTTCCTCTTGTACTTTAGGAGGACTAGTTTTGATAATTCTGTGCTACTTTCCCAAGATAATGCATTCTCCAGGAGTACAGGATGAAGACAGAGGAGATGGAAACTTGTCAACCCTATCCTTAGTGCCTCAGGTTAAGCCAAGGTCACATGAAATTGGGAGATCACAGTGCTAAGCCTGCTTGTTTTACATTCCCTTTTTTTCCAAAGAAGAGCAGGGCACGTTCTAAGGATGGGCAGGTTCTTACCCCTTCAGTAACAAAGTTCTTCACTTTCTAAATTTCGGTGCCCAGGGCTTGACCCCATTCTATCTACATGTTATGACCAGCCTACTTTCAGCAAGCCACCCACTTGCCAGCCACCCACTTGCCATAGCAAGCACTGGCAAGAAGACTAAAGCTGTGACTTATACAAGTCCATTCTTGGATTCTTTTTTTTAAAATTGTATTTTTATTGATATGACCAAAAGTTACATACAAAATAATATAATCCTAAAGAGGTGGAGAGAGAACTGTACAAAATCAATACCTAAACTGACATTGCACCCTCCACTGGGACCATTAGAGACACAATCTATTCCATTTTATCATAAAATTTTAGGATGACCCACACCCCTTCCAGAAAGAAATCACATCTTGGATTCTAAGGGATGGGATGGCCAGGTTCTCTCTCTCTAGCTTTCAATAATAATTTTGTGTCAGAAATTATTCTGGGTTGAAAGGTTTTTTTTCCTGGAGAAATTCTGCTCAGGGGACACCTGAATGACAATCCTTTCATGTCCCCAAGATCTTTTCCCACTGAAGTGGTCCCTATTTATCTACTTGCAGTTTCTTGCTTTCAAACCGCTAGGTTTCAATGGGAAAAAAGAGACCGAGTTAGTTCACAGCAATGGCAGACTCAGAGCCAGACTTTAACATCAAGTGAGGGTGGGAAGCCATTGTTCTTTCTGAGCAGCAGGGACAGCCCCACCATTAGGCAAAGGGAGGTGGTCATCTCAGACAGCAGATGCTGGAGAGAAAGGGCAACTGTACCATGTCTTGCTCCAGTTCCACCCAACTGTGGTGGAAAATAGCAATAGCAATTACAGTTATATACTGCTCCATATCAACCTTGGAAGGATGGAAGGCTGAGTCAACCTTGATCCCCATCAGGATTGAACTCACAAGATTTTGGCTGCATTACATCAGCTTAACCACTACACCACCAGGGCTCTTCCAAGATGTTACTTACATGCCCATCAGGCAACATTCAACTGCCAGTCTAGTCAGCTTCTGTGTGTGGCATGGCAGGGGAGGCACCACCTTGTCTTTTGTCTCAGGCAGCAAAAGAAATCTGGGGCTGGCAGCCATATGCAGGTGGAAACACCAGGGAGCAATTATGGCTTAGAAGAGAAGGGGCGCTTTTCCTTCTCTGAGTATAGACACACCAAGGAACTTACTCCCACAAAGACACCGATTGACTTGGCACGGTTAAGTTCACAAGGGAGCTTCTCCTGCAACACAAAGTCCCACCTAACAAAAACATGCTCAGATTTCCACAATCTGCTTCCAGCCTTGTTCCTGTGACAAGCATAGTTATGTCATGTTAAAAGTGATGATGATGTGAGTTAATAGCGAAAGGGGTGGGTATGGGTGATACTATAGGAAGACTGAGAGGACTGTATTTCCTTGTTCCATCCCACCACTGCAAAACTCAGCACATCCACTCTAGCCAGGAAGCAGAAGCAGAGCAAGCTCCCCATCACTGCATGGAAACCAGTCCCATCATTCCTAGACATCAAGACAAAGAAGGATAGGACTTACTATACAGTACCATATAAGGGAAGAATAAGAGGCAGTGGTGGGATTCAATTTTTTTTACTACCTACTCTGTGGGGGTGGTATGGTGGGCGTGACCAGGAGGAAAGCCTTGCATTGCACCTGAATTAGGACTACAGTACTTTATTTCAAAACTTGGATGGGCAGGGCCAGCCAGAATTTCTGCTCCTGGTTCTGGCAAACTGGGGGCAAACCTGCTGAATCTCACCACTGATAAGAGGAAAGGAGCTGGCTGGATAGCTCAGTGGTTTAAGGCATCCGATAGGTGAGCCAGAGGTGGAGAGTTTGATTCCGCACTGTACCTCCAGAGAGAAGAGCCAGCCTATGTTGCCTTGATCAAGCTGCATAGTCCCAGGGCAGCCCCAGAAGAAGATAATGATAAAACACTTCTGCATATTCTGCACTTAGAAAACCTTGGAAAGGGTCACCATAAGTCAGAATCAACTTGACAACACACAATTGTTACTAAAGAGGAAAGGGATTCTTTAACACCTTCAGGACCCAAAGTTTTGCCAACTGCACTGAGGAACATTAGCATCCCAGCTGCCAGGTAAGAAAGCTGCCTTCCAAATCCTTCCTGAACCCACAACACCAGGTTATTCATGTGGGGATCTGAGACTGAGTGATTTGGGTCTTCTAAACCCAACAGCAAACTTGGCAGACTTTGTTTAAGACTCTTCTTAGGACATGGATGCCACATTAGAAGGGTGTGTACTACAGGTAAAGACTGCATATTAGTTAATGCTTTAAAAAACAAAAGCCCCCACAGCCCATTCTTTTGTACCTATAATTAGGGGAGATTTAAACTGGAAAGGTGGAGATCCCCCTTCTGAACACTTATTCAATCTCTCTCTCTCTCTCTCTGTTTTTGTTGTCAGTATGTTTTAGCTCTCATCTCTGCAAACACAGCTCAAGAGCACAGCAGATAGTCTGTCTTGATTAATCCAGAGTGCAATTTAAATACATCCTCTACAGAGGATGCATGTTTACTTGCAAATAATTAAGACCCTGCAAATTAAACAAGACTCGTTGCCAAGCGAATAAGACTGCAACCCAAACAGGCTTTCTGGAGAACTAGCCCACAAATATGCATCTGGAGTTATTTCTGCCATGTCTGTGTGTGTTTGTGGTGGCACCAGTGAAATGTGAAAACTACCTGCCAGACACATGGTATCTAGGAAGTGAAAACATTATGTTCTTCCCAGCTTTACTGGTCTCCTAAACATGCTGCCCCACCTCTGCGACTCAGGACCATGCTTTTTGGTTACTGGTGCATATATGGACTTATGTACATGTACCAGCGTGAGAAAAGTTAACGTGCACCGAGGAGGACCTTATGTGGGCAAGAGGAAATGCTGTTAATGTGGCCTGATATTGGGCAGATGTCATATAGCCCTTTAAAACTCTATTTTGTTTTGAGATGTGTTAATTTTAGCTTTGTATGTTATTATATGCTGGTGGTGCCTCTGACACAAATAAAGAAAAGAACTCTTTTGGACTACAAATTTTCAAAATACACGCCAGCCAACCTGGCCTCGAAGGATCGTGGGAGATGTGGTCCAGGGGAAATAACATTCCCATGCTCTGAACAAGCATTTTTAATCATCAGTGATCCACTGTCCACCCCAGATGAGGGAGACTGGGAACACCCAACACCATTGCTACTACCATCCTTCCAAGCAGCAGCCTCTTTCCATCCCAAGAGTTGAGTAAGGAAAAAAACGTTCTCAGTCCCTAGCTCTTTAAGAGAACAAGGCACATCCTGGCCAAAGAGGAAGGGAATCAATCTATCTGAACACACTTTCTCCCTCTTTTTGCCAGTTACCACCAATTTGGGCAGAGTCCAGCAGTTCCCCAGGGCGGGATTATATGGGATAAAGGCACTCTGCTCCTCCACATCTGTGCCATTGTCCAGCAGCACATTCAGAGCGAAAGTGTCGTCGGAGAAATGGGGTTTCCTTCCCATTCTCAAGTACTTTTTTATTCACCAAATCCCCCTCTTCCCCTTTCTCAAAGAATAAATAAAGAAATCACAGAGGCACACAAGGCAACGCTGCCAAAGAGAAAACCCGGGTTAAGTTCTTGAGCCGGGTCAATTCCTTTGGCTGAGCATAACCTGGGGGGAAGGGAGGTGGGCCAGATCTGGCACCCGGTCTCGTGCAAGGATCTATCCCACTTCGGATCTCCAACCCACTACTACCCCTCCCACACACACACACATCCAAGACCAGTCCCCACAAAAGGTGGGCTCAGGATTGCCACCCCGCCCCCAACTCGATCCCATCTCCCACCCCCCATCTCTCTAACAAGAGTGGCGGGGGTGAGCTCCGATTACAGGAAATGCTTGGTCCCGAGCCTGCTGGGGGCCTGGGGCTGACTCCAAGAGGCAAAGGCGCGCGCGCGTGTGTGTGTGTGCGTGTGTCCTCCTGTCCTGGCCCTGTGAGCACCCCAGGGCGCGTCTCTCTGATGGGAAGAGCAGTGGCAGCCGCAGTGGCCCTCCGTCGTCTCCCCAGCGAGAGTGGCGGGGCGGTGGTGCGCGGCTCCTGCCGAACGCAAGCGAAGAAAGGGAAAAAAAAAAGGGGGGGGACGGGACGGCCGGGTCTGCAACCACTTAGAGCCGCGGAGCGGCGAGGGAAGCGGGCGGCGGGCCAGGCCAACAAGGGGAGAGGAGCCGGGAGCGGGGGGGGGGGGGGGGGATGTGTCGCGGCCGCCTGCCGCCCAGCCAATTCAGCCGCGTCCAAGTCAGTCCCGAACTCGCGAACTTCGCCTGGCGCGGGTCAAATTCTCCCAACGCCGCCTCACGCCTTCGGCCTTCGTGGGCGTGTGAACGCGCTCGCCCGCCCCCCACACCCACACCCACACACACCCATGAATGAAGGCCTCCCCGCAAGGCATAGGTTCCACCAAGGAAACCCCCTCCCCCTCTTATCTGCAGTGAGTGTGTGTGAGAGAGAGAGTGGTTGTGTGTGTGTGAGAGAGAGAGTTTTGTGTGAGAGAAAGAGTGCGTGTGTGTGAAAGTGTGCGTGTGTGAGAGAGTATATGTCTGAGAAAGTGTGTGTGAGAGTGTGTGCGTGTGAGAGAAAGAGTGTCTGAGAGTGAATGTTTGTGTGTGTGTGAGAGAGGGTGTGTGTGAGAGAGAGAATGTGTGTGTGTGCGTGTGAGAGAGAATGTGCGTGTGTGAGTGAGAGAAAAGAGTGTGAGAGAATGTTTGTGTGAGAGAGGGTGTGTACGTGACAGAGAGAAAGAGAATGTGTGTGAGAGTGTGTGAGAGAATGTGTGTGTGTAAGAGAGAAATAGTGTGTGAGACAGAATGTTTGGGTGTGAGAGAGAGAGAGGGTGTGTGAGAGAAAGAGAGAAGGTGTGTGTGTGAGAGAGAAAGAGAATGTGTGTGAGAGAGAATATGTGAGTGAGAGTGAGTGTGTGAGAGAGAATGTTTGTGTGTTTGTGTGTGTGTGTGTGTGAGAGAGAGAGAGTCAGTGTCCTGGCTGTTCCCCAATGCGTCGTCTCCCCCCTCCTCCACCCCACCACTCCGGCTTCTTCTTCTTCTTACCTTCGCGCCTCCGGGAGGTAAAAATCCACTGCGAAGCCGAACAAGCTGCCCGGGGGTCCGCGCAACAGCGTCGGCGCCTCGGCGTCCAGATTGAATCCCCGGGCGCAAGACAAGCCGGAGCAGAGGAAGAGCAGGGCCCGGGGAAGCACATGGCTGGGGAGGCAGCAGCAGCAGCAGGAGGAGGAGGTGGAGGAGGAAGAGCAGCCGAGGAGGAGGAGGTGGAGGGAAATGGTCCGGAGCGAAGCAAAGCCAAGAGTCCCCCCAGCCGGCGACAGCAGCCACTCCTTCCTGAATCCGATTCCCGAGTCGCCACTCTGCCGCCGCGTCCTCTTTCTCCGAGCAGCACTCGGGACCGTGAGGGGTTCCCTCCCTCCCTCCCTCCCGGACTCTTCGCCTCCCCCCTCTCCTCCCCCCCTTCCCCGCCTCCCTTCCTTCAGTCCCTCTCTCGCCCACCCTCAAAAGGAGGAGCTTTTTCTCGCCTCCCCCTTTCTTTCCCCGCGCACTCGATGGATGGGACGCGCGCGGGCGGGCTGGAGCTCATTACATGATATGGCCCAGGCAGCGCTGGGGACTTCTTGGAGAGCAACCCAGAAAAGTGCGCGCGCGAGCAGGAAGATGGGGAGAAGACAGTGGCCTTTACACACACACACACACACACACACACACACACACACACACACACACACACACACACACACACACACACACACACTCTGGTGACGTCACGATGGGGTTTTCCCTCCTCGGACTGGGAAGTGGGGGGCGCGCCCAGCCAGTGTGGGGTCGAAAGGGTGGGCTGGGATTGGTTGGTCGCCTCCAGGCGAGCCGAGGGGGGCGAGACGGAGTTCAGCTCGGCCAACTTTGGCTGCTCTCTCTCTCTCTCTCTCGGGAGGGCGTAAATGTAAAATTTAAAATAAAACCCGCAAAACCGCGTTTGGGGTGGGGTGGGGGTGAGGATGGGCAAGTCTGGCCAGGTTGGAGATGAGTGTAAGAAGATGAGTGTACCGGCTACTATGGCAGTGGTGGCCAACCTTGGCACTCCAGCTGTTCTGGAACTTCAATTCCCAGAAGCCCTGATCAGCAGGAGTGCTGGCTTGGACTTCCGGGAATTGAAGTCCAAAAACAGCTGGAGTGCCAAGGTTCGCCTTCGCCATCACGGTGCTATGGTAATAGGTAAAGGTTTCCCTTGCTGGAAAGCCAGTCGTATCCGACTCTAGGGTTCAGTGCTCATCTCTGTTTCAAAGCCGAAGAGCCAGCGCTGTCTGCTTCTGCAGACCTTTCCGTGGTCATGTGGCAGGCATGGCTTGACACCGGAGCGCACGGAACGCTGTTTGCTTTCCCACCGAAGTGCTCATACTTGCAATTCCTTGCTTTCGAACTGCTAGGTAGGCAGGAACTGGGATAAAGACGGGAGCTCATTCCGTCCTGCAGTACAGTACTCGGGAATCGAACTGCTGACCTTCCGCCTCCCAGTCAGCCTCTTAGCCCCTTAAGCCACTGCAGTCCTTGCTATGGTAATAGAGTAGATCTTACTGCCAGCGACTCAACAGTTAACTAGCCTTGAGCCACCCTGAGGACTAGTGGCCTTGGGTGGCGAAGTCCAAAGGGAAGGATGATGGTCCCCAAGTGGATTAAATCCCACTTAGATCCATCTTGATGGAGGGCAGCAGCTTCATCAATCTTGGCCTGGGGCTGAGGAGGACTTTGGGTGCCAAATAAGGCTCAGGACCAGAAAGTGACTTGTGAAACTGGTATTATGGGTGTCATGCTGCGCTGCGGGAGGCAGAATGAAAGGCCACAGCATTATATTCCCTGGACAGTCTTTGTGGCTGATCGCCATGAGGATCGCCAATATTCGGAATCGGATACGGCAGAAAAAGAAGGGGAGGATGGCTTTCAGGGCCGCCTAGCGGAGGAGGTGTGTAGCTCTACCCACTGTATCAGGATTGATGAAGCTGCTGCCCTCCATCAAGATGGATCTAAGTGGGATTTAATCCACCTGGGGACCACCCACTTGGGGACCGGTTGGTGTAGTGGGTAGAGCCTTGAAAGCTCTTCTGAGAGACGTCCTTGGTCGGTCGGTCGGTCGGTCGGTCCTGGCTTGGCGTGCTTCCTACACTCATCATCGGTTGGAGAGCGAGCGGATCCGGTTAGGTTGATGGAATCCCTCTCCGGTCGAGCGCCGTGCTGTGCGCGTGTCTACTCGGGAGTAAAGGCATGGAATTGAATGGGCTTGCTCATACTGTAAGATAGCGGGCCCATCGCCCGGTTGGGGTTACCCTCGCTCCCTCCTCCGTCGCCGGGAATCCCCGGCTCGCCCTTTCCCGGCAACGCATTCTCCAAAGGAAACGAAGTGGCTCTCCGGGGAACCCCTGCCGCCTGCCTCGGGGATCCTTGGTTGGGGGAAAGCACATGTTCAGGAGCAGGCTCTGCATCCGAACAGTAGGCACACGAGAGCACTGTAGTCCAATGCATCTGGAAGGCACTGAGCTGCTGTCCACTCAGGATCAGCCCAAAAAAAATGCTTTGACGCCTGGGCCGAAATAGCAATTACATTTAGATACCGCCCCATTGTGTTTAGAGCTCTTTCTGGGCGGTTCACAAGGTAATTTTTGCACACGCACAGACACACACACACACCAACATGCTAGGTACTCAGAAGCTGAGTCAACCTTTGATGATGACCCCACCCACCCACCCACCCACAGGATCGAACTCACAGCGTTATGGCTGCAGTAAAGCAGCTCAACCACTGCGCCACAGGGCAAATTGCGCCTCTCACCCCACCCAATGGAGTCAGGGTGCAGGGGAGGGCCATAGCCAGGATTGTAGATGTGGGTGGGCGAATGAATTTATTTTTTTCAGGATGGACAACAATGTAACACACACACACACACACACACACACACACACACACACACACACACACACACACACACACACACACACACAAAAGCAGCCAGGAGTTTGTGGGTGGGCAAACTGCCAACTCAAAGTGGGTGTCACCCACCCCTGGCTACGGCCCTGGGGTGCAGGGGGTATGCAAAGCCAGTGGAGATGTTTTAGCTCAGGAACCAGAAACCTCTCCCCCTCCCCCTCCCCCTCCCCTAGAACCCTTCCATCCTTGGTGGTGAAAATACAATTAAACAGGTCAAATAACTATTTGATGCTCTGTGGTGCCCTGATTTCTCCTGCCTGAGGCTGCTACTTCACTCTGCCTAATAGTGAAGTAGAAGGTAAAGGTTTCCCTTGCTCAAAAGTCATATCTGACTCTAGGGTTCAGTGCTTATCTCTGTTTCAAAGCTAAAGAGCCAGAGCTGTCTGCTTCTGCAGATGTTTCCGTGGTCACATGGCAGGCATGACTAGACACCGGACTGAAGTGGTCCCTATTGATCTACTTGCAATTTCTTGCTTTCGAACTGCTAGGTTGGCAGGAGATGGGACAAAGACGGGAGCTCATTCCATCCTGCAGTACTCGGGAATCAAACTGCTGACTCCCGCCTTCCAGTCAGCGTCTTAGCCAAACAAGCCACTGCAGTCCCTCAGTGAAGTCGAAAGGTTACCACAAATTGAACCTTAGACCTTCCCTTGTAAAGCAGGGAGCTTTCACCAATCAGTATATATTTGGGTGTATGTGTTTTCCTGGGAGTAAGTTGCACTGAAAGAAAAGACATGACTCATGGCCCTGTCAGTCTGCAATCTGTTTGAAACTCATACTAAAGAATTAATATACCCATACATTTATTGCATACAATATTACTAGTATTGCCAAGAATGTCTTTTTTTTTTAAAAAAGGAAAATACTGTGAACTGAAATCTTTACAGTTTAAACAATAAAAAAAGAAACCATCAATGCTTTCTTAAATTTGATGGAATTTTACACATTCCATATGTGGCTAGCGATCAGCAGGCAGTGGGGAAAATGGCAGGAAGGGACTCTATTTTTCATTTTCAAGGACAGAATTCGCTCTCTGAAACCTCAAATCCTGTTTCAGCATTAACAAGGCAGTGTTTCTTATGGAGAAACAATGGAAGATAGACAGACAGACAGACAGACAGACAGACAGACAGACAGACAGATAGATAGATAGATAGATAGATAGATAGATAGATAGATAGATAGATAGATAGATAGATAGGAAGGCCTGGCTCAGAAGGGGATGTATAATCAGAACTGGGGGGAAAATGAAAAGAAAATAACCAGTATCATCATGGTCTTCAAGCTGAATCTAAAGACTCCCAGGATTCTTGACCACTGGCCATTCTGACTATGGCTAATGGGAGTGGTAGTCAAAAGTAACTGGATGGCACCAGACTGGGGAAGCCTGCTTTATACAACATTAGGTAGTAGTCATGTTTGGATTCATGTTCCTATATGTAAAAAGGATGTTCTAGAGCTCGAAAATACTGTGAGAAGGAAAAACAAAATGACCAAGGGACTGAAGTTTATAATTTGAAGGGCTATTTAATGGGGTGGTAAAGGAGAATTAAGAAAGGAAATGATAGAGCAGAGCAGGGGTTCTCAACCTACAGCCCACGGGCTGGATCTGGCACACCGCATCAAATAATCCAGTCCCCACCCTTGCTCCAGCCACCGCCGCCACCAGAATTGGCCACAAGCTCATTTATGGCAGCCATAAACGGGGGAGGAGAACAACCAGTCCAGCCCCTCAACTGTTTGAAGGAGCATGATCCAGCCCCCGACTTGAAAAGGTGGAGAACCCCTGTGATAGAGGCATAAAAATTATACAGGATTGAAAGTGGCATTCCTCTCTTGTAATACTAGACCGGGGAATCATCAGTGAAGGGAATAGCCAGAAATTCAGACAAGGTAAGCGTTTGTTCTACATTCAATTAGAGTTAAAACTGTGGGACTCACTGCCTCAAGATTCCATGGGCCAACAATTTAGACTGCTTCAGGAGGAGGTTGGAAGAAGTCAAGGAGAAGAAAAAGCTTGGTGATGGCTGCTAGTCAAGAGGCGGACAGGCTGTCTCCCGGGATCACTAGTTGCTAGGGGACAACAGTGGAAGTAAATTATCATCTTCCTGACAAAAGTTACGTTTTTTGGAGATTTCTGATGGTCGCGCTAAATTCTACATTCCAAGAGCTGTAGCCTGAGGAAGTAGCTTTTCTAAGCCTTCCAGTTCCCCAGTTGCCACCAGGGCTTTTGTTTCCTTGTCCATCTTTTCCAGGGCGGGCCCCAGGCAGGGAATGTAGGCAGCAAAAGGCAGCCACCTCCCCTCTGGCTAAGCCCATGGAAAGGACTGACCCCAGCACTATTACAAAACATTTGCTTAGGCACAGGCTTTGGAAAAAAGGACAGCAGCTTCCCTGCCCTGCTGGGTGGAGGTGAGAATCAAAATAGTGACAGAGTATTCTCTTGTCTGAGCACACCCACCGTGCTTGTCCACCTTCCTTCCTGAAACCTTTATGCAAAACAGAATGAGGAAAGGAGTTTGGCTTGGGTCAGGATACTGCCCATTATGAGTACTGCTGCTTGGTCTTTGTTGTGGCATGTGAAAAAGGCAGGGAGAAAGTAACTGAGTGAATGAGTGTGTGTGTGTGTGTGTGTGAGAGAGAGAGAGAGAGAGAGAGAGAGAGAGAGAGATGGTGCCCCTGAGTCTGTGCAAAGTGCCTCTCCAAAGCTTGAATTTAACTGGCTGTTTACTCCTCGAATTTCAGCAGTCTTGTAATTGTGATTGCAGGAATGGCTTTCATTGACCTAACTACAGTGTACAATACTGTCAACCATAGGATTCTGCTCCATAAAATAAATAATCTTACAAAAAATAACAAGCTTACTAAGGTCATTGGCAGCTTCTTTCAGAAGCAGAGATTCTATGTGACGATGAAAGGAAAGAACAGCAGGTGGAGATTGCAGGAGAATACACACACACACACACACACACACACACACACACACACACACACACACACACACACACACACACACACACACACACAAATGATCAATGATGCAGCAATGTCCATTCAAGGAACAATCTTTGATGAGGTAGCTGGAAAACTTACTGGAGCACGTGAAGAATTAGGACAGTATTATAACATCAACCATTTAAAGCCTAATCCAAGCAAGACTCAAGTGTGTGCTTCCCACCTTTAAAACCAAGAGGCAAGGGTTGAGTTGGTTGTTTCGTGGCAAGGGAACTGATTACAGTATTGCTCAGCACCAAGCTACCTTGGTGTGACACCTGACCGGATACTCTATTTTTATTTATTTATTTATTTTGATATTGCTCCTCCCAAGATCAGGAGATAAGTACTAGCAGACTCTGAGAGAACTAAGCAAGAGAATGACCCTCAACATCCTTTGAACAGATATGAGCCTCAAGTCCACTGGCTCAGATCCAGAAAGAGCTTTATTGCAAGAGCAAACATTTTTGAGGGTACACAAGAGCAAAACAAAATTAAAAGATGGAGGAAGGAGCTCACCGGGCAAGAAAATGGAAGATATAGCTAAGAAACTTAACCTCTCCTACGTCACATGGAAGACACAGAATAGGCTGAGGGTTGGAGTCCCTAAATGCAAGACCAACATGCTCAAGTGTGGGCTGCTGGTGGATAACAACACACTGTGTGAATGTGGATAGATGCAGAATCTGGTTCATTTACTGGTCTGCCTATTACTGCTAGAATCTAATCTGGAAAGTTAATAAATGAAAGTTGGATGTTGATCACCAGCTATAATAAATTCATTCATTCATTCAATATTAAATTTGCAGCAAAAAAGTGAGCATCCAAAGCAAAAAAATAATTGATACCCCCCCATCTCCTTATATAGAGACCACCCACTCTTCCTGTCCCATTCCAGCTGCTGCAGTACTGAAGTCAGAAGGCCTGGCTCCCAGCCTCTTTCTCACCTTTGCTTGGTACTGGACTTTGGGTTTTCCCTCTGTCTCCCCCAAATGCTCTGGCAGTCCCTGTGGGCCATGACTTATGATTTATTGACCATGCACTCTCAACATCACAGCCATGTCATGAGGTGCATGAATGTTTTATTGATAAGCAGTTCCTGTTTCGGCTGAGGGAATAAACTTAGCAGTCATGGAATAAAGGGACAGGTCTTGTCCTGGATCAGCAACTGGCTAACGGACAGGAAACAGAGGGTAGCACTAAATGGACACTTCTCCAAGTGGAGGGAAGTAAAGAGTGGGGTCCCCAAGGTTCAGTACTGGGACCCCTGCTTTTCAACCTCTTCATAAATGATCTAGAGGTAGGAGTAAAAAGCAAGGTAGCCAAATTTGCCGACGACACTAAATTATACAGGGTAGTGAAAACTGTGAGAGATTGTGAGGAGCTCCAGAGGGATCTCTCGACACTGGGGGAGTGGGCAAAACAGTGGCAAATGAGTTTCAACATTAGTAAGTGCAGAGTGATGCATGTTGGGGCAAAGAACCCCAATTACATTTATAAACTGATGGGGTCTGAACTCTCTGCGACAAACCAGGTCACTTCCACCCAGTTTCTACTCTGAGGCTGCATTGGCACTCTCCTCATTTGTATCTATCTCAGGGCTCACAACATCACCTTCCATGTCTCCCATTTTCCCCTTTCCAAACCTCCAGGGAAATGTTGCCTGGACCCACTTACACTTCTGTGTCAGCGCATTCTTTCTCCATCTGGATCTCCTCAGCCTCCTCTGCCCACCCCCATATACCACCTTCTTCTCCCTCTTCTCAACCAACTCTCTGCGACAAACCAGGAAAGGGACCTTGGTGGCCTGGTGGACAGCTCAATGAAGATGTCAACCCAGTGTGCCTCAGCAGTGAAAAAAAGCAAACTCAATGTTAGGGATCATTAGGAAGGGTATAGAAAATAAGTCAGCAAGTGTCATTTTGCCTCTTTATAAATCTATGGTGAGGCCCCATCTGGAATACTGTGTACAGTTCTGGTCGCCATACCTCCAGAAGGATATTATGGAGTTGGAGAAAGTACAGAGGAGGGCAACCAGAATGATTAGGGGACTGGAACACCTTCCTTACCATCTGAGGCTGCAACGGTTGGGCCTCTTCACTCTTGAACGACGGCGTCTAAGAGGTGACCTGATTGAAGTTTATAAAATCATGCACGGTGTGGACAAAGTAGATAAGGAAAAACTGTTTTCCCTATCGCATAACACTAGAACTAGGGGACACTCCATGAAACTTTTGGGTACTAGTTCTCAAACAAATAAGAGAAAGTACTTTTTCACCCAGAGGATTACTGGTCTATGGAACTCCCTGCCAGAAGAAGTGGTGACAGCTGTCAGTCTTGACAGCTTTAAGAAAGGATTAGACAAGTTCATGGAGGACAAGAGTATCAATGGCTATAATTATGGATACTTAAGGACAACCTCCGGGTTGGAGAGATAGGCAGTATATCTCTCAATATCATTTCCAGGGAATCCTAAGCAGGTGAAGGCATCTGCTTGGGAATACCCTGAAGGAAATGGTGAGCCACTGTGTGAGACAGAATGCTGGACTGGATGGGCTGTGGCCTGTTCCAGCAAGGCTGTTCTTATGTTCTTATGTTCTTAAGGTGACTTCCCCGAAGTAGCTGCCAGTTCAGACCAATGAGAGTCCAAAACTTCTTTCTTTCCTTCCTTCCTTCCTTCTTTTGTAAGCAGGCTCTTAGCTTAAATTTCCAACCTATTCTGTGGTAGGACCTCCTCTGATATCCAGTCAGGTGTGGATTATTTTATTTTCCATTTTATCAGACCTATTTCATTTTCCAATCCAAACATTTTCATATTAGTTTTTGCACCAGCTCCCTTGTCCAGTAGTTACTGGATCTTTTCCCTTCCCTTTCTCTGTGGTTATGGACTGTGGTGACTTAGTGGTTAAGAAGATGAACTTGACGAACTGGAAGGTAGGCAGATCAGCAGTTCAAGACCTGAGTGTTGTACAATGGAGTAAGCTCGCATCTCTGTCCCAACTCCTGCCAACCTAGCAGTTCAAAAGCAAGAAATTGCAAGTAGATTAATAGGTACTACATCAGTGGGAAGGTAAACGGTGTTTCATGCAACCTGGTGTCTATTCATGCCTGGCACGTGACCATGGAAATGTCTGCAGATGCAGACAGCTCTGGCTCTTGGGCTATAAATGGAGATTAGCACCAACCCTAGAGTGGCTTTCCAGCAATAGCCACCTTTACCTTTACCCAGTTCGCCAGAACCGGTAGCAGAAATTCCGGCTGGCCCCGCCCATCCAAGTTTTGAAATAAAGTACAGTAATCCTAATTCGGGTGCAATGCAGGGCTTTCCCCCCGGCCAAGCCCACCATACCACACCCACAGACTAGGTAGTAAAAAATTTGAATCCCACCACTGCCTTTACCTCTCTGTGGTTATGTCATGCTTCCATGTTTAAGGCTGTAGACATGTTGCCATACCATGCTCTGCCAGTAGGGGTCAGCACTTCTTGACCTACTGTAGCAGCGTGATGATAGTCTCTCCCTACTCTTTGGGAGGTGCAGAAAATGTCATAGATGGCACTTCCAGCTAAAACTAATCATCACTATCTCACAGGCTGGGGGAACTCAAATTCTGCCCGACAAGGATTCCCGAGTAAATATATAAAATCCCAACCCCCTTCTGCTTTCTTCCTCCCATAGATATGAGTACCAGTTGATCACTTTGTGTGATGACATGTAGATGAACCACTTGATTTCAACCAATTCTGTCTGAGACATGGAAAACTTTTGCTCATGGCATTTCCTTTGCAATGGCTAGTGTTGACGTTGCCATGTATGACTAGTTCCTGAGTGCAACAAGAGATTCAGTGTTCTTCCATTGCAGATATTTGCAGGCTTTAAAGTTTATATCCGCTCTTCCTTCCGGAAGCCCAGACTCAGCAGCCTCTGGGGAACTGACGGCCAACTTTCTTTCTTTTTCTTTTTTTGGACAAGCATATCACCAATTCATGTCCAATGTATGAGGCAATGCCACACCAGTGTGCAAAACCGCTGATGTGCAATGCAGCTCTCTCCTGGGGGCCTTTTTTTGCCACACAAAGAGTGCAGTGGTAGATTTTGAGGTCATGGTACACATCATGGTCATCTCCTTATCTACACTTTGAGGAGAGTCTCAAAATAATTGCCAAAATCCTGTTGCTTAGCATAGTAAATTACGCTAGTGTAAACTCGTTAGTCTGGCCAGGTTATCCTGCTATGGTAATAGAATCGACCATACTGCCAGTGACTCAATGCTGAGTGTCAGGCAGTGGTTAACTAACCTGATCACCCTAAGAACTAATGGCCTTGGGTGCCAAAGTCTACAGGGAAGAGTGATGGTCCCCAAGTGGATTAAATCCCACTTTAATCCATCTTGATGGAGGGCAGCAGCTTCATCAATACTGGCCTGGGGCTGAGGAGGACTTTGGGTGCCAAAAGGGCTCAGAACCAGAAAGAAAAACATTCAAATCCTAGCTGGCATCAGGTCTGGTCTAATGAGTCTTACTTTTGCGAAAAATTTGAAGTGTTAGCTGTGTTAGTCTGTTCAAGCATATCAGAGAGTAAACAAAACAAAACAAAAACATTGTGGCACCTTAAAGACTAAGTCCTGTATTTTAATGTTAGCTTTTGTAGATCAAGTCCACTTCATCAGACATAAGAGTGTGAGGTTCTCTTGCCTGGTAGAGCCATACCACCTGGGCAAGGTGCAGTCCTCATGTTTACAGCTGTCAACATGTGTGTTTCACCCTTATAGGAGCAAGCTTCCCATTTGAAAAAAAGGCAGTCGTGGAAAGAGAAGCTATCAGTGGCAGTTGTGGCTGAGTGGACACCCTCTCTTAAGGAAAGAGCTGATTATAATGAGAGAGGATCTTAAGGACATAAGAGCTGGCTGGGATCTTTGTGGTCTATTGAGTCTCACATTCTGTTTCCCATCATGGTCTACCAGAAGAACCACAGACAGGACATGAGGGTGGCCACTCACTATCGCCAAAGAAGAGACAAAACAAAATACAGCCTTCATATCTATCTATCTATCTATCTATCTATCTATCTATCTATCTATCTATCTATCTATCTATCTATCTATCTATCTATCTATCTATCTATCTATCTATCTATCTATAGTAATACCTCATACAAAGTCCGCTTTGTACAACATCGAATTCCTACAACATTGCCTAATTTCTTGAAAAAAGTTGCCTCATACAAAGTCGCTGCGACTTTGTATGAGGCACTGGGGTTTTTCCCAGGTTGCATTGTGCCTGGGCAGTATAAAAGGCAGAACACATGTGTGCATTGCTCTTATGGGTTTTGCACAAGGCAAAGAGTGTTTAGGAGTGGTTTTGAGCATGATTTTGAATTTTTTTGAATTTTTTCATCAGAATTTTTAGAAACATTCCTGGGATTTTTGCAGCATTCTTCAGGATCTTGGACAATCAGGGTTGTTTGACGTGTTTTTGTAATGTATTTAGTCTTTAGACAATGTTTTCTTAAAGTTCTGTCAGTTTCCTGTCTGTTTCCTTGACTTTGCCCTGAAGTCTGTGCTGTTACAGTACAATCTATCTCTATGGAAACGACATTGTACGAGGCATCGCGGCAAGGATTTGGATGTCGTATGAGGCATCACGGCTAGGATTTTGCATGTTTGAAAACAATTGCTCTCATTTAAATAGGAAAAATGTACACCTCACATTTGGTGCACCTACTGCACTCAGTCTGTTTTGCAGGCATCGACAGACAACTTCAGGATCGTTTTGGCCATCACTTCTTATTGTTTTTTAACTTTAAACTGAACTTAGACTGGACAACATTCCAAGCAGAAGGTGCTTTCAAACAGAGCATGGGGGGGGGGGAGCATGGGTTTGCAGATGATGCTTGACTACAGCTTTTAGCATCCCTCTCCACTGGCTATACAGCCTATGGCTGATGGGAGTTGTAGTCTCCCTGCCACCCCAAAAAAATCTGCAGGACCTTCTACCTGCTATACAGGAGTATCGTTTAACAGCCCATCCAATTTATGACTGTCTTCTGTGAAAATAGCACTTGTGGTCATACTCGCAACAGCTTTACCTGTTCCTTCTTACCTGCAACTGCCATTCGGGGACTCCTGAAAATAAGCATCTCCCCTTAGCCTTGAAAAGAGTGAGCCTTCAGATGGTGTTGGCCTGCACCTCCAATCATCCCTTCTTTTTGGCCGTGCTAGCTAAGGCTGATAGGAGTTGTCGAGTTATACAGTCTGAGGATGATGCACGCCCCATCATTAGCTGATGTCCCCTGGAAGGACCCTCCTCCATGAAGGAGTCTCATCTCGTTTTCTTCAGGGAGCTGTCTCAGGTAGCGAACAGACGATTGGTGCTGCTTCTCACCCTGCTCAAGAGGGTTCTCAGCATGTATGTTTCTGTCAGTGAGCTCCCATGTTTTGTCAGGTTCGAACCCACCCCCACCCTTTACAATTCACCACAATATAGGACATACAGTTTATTGTCTCTGAAAAGGAAGATACCGATTTAGCTGAACATTTAATGTTTTGTATATACAAATGCAACATTGGGAATTATTTTTATGATTTTGATAGAATTATGGTACACCTTACCTGAAAGGGGAGGTTTGTGGTCAAGTGATCTGAGTATACCTGCACTTGAGGCTGCTAGCAAGAACTCTGGGAATGAGCTACCTGATAGTCTATGGCAGGGTGCTCCAGATGTTCTTGAACTTCAAATCCCAGAAGCCCTGATCATAAAAGAAACAACAATGGTGTAAGATGAAATAAAGGTAAAGGTTTCCCTTGCTCGAAAGCCAGTCGTATCTGACTCTAGGGTGCTGACTTGCGCTTTTGGTAATTGAAGTCCAAGAACACCTGGAGCACCAAGGTTGAGAAACCTTTGTCTATGGCAGTGATGGCGAACTTTGGCATTCCAAGTGTTCTTGAACTTCAATTCCCAGAAGCCCTGATCAGCAGGAGCACTGACTTCGGCTTTTGGTAATTGAAGTCCAAGAACACCTGGAGTGCCAAGGTTTGCAATCATTGGTCTATGATCTCTCTCCTTTTGACACCTTTAACTTTAAATCACACCTTGGACTGGAGAACCATTCAAACAGAGAGAACATCCTCTGAGAATCCTTCCAAACAAGGACTGTTCTCTGTAAAAACAGACACATGGCCTGGCTTTCCTGAGTTTCCCAAGTCCCTCACCTTCCTTTCACTTTAATCTGTCTGTGCAGTGGCTTGAGCTCATTCCTGGCAGAAGCATTCAGGCTGGTTGTGGCAGACAACGGCGCCACAGCAGACAATCCGCCCTGGCAGGAAATAGCAGCCAGATTCCCTGTTTGCGTACAAATCCCTGAGCAGCCAGCAATCCTGGGAAAATGAGTGATGTGATGTGTGAGGATGCCTGATTCAATTGCTCAGCAGCTGTCTGGGAGACAGCTTATCCTCATTCTCCATTAATTCACAGTTGCCATTTTCTAAAATCAGTCCCTGCTTTTGTGCCTTTAATAGCACCTCAGATTCCAGCGTTGATTTCTGGAGTGAGCAGCCCTTAGTGCTCCAGATGTTTTGGACTTCAGTTACCAGAAATGCTATCCCTTCTGGCCAGGGATAAGGGCTCATGGGAGTTGTAGTCTGAAACATCTGGATCTCCAAATAGTCAATCCATTCCACTACATTAGCAGAAGACAGCCTTACCTAAGTGCTGAGAAATGCTTCTTTTGCTCCAGAAAATATATGGCCAAGTTTGGCTTCGATGGTTTGTTTTGATATACAGTAGAACCCCATATAACGAACGCCTTTTATAGTGAAAAAATCGTACAATGAAGAGGATTTGAAAAAACCATTGTGACCCATATAACAAAAAAAATCATTATACAGGTCACAATGGTTTTTTCAAATCATCTTCATTGTAAGAAAATTTTCGTTATACGATGCAATGCATCTCTATGGGAAAAATCGTACAACAAAAAACTCTATGGGAAAAATCGCACAACAATTTTTTCCCCATTGTACGATTTTCTCCATAGAGATTTTCATTGCATGGTTTTCCCCATAGGAATTTTCATTGTATGATGAATGCATCATATAATGAAAAAATCGTATAACAAAGTGCCTCGTAGAACAAATTATTTTTGTTATATGGGGTTCTACTGTACAGCTTAGTGGACAACCTTATTAGTAGATTTGTTATTTGATCACCAACCACCAAAACAGAGACTGAAATCAAAGCATAGCTTCCTCACAACTTCTGCCCCGCTGAACAACCAGCCGCCACAGACCACCTTAGAACTATGGAAGGCAAGCAAGGAGCTGCCAGATATCTGGGCATAACCACATGACTCTCTACCGCCTGGCCAAGAACAACCATGGTCTGTGTGGAAAGGTTTAAACAGACTGCATGCAGGGGTAGGAAGATCAAGGGCTAATGTGAGAAAGTGGGATTTCCATGCCACACCTCTAGCCATCTCTCCATGCCCAGATGGATTCATAATATTCCCCACCTTTATGTAACTTGTCTTTTTATAACTAGGAGATGAGGTCTTTACGCAGAATCTGAACATCTCACAGTTTAGAAACAATTAAAACCTTTTAAAAATTTGCCAAACACCAATTTTTAAAGAGCGCTGAAGTGTAGACCAACATTCTTTTAAAGAGGTTTGCTTGACCTTTGACATTTTTCAAAGGTGGAACTCTACTTACGTGTTTCAGCAAATATTACAAACAAAAGAACTACATTATGACACCTTGAAGACAAAGAGGTTTGTTCCGTTGTGAGCTTTTGTGAATCACAATCCACTTCTTCAGACAGATCACTTGGGCCCATATTGTTGCCTGACTTTGTCGGGAGGAAAATCATGATGAAAAGCAAAAGCAGCAAAGTTATTTTCTTCTTGTTGTTGTTCTGCCATATCCGAATCTGAATATTGCCGATCCTCATGGCAATCAGCCTTGAAGACAGTCATGAGAATATAATGCACTGGCCTTTCTTCTACCTTCCAGATCGCAGCGTGACACCCGTACCACTGATTCAGCTTTGCAAGTCACTTTCTGGTCCTGAACCCTTTTGGCACACAAAGTCCTCATTGGCCCCAGGCCAGTTTTGATGAAGCTGCTGCCCTCCATCAAGATGGATTTAATCCACTTGGGGATCATCACCCTTCCCTGTGGACTTTGGCACCCAAGCCGTTAGTCCTCAGGGTTTTCAGGTTAGTTAACTGCTGCCTGACACTCAGCATTGAGTCACTGGCAAGACAGGGTCGTAGCCAGGATTCTAGATGTGGGTGAGCGATTATTTTTTCAGGATGGGCAACAAAGCCTCTTTTCAATGCATTCCTATGCCTTGCCAGCTCCCATTACTTGTATAACCAGACAGCAACTGGGGAGAAAATCCAGGGTCTTCCCAAACCATCTATCTTCCAGGGAGTAATAGATTACAGACCCCACCGTAAGCAGAAAATGTGGATGATGGGAAGTATAACCCAACACATCTAGAAGACACAAATATTCTGTGGAGCTTTCCCCAGCAAACAATGAGGAATATGAGTGGAGTGTTTGGGGATGAAAATAATTGCAGAGAAAGGGGAAGAGAAGGCAGTTGCCAAACAATTTATAGTGTTTGGATATGATTATGAAACATGGAACCAGAAGAGAGGATGGGGTCTGTTTGAAGAAGCCTCCAGATTCTGCATTTTTAAGCAATGTGCTTGGCTTTACTGTTGTCCCTCTGAATTTATGACCACATGTCACCCTCCTTCTCCTTTCATTCTAATCCCCATTTTATTCCAGGCCTTCTGATACATTCCCCACCACTATCACCACAACCCAGCACATAACTTTATTCTCTCTCTCTGACTCTCACCCAGCAGCTGGCTATCCACTGTCAATCACATGCCCCAGGCATGGCATACTGCCACAACAGTTCCTTAATTTCTACCAATCCCCCCCACCCCACTGACATTTCTTCCCTCCTTCCTAAAGCCAAACTGTTTGTCAACACATGCTCTCAATTTAAAGCTTGATCTCATAAGCGTGTCTTTATCCTCAATGGCTAAGGTTGCCAAATAAAAATTGAAAGAATTAAAAAGGTTTAGAAGATCATCTGGGCCTCCTGATCTACCCAATACCATGGCTGAAGAAGGCCTTTTGTAAAGTGCAATAATAGACAGGGAGGACAACCTGAGAGTGGCAAATGAAATGTGTACAAAATTGGGAGCAAGCTTTTAAGATCTTCAGATGTTTGTACTGGGTTAAATGTTCCAGGAACTGCAGAAGGGGAGGATTGCTATTTAAGCATGACTAATGGCTTAGTGGTTAAGATGCTAAGCTTGATGACTGGAAGGTTGGTGGATCAGCAGTTCTAGACACGCTTCTTGGCCTTTTGGCTAAGATCAAGTGTAGTACTTTAGTGTTCAAGGAATGAAGAAGCAGACGAATGAAGTAGTGAAATTCAGCTCTTTATTAGTGGGGTTTGAACACAGTTTGGATGGGGCAAAACTCGGACTTATATACACTATAAACAGTAACAGTAACAATAATACAACAAGCCCATTGGCTAACAGAGTGTGCACATTTTTTGATCCACTTATTTGCATAAGAATAGATACATGAGAAAAGATACTTTCAGCTCCTGTCAGAAAACACAGTTAACACACATAACAAGTACTTTTTCTTTTCGGTATCTAGTTATGTCTGTCACATGACCATGGAAATGTCTGCAGACGCAAAGAACACTGGCACTTTGGCTGTGTAAATGGAGTATGGTCACACATACTCAGCTTTCGAGCAAGGGCAACCATTACCTTAAAAATCACCACTATGCTCAGCCTTCTACCCAAAGCGATAAGTCTTGATGTACAATTTGAAAGCCACTCCTGCTCTCTTCTTTCTCCCTTTTAAAACTTAATCATTTTCATACTGGATTTTGCTTGGGTGGGTCTTCCAGGAAAGACTGTCCCCTGGCTGGGGTTCAATGAAAGGGGCAATCTGACTTAATTGATTGATTTCCATTTATATGCTGCCCATCTGGGTGGTCTGCCCACTCCTGGCAGTGTACAACATTAAATAAAACATAAGAATCTTCTTCTTTGCTTTCTCTTTTACCTCATCAGATATCGAGTAAGGTGCAAGGCTCTTGTTCTGGCACTTCAATTGGCCTCCAAAGGTGTTATTTGGTGTTCTTGTAATATTTCTTTGATGTTATCTCTTCACCTTCCTCTGGGTTTGCCTTGTGCGCCTTCTCCTCTTTCCATGTATGCCTTGTAAGATATGGAATTCCAAGACATTCTCTCCAAATGGGCAAACCACTTTATTTGTTGTCTCTGTAGATAGTGCAAGGTTAGTTCTGCTGCATCTCTTTCCCTTAAAACGTCATTCCTGATTTTATCCCTTCTAGTCACTCCAGCAGCCTTCCTCAGACATCTCATTTCTGTGGTGACTAACTTTTGCTTATGTTTTGTTGTAGGTGTAAATAAGAATACACAAGAATACAATGTTAAAATATACAAATATAAATATATAAACAACAATCAAAAATTGAAGATTAAGGCCAAAAATATTCTAGAGACAATGCACACAGAAACAAAACGAATAAAATAAATCCAAACAAAATTAAATGGCGTTGGGAAGGATGTCCTGGAAAGCCTCTCTAAAGAGCAATGTTTTAGGTTGTATCTTAAATATCCCCAAGGATGTGAAACTTTCATTAAGTCTGCAATTGCAACATTCCTCTCCTTACTCTGAGAATCACAGAATGGACAATCTCTGTCTACATTTTCCATTCCTTCGCTGTGCTCCACCCTTTCTCTTTTCTGGCTCTGTGATGATTTAATTGGCGACTTGGCAGTAGGAAAGGCTGGGAGCAAGGTTTCTTTTTAAGGGATGAACAACGGTAGTTAGGAGATTGTGGGACTTTTCCTCCAGAAAATTTCATTTCCAGCCTTTGCTTCTCTGCCTGCGATGATAAAGCTGTATTCTTTTACACAGCCTGGTTTTGCCTTAAGCTTAGTCAATGGACCATAATGCTAAGTCACACATCTGTGAAAAACTCTGAAATGTCTGATACCGTAGCTTTTCTTTGTCCCTGGGGAGACAAAACAAATGGACATGCCGCTGCTGCCCTATGGTTCTCCGTAAACAAAGCTGTCACTACTTTCAAACCCTCAGATAGTGGAGGTTCTTGAGACTCGGCCTGGAGCCACGTCCGTGGCATGGCTCGCGTAGCGATAATCTGCTAATGGAGAGCACGAGGCCGCCCCGGCACAACCAGGAGCAACATGAGGCCACAGCAAGAGATAGGCTGCAGCCAAAGGAAACGAGGCTGTATGAAGGCCTCTTTTGAGGCATGGTGGGGGTTAGTAGGGACATTCATTGGCTCCTACCACCTGGCTAATTATGGAGATCTCCATCCCGGTTCTGTGTTTACAGTGAGCTTCCTCTGAGTCATCGCCTGTCAGCGGCACCTCTCAGTTACAAGGCCTTGACCCGGCCCTTTTGGCAGCCCTGGGATCATCATCCTCCAGACCCTATTTAGCCATGGCAGGCAGACAAAAGCATGGAGTTCACCCTCCTGCTGGGGGGATGTTAATTTTAATTTAATTTAATTTAATTTTCCCACTTATATGTTGTTCCCATCAAACATCCCAGCAGCAGCCAAACAGTGTCAGACAGCAGGATATAACCGGGTGGGTGGGGGCAGTGGAGGACCCTGAGGTGTGTGTGTGTGTGTGTGTGTGTGTGTGTGTGTGTGTGTGTGTGTGTGTGTGTGTGTGTGACCTGCCATGTAGTTACTCTGGAGTAAGATCCACTGGTCACAGTGAATCTTAATTCTTAGTAACCTGTGCTTAAGATTGTACTGCAAAAATTCTGTCTGTGTGTGTGTGTGTGTGGGGGGGGGGGTTATCCAAAATGATATGAAATAGAGAACACTTCATTTCCCCTGTTGTGGCCTTTGGTCCAGATGGCAGGATGTGTTGGAACAGCTCCTCTCTCTCCTTCCTCCATTCAGCTGTTTAAAACCAGTGCTCCACCAAATCATTTTGACAACAACTTCTAGTTTCCCCCACATTTAGGGAATTTGGGGAGGTATCATCCCAAAATAACATTGCTCATTTTTACTGACTGGGGTCTGCCTTAAGATGTTTTTAATTATCTCCACCGGCGGGGAGATAAAAGGGAGCCTTCCGCAGCCCAGAAGGCTCTGAAGACGCCGCTGCCGGTGTTGCTGCGCTCTCACCGCCCCCTCTACCGGCGGGGAGATAAAAGGGAGCCTTCCGCAGCCCGGAAGGCTCTGAAGACACCACCGCCGGTGTTGTCGCGCTCTCCCCGCCCCCTCCACCGGCGGGGAGATAAAAGGGAGCCTTTCGCGGCCCGGAAGGCTCTGAAGACGACGACGCCGGTGTTGCTGCGCTCTCCCTGCCCCCTCCACCGGCGGGGAGATAAAAGGGAGCCGTCCATGGCCCAGAAGGCTCTGAAGACGCTGCCACCAGTGTTGCTGCGCTCTCCCCACCCCCTCCACCGGCGGGAAGATAAAAGGGAGCCTTCCGTGGCCCGGAAGGCTCTGAAGACACCGCCGGCGGTGTTGCTGCACTCTCCCCGCCCCCTCCACCTGCGGGGAGATAAAAGGGAGCCTTCTGCGGCCCGGAAGGCTCTGAAGATGCTGCCACCTTTGGTGTCATGCACGGAAGACAAAGAAGGAGTCGCAGGAAGGACTAACACAGGTTTATTCATTGATGGTCAGCATGAACATGTGGTAATGGCGGGGATACCTCACATTATATACAGTGGTACAATACATTTGAATCTTGCTGCACGGTAGCTCATTGGCTGCTACTGGCGTGACGTCGTCCTGGTCACGCCCATCTTCAGTGGTGGATCAGTAGTAGTTTGCTATTGCGGAGAGTTCCCGCGGCTGCAGGTGATTTGAGGAATGGGAACCATGTGAGTTGAACGCTCGCAGCTGCCCTCTATGGGCAGCTTACTCGCGTTCCTTTACAGCTGTGTTACATTGTAATTGTGGTCAGGTTACATTCATACATTTCTTAAAGCAGCATTGTACAAGGTTACATTCATACATCTCTTAAGCAGCATTGTACATACATAACATCCCTCCCCCCTAGGATGGGACGAAGTCCCTCAACCATGGTGGTTTGCCACACGTGCGCCTGGGTCGTGCGGCCGCTTGACTTAACACAGGGGAGCCGGAGGCTCCTGGTTCCGCGGAGCCCTGCCCTGCAATGGAAAGGGAGGACTCATTAGTGGCTCGGTGTGGCGTCTGCGGTAACCTCGCATTGGGGGACGGGAATGGAATGAATAGTTGGGAAGTGAATCCCTGCCTACCGTTTGAGGAGTTTGGGGACCCCCCCAGCATGAATCTCGGGACCGACAAAGAGGCCCTCGTGGCCTCGCCACCCCCCGCTGCCTGTCCGGGAATTCTAGAGGCTGTGGTGGGCGGACTCGCCCCCGTTGCCTGTCTTGGGGGTGTTGGTCTCCGGGGAGCTGGAGCTATGGTATACTCTAACACAAAGGGGCTGGGGGGACTGGAAGTACCAGGGGCTGAACTGAAACCCCTCTTCTCGCTAGGACGGGTGGGGGACCACTCCGCTACACCCCCCTGGTACTGCAACTCATAGTCATCATCAAACTGATCCCTCTCATTGAAAGTATCCTCCCCTGTGGTCGGGAACCCAGGATATGCATTTGTATCCGCGGGTTCCGCCGTGTCTCCCCCTTGGGTAATGCGGGTGGGGGAGGACCCTAACGCTGATTCCCCCTCACCGGTGACCCGCCTTCTGAGTTGGTCGGCGTGCCTTCTCCAGAGTAGACCTGAACTAGTCTTGACCCTGTAGGATACCGGCCCCGTTTGCTCAACAATTGTCCCTGGTACCCACGCTGGCCCCGAGGCTGCATAGTTCCTGCAGTGAACCGGGTCCCCTGCCGAAAAACTCTTGGAGCACTCTCCTCCTATGCTTATATTTCTCCCTTCATCCTCCACCCTGGACGGATCCATCCGGTCAAAAAGTGTTACCGGACGCCTCCTCATGAGGAGTTCGGCTGGGGAAAAGCCTGACGCTAGGGGGGTTGTCCTGTAGCAGATGAGGAACTGGCACAGATGCAGGTTCAACTCACCGGGACCCATGCGCCGCAGTGCGTCTTTCGTAGTGCGCACTTGGTGCTCTACCTGACTGTTTGTGGCGGGGTGAAACGGGGCAGCGGTTATGTGCCTGACGGCGTTCCTCTCCATAAACGTCTTGAACTCTGCCGACGTGAAGGTACTCGCGTTATCGCTAACAAGGACGTCTGGCAGGCCGAAGCAGGCAAAAAGCTTGCGCAACTGTTTAATGGTTGCGGCAGAGGAAGTGCTGTTCATAGGGATTACCTCCAACCACTTGGAGTAGGAGTCGACTACCAGTAGGAACATGGACCCGCGGAAAGGGCCAGCGAAGTTGACATGGATCCGGGACCATGGTCCGTGGGCCGTATCCCATTCCCTATGGGGTAACCGGGACTCCTCGGGCCGAGAGCTCTGGCAGCTCTCACACGTGCCCACTAAACGCTCTATGTCTCCGTCTATCTGGGGCCACCAAAAGAAACTCCTGGCCAGAGCCTTGGAGCGCACGATCCCGGGGTGGCTGGTGTGCAGTAGCCTCAGCACCTTGGCCCTCAGCTTCTCTGGGATAACCACCCGCTGGCCCCAGAGTAAGCAGCCTCTTTCCAGAGAAAGCTCTACTCTGCGCCTGAAAAACGGCTTGAAATGTTCCTCGGGGGGAGAGGTGGGCCACCCTTTTCTAACCCAGGAACTAACTTGGGCCAGGATCTTGTCGGCCGCCGTGGCCTTGGCGAGGTCGGCCGGCACAATTGGGGGTGAGTCGAGAGACTCAATCAGCAGGACTTGGTGTTCCTGCTCTACCTCGCATGTGGGGTCCCCTAAGCTAGGGAGAGGGGATCGGGACAGGGCGTCCGCATGGGAGATCTCCTTCCCTGGGCGATAGACCAGCTCATATTGGTAGGCGTTGAGAAAAATGGCCCAACGCAGCATCCTGGGGGATAGAATTTGCGGGGTAGTTTTGCCGGTAGTGAAGATCCCCAGAAGCGGCTTGTGATCCGTCACTACCGTAAACTCGCGGCCGTATAGGAAATCGTGGAACTTCTTTGTTCCCGCGATTATGGCTAGGGCCTCCCTATCTGTTTGCGCGTAATTGCGCTCGGCCTTCGAGAGGGACCTTGAGTAGTATGCCACCGGGGCTTCCCTCCCGCTCTCCAACACGTGGCACAGGACCGCTCCCACCCCCACCGGGGACGCATCACAGACTAGCACCACTGGTTTTTTCGGATCGAAGTGGGTCAGGACAGCATCCGAAGACAGGAGTGATTTGAGCTCTTTGAATGCTGTCTCCTGCTTGTCCCCCCACCGCCAAACCGGATCCTTCTTAAGTAACGCGTGCAGTGGCTCCGCGACTGATGCCTTCCGAGGCAGGAAGGAGTGATAGAAATTTAGGAGCCCTAGAAATGACTGCAGCTACGGTTTCGCGGTGGGGCGAGGGGCGTCTCTCACGGCCGCAACCTTGGACTCGGAGGGTTTGATTCCATCCGGGGTTACCTTAAACCCTAGAAACTCAACCTCCCTCACGAAGAATATGCACTTGTCCCTCCTCAATCGAAGTCCTGCCCTCTCGAACACTGAGAGAACCCCATCTAGCCTCTTGGCTAACTCTAATTCGCTCCCCGCTGTTATCAACACGTCGTCGAAGTATGGGAGGACACCTGGAAGCCCCTTTAAAAGGCGTTCCACGAGGGACTGGAAGATTCCGGGGGCCGAATTCACGCCAAACTGAAGGCGCGTTACCTTAAACGCCCCCTTGTGCGTTACGATCGTTTGCGCGGCGGCGGCAGCCGGGGTTACAGAGAGCTGCTGGTACGCCTGGGCCAGATCTAGCTTGGCAAAACACCTCCCCCCATGTAATGTGGCCAGCAAATGGCTGACCACGGGCACCGGGTATGCGTTTGGCCGAATGGCCTTATTTATCGTACATTTATAGTCCGCACAAATCCTGACCTCCCCATTTGACTTGAGGGCTGTAACAATCGGCGTTTCCCACTCCGCCGAGTCAACTGGAACCAAAATCCCCTGCCCCACCAACTTGTCCAGTTCCGCCTCAATCTTGTCCTTGAAGGCGAAGGGCACTCTCCTTGGCTTTAGGCGGATGGGCCGGATTTCTGGGTCCAGCTCAAAGGAAACCGGGGGGCCCTTGTATTTCCCGAGCCCCTTCTTGAAAACGTCCGGGTGTGCGTCACACACGTCCTGCATTGGGTCAGTCTCGATGGCGTTAATGCCGGACAGTTCGATCCCCAGGGGAGCAAACCACTGCGTTCCCAAAAGGCAGCACCTCCCCCCTTTGAGGACCACTAGGGGCAGTTTCTCGGAGTAATTCTTGAACTTCACCTTGAAGTTCCCCACCCCCAACACCGGGATCCCATTTCCCTGCACGTCCCGTAGATTGGATCTCATGGCCCGCAGTTTGGGCCGCTTCTCTGGGGGAATGAGCATAAATTCTTTTTGGGACAGGATGGAGTAAGATGACCCCGAGTCTATCTCAATCCTCACTGGGACCCCTTGCAACAGTACCTCTATGAAAAAACGCCGGTGCTCCAGGCCCACGCGGTTCACGCCTTTCTCGCTGTAGCTGGCTGAGACCTTCCTGGTGCCGGCCACCTTTCGTTGGTGCGTCTGGGAATGGCTGGAACTGCCCTTGTCCTCGACTCGCCCGCGCCTGCATACTCGGGCGATGTGTCCTTTTCGGCCGCAGTTGTGGCACTCGGCCTTTCGGAACGGGCACCTCGTGCGGTCGTGGGCCGCCCCACAACCGTCGCAGCGGCGGTCCTGCCGTTCACGGGTCTGCCGCTTCTCACCTCCTTCTTGATCCTTTGGACGTCGTCGTCCTCGCTGGAGTAGGGGTCCGCTGTCGTGGACGACTCCTCGGACGACGTTGGTGCGGCGGCGGGCGACTTGGGGGCCCGCCAGGCCATCTTCGCTGGTGTCCGCCGGGCTGCCTGCACTGGTGACTTGGCCCTCTCGGATGTGGCCCCTCGGGACTTGAACAGCCGGACTCCGCTCCTGGCCTCCTCGGCTGCTTGGGCCTCCCGCAGTACCTCGTTGAACGTGAGGTGATGGTCGCGGGTCATGAGCCTCCTCTGAAGCTCCTCATCCCTCAAACCGCACAGCATGCGGTCACGGAGGGCCTGGTCCAGGTCGTCCCACTGGCAATGCACCGCCGCAAGCCTGAGGGCCGCCGCGTAGGCGGACACGGATTCGCTTGGTCGCTGGTCTCACCTGTGGAACGCGACCCGGGCTGGGAAGATCGAGACGGGCGGCTGGAAATGCTCACGCAGCCTCTCCAGGATACGGTCGATGGGCACCTCCTCCACCTTCCGGGGGGCCACCAGGGTCATCAGAATCCGCAGCGTGGCCGGCCCCACCTGAGCCAGGAAGTGGGAGCGCATCTTCGCGTCGTCGTCGACACCTGCAGCTTCCATGGCATGCCGAAACTGGCACTCGTAGAGCTCCCATTGCTCGGGCTCGCTGACATCGAACTGGTACGGCTTGACCTTGGGATTCGCCATCGATCCCACCTTCGTCGCCAATTTGGTGTCTTGCACGGAAGACAAAGAAGGAGTCGCAGGAAGGACTAACACAGGTTTATTCATTGATGGTCAGCATGAACATGTGGTAATGGCGGGGATACCTCACATTATATACAGTGGTACAATACATTTGAATCTTGCTGCACGGTAGCTCATTGGCTGCTACCAGCGTGACGTCGTCCTGGTCACGCCCATCTTCAGTGGTGGATCAGTAGTAGTTTGCTATTGTGGGGAGTTCCCACGGCTGCAGGTGATTTGAGGAATGGGAACCATGTGAGTTGAACGCTCGCAGCTGCCCTCTATGGGCAGCTTACTCGCGTTCCTTTACAGCTGTGTTACATTGTAATTGTGGTCAGGTTACATTCATACATTTCTTAAAGCAGCATTGTACAAGGTTACATTCATACATCTCTTAAGCAGCATTGTACATGCATAACACACCGGTGTTGCCGCGCTCTCCCCACCCCCTCCACTGGTGGGGAGATAAAAGGGAGCCTTCCGTGGCCCGGAAGGCTCTGAAGACGCCGCCGCCATGTTGCTGCACTCTCCCCGCCCCTTCCACCAGCGGGGAGATAAAAGGGAGCCTTCCGCGGCCCGGAAGGCCCTGAAGGACGTTACTACTGTGAGCCACTGTGTTCTTCTGGTTCCTTTATCGACCTGGAGAATGACTCGGGCGGGTGACTGTGACTTTAGAATTTTTGTGGTGGCCTTGCTGTACCTGGACATGTGGGGCTCTGGATAGAGGTTTTTCCTTTTGTCTTGATGTTTAGTTACTGGCGATTTGATATTGTATCATTGTGATTATTGCTTTTTTGTAATTGTATTGATTAATTATTGTGCTTTTGTACCATTATATTGTAATAGTATGTATATTAATATGTTGTTAGCCGCTCGGAGTCGGCCGTGGGTTGAGTGGAGCGGGATATAAATTTGATTAAATAAATAAATAAATAAATAAATAAATAAATAAATAAATAAATAAGTTGTATTTTATGTTGACTGTAAGCCGCCCTGAGTCCGCTGTGGCGAACGACATACCAGTCAAGCATGGCTCCGGAAAATACGGGAACTGCTCCAGCCTGGCCGTGCATGTGCAGCAACAGCTCCTTCTGCGCATGTGCAGAACCCTTCTGTGCATGACCCTTCTGTGCATGTGCATGACCCTTCTGTGCATGCGCAGGACCCTTCTGTGCATGCACAGGATCCTTCTGCGCAGGACCCATGCACAATAATTACTTTCCACGGCGGTCAAATTACGGGATGGTGGCGGGAAATTGGAGGAACGAGCACTGAAATACAGGAAGTCCCGGCCAATCCGGTATACTTGACAGGTATGGCGAGTGGGCAGTGATATAAGTCAAATATTTATTTATTTATTTATTTATTTATTTATTCATTCATTCATTCATTTATGCTCACAATGCCCCAGATCCCCATGGGCAGGGGGAATATGCATTTAAAAGTAGTTCTTGTAATGCTGATTGAATGCTTCCCAGGCAAATTGTTCTGTATTCATCTAAATATTGCCTAGGCTCGCTTTGCAAAAAGAGGCGTTGCGGATTCCGCATGCCCAATTGGCATAGAACCTTGGCAGAGGTTAAACCAGTCGAGCAGACACCTGGCCACTGGCCCTTGCCAGTACGGAAAATGGGGGAGCGGATTAATAGTATAAATCATAAGGGTTTATTCACCCACACCTGACCTGACCGGCGGTTCTGCTGAGAGAGCAGATCGCTAACCTCCGTTACCCATTAAGCAATTACTGACTCACAGATCAGCCTAATCTTTGGTGCAAATAGAAGCCATATTTACCCTAGTGTAAGCCTCAGACAATGGTTTTCCCCTGTCAGTGTTTGCCCGAGTTAATTAACTTCCCCAAGAGAGATTTCCCATTAACCCGAGTAAATGGGTGATGTGATTTTCTGTCAGATGACGATTCTTTCCTGCATTGCCTTCTGATCTATATATGATGATGCTTTTCCCTCAATAAACCACTGATCTGATCTCGCTCCATATTGCCTCGTGTCGTTACTTGATCAGTCTCCTCTGGGACCCAACGGCCGTCCTAGCGGCCCCGATTCCTACACCTGGTGACCCCGACATGATCTACTCGAGAGTAAGCGATCACACGGTCCGGTTCTGCGCTTGAACCGCGTCCGATCGTCCCGGAGGACAGCGCGGCAGCCCGGCCGGTAAGCCAGCTGGTCGGGATGACAGCCCTGCGGCGAGGCATTACAGAAGAGGCATCCTACAGCTTGCTCCCGACTTTCGCGGCGGCTTGCAGTTACGGAAAAACGCGTTCCGCTCAGGGTCAGCTGTGAACCCCTGACAGCGCAGAAGCCACCGAGGGCCCGTGGCAGCAGACCACGCTCCGAACTCTACCCAGAGAATCGTCGCCAAAACCTATTACCTGGCCCAGCAGACGCGTCGCTCGTCCCGAGGAGGAATCTTCGAAGAACCCCCGCAGGTAATATGGGGACTTGTCCTCAGCGACAACGTCCGTCCGCTAGCCAAAGAACTCATGAAGAGGAGTTCAAAATCCTGGCCAGGGTATTTCAGTTACGTTTTCACAGCGGAGAGCTAGCGAGACTTTTGGTGTACCTAAGGGAACACTGCCTACTTTACCCAGAAGTAGGTACGTTAACCCTTCAGCTTTGGGATCAGATAGGAGACTGCATTCAGCAACCCCCGAAAGCTCCTGAGGGCGTAATTCGCACATGGAGCAAATGTAGGAAGCTCTTAGCGGAGATAGACCCAGTCCGGGTAGAGGCCAAAGAACCCCCAGCACCAGTCGAGCCATCGGCGTCCACGGCGCTCTATCCGTCATTGCAGTTTAAGCAGAGTAGTGTAGGGAGCTTTCCCTCGGTGACAGCTGCAGACGTCACCGGCGGAATGCATGGAATGAGGAGCGCAGGCGCTTCTCTGACAGCTACAGGTTCCCAGACCAAGAGTGCCCTTCAGCGCACAATTGAGGAAGAAATCAAGAAGGGGGAGTTGCCAGCAGAAGAACTAGCTGAGCTTAGTCAGATTTGTCCAATTCGCTTGGAAATGGATGCCCTCACAGGGGCCCAGCAGGTAGTTCATTCACCAGTCCCGTATAAGCTTCTCATGGCTATACGGAAGGCCATTACAGAGACAGGACTCCAGAGTCGCTTCACTAGGGGCACGCTTCAGCAAGTGTGCGAGAATACCATGTTCATCCCGCACGACTGGAAATCCGTCATGCGGATGATGCTCAACCCCAGCCAGTATTTGCTATGGGACAGCGAGTATCGCCTCGAGGCTCAGACAAGGGCTGCCAGGATGGGAGGCGCAGTACTTCCTGACCAGTTATATGGTTCAGGTGCCTTCAAATCCATCGATGTGCAGACCAACTTGCCACTAGCCACTCTTCAGATGTCAGCCGAGGCTGCCTTCAAGGCTTTTCTCAAGGTTCCAGCAACTGGCAAAGCAGCCAAAAATTACACCACAGTCAAACAGGGAGCCCAGGAGCCCTACATGGATTTTATCAATCGCTTAGAGGAAGCGATCCGTAGGCAGATCGATAATGAGCAAGCCCAACAAGAGCTCATGATGAAATTGGCCAAAGATAATGCCAATTTGGACTGCCGTAAAATCTTGCAGTCACTGGGTAATCGTCCCGATTTGACTCTCACGGACATGATTAGAGCTTGCGCCGACGTTGGCACAGAATCCTATAAAATGGGTCTGTTGGCAGCAGCGGTGCAAGGGGGTAGAAGACCTAAGAATAAAAATCAAGGGGCATGTCACAATTGTGGCAAGTTCGGTCACTTCGCTAGGGAGTGCCGATCCAAGGGAGGCGGACAAAATTCCGGCCGTTCCAAGGCTCCAAACACCCTGTGTCCGAAGTGTAAGAAAGGCTACCATTGGTCCAGATACTGCCCGAATTCGGGAAACCGGAACGCGGGCACGTCTATGGCCCCGGTCCAAACAGAGGCTTCCCTCGCTCTGAGCTCGTCAGAGCTAGACTAGATTCCGATCACATTCCTAGCATTGCGAAGGCACAGGCCAGCCCCAAGGGTAGTACAGGGCTAGAATTGACTTGCCAGGCAGACGTTACATGCGACCTGCCAGGCACAGTCTATCTAGTCGACTCCCAGTACATGGGACCCCTGCCCAAGGGCTTTATAGGTTTAGTTTTGCCTCGCAGTGTAGCAGGAGCACGCGGAATTCTTGTAATTCCAGGAGTCATTGACTCCAATTTTTCAGGCGTTCTCCAAGTTCAACTTTGGACGCACTTACCCCAGACAATTCACAAAGGAGACACATTAGCGCAACTGATTATGGTTCCTTGTCACTTGCCAGCAGATAGCCAGGGAAGGCTCAGGGACAGCTCAGAGTCCGGGTCAGCAGACCGCTCGAGCGCAAGTGAGGCAGTGCACGGATACCAAGTCTTAGCGACAGTGGAGACCAACATTGAGTGGAAACAGCGCCCAGTTATTGAGGTATTTCTGAATAAAAGATCATTCTCAGGGTTATTAGATACCGGAGCTGATGTGAGTGTGGTCAGCCGAAGCCAGTGGCCACGGGAGTGGGCCATTGAGCCGGTCTCCGATGTGTGGGGGGTAGGCGGCATCCAAGAAGCGTTTAGGAGCCGGGAGTGGGTGGAAGTCACGATTCCAAAGGCTGACGGCACAGCGGTCATTCGGCCGCTCATTCTGGACGTGCACATCAACCTTTGGGGGTGAGACATTTTACAGCAGTACGGTGCTACGCTTACCTTCGGGTAATGGCGTTGCCACTTAAATGGCTCACCAATACGCCGGTCTGGGTGGAACAATGGCCGGTAGTGGGAGAGAAATTAGTCACCCTAAAGCAACTGGTTAAAGAACAGCTAGACGCAGGACACATAGAGCAGTCCACTAGTCCTTGGAATTTGCCTATTTTTGTCATTAAGAAGAAGTCGGGGAAGTGGCGACTCCTCCACGATCTCAGAGAGATCAATAAATGCATACAGCCAATGGGTCCGCTTCAATGCGGCATCCCAAATCCAAATATGATTCCCGAGGGGTGGAGATCCTAGTTGTAGATCTCAAGGATTGCTTTTACACCATTCCCTTAGACCCCAGGGACAGGGAAAGGTTCGCCTTTACGGTGCCGGTTGTGAACCACAGCGAGCCCACGCAGCGTTACGCGTGGAAATTTTTGCCACAGGGCATGCTCAATTCGCCGACCCTGTGCCAAATTTATGTTCACAACGCACTGGCAAAGTTTCGAAACCTTCATCCCACAGCTTTAGTTTGCCATTTCATGGATGATATCTTGGTCGCAGTGCCACAACTCGGCAGCGAAATGTTTAAAGACCTCCAGGCCAGCCTGGGGGAGAAAGGGTTACTCATTGCCCCGGAGAAAGTGCAGAGAACCGAGCCCTTCTCATACTTGGGTCATCGGTTTCTCCGCTCTTTCGCAGCACCAGTTTTGCCCCAAATCAACTTGAAGGACTCAGTCACCCTGGTAGAATTGCAGCAGGTTTTAGGGAACATTAATTGGGCCAGACCGTATTTCCGATTGGATACGGATCTTTTGAAGCCGCTCTTCTCGCTGTTCACGTTAGGCAAGCAGCCGGCAGACCGGATACAAATTTCCCGAGAGGCACGCTTGGCTCTCGAGAAAGTCAACCAAATTCTCAGCCAAAGGTGGGTGGACAGGATTGCTCAGGGGCCATATGCTCCAATCCTGAACTTGTACATAGTTCAGGCAGGATCCATGTTCACCGGAGCCCTAGGAGTGGACTCCGAGAAAGGGGCGAGTATCGTGGAATGGGTGTACTTGCCGAACACCTCGTCCCAGAACATCGTTCCTCCCCAAGAATTGGTCTCCGCGGTGGTTTACCACGGAAGGCTGAGAGCTAGGGACATTTCAGGGCACGACTTAGCAAAGATCGTGGTCCCGTTTACCAAAGAACAGGTTCAGCAATTGATGCAGCTCGGTGACTCGCTTCCAATTGCTTTGGAGGGATTCACCGGATGCTTGGCATACCACTTGCCAAAAGACCCCAGACTTGTCTCGCTTCAAACGCAGTCAGCTTGTACGAATTGCTTTCGCTGGTTCCGCTTCAGGGGGCCAGGACAGTTTTTACGGATGGGGATCGCACATATGGTGTCTTAACTTGGCAGGAAGGCCAGGCTTGGTGCACGCTGTTAACTCTTCCACAGAAGTCCGTGCAGCGGGCAGAGTTGGCAGCGGTGAACCTCGCTTTGCGCACCTTCGCCAAAGAGCGCCTAAACATCATTACTGACAGTCAGTATGTTAGGAATTTGCTTCACAGTCTACCGGGAGCATACATCACTCCCGCGATAGACAAAAATTTGCTGAGTTTGTTCCTCACAGCTCAATTTCATTTGCGAAACCGCACGGAAGCGCTCTATATTGCCCACATCCGAAGTCACCAAGACCTACCGGGTCCGATTTCCGCGGGCAATAGCAGAGCGGATGCGGCAGCAAAGGAAATTCAGCAACGTTCAGTGTTAGGTGTTTTCACTACTCCAATTCAGAGTCATGCATTCTTTCATCAAAATGCCAAAGCGCTCGCCAGACAGTTCAATTTGCCACTTTCTCAAGCCCAAGGCATAGTTCGCTCTTGCCAGCATTGTGCAGGGGCACTGGGGGGGCCCTCGTGGGGGGTCAACCCACGAGGGACAGAAGCTAACCAGGTGTGGCAAATGGATGTCACGCATGTTCCGCAGTTTGGCAGATGGCAGCACGTTTGCATTGATACCTTTTCACAATTCGTTTGGGCAACGGCGCAGAAAGGGGAGACTGCTTCCCACGTGGAGCAGCACCTCCTTTCCTGCATCGCGGCAATGGGCAAACCGCGGCACGTTAAAACCGATAACGCCCCATCCTACAGCTCCAGGCAGCTGGCCGCCTTCATGGCCACCTGGGACATTAAGCATACTTTTGGCGTTCCTTACAATCCGCAGGGGCAAGCGATTGTGGAACGAGTCAATCGGACACTCAAGTCCTATATTGACAAACAAACAGAAAGGGGGGAGCCACCAACCCTCCCCAAGTCACAGGGTCAGGCACAGCATTGTCTGAATAAGGTATTGTTTACATACAATCACCTTAATGTTTTTTCGGATTGCACGCTGCAGGAGAAGCACTTCCGCCGTTCGGAAGCTCTCCCGCGACCCATGGTCCGATACCGGGTGCCACCGGACCCTTCCTGGAGGGGCCCGGCGCCACTCGTAACCTGGGGAAGAGGGTATGCTGCAGTTATGTCTCCTACAGGTGTTGTTTGGATTCCAGCTCGGTGTGTTAAGCCTCACTTGGAACCGCATGGCGTGGACCCAGGCCGACCCGAGTCCGATCCCGGAGATGGAGGACCTCACCCTGACCGAGGGGACCCGGCGGGAGAAGCGGCGACTGCGGACGACAGCGCCGAGGATCACCTGGGAGATGGTCAAGACCCTTTGCAGTGAGGCCCAGGACGCCCTCCAACGCGAGGAGAGGGAGCCGACACCGGAGAATTTCGTAGCTGCAGTCTTTGCCCAGATTAATGTCAATTCCATGGCATTCACCATCATCCTGGCCCTCTCCCTACTTGCGGGGGGAGGCGTCCAGGCAGTCTCACTAAAGGCCAACGGCTTGATGCCAGGCGAAGATTTTTCAGCCCGGATGCATTACAACTTATGGGAAAGGTTGGCGGGTCTCGTCAACCAGTCCGATTTTTGCCTGAAGCAGGACATTGGTTCTGCCTCCATTCTGGGTACCTGCCTCATCCCTGTGTGCCACACTCTGGATGCACACACCAGGGATGGCGACTGGCCGTCCTAGCGGCCCCGATTCCTACAAGGCGTCAATTTTGTCAAAGCTGATTCGCTAATGTTTCCCACTTCCCTGGAAGTCTTGGGTAAATGTAACAATTACGTTCTGTGTAAAGCTGTTGCCTTTGCACCTGTTCTCTGTTCTTTTGCTCCTTGTAATAAACCACGTTGTTGTTTGAGCCAGCTCTCTCTGAGTAGTCCTTCTGGGGTTCAGACACAACACAAATGCAGTGGGCTTTGGCCTTCCACTCATTTCTTCATGGCCAATGTTGCCTCAGAAAGTAACTTTGGCTGGGGGATTCTTGGGATTTTTAGTCTAAAAAGGTAAGTTTTCTGAGCATTTATTGCAGGGGTTCCCAACCTAAGGCCCATGGGCCGGATCTGGCCTCCAGCACCATTTCATGTGGTCCACCACCCCTCCAAGGGCATTTGAGAAACAAAATGACCACCCCTTTGAAGCTTTTGAGACAAAAAGGCCGCCCCCATCAATTCATGCAGGCAGGGCAAAATAGCCGTCCGGCCCTCGCAGGTGACTGAGAGAGCGTGACCCGGCCCATAGTTTGAAAATGTTGGGAACAGTGGTGGGATACAAAAAAAAATTATTACCTACTTTGTGGGTGTGGTATGGTGGGCGTGGCCAGGGGGAAAGCCCTGCATTGCACCCGGATTAGGACTACTTTATTTCAAAACTTGGATGGCCTGGGCCAGCCAGAATTTCTGCTACCGGTTCTGGCAAACTGAGGCGAACCTGCTGAATCCCACCACTGGTTGGGAACCTCTGATTTATTGGCTGCAATCCTATTGTTTAGCATAGTTAAGTCACAGTAGAGTGGCCCCACTGAAACAATGAGGAATCACAGGTTCCATTTGTTCAAATAGCTGCAACATGTGGCAGGGGCCTTACTCTTGCTAGGGCTAGGGATGGCCTTATCTGGGATGCAGATGTTATAACTTCTCTCACTTCAGTAAGATTATGTATCTTGTGCTAGCCACACAATTTAGCAACATAACCTTCCTGTTTTGCCCCTGATAATCCCCTGTGTTCATTTCCCCATGCTGGGTGGGTCCTCTGGAAATGTAACATCCACAGGTTTCTACTCCAGTGTGGTTCTCCACCATTCTCAAGTGGTGACCATACTATTTGCCTGAACACATTGTGGCTATTAAAATGGGGCACTTTCAAACAGTCTACAGGTGTGATGGCCCCTCTCAGTGGAGGAAGTGCCATTGGAAACCATCATATCAGTCCCAATGGCAAAATGAGTGGAGGAGGAACTCTGATTCTCAATGGTCATGGAGGTGGAAGAGGCCATGCCAGATGAACTGGCTGTGAAGGCGCACCTTGTCCATATCCTCAGGGCTGCGGCAGTCCATTGCAGTCCTGGTGTTAAATCCTGCATGTCGTGTTTCATATGTGCCGTAAAAGATGGCTCCATGATCATAGTGTGTGGGACACTTCATGGCAAGCTGGGATCCACCTTAAACAAATTCTCGCCAATGGCACTTTTCCTGCTTCAGGAAAAAAATGCATTCTCGGATACGAGTTGCAGCCAATGACAAATAGCAATTAACAACTACGGCCCTGTGGCCAAAGGCCTCTCCGATCGCACCCTCAGACAAGACTGAACTAGAAGCCAATAGCATCCATGTTGTACTTGAAAAGCTTCTAGATAGGCACACAAGACATTTACTCTTAAATGAAATGTGGGATGAAATAGTCTGTTTGGGGTAGAAATAGGTCAGTGGAAGACCAGAATGTTCCGTAAGGATGCAAGTACACAGAGTAACCTGAGAAGAACAATCCAGGATGGTTTATAGAAAGGGTGAATAAAAAGTTCATTTAGCAGACTCAGCTGTGTGAAAATGAGGTCTTTTAATAAGCACCTTGAATAACACACTTTGTCTGAAGTATACCAAAATGGTGACCATAAACTCTTGGGGTGGTAGTTTCCCAATGTTCTACACTCTGACTATATTAATCATATTAGCCCTTGTTTGTGCCTGGTCAGTGATGATGGCAATAAGTAGCTCAACACAAACATTCCCCGTTTACAGCAAGGGCAAAGAAGAACACCCATTAATCAATATGTTTCATTTCCAAAAAATTGTGCTAGAACACCTTCTTGTCTAACTGCTGTGGTGTAAATCATGTTATGATCCTTTTTTAAAAAAGTGAATGGAAATAAAACTCTGAAGACCAAACTCAAGAATGGAACGAAAACAAAGAAGTATACAGAGTGCCTAAAGGAAACAACAACATGTGCCACAGACACAGTCAAGGGGGTAGTGATAGGGCATAAGAGCCTACCAGCGTCACCATAGATATCAAAGCCACACTTCTTGGAAATGAGAGAACAGCATTGAGGCAATCTTCACAGCTGCAAAGATAGTACTTTGCATCCCATTCTTTTCCCCAAAAGTCAGATCTTATTATATTGTTATATAAGCTTTAACTGTAAATTATTGTGTCAGCAGGTAGTCAGACAGAATGCCTCCCCAGTTTAAAAGACTTAATGCTAACATAAAAGCAGAAACATGATGGTACCTTGAAGATTACCCCACATATTTCAGTGTGAACTTTTATGGATTACAATCCAGTTCCTCTGACAAATGGAGTGACTATTTAGTCACAGGTTGATATTCAAGTCTACAGATGTAGAAAATGAACTTCCAATTTTCATTTGGACCTCTTACACCATATACATTTGTATATAAACTTGTAGCAAAGTATTTCACTCCATTGGTCTGAGGTGGTGGGCTATAACCCCTAAATCAGCTTACCATCCTAGATAGGGAATCTATATCTATAAAACAGAGGTGTAGGTTTGTATGTTCCCTATAGGAACCCACACCCCTGGACCAATTCTGGTGAAACTTGCCACACACCTACCTTGGGCTTGCAAGACTGCACTGTCAAGGCCCTGGAACCAGGGGGGAGCCCCCAAAATTTGAGGGAAAAGTACTGTGCATACACATAGTTCAGCAGGGGGGAGAGTGGTCATGCTAGAGCCATTGAGCTGCGGCTCGCGCCCAGTGCCGTCATTGTGCACGTGTGTGTGCCTGCCTCGCTAGGCTAGGCCACGGTCGTCCAGCCAGCACCATGGCAGGTGGGTGTGGGCAGTGGTTGTCGCCCCAGCGCCTTCTGGCAAGACCCCCCATGGTGGCGGCCATGGTGCTGCTGCTGAGGAGCCGGGGCAGCCCACAAGGTGGGCAACCCCTCAGCAGGGCCGGGCTGAGGCAAGGCCTGGCTGGGGCAGACACCACCTCAGTGGGAGCTCAGGTGCCAGAGGTGGTGGCAGAAGCAGCCTCTCCCTGGGCAGGTACACAACATAAGGGGGTCCTCCGTTCGGCCACAGCCTATGGGAAAAGGCAAGGCGGCAGGTCCGCCTTGCCTTCTCTGGGACGCGGTGGCTGCATGGATGCTCCCAGGCCTGTACGGCGGTGGTGGAGCATGAGGGGGGGGCAGCAGTGTGTGTGTGTGTATGTGTGTGTGAGAGAGAGGGGGGGGGGAAGCCCGAGTAAGGCCGGGCAATCGGCTAGTGCTAAGTAAAGTAACATGTTGATATGCTCATCCCTATGTTTATGGACCCCATTCATGTGTTAATAGATACCACATGCATCTATTATCTATATCCTAAACTGGTCAAAACTCTCACCATTCAGGGGATATGCATAAAAATGTGTGGCATGTATTTGCACTTATAGTGTCCAGGGAAGTAGATTTTGACCCACAAAAGCTCCTGCTGAAACAAATCTGATAGTCTTTAAAGTGTTTCTTCAAAGATGAACACATTTTCCCTTTTCCCCTCTTTTTTTGATCTTCTCCAGTTTTCGATACCAGAGAGCTGCATGATAGAGGACATGAAAGAAGCCTCATTCAGGCATCCCCTAAAAATCCTTTCAACCCAGCGTAATCTCTGACATAAACAAGCAAGCATTTTGCCAATACACCGGAAAAAGAGTGACAATGCAAGAGGGGAAAATATTCATAGCTGACACATATACTGTATCTGAAATGCAACTCCAGCGAGTGATCAGAGCTTATCTTGTTCTGTGCTGATAGTGAAATTTTGGCTCACCAGATGTTTGTAAATGACTCCTGCCATCAACTCTCACTATTGACCAGTCTGGATAAGGCTGATGGGAAGAGGAGTTCAAGAACATTTGGAGTACCATGGTTTCACCCAGCCATGACCGTATAGCCTCCAGATTAGGCTTTGGTGGCCATGAGGGTCATATGAGTCATTGTCTTGGAGGGTGTGTGTGGGTGTTGACGTGGTTGATTCCTCTGATTCAGTGTTTGTTCAACACAACATCATGTCTCATTGCAATGTGAAGGAGAAGCAGAAGCAGCGGTGGGTCTGATTAATGGGGCATTCCAGGCACCAAGGGATGGGTTCTTTTATGCCTGGGGAACATATAGGTGCCTGCTTCTCAACTTCTGACTCCTGTCATGCAACATCTGCACTTTGTCTTGTCTAGTCTCTCCATTGGGGATTTTCTGCTGGCACAAGGCCCACTGACACCCCACCCCCTCCCTGCCACTGGCACATGTTCTCCTTGGCTCAGCAGCTCAGAACAGCCAATTCATTTTTCCCCCTGTCTCCCAAATCCTCATCCCTCCCAGGCCCTGGGGATCCAAGTTGCGTTTACCATACAAGTAAAGGAATGTAAGATCCTCTCTCGTTCCTTCCCTGGAGAAGACAGGCAGAAAACGGGAACCCTCAACGGTTCCTTCACCCTTTCCAGCCAGGGAATTTATTACTCAGAGCCTCACGGGCTGTTTGCTGTTTCTTTGAAAGGGCATATCGGTGAGACAGTGTGTATATGGCTGTGAAGGGGGATGATGCCCTTACTTTTGTTAGGACAGCGGAGGGGAGGGTGATCTAATGGGCTTCCTCAAGAGGACAAGGACAAAAGGGCAAGCAAAGGGCAAGCTTTTGCTGCTAAAGGAGATGTTCCGCCCTCAGGTTCAGGGACTGATCTTGATGACAGAGTGTTTTAAATCATTTTATTCATTGCTTTGAAAAAAAAGTGAGAAAAGTCCCTGGATGGAAGTCTCATTGAAAATGTATTAATTGCATTCATATCCCACACCAAAGATTTCAGGACCATTTACTCCCTCTAGTTTTATCATTGCAACAGTTTTATGAGGGAACTTTGGCCAAGAAATGGTAACCAAACAGCCATCAGTGGACAAGCTTCGCTGCTGAGTGGGGATTCGAATCTGTCTCTCTCTACTCTGAGCCTTGTCACTTTAACCCAGGGGTGCCCAAACGTTTTGGCCAGTCACATGGTTCAGCGGGCTGGTGACGTGGTTCAGCAGGCTGGTCACCTGGTTCCTTCCACCGAAGCGAAAGTAAAACGCGCCTTGCAATCTGTTTTGCAACAGATACATTTTGCAACACATTGAGATAGATTTTAGGCTGCCATTTTCTCTGCTTAAACCAGGGGCGCCCAAACTATGGCCTGTGAGCCGGATCTGGTCCCTGACACCAATTACCTCCGCTTCTGGGAGCAACGAGGGCAGCACGGCAAGATGAATTTGGCAAGATGAATTTGGGGGCTGGATCCGGCCCATGGGCACCCCTGCTTTAACCTGTACACCATGTTAGCCAGTCACATGCCTTACCCTGTAAGCAGTGGTGGGCTCCAAAAAGATTTACTATCACAGTGTGGGTATGGTATGGTGGGCATGGCCAGGGGGAAAGCGCTGCGTTGCACCCAAATTAGGACTACTTTATTTCAAAACTTGGATGGGCAGGGCCAGCCAGAATTTCTGCTACTGGTTCTGGCGAACCACTGCGTACCTGCTGATGCCCACCACTGCCTGTAAGTCATTCTTAGCCTCCAGTTCTACTGAAGGAGAGTTTACTGTGATGGTGAGGATAAAACTCTCTGCTCATGCTCAGAATCTATGGGCACCCTTTCTGTACCAAGCAGTGAAACCATGCAATAATTGTTTGGCTTAGACTACCTGTGAATGATGAAGACTGAAGACTTCCACTACCAATGTGATGTTGGCTTCCTTTGTTTGTAAATATCTTCCAGCTGCCAAGAGCATTTTACCAGAAGGTTAGTATATATGTATAAACCATTTACAAATCTATTGCTGCTACATGCTGTCAAGTTGTTTCCGAGCTATGGCAACCCTATAAACGATGGTCTTCCCCTCTAGTGGTTTCTGTCATTAGTAGCCCTGTCCAGGTCTTGCAAACTCAAGAGCATGGTTGAGTCAACCCACTGTAAGTTAAATCTGCCCCTCCTCCTCCTCCTTCATTCTTGTCTTTTCTAGCAAGTTTTGCCTTCTCATGATCTGCCCAAGGTAAGATTGCTCCAGTTTAATAATTTATTTGATTAAGAACCCATTCATTTGCCTCTCTGCAGGGTATCTGTAAAGCTCTCCTCTAACACCACATTCTCTGTCTGCTTTCTTCACCATGAAACTGCAACCTCCTCTCTTTTTGTCAGTCCTCCCTCCCCTCAGGAAGACAGATCTTACATATTTTAAATTCATTTGTCTTAGAAAGAGGGTAGCAATCCACAAACATTCATACTGGAATAAATGGCTGTTGTTTTGTTCTTGTTTTCAAGAGAGAGAGAGAGCAGTAGCCATAACACAATCTTCTCTGTTGTTGTTGCTCTTGCTCTTGTTCTTGTTCTTCTTCCCTTCAGGTGTCGAGGGAGATATAAGGTTCTTGTTTTGGCACTTCTAGCGTCCTCCACCAGCATTATTTGGTGTTCTTGTAATGTGTCTTTGATGTTATCTCTCCACCTTCCTCTCTGGGTTTGCTTCATGCTCTTTGTCCTTTTCCTCTTTTCACATAAGCCTTGTATGGCATGGAATTGCAAGACATTCTCTCCAAACAGGCAAACCACTTTATTTGTTTCTCTGGATTTAGTTTATTATTGGTTCTGTTCCAATTATTTTCCTTATACTGTAATTTCAATCCTGATTTTATCCTTTCTAGTCACTGCAGCAGCCTTCCTTAGATATCTCATTTCCATGGTGAGCAACTTTCATTTATGTTTTGTTATCTTCTCAGTTATGGCTATATTATATTTTTTTTGTCTTTATATTTAATTTGATGGATTTCATTTCTGTTTTGAATCACCCTGAGTATGCTTGACTACACAGTGACTAATAAATCTTAGAAATAAATAGGCAAAAATTAATGTTGTTTTTCACTGGTTCCAGGGGTGAGCAATAGAAATGAGAAATATGTTCTGAACATACCTGTCAACCCGCGGCTCCGGAAAAATGGGACCTGCGTAGATCGCTTGTGCGCAGGTCGCTTTCCATGCATGCGTGGAAGCGCTATGCCGCTTGCGCAGCCCCTATGCAAGCAGCGTAGCACTTCCGCGCATGCGTGAAAAGGTTTTACCTCTTCGACGCATGCGCGAAAGCGCTATGCCACTTGCGTTTCCCCCCGCTGCCAAATTACGGGGTTTTGGCAGCGCGGGGCGGGTTATGACGTCAATCGACGTCAAATTACAGGGTAATCCCGGCCAAATCAGGATGGTTGACAGGTATGGTTCTGAAATTCAGCCTTGAGATGCCATGGTTCACATTAAAATAAAGGTAAATCCACTAGTCCTTATAAAGTTTCTACAAACAGGATGAAAGTACTTGTCAATACTACCTCTTAAAGTCCTTAGTTCTGGGTTGTTGGTTTCAGCAGTTTCCCCATCTCCCAAACAATGTATGACTTAATAAGTTATGTTCAGTATCTTTTCCATGGTTTTCTGTGCTTTTTTTGTGTCTCTGCTGAAGGCATTGTTTATTTTGCCATCTCTGTGTGTTTTTATAATTCAGCACTATGGCACTTTCATTGGAAATTTCATCTCCATTTCAGAAGTTCCTGAAGGACAGATTTTAATTAGCTGACAAATGACAGCAGCAGGGAATTGGTTCTCCCTTCCCCTCCCCACCAAGGACTTCAAAGTTTCCCAGAAGAGAAACATTACTATGTTGTTTCAATGGAAATCCTAGCATTTCCCAAACTACAGTGGAACCTCAGTTAACATAAATAAAGTAATACTCTGGATAACGCCAAAACTTGGTTCCACAAGTTTTAGTATTATCCAATTTTTAGTGTTATCCGATGCATGCATTGGATAACACAAAAAGAAAAGCCTAGCTGCCTTTTCAAGAAGACAGGCGCCGAACGGAGCGCCCATACGTCGGCTGCCCACCCCCACGAAAAGAATGACATGATCAACTACCTTTTCACGCTGTTTGGGGCAAAAAAAATCACCATCACCGGGTGCATTTTTTTAGCTCTCTGCCTCCCCAGCAGCCTCTGGTAGGGTGGGAGGACCTTTTCCAGGCTATTCCCACCTTCCTAGGACATCCCTGGGCTGCACAACAGCTGAAAAAAATTTGTAGCCATCATTTTGTTTTTTAAACAAAATGGCCACGCACAGGCAGCTGGGAGCTGTAGTTTCTCTGTTCATTCATGTCATTGGTGCAGTCCACCTAAAGAACTATGACGCCCAGGATGCACTGGGGCTGCTGCTTCGTTGCTTTGTATCCTGCTGGGGGCGGGGGGCGGGTTGCAACCCCTTTTTAGGGGTGTCAGATCCTGAAATGGCCTGCCGGACTGTTCTCGCACATTAAAGGTAGGTGCGTGCGAAGTTTGGATGGGATCAGTGCAGGGGTGCAGATTTGTATACGGAACATACAAGAATGCACCTCTCTTTTATATATATAAGATAAATAAAGTCAAACAGAAAAACAAAACAATAATAGAACCCTAAATTATAACCCTTCTTACTGACAGAGAGTATCCACAAGGCCTCCATGTAAAGAAAGGTTTAACATTTCTTTTTTCTCATTTCCAAAATACTTAGTATAGAAAAAGTATTTTGGAAATGAGCAAAAAGAAATGGCAAACCTTTCTTTGCATGGAGGCCTTGTGGATACTCTCTGTCAGTAAGAAGGGTTATAATTTAGGGTTCTATTATTGTTTTGTTTTTCTGTTTGACTTTATTTATCTTATATATATTTGCTCTTTATCTTTATATTTTCTAACCATGCTTTTATTCTGATAACCTTTCTCTTTATTAATAATTTCTAAATCAATCCTTTTAGGTTTGCTGGGAATTTCTCCACCTCAGTCACCAGATGTAATAAACCGGTGGGATAAATATTTTTCTATCTATTCCATCAAAGCATGTTTTAAAAGGGAAGTTCTGTTTTTTATAATTATTTGCATGAAGGCAACACTTACTGAATTCAAATGCAATTCTTGTGTTTCCACATTCAGCCAAATTGGACTGCCTTCTTTAGCAATGACGGCAGTACCAACTATGACCGATCAGTGCAGAACTCAGCTTCTGTGACTGTTCTGAGGGCATTAGCCCTTGAAAATATGATGTGATTCTATAAAACCCCTTGGGAGAGAGTTTGATTCTGAAAAGTAAGCTTATTATGGCTGTTAAAAGAGTTTTTCTGAGCGTATGCAAAATTCCTTTCACTGCTCAGGCTAAGCACAAGTGACTCAACATACAAATTGAGAAGTTTGTCCTCTCCAGAAAAAGAATGAAGGTGATCATGTGGTCATCTTTTATAGAAGGCAGTCCTTCAAATATAGGACTGCCTTCTATAAAAGATAACCACATGATCACCTTTATTCTTTTTCTGGAGAGGACAAATTTCTCAGGGTACCATAACCATTCTTTGAAGACATCTTCTATAAAGATGAGTTGTCCAGTCCAAAGTTTGATCAAAAGATCATGAAGCCAGAGGAGCAAAATGAAAGCCCTTGGAAGTTGGTTATTCACAACTCTGAGAATAGGAACATTTCATAGGTAAACACCACTGCCGTTCTGTTTTAATTTTTTAAACAATTTAGAATTTTGTATCTGCACTTAGAGATCAGTATAGGTGAGTTCAGGTGAATCAGTTTCCTTTCATTTTGGTGATTCATGCCTTCCATTTCAGTGATGTCTAGGTGTCTCCCCCATCAAATGCTGCTTCACATTGGCATAGGAGCTGAAGAATGGAAGCTCAATGTCATTGGGATGACCCATACCCCAATGGGGGCATGTCCTGAAGAGCATGGTGTTGAAATCCTCACTGCTCAAGCAATACCTGGAGAAATAGGAAAGATACAATCTTTTTCAATGCAAGCAAGAGCCCCTTAGGACCTACCCTTTATTGGGGGGTGGCCAAGGCCATGATCAGATCCATGGCTGCTGGAATGTGCAACCATCACAAACATCTCGTAAGGGTTTTCCTGAAGCAGGTTAAAATTTTCAAGAATCGTCTCAAGGGAAACGGATTGGTAAAGGATGAGGTACCATTGGAATGGGGCCATCTTGAAGTCAAGCATGCACTGTGGTCATTTTAAGTTTTACATTGGGAATGTAGATGCAACAAATGCAGAAAGCTGATCTGAGCTTCACATGTGAAAACAAACCTTGGGCTTTATTACAATTTGTAACTTTTTACAAGGCTCCAAACTCAAACCTGCCTGGAAACCATGTCCTCTTGGCATGGAAAGAGCTTCCCCCTGCCAACTTCTCAAGTTGTATGTCGAGTCACTTGTGCTTAGCCTGAGCAGTAAAAGGAAAGATATTTTGTATAAGCTCAGAGGAACTCTTTTAACAGCCATAATAACCTTACTTTTCAGAAATAAATTCCCCCCCAAGGGGATTTATATAATTACATCACATTTTCAAGGCCGATTGCCCCAGAACAGTCACAGGAGCTGAGTTAAGGAGTTTTGGGAGAAAACAGGCTGCTGGACTAGAGTGGACTTTAGTTCATCTTTAACCTAGCACAGTTTGCTTTACATCCAGCTTCCAGTCTTAGGGGTAGAATAAATTTATAAATAGTACATGGATTACTCTAGGACCAGGACAGTCAGGTTTGCATTATTTCCCACTGACTACATGATATTTATTTGTTATTTCTGTTTATATTCAACCCATCTGACTAGGTGTCTTGCTGCAGAGCCAGAGGTTGGGAGTTGGATTCCCCTTTGTGCCTCCTTGACAGGGTATGGACTTGATGATCTTTTCTGTAGGATCCCTTCCAGCTCAGCAGTTCTAAGATGTTAATGATTATACAGTGATAGTACCTCATACAACGTCCAAACTTGGTTCCACAAGTTTGGTCTTTATACGGATATGGACTTTGTAGGAGGCATGCAAAATCCTTGCCACGATGCCTCATACAACGTCCAAATCCTTGCCGTGATGCCTCATACAACGTTGTTTCCACAGAGATACATTGTACTGTAACAGCACAGACTTCAGGGCAAAGCCAAGGAAACAGACAGGAAACTGACAGAACTTTAAAAAATCATTGTCTAAAGGCTAAATACATTACAAAAACATGTCAAACAACCCTGATTGTCCAAGAACCTGAAGAATGGTGCAAAAATCCCAGGAATGCTTCTAAAAATTCTGACGGAAAAAAAAATCCAAAACTGCGCTCAAAACCACTCCTAAACACTCTTTGCCTCGTGCAAAATCCAAAAGAGCAATGCATGCATGTGTCCTGCCTTTTATACTGCCCAGGCACAATGCAACCTGGGAAAAACCCCAATGCCTCATACAAAGTCGCAGAATGAGACAACTTTTTTCAAGGAATTAGGCGATGTTGTATGAATTCGATGTTATATGAAGCAGACTTTGTATGAGGTATTACTGTATCTCTCTAAACCAGGGGTTCCCAAACTTTTAGGCCTGACCATGCCCCCTGGACATCTGAGTGGGCCACGCCATGCCCGCAGAAGCATGCACATTTACAGCTGTCATAAATGCTCCAACTTCCGTGTTTATTACAGCCGTGGGCGTATTTACGGCTGACATAAATGCATCCACTTACGGGACCGGAGAGAGTCGCCGTGGGACACATGAAATGGTGCTGTGGGCCGCAGTTTGGCCACCCCTGCTCTGAACCTATATAGCAAAAAAGAAAAGGGGGGGCTAATTTGAAAATGTGAGCAGATGCAGAGAGAAAGTTTCAGCCTCACACTTTGTGGAACATTACTGCCAAGTTAAGAGTCCTGATTCCTAATCACAGAAGAGACTTCATATGTGCAGAGTTTTCCTCTCCAGACAGCTCCTCTCTCTGTTCACACATTCAGATTAACCTCTTTTTTTTAAAAAAGCCTGAATGAAGTGTAATATTTGTGCGACAGAGACTGATGGAGAGAGACAGAAACATTCTCTCTGTGTTTGTATAAATGTGTAATATTCTCACTAGGCAAGCCAGTTCACTGACACCAGTCATACTCACTTTGATTCTAACTTTTGGTGAATCCCCAGTAGGGTTTCTGAAGTATGCAAGATAGTTAAGGGGGATGCTTTTACCAGTGCCACCCCTTCAATAAATTTATATGGCCAAGCAGGTGTATGAACCTTGGTCTCCTTGAGTCGCAATCCACCATCCAGAGAGAGGCCACATAGTCTATAACCGTCTCTGTCTTTTTCTTTCTCTCTTTCTTTCCCCATCCCCTGTTAAGCAACTTTCAGGCATTCCAATAAAAAATATGAAGAGAAAAAGAGAAACAGTCTGGAAAGGAAAGCTGTTGCCACATCTGGAGTTTCTCCATGGGATTGGGAATCCTACAAAATCAGGACTCTTTATAATGTTGTGAGGCTTAACAGTTGGTGTGGTTAAAATTCTCTCCCAGATCGAGCAAAGCCACCCCTCAATTATATTTCCTATCACCAGAACCCTATTAAGGTCACTATAAGTCAGATGTAACTTGACAGACCCTTAATAAGAACAAGCATGCATCTGTTAGCTCTGTAAAAGGCTTGGTGAGCCTCAATTCCACCTGTGTGAGAGTCCTGGCAGCTTCTTCTGGGGTTGGGAGTAGTGTGTCACTATCACCTGTGATCAGCATACTCAATCACACCACACAACTACCTGCCCTGAGGAAGTGCTGACTGTTCAGCAGGGTCATGCGTAGGCTTGTCTGAGGATGAATCCGTCAAGCTTTAACACACTCCAGGAATAAATCTCTTCCAGGTGTAAAGATGGAGAAATTATGGCTCTAATTTGTTACATGTGATAACCAGTCAACCTGGTTTGATGAATGGCCACTGTTAATAACATAACTGTCACTCTCTGTTAGCAAGCTCTGTCTTTAGCTTTCCTTCTGTATGCTAAATCAGACCCTGGAAAAATTACCTTTTGGATTACAAACCCCAGAGTTCACCAGGCCAGCAGGCAACCTTGGGAATTCTAGATGATGTAGCACAGGGGTTCTCAATGTTTTTCAGCCGCAGGCCAGACCACGCCCCGTCAGACAGTTGAGCGGGATGGACTAGCTGGTCCCCCCCCCCGCCGCCATAAATGCTGCCATAAAATGTGTCTGTGGTGGTCATAAAGGCATTTATGACAGCCGCGGACTCATTTATGGCTGTAGTAAATGCATTTATGATGGCCGTAAATGAGTCCACGGCTGATTCCACCAGCTGGAGCAAGGTTGAGGCCGGATTATTTGGTGCCACAGGCTGGATCCAGCCTGCAGGCTTGTTATGTCTGGCGCTTGCAAACAATAGTCCAGACAATGATGAATCAAAGAGCATCAAGTCTTTAATTAACAGTATATTCAAGATGAGCTTACAAGGTACACAGAAAGAGCCTCCTCGAAAATTGTGGTATTTCTGAACCACAATCAGGCATACCATGGTAACAGCAACCTTGTATTGCTGGCAAAAGGAGCTGCAGAATGAACTCACCAAAATTTTGGCAGTTTCATGTCTGGCCTAGACACGGAAGAAGAAGGAGGACCTAGTCATATAGTGGGACTAATGCCAGCACAGACAAGTCTTGAGATGTTTTATAATTCTGCTGAAATAATTTTTTAAAAATCCCATGTTGTTATAGCTGTGTGAAAATATTAGAATATGTGATTGTATGCAAATGAGTGCCACTTTTCTTCTTCTTTTGGCAATGTGTAAAAGTGACCTCCCTATAGCTGCCTAACCTGTGTTTTAGGCTAAGGTTTAAGTGAGAAACGCTTGCCAATAGTGAGTTGTTGGCTGAAGAACAATTGCTGTGTTACTTTCCTGCATTATTCAGAAGTGTCACTGGAACCAATGGGATTTACTCTGAGGTAGTGGAACTGCAGTGGCTCAGTGGTTAAGAAGCTTGCCTTGTTAGCTGGAAGGTCGGCAAGTCAGCAGTTCAAGACCCGAGTATTGCATGACGGAATGAGCGCCATCTCTGTCCCAGCTCCTGCCAACCTAGCAGATCAAAAGTAAGAAATTGCAAGTAGATAAATAGGGACCACTTCAGTGGCAAAAGATCTTGGGGACATGAAAAGAGCCTCATCTGGGCGTCCCCTAAGTGGAGTACCTCCAGCAAAAACCCTTTCAATCCAGAATAATTTCTGACATGGAATTATTATTATACTCCAAGGTAAGTTCTTTATAGGCTCACAGTCATAAACTAGGGCCTTTCCAGCCCACAATCTCCACTCTACACTATAGGCTCTGTACTTTGCTCAGCCATGACGTCCTTTTACAATGGAAAATAAGAACGCTTGTTTTGCATTAAGTGAACAACCGATCCATAGTAATCACCACAGTGAAGTGAGCCAAGCGAGTACGTTCCATGGTGCTCCCTGCCAAAGTAGTGGGGCGTGTGTGTGTTTTAAATCCCAAACCTTTGGAAACTTTATTAACTTTAAATGTATGTGTTCTTGCAGACGCTGAAGGCATTTGTTCTGCTTCTCAGGCTAATAATATTTGTTCATTTTATGGTCACATGATAGCACCCCGCCAACCTAGAGTATTAAACCGTACAAAATCTCAATTTTTTGCAGGATTGTAAGGCACTTCTTCCAACTCCTGGTGTAGCTTCTGCCTGCCAAAATAGCTTCAACCTCCAAGTCAGCCCCCATGTTGGACCCAAGTTTTCCCTAACCTTGTGCATGTATGCTGGGTTGGACTGTAGCCTCTCATATTGGCCATGTTATCTCATGTAGTACAGCATACTTGATAGCAGCCAGATTGGAGACAGCTTTTATTGCTCTGCCTCTATGAATTAAGGGAAATATGAGCTAAAATTATTGTGTATGTGTGTGTGTGTGTGTGTGTGTGTGTGTGTGTGTGTGTGTAAAATAAATGAATGGGAACTAAAAAGTGTTAGAGAGTTTCAGCTGGTTCGGCCCAATAACTCCAGATTCGGTCATTTGTCTTTATAGTCTTTTATTTCCACTGCCTGCATGGTGGCCAGTGGTGGTCTCAAGGGTCAAGATAGGGAATGGGGCAGCGGGAAAGCGAGTGTCCTTTAATAGGGTTAGGTGAGGTCAGAGGGATAGGGTTACATAGACAATGCATTGTAGTATATGTAGTTCAGGGCAGTGTGATATTACATCTAACAAAAAGGAAGGCAGAAAATGGGCCTCTTGGAAAATGAGAAAGGAGTAAGAATGCCTATGGCCCAAAACAATAAACAGTTATTGTTTGCATTGAGCTTGGGGTTGGACTTGATGGCTTCATAGGATTGTGTGTTCCTTCATAAAGCTTAGCGAAGTTCCATTTCTGGAATAAAATTCCCAGAATCTATCACTGTCAGAAACAGCTTGCTTGGGATAATGAGCTTCAGAGTCTAATTTTACACATGCTGTAATCTTGTACACCAGAGGTTTTCAACCTTGGGTCCCCAGGTGTTCTTGGACTTCAGTTCCCTGAAAAACAAGTCAGCTGATCAAGGCTTCTGGTAATTGAAGTCCAAGAACATCTGGGGCCCCACTGAGAAACCCTGTTATACACCATTGCCTAATGGTAAATGTCATTTAAACAAAGATCTATTACTTTTGTGCAGACACTTCCAAAATGCCACTATGGGCAATCTTATGTAAGTGTAGACCAGTGGTTCCCAACTTTTTCTTGGACCATGCCCCACTTAAAATCCTGATGCCCCCATGACATGTAATTCTTATTCTGAAAGGTGATTGGAGAAGTCTGAGTATATTCTTATATGTTACTAGTAGATTTTGCCCGGCAGTGCCGGGCTGTTTTAATTTGGTTTGGAAGGTTTTTTTTCTTAATGTTGGTAAAGGAGAGCTTAGTCTATAATTGTTCTTTTTAAAAATTTTAATTATGCACAATTCCTTTATGTTTTCATTTGTTAAATAGATTGTATTGTTGTGATACTTTACAGTAATAACAACTTGTATTTTGAAATTTTTCTAATGTGTTTTTGAATATTTGCTTTAACATATACGTTAATTTTTGTTACGATGCTGGGCTGTTATAAACTGTGATCAGTTTTTTTGTGGATTAAAAAAAGAACAAAGGATTATATATTTTTGTAGTTTTTTCTTAATTTGTTGTTGATGTTTCTATTTTTGTATTGTGTGTTTATTTTTGAAATTAAAAAAGTTTTAAAAAGTGAACTCCTATCACGTAGTGGAAGCCTAAAATACCACTCACTGTTAATAACTCATTCTTGAACTGCCCCCTTAAAATTTAATTGTCCCCCTGTGGGGCATGTGCCCCACGTTGGGAACTACAGTCTTAGACCATTACATTTATTATCCTTTTACATGTAGGGGGACCCTCCAGCCAGCTGGGCTCTGGATTTGCATGTTAAAGTCTTGCTGAAACTTTGCAAGGGTGGATGTGTGGAAATCAGAATTTGAGAATGAAGTTGACTGCAGCAGAGAAAAGAGTGCAGTAGCAAAGAGTGAATATGTTGCTGATTCTCTCCAGGTTCATCTACTATCTAAGACAGTGATGGCAAACCTTCTAGAGACTGAGTGCCCAAACTGCAACCAAAAAATACTTACCATATATACTCAAGTATAAGCCAAGTTTTTTAGCCCACAAAATGAGCCCCCAAAAGGAGACTTGGCTTATACTTGGGTCAATGACCATGAGGGTCCCAAGACTGTGCCAGACTGAGATGTACCAACAATTTAGTTAATTTTCATATATTTTCATATATTTTGATTATTGAAACTCACTAGCAGCTGCTGCATTTCCCACCCTCGGCTTATACTCAGGTCAATCTATTTTCCTGGGTTTTCAGGTCAAAATTAGGTACCCCGGCTTATATTTGGGTTGGCTTATACTCATGTATATACAGTATTTATCGCAAAATACCAACACAGCAACAGGGAAGGAAGTAAACACTTCCACTGGGCTGCTGGGCAGAGAGGCAGGGCAAATTCTGTGCTGGGGTGACTGCATGGGTGCCCACAGAGAGGGCTCCGAGTGCTACCTCTGGCACATGTGCCATAGGTTCGCCACCACTGATCTAAGATGTAGCATCTTGAGAAAATAGTAAGTGATGTCACACATTGACTTGAAACCTAATCAGATCAGGTCTTAGAGCTGCTGTGTTATTTTTTATTTTTGAAAAACAGGCAGTTACATTCCACAAATAGCCAAGAAGAGATATACCAATGTTGCCATTAAGTCTCTGTTGCTATGTTTTTATTGATTTCTTAGTTTTATTGTATTTTTCAGTTCTTGACTGGTTGTATATATAGGGTTTTTTATTGCTGTCACAGGCCATCTTATGAACTTCAGAAGGCAGAATGGTGGTGTGTGCATTGTTAAAAATAGGATTTTATGATGACTTTTTCCTGAAGATTAGAAATCTTGCACAAAAATAGTTTCTTTTACAAAAACCAGAATACATGATGCACGCATGCGCAAAATGCTGCCATAAATGCACCCACAGTTGTCATAAACACATTTATGACAACCAGAGGTGCACTTACGGTAGCGTTTTGCACATGAGTGGGCATGTTTTACTTCTGCTTCCAGGAGTGATGATGGTGGCATGGGCCAAATGATTTGGTGCTGTAGGCAACATTCAGTCTGTGGGCCTTAGTTTGGGCACACCTGAGGTAGTCATCATCTGTTCCAGAAACCAGAGGTATATGAGAATTGCTAGTTTTGTTTGCAAAGAGAAATCACCAAAGAGTGCTGTTCATGATTTGGTGATATGAGCACAGTTGTGGGTCAGGTCTTAACCTCCTCTTCTCCCCTCTCACTCAGCAGTCCCATCCCCATATGCACATAGGGTAGCAATTCTCCACATGATCCCCAATGTACTCCCTGGACATTAAGACTGATATGGTTGCCCACCACTGGTGTACAATTCATGTCATCTCTGGTCAAACAGGTTTTACACGTTTTGAAAGAACACAGGAACCTGCAAGTGAACTTGATCCACAAAGCTAACATTAAAATATAATGTTTGAAGTGGTAGCCATGTTAGTCTGTGCAAGCATATTTGAGAGTAAATAAAACAGAACAGCAAAAAAAAAGACAAAAAATGTTGTGGCACCTTAAAGACTAACTCCTGTATTTTACTGTGAGCTTTTGTGGACCAAGTCTACTTCATAAGATTTGTATTAAAATATAACTATTAGCCTTCAAAGTGCTACAGCGTTTTTGTTTTGTTTATTCTCTGATGTGTTTGCAACACAGACTAACATGGCTACTATTCCAAACAATTCACCTGCAAAACATATTTACCAGATATGGACCATGAACTGCTATCCTGATGTACTGTGCTCTGCAATAGCTTTGATGCAGAATCCACGTTTTTTATTCAAAGGGTGTGATCTTAGGCAACAGACAGAGGACTGAGGGGAAAATATGACTTCCCTTTACCATCCTGTTTATAGCTGGTGAATTGCTAGAGAAAACAGTTAGGCTGTTACTTCAAGGGTGAGGCATTTACCGTGTTTTGGGGAAACTCACTGCTGCTTGGTGTTTATCCTGGCACTTTCCAGGGCCATTTTGGACTAGTTGCCATTCCCAAAGCTGCTGGAAATGAAGCTACATCACCATATAGTCTGGAATCTTTCTTGGTTGTGCTGCAGGAAAGGGGGGGGGGAGTAATATTGTAATATTGTAATTTTGATGGGATGAACTTTCCATTTGTTAGTTTAGGTCAAGGTCTCCCTTGCTCAAAAGCCAGTCCTGTCTGACTCTAAGGTGTGGTGCTCATCTCTATTTGCAGCCAAGAGCCAGTGCTGTCTGCGTCTAAACACGTTTCCATGGTCATGTGGCAGGCATGACTAGACACTGGAGTGTTACTTTTCCCACTGAAGCGGTACCTATATATCTACAGCGGAACCTCGGGATATTTCTTACAGCAAAAATTACTATAACTGAATTTCCCACAGGAATACATTGAATGAAATTTCCCATGGGAATGAATTGAAAACCAAAATACTTTAACTGAAACGAGGTTTCCCATAGGAATGCAGTGAAAACCAATTAATCTGTTCCGGGAAAAATTCCGTAAAACGAGCCACTATTTTCTATGGATTCCCTTTTGTTATGCAATTTTTATGTTAACTGAGCCGTTCATTAACCCAGGTTGCACTGTACTTGCAATTTATTCCTTTCAAACTGCTGGGTTGGTAGGAGCTGGGACAGACGATGGACCCTCACTCTGTCATGCAGCACTCAGGTCTCAAACTTCTGATCTGCCAATCTTCTGGTGGTCAAGCTCAGGGTCTTAACCACTAAGCCACCCTAGAACTGAGGTGGGTATTGAGGCCACTTTCCTCTTCCTCTCTTGATTTACCAAATACAGTAATACCTCATACAAAGTCCGCTTCATACAACATCGGATTCATACAACATCGCCTAATTTCTTGAAAAAAGTTGCCTCATACAAAGTCGTGTGACGTTGTATGAGGCATTGTGGTTTTCCCAGGTTGCATTGTGCCTGGGCAGTATAAAAGGCAGGACACATGCGTGCATTGCTCTTGTGGGTTTTGCATGAGGCGGAGAGTGTTTAGGAGTGGTTTTGAGCACGATTTTGGATTTTTTTGGATTTTTTTAGTCAGAATTTTTAGAAGCATTCCTGGGATTTTTGCAGCATTCTTCAGGTTCTTCGACAATCAGGGTTGTTTGACATGTTTTTGTAATGTTTTTAGCCTTTAGACAATGATTTCTTAAAGTTCTGTCAGTTTCCTGTCTATTTCCTTGACTTTGCCCTGAAGTCTGTGCTGTTACAGTACAATGTATCTCTATGGAAACGACGTTGTACGAGGCATCGCAGCAAGGATTTGGACGTTGTATGAGGCATCACGGCTAGGATTTTGCATGCCTCACACAAAGTCCAAATCCGTATAAAGTCCAAACTTGTGGAACCAAGTTTGAACGTTGTATGAGGTGTCACTGTACCCGATTTCGCTACATCACTGGCAATATCTGTCCTCCTTTATCCTGGCCTTCTGAGAGGTTTTGCATGGAGGGAGGAGTGGCTGTAAAAAAGCCTTCTGTGAGATGAAATCCTGTGAGGTGAAACATCCTCTGTATGTTTACTCAGTGTGACCCTCTCCTAAATAAGTACATTCAGTAGCTACAACCATCATGTGAGGAATTGGTGCTATATTATAAATATGCAGGGGTCAGGGTGAGTTTGTGCAGTGACAGTAAAGATACTGTAAGTGCGATCACTAGCACTCTGGTAAGCTCCAGCTGTTGGTCTAGGGCAGGGATGCTTTAATGTATGAAAACCAAGACACAGGACACAGCCTCGGGCTGGGTAACTCAGGTTTATTGCATCGTGGACAGAGGGAACATGAGGTAATGGCGGATCGATAGCTCTTTATATACAGTAGTAATACATTTGAACGTGGTGCCATGGTAGCCCATTGGCTACTGCCTGCGTGACGTCATTGCGAGTCACGCCCTTCTTGTCCAGGTGTAGGTAGTGGCGGGAAAGCTTCCCGCGCTGTTGCCTTTGATGAGTTCGGACCAAGAGAGCTTGGACGCTCGCTGCTGCCAGCTGGTGGACATTAGCTCGCGTCCTAATGCAGGGTTCATATGATACAGCTGAAGGTTACATTGTTGCTATAGGCAAGGTTACATTGGTTCAGATACATTGTAATCCATGTGGAAGGTAAAAACCCTTAGAACACAACATCCCTCCCCCCTAGGACGAGACAACGTCTCGAGCCCATGCTTCTAGACACTCCCCCCCCTAGGAGACAAAATCTCTCAGCCAAGATGGCTTGTTTCGAACACGCTGGGGTCTCGATGCGGGCTGTCTCTCCCCGGGTTTGCTACCTTCTCTTTGTCCCCTGGTTTCCTGTCCTGTAATTTGAGAGGGAGACTCGTTAGTGACTTGCCGCGGCTCCGCGGCGTTGTTGGGAGGTGTGCTCTTACTTAGGGAGGAACCGGGGGCACTGGGGACTAACGAAAAACCCCTCTTCTCGCCTGGATGGGTGGGGGAACACTCCTGAAAACCCCCCCGGTTTGCTAAATCAAAACCAAAATTCCATTCGGGGGCAGCGGTCGCGAACTCCTCTCCCCCTTCCCCGGCCTCTGAAGGAACTGGTTTATCAAAAGGATATGAGTCGGGGCCGCTGCTTCTTCCTTCCCCCCTTGCTTGGGACTGTTGTCCGCTGCTGTCTCCCCCTTGGGTTAAACGGGTGGGGGAGAACCCTAACGCTGAATCTTGTTGGTGATCCTCACTAACTGGCCCACTTACTCGGTGCCTCAGTTGGTCTGCGTGCCTCCTCCAGAGGAGACCGGTGTGGGTTTCGACCCGGTACGACACTGGCCCCGTCTGTTCTACCACCGTCCCCGGCACCCAGGCTGGTCCCGCGCTGGCATAGTTCCTGCAATGAACAGGGTCGCCGGCGGCGAAACCTTTCGAGACTGCCAGCCCCACGTTTCTCCCTTTATCCTCAATTCTTGTGGGGTCCAGCCTGGACAGGAGCGTAGTCAGTTTTCGCCGCATCAATAGCTCCGCCGGCGAGTAACCTGACGCTAAGGGGGTCACCCTATACGCTAGTAAGAACTGACATACTTGGTGATTTAGGTCCCCGGGGCCCATGCGCCGGAGCGCCTCCTTTGTTGTACGCACCAACCGTTCCACTTGGCCATTCGTGGCCGGGTGAAACGGCGCGGATGTGACATGCCGAATGGCGTTTGCCTCCATGAATGCCCCGAACTCTGAGGAGGTGAAACAACTCGCGTTATCGCTGACTAAAGTGTCGGGTAAGCCGAACGTTGAAAAGACTCTCCGTAGTTGGCTAATTGTAGTGGCGGAGGACGTGCTCTTTACCGGGATGACCTCCAGCCACTTTGAGAATGCATCCACCACCAGGAGAAACATGGTTCCTCGGAAAGGGCCAGCGAAATCTACGTGCACTCTGGACCATGGCCCCCTTGCTGTGTCCCATTCCCTGTGCGGGAGGCGGGCCGCCTCTGGTCGGGACCCCTGGCATGCCTCACAAGTGCCGACCATGTGCTCAATGTCCTCGTCCAGCTGCGGCCACCAAAAGTAGCTGCGGGCCAGCGCTTTGGAGCGAACGATGCCCGGGTGGCTGACGTGCAGCAGTTTGAGCACCCTCGGCCGCATGGGTGTTGGGACCACCACCCGTTGGCCCCACAACAGGCACCCCCTTTCTAGGGACAACTCTAGCTTCTTCCGAAAGAATGGGTCGAATTCCTTGCTTGGGGACGATGCTGGCCACCCTTTCTGCACCCATGAGCTGACTTTCTCCAGCGTTCTGTCCTTGCCTGTCGCCCTGGCTATATCGGCTGGTACTATTGGGGGTTCGTCTAAAACCTCGATTAACAACACCTGGCGGTCTCTTCCTATTCTGGCTTTTTGGTCGTCCGACAAGGGCAAAGGGGATCTCGAAAGCGCATCAGCATGGCTGATCTCCTTTCCGGGCCGGTACTCCAACTCGTGTTGGTATGCGTTAAGAAAAATGGCCCATCGCAACATTCTCGGGGATAGTATCTGCGGCGTGGGCTTGCCTGCCGTGAAAATCCCTAACAGGGGCTTGTGATCCGTCACGATTTTGAACGGGCGGCCATACAGAAAATCGTGAAACTTTTTGGTCCCCGCTACTATTGCTAATGCCTCCCTGTCGGTTTGTGCGTAATTTCGCTCTGCTTGGGACAGGGACCTTGAATAAAACGCAACTGGGGCCTCCCGACCGTCATCCAACACGTGGCAAAGCACCGCCCCCACCCCCACCGGTGATGCATCACAGACTAAGACCACCGGCCGTTTGGGGTCGAAGTGCGTAAGGATTGCGTCCGATGTTAAAAGTTGCTTTAGTTCGTTGAACGCCTTCTCGTGCTCGTCACCCCACATCCATGTCTCCTCCTTCTTAAGTAACCGATGAAGCGGTTCGGCCACGGAGGCTTTCCGCGGGAGGAATGTATGGTAAAAATTGAGGAGCCCCAGGAATGACTGAAGTTCGGTTTTGGATGTGGGGCGAGGGGCTTTCTTAATGGCTGCTACCTTGGATTTGGACGGCTTAATACCCTCGGGTGTGATCCGAAACCCTAAAAACTCGACCTCGGTTTCGAAAAAAACACATTTGTCCTTCCTCAGTCTCAGCCCCGCTTTCTCGAACACAGTTAGCACTTTATCCAATCTCTTTGCCAGTTCGGCCTCACTCCCCCCTGTTATCAATACGTCATCAAAATAAGGTAACACCCCCTCCAGCCCCTTCAGGAGGCGTTCCACAAGCAACTGAAAAAGGCCGGGTGCCGAGTTCACGCCGAACTGTAAACGCGACACCTGGAACGCTCCCTTATGTGTGACTATCGTTTGTGCCGCGGCCGTGGCGGGAGTTACGGGGAGTTGTTGATAGGCTTGTGCCAGGTCGAGCTTAGCGAAACACTTTCCCCCATTTAGCCTGGCCAAAAGGTGGCTGACCACTGGCACCGGGTATGCATTAGGGCGAATCGCCTTGTTAATTGTACACTTATAATCAGCGCAAATGCGCACCTCCCCGTTAGCCTTCAGGGCTGTTACGATTGGAGTTTCCCACTCCGCGGAGTCAACAGGAATAAGAATCCCCTGGCCCACCAATTTGTCCAGTTCCGCCTCTATTTTGTCCTTTAGTGCGAAAGGCACCCTGCGCGGTTTGAGTCTTATCGGGCGGACCTCCGGGTCTAGGTCGAAGGCTACGGGGGGTCCCTTGAATTTTCCCAGTCCTTTTTCGAAAACGGCGGGGTGCGCGTCACACACCGCTTGTATCGGATCCGCGCCCACGGCATGCACCCCCCCTATGAACAAACCCAAAGGCTGAAACCACTGCGTCCCTAGGAGGCTACAATTCCCCCCTTTGAGAACGACTAAAGGGAGTTCTGCAGAATGTCTCTTATAACGAACCCGAAATTTCCCGACCCCCAGCACTGGAATGCTGTTCCCTTGTACGTCTCGTAGCGTGGACCTCAGAGTCTTAAGTTTGGGCCGCGCTTGGGGATCGATCTTCAAGAACTCTTTCTGGGGAATTATGGAATAATAGGACCCCGAGTCAATCTCCATCCTAACAGGGGCCCCTTGTACTATTACCTCAACGAAGTAATGGTTTTGTCCCGCGGACACGCTGAACACGGGGGCGTCGTCCTCACTGCCGTCCGAGACGCGACCCACGCCGTCCTGCTTCCTCGTGGTTCGGGCGCCATCTTGGGGTCTCGCTGGACGGTCCGGTCTGGCCGAACGGTCTTTCGACTGCCTCCGGCCCTCTTTCCGATTTCTGCATGCCCTGGCGATGTGCCCGCGCCGGCCACAGCTGTAACATTCGGCTTTCCTGAAAGGGCACTTCGCACGCTCGTGGGCCGCCCCACACCCATCGCAGCGGCGCCCCCCTTTCCGGACCTTCTGTACCTCTTCGCCGTCGCTGCCATCCGTAGAGGATCTCGAGGTTCGTCGGGTCGCGTGCACCGGCTGTCCTGACTTGCCGCGCACCGAGCTTTCCGCTTTGCTGGCCCTAGGACGCCACTCACGCCACTCGTGTATTTCGTCCACTCCCGCATTCGTGGACTCCGCGGATTCCGCGGTCTCTACGACCTCGGCCAGCGTGGGTGGCGGCTCCCTGTTCATCAGGCTGCGCTGCACTTCCTTGTCCTTCAGGCCACACAGCACGACGTCCCTCATGATCATCTCCAGGTTGTCCCACTTGCAGGGGACGGCGGCCACCCTCAGGGCCTCCACGAATGCCTCTACCGACTCATCCGGCGCTTGGACTCGCCTCCAAAACGCACTCCTAGCGGGAAACATTGCCTTCGATGGTTGGAAACGCTCACGCAGCAACTTCAGTATGTCGTCGGTTTTGAAGTCATCCAACGTCTTTGGTTCAATCATGCCCACCAGCGTCCGCTTGGTCTCTACTCCCAGCATTCGGGTGAGGATGGCCCTCTTCCTCTCCTCGTCGTCTTTGACTTTGAGTTCCACCAATGCCGCCTTGAAATCCATGTTAAAGATGGTCCAGTCTTGCGGCTTGGTAATATTGAACCCGCTCTGTGTCCTGGCCCCTTGGGAATCCATGATCCCACCTTCGTCGCCAATTTAATGTATGAAAACCAAGACACAGGACACAGCCTCGGGCTGGGTAACTCAGGTTTATTGCATCGTGGACAGAGGGAACATGAGGTAATGGCGGATCGATAGCTCTTTATATACAGTAGTAATACATTTGAACGTGGTGCCATGGTAGCCCATTGGCTACTGCCTGCGTGACGTCATTGCGAGTCACGCCCTTCTTGTCCAGGTGTAGGTAGTGGCGGGAAAGCTTCCCGCGCTGTTGCCTTTGATGAGTTCGGACCAAGAGAGCTTGGACGCTCGCTGCTGCCAGCTGGTGGACATTAGCTCGCGTCCTAATGCAGGGTTCATATGATACAGCTGAAGGTTACATTGTTGCTATAGGCAAGGTTACATTGGTTCAGATACATTGTAATCCATGTGGAAGGTAAAAACCCTTAGAACACAACAGATGCCTAACCTTGGCACTCCAGGTGTTCTTGGACTTCAATTCCCAACAGGGCTGTAGCCAGGATTCTAGATGGGTGTGTGTGTGAATTTTTTCCCAGGAGGGGCAACAATGTCACATTCACATATATAACATTGGCATCACGGGGTGGGGTGGGGCTGTTAGCTCAGGAGGGGTTTTGCCCCACCTGGCCCCCCTCTGGCTACGGCCCTGATTCCCAGAAGCCCAAGTCAGCACTCCTGTTGATCATAGTGTCTGGGAATTGAAGTTCAAGAACACCTGGAATGCCAAGGTTGGCCATCACTGGTCTAGGGCAGTGGTTCCCAACAATTTTTTTCGCCTCACCTAAGCATCTCTAAAATCCTGATTCCCCCTGTGACATATAATTCTTATTACTGTATTCAAAAAATGGAAACCTAAAAGACCATTCACTGTTAATAACTCATTCTTGATTCCCCATTAAAAATCAAATCGCGCCCCTCCCTCTGGAGCATATGCCCCACACTGAGAACCAGAGGGGTGGGGCAAACTTTGTGCTGAGGTGACTGCATGGGTGCCCACAGGGAGGGCTCCGAGTGCCACCTCTGGCACACATGCCATAGGTTCGCCACCACTGGCCTGCCATATCTCTTGGGCCATATATGCCTGGATGGATTTATTTATTTATTTATTAGAGGAAAACAGTGGCTGGACTTCAGAATCTCTTTTGCTGAGCTGGTGAATTTCTGGGAGTTTGAAAGGGCACTTGCCTTCTTTGAACCAAGGGCAGACAGAGAAAGTTATCTTTACTGCACCATCTCCTTCCTTTGGATTCTGGCGGAGCCTGACGGAAACTGGGTTCTAAACATTATGACAAGACCCATTGTTTGCTTTAAGAGCTAATGTTCTGCTTTGAAGTCTCTCTGAAATTTAAACATTGGCAACAGCTGCCTGTTTTACAGGCACCCATCCCAGAGCTTCTCTTCCTGATAAGGAATCCCATACTGTAAGAGAGAAGGGAGGGAGGGAGGATTTGTATAAATACATGTGTTTACTTCTTGGAGGATTCTCAAGATGTCTCTAGTACATGGTAGAAATCTTGGAACAGGAGATGGGGTGGGAAAACAGTGTTGTGCCAGTGTTCCCTGTGAAAAGAAGTCAAGGAATGGATTAAGATAGAGGCGGGGAATGTGTGGTCCTCCAGATTTCTCCTTGTTTCATTAACCATCAGTTCCAGTCAAGACAGCTGATGGTGCCTTTGATGTTCTGGTACAACAGTGCCAGAATCCCCCAACATAGATGCAATATCTGGGGGATTCTGAGGACTGGAGTTCAAAGAAAGGAATGTTTTCAGGTTCTGTCTTCTCCTCTCTCACTAGCCCTCCTTTCATTTTGCTCTGCATGTTTCTCAAGTCAGAGCATTTCAACCACATGGAACAGCTCAGCCAAGCAGGGAGGCTTAAGGCCTGTACAAATGGGGTGAACTGAGACAATGTTCCTCATGCTAAAAAGGTTCTCATATTCATTGTGATCTAGCTTCTTTCTCAATTGAGTGATCTTTCCGTCTACACTGGAGATTTCTCTTGTGACAAAAGTCCAAACAGTATTTTAGAGCACTCTAATCTGTCCCAATTCTGTGGTAGCTTTGTGGTTAACATGCTGAGCTTGACCACTGGAAGGTCAGTAGTTCGATACTGTATCTGAATGCTGCACAACAGAGTAAGTGCCCTTCATCTGTTCCAGCTCCTGCTAACTTAGCAGTTGGAAAGCAAGAGATTGCAAGTAGATAAATAGGTGCCTCTTCTGCGGGAAAGGTAACAGTGTTCTGTGTGCTCCAGTGTCTAGTCATGTCTGTCACATGACCATAGAAACATCTCTAGATGCAGACAGTGCTGGTTCTTTGGCTGAAACTGGAGATGTGTACCAGTCCCTAGAGCAGTGATGGGCAGTCTTGGCCCTCCAGCTGTTCTTGAACTTCAATTCCCAGAAACCCTGTGTGTTGACTTGGGCTTCTGGGAATTGAAGTCCAAGAACAGCTGGAGGGCCAAGACTGCCCATCTCTGCCCTAGAGTCAGACAAGACTGACTTTCGGGCAAGGGAGACCTTTACCTTTATTTTAATCTGTCCCCTGTTTGATTGGCAACACTATCCTGCCTACCCCAACCCCTACCTTTTTTCCGCAGTTGCCATTCACCAGGTCAAGGTGCTTTTTCTTTTTTGCTTGCAAAGTGTGTAGCATAGCACTCTAAAGCACTGCATCTTTGGAACCTCAGGAATTGCATCTCGTTGGAAACCTTTCCAAGGAGAACATCCTTTGTGGAATACAATTCCAGCACCACCACGGGTGGTGTGGATGTGCATTTAAATCAGAAGCAGGAGATCATCAGGATATTGAAAGGACCACTCACTTGAACTCATACAAATTTTCCTTGTGACTATTTAGTACAGGGGTGCCCAAACTACGGCCCACGGGCCAGATCCAGCCCCCAATGCCAATTCAGCTGACTCATGCTGTGCCCTTGTCACTCCTGGAAGTGGAAGGAAAACATGCGTCTGCACATTTTACTTCTCCTTCTGGGAGTGATGAGGGTGGTGCAGACCAGCTGAATTGGTGTCAGGGGCTGGATCCGGCCCATGGGCCGTAGTTTGGGCACCCCTGGTTTAAGCAGAGAAAATGGCAGTCTAAAATTGCAAAGCACGTTTTACTTCCGCTTCCAGTGAGAGGAACCATGTGACCGGCCCACTGAACCACGTGACTGGCTTGCTGAAGCATGTGACCGGCCCGTGGCCCAAAAGTTTGGGCACCCCTGATTTAGTGTTACACTGCATCAGATACAATGCAGTACCAAAGGGCACTTCCACTTCTCATCCTGTTCCATTCTGTGAGAGGCTGAAGATAGCCTTGGGCTGACAAAGCACTCTGTGACACTTAAAGACTTGCATAATGTATTTCTCAATCCATTCTCTGCATTTTAAATACCCTGTCCTTTGGGACCAGCTGTTACCAAGCTAACCACTGTCTACTCAGCTTCCCAAACAAGGACTCCTTTGGCTTTTCAAGCAAGGCCTACTTCCTTCCTCCCTCTCACCTCCCTTTCTTTTCCCCCCTCCTTCTCCTTCATATGCATATTTGCACTTCCCAGTACAACTTTGATCAGGAAATTTAGCAGTGTAACCCTGTAAGAAATCAAGGAAAGGGCTGTTGCAGGAGGAAATGACACACAGGAACGTTTGGTATGTGTCGCTTGCACATCCCAAAAATCACTGGTTCTCAGACGGGCCACCTGGAGAGCCACATTGTAGTTGCTGCTGCATCCAGGAAGCGTTTAAGCGATTATCATGCCCTCTAGTTCATGGGACACAAAAGGGTCAGAATGAACATCGGAAATGGATTCCTGTTCCAAAGCAGGGCACCAAAATCTAGAGGTGGATCTTCTGACAAGTGCTAGGAAAATAAATGACACCTCTCTGAACATTACTCATTTTCGTGTTTTTAAAGTACTGTATCAATATTGTTCCTTCATTTTTTGTGGGGTGGGAAGAATGCTTCTCCTTTACTCATGCTGGACTCACACCCATTCCTCAATTTAGAGTGGGTTAGAAAGGCTGCTGCTTGCCTCAAGAGCTCAACTGACTAGCTACATGCTTTTCCTCTGTCTACCTGTTTCCTCCTGATCTGAACTAGAGGATGTGACTTGGAGACAGACAACACATGTCTTTTTTTAAATAAATAAATAAATAAATAAAAGGATGTAGCCTGAAGGAAGCTGGCTGGAAAGCTCAGTGGTTTGGGAGTTTGGTTCCCCACTGTGCCTCCTGGGAGAAAAGTCAGCCTGTGTAACTTTGGGCAAGGAACACTGCCCCAAGATGCCCTTAGAACAGTGGTGGCGAACCTATGGCATACGTGCCAGAGGTGGCACTCGGAGCCCTCTCTGTGGGCACCCATGCAGTCACTTCAGCACAGAGTTCACCCTGCTCCTATGCCCAGCAGCCCAATGGGAGCGCTTCCTCTCTCCCCAGCACAGAGTTCACCTCACCCCTCTGCCCAGCAGCCAAATGGGAGCACTTCCTCCCTCCCCCAGTACAGAGTTTGCCCTGCCCCTCTACTCAACAGCTTAATGGGAGCGTTTCCTTCCCCCCTTGTTGCTATGTTGGCACTTTGAGATAAATGAGTGGGTTTTGGGTTGCAGTTTGGGCACTCAGCCTTGAAAAGGTTCACCATCATTGTGGTAAACAGTGGGGCCAGCTCTATCTTGAGGCAGCCTGAGCAAGCTATCCTACATAACAAATGTTGGGAGACAACTTCCAGCTGTCCCTCCTCAATCCTCTGGGTTTTCCTTTCTCTTGGAGATGTGTGTGTGTGTGCGTGCATGCACGGGTGCATGTGTGTGTGTGCATGCGTGCATGCGTGTGTGTGCACCACACAGCTTGTTCTAGACCCCTTAAATTTCTCTAAAGTTCTCATGAGTGGTTGAAGGAGAACTCATTATTCATACTGAAATAAGTTAAGCTGCCAGTCCGATCCAGTATGCTTCTGCATATAGGGGTGCTTTCTTGTCTTATGCTTCAGGCAGCAAAAATATCTTAGGTTGGCTCCAGGTAAAATCCTGTGAGAAGAGAGCATTCACTGGAGAAGGCCCTGGTACTGGGAAAGATTGAAGGCAAAAGGAGACGGAGGCAGCAGAGGATCAGATGACTAGATGGCATTGTTGACACAGTAGGCTTAGATCTGGGTGAACTATAGAAGATGGCAGATGACAAAGGAGCCTGGCATGCGGTGGTCCATAAGGTCACAAATGGCTGGACTCAACTGTGCAACCTAACAACAACAACAACAGTCCTGTGACTATGTAGAACTTAGTGTGGGAAAACTTCAGCCCACCAGATGCTTTGGACTACATCTCTTTAAAAGTCAGTGGCAGAAAGACACATTGAACCCGAATCACCCATGGGGGTAAAGAACAATTGGCTCCCGGGGATATTTTGGGTTACAGTTTCCATTGATTATGACAGGTGTGGCTCCAAAACATCTGATGAGCCAGAGATTCTACTCTTGCAGTAAAGCAGGATCCGGTGTTTCCTTCTGCCACTGATTCCTTACTGCAGCCTTTCCTAGCCACTTTTTTTTGTATAAGTCAATGTGCACGACTGCAAAACCTGCAGCTGTTTAGGAGATGGATGTTTTACTTGCAGTGTTCAATCTGTGGTGGAACAATGTTCTGGAGCCCCTGCAACACAACTCGCTCAGACTGTGTCCAAAGTCATTTCCACACAGGAAAGTTACTGTTGGTGGCTATTATCCTTCAGGGAACGCATGTGTCACCTGTATGAACCAGCCAACCCCCAACCCCAATATCTTATTTATATTCAAGGAATGAGACAACCAACAAAGCAGATGAGTTAAGCTCCCTTTTGAAATGCAGTTCCATGCTGGAGGCCAGGCCATTTGAATGATGTCTGTGCAAAGCAGCAGTAAATTTTGAGATACTCTCACCATGCCACTGCAAGTCTCCTCGGGTGAATGTACAGATCTGAACCACATGGGCAGGTGGGAGTTGGAGTGGGGAAGAGATGCCTCAAATAAATTTATCTTCATCGATTGTACAGTATTTCTACCAGCCACATGTTCACACAGTAAATGGATTTGTCTGGCTTTCGGTGGAGGTCATCGGCTGAGGGTATGATCATGCTCTCTCCTCCCAATTCCTCTGTTTCCCTTCTGAAATATACTTTTCTTTGGCAACAATCACTACTTTACTTACTCCAGTGGTATTGTATAGGTTTGGCTAGCATGCTGAGGTTCAATCTTCTGGCAGCATAAGATATGAGCTGGAGAAAACTCACTTTCTGAAATCCTATGTTGTTCTTGCCAGCCAGCGTGTAAACAATCTTCCATAACCTGGCAGCATGGTTGTCTACAAATCACATCACTCACTCACCCACCCACCTGCCTGCCAACCAACCATCCCTGCCAGTGGTCATCTGAGAATGGAGATAATAATAATAATTTCATGTCAGAGATTACTCTGGGTTGAAAGTATTTTTAGGGGGTGCCTGACTTAGGCTCCTTTCATGTCCCCAAGTACAGCTCTCAGGTATCGAACCCTGACCTTCCAGTCTCCAGCTCAGTGTTTAACCACTAAGCCACCAGGGAAGCTGTGGGACTAGAGATGATCAGAGTTGTAATTCTATACTTCTGCAGGGTGTCGGGTTGTGGGAGCAGACAACTTAATGCTCCATGGACTGACACAGATGCTGTGCCCCACAATTCAAAGTCAGGGACTCATAGGAGCCTGCTGTCTGCTGGGGGAAAGAATTCCAAGGCAAAGGTGTTCTCTTGCTGCTCTTCTCTGTATGGACCTTTAAATTCTGTCCAGCCCCGAAAAGCAGGCAAGGTACAGCTCCCCTATCTTGACAGCTCTTTCCTCAAGGCATTTGTTGGCAACCCCATGCGAATGGCGGGAGATTCTAGACATGGCCCTAAGGGACAGGATGCTCTGCGGGATGAGAGACAGGGAGACTCAGAGGAAGCTCATGAACCGAGGCCACGACCTCACTTTTAAAGAGGTACTGCAAGAGGCCCTAGCAGCTGAATCCACGTGGGCCGGGTACAAGCTTCTCAAGGCAAAGCCCCCACCAGTCGAGGCAGCTGCATCCGCCGTCCAGGCGGCCTGGAGGGCGACCCCTGCCCCACGCTCGCCCACATCCTCAGAGGCTTCTGCCACCCCAGCCTCCAGCGAAGATGAGGGGGTCCGGAAGGTCAGGAAAGGGCTGAGCGAGAAGAAAGGGAAGGGGGGTCGGCGCTGTGATGGTTGCGGAGCGTCCCACGAGAGGAGCAAGTATCCATTCAGGAAGGCTGAGTGCCACAACTGTGGGCGGAAGGGCCACATCGCCAGGGTCTGCAAGCAATGCCGGGAAGAGAGTAAGCGCTCCACGGGGAGCCGGGATGGCGTCGGGAGAGTCTGCGATGGCGGCGATGACCCAGAGGGGAACCACGTGTGCCTGCGAGTGCACGCGGAAGACGACGTGGCCATCCACAGCGTGCCTCTAGGGCAACCACGTTTTTATGCTGAGGTACTGTTGCAAGGGGTCCCTGTTAAGATGGAGATAGACTCGGGGTCTGTATACTCCCTTATTTCCCATAAGGAATTTTTGCGGATTCCCACCAAGGAGCGACCCAAACTCAAGGAGATGGGGGCGAACTTAAGAGATGGGCAGGGAAATGTAATTCCAGTATTGGGGATTGGGGACTTCGAGACACGGTACAAGGGACTCCGAAGGAAACTCCCCCTGGTAGTCCTAAGAGAGGGGGGGGGGTGTAATCTCCTGGGAACACAATGGTTCAAACCCCTGGACATCTTTATAGGCGGCATCCATGCCATCGGGGGGAATGAGATTCAGGCAGTGTGCGACGCACACGCAGAGGTATTAAAGAAGGGACTCGGGAAGTACAAGGGGCCCCCAGTTTCTTTCGACCTGGACCCGGAGGTCCGCCCAATTAGACTCAAGCCACGTCGGGTTCCATTCGCCCTAAAGGACAAAATTGAGGCGGAACTGGACAAATTAGTGGGGCAAGGGATTTTAGTGCCGGTGGACTCTGCAGAGTGGGAGACTCCTATTGTTACAGTGTTGAAAGCAAATGGGGAGGTGCGAATTTGCACTGACTACAAGTGTACAATTAACAAGGCGATCCGCCCTAATGCCTATCCGGTGCCGGTAGTTAGCCATCTGCTGGCTACTTTACATGGGGGAAAAGTTTTCGCTAAACTAGATCTGGCGCAGGCGTACCAGCAGCTTCCAGTAACCCCAGCCACAGCTGCTGCGCAGACCATTGTAACTCACAAGGGGGCATTCAAGGTGACGCGCCTACAGTTTGGCGTGAACTCGGCGCCGGGGATATTTCAGTCTCTTGTGGAACGTTTGTTAAAGAAATTACCGGGGGTCTTGCCATTTTTCGATGACATATTGATATCTGGGGAGAGCGAATCAGAACTGGCCCAGAGACTAGATAGGGTCCTTACAGCTTTCGAATCCGCAGGGTTGAGGCTGCGGAGGGACAAATGTGTGTTTCTGGCCAGGGAGGTGGAGTTTCTGGGGTTCCGTATAACCTCTGAGGGGGTGAAACCCGCTGAGTCCAAAGTCTCAGCTATTCAAAACGCCCCTCGCCCCACCGCGAAACCGGAGCTGCAGTCTTTCCTGGGGCTGCTGAATTTTTACCATTCCTTCCTGCCCAGGAAAGCGACGATTGCAGAGCCCCTGCATGGGTTGCTGAAGAAGGATGCGGTTTGGCGGTGGGGGGAGAAGCAGGAGCGGGCTTTCAGGGAACTCAAGCAGCTCCTCTCCTCGGAGGCTATTTTAACCCATTTCGAGCCAAAGAAGCCGGTAGTCTTGGTCTGCGACGCCTCACCAGTGGGGGTGGGGGCGGTCCTGTGCCACATGCTAGAGGGGGGGGGCGAGAAGCCCCAGTTGCATTCTACTCGAGATCATTGTCCAAGGCAGAACGAAATTACGCCCAAACAGATAGGGAGGCACTTGCCATTGTCGCAGGTACAAAGAAGTTCCATGATTTTTTGTATGGTCGCCCATTCACCATTGTAACCGATCACAAGCCGCTGTTGGGTATCTTCACCTCAGACAAGCCCACTCCACAGATCCTCTCCCCCAGGATGCTTAGGTGGGCGATTTTTCTGAATGCATACAGGGGTTCGTTAGAGTACCGCCCCGGGAAAGAGATAAGCCACGCGGACGCCCTCTCAAGGTCTCCTCTGCCCCACCTGGGGGACCCAAAGTGTGAGGTAGAACAGGATAGCCAAGTCCTCCTCATAGAAGCCCTAGATGCACCCCCCATTTTGCCCAATGAAATTGCTGCCGCAACGGCCAAGGATAAAACTTTAGCCCTTGTGAGATCCTGGGTACAGAAGGGGTGGCCGACAGCTCCCCACGCAGACGAGTTTGATGCATTTTTCAGGAAGAGGGTTGAGTTGTCCTCAGAAAGGGGGTGTCTGTTGTGGGGGGAGAGGGTGGTGGTCCCACAAGCATTAAGAGCGAGGGTGCTACGGCTTTTACATGTCAGCCACCCAGGGATTGTGCGCTCTAAGGCGCTGGCCAGAAGCTACTTCTGGTGGCCTCAGCTAGACGCAGACATTGAACACATGGTGAACACCTGCGAAAGTTGCCAGAGCTCTCGGCCTGAGGAGTCCCGCCTCCCACACAGAGAATGGGACACAGCTAGGGGGCCGTGGTCCCGCCTCCACATAGACTTCGCAGGGCCATTCAGGGGTTCATTCTTTCTGCTGGTGGTGGACGCATACTCCAAGTGGTTAGAGGTAATTCCAATGCGCAACACCTCATCAGCGGGAACCATAAAACAACTGCGCAAACTGATATGCACCTTCGGGATACCTGACGTCATTATTAGTGACAATGCGAGTTGCTTCACGTCAGCCGAGTTCCAGGCGTTCTTAGAGTCCAACGCCATTCGGCACATTACCTCAGCCCCCTTTCACCCTGCAACAAATGGCCAGGCGGAACGTCTGGTGCGCACAATGAAAGAAGGGCTGCGGCGCATGGGTCCCGGGGATCTGGACCGGCAGCTCTGCCAGTTTCTGTTGGCATATCGAGTGACGCCATTGGCGTCGGGATTCTCTCCCGCGGAACTCCTCATGAAAAGGAAGTTACACTCATTATTAACTAGATTGGATCCCACCCGGGTCGAGGATAGAGGAAGAAACATTGAGCACAGCCCCACCAAAAACTTCCAGATAGGAGAGCCTGTTCATTGCAGAAACTACGCCACCACAGGGCCAGCATGGGTGCCGGGGGTAGTCATTAATCAAACAGGACCAGTCTCATACTGTGTCGAGACCAACACGGGTCTCCTCTGGAGGAGGCACGCTGACCAACTTAGGCACCGAGTGATTGGGGGGCCGGACAGAGGGGCTCAACAGCACAGTTCAGCGTTAGGGTCCTCCTCCACCCGTTTATCCCAAGGGGGAGAAAACGAAGGGCAACAGTCCCAAACAAGGGGGGGAGCATAGGTTCAAACTCATATCCTTTTCATACGCCAGTTTTATCCAGTCCCTTGAAAGAGAGGAACGAGTTTGCCCCTGTAGTTCTACCCAGTCCCTCGAAGGAGGGGAATGAGTTTGCCACTGTTGCCCCTGAATTAGATTTTGAGTTACCAAACCGGGGGGGGGGGGGGGTTTCGGAGTGTTCCCCCACCCGTCCAAGCGAAGAGCGGGGTTTTTCTTTAGCCCCTAGTGCCCCCGGTTTGTCCACATCCGCATCAGAAAACCTTCCTCCCCCTTCTCCTGCCCATCCCAAAGCTGAAAGCCCGCGGTGAGTCACTAACAAGTCATCCTCTCCAATTGCAGGACAAGAACCAGGAGGACACAGACGAGGGGGCATGGCCGAGTCAAGCATAACGGCCGCACGGCCATTTGCCACTGCATACTCGGATACTGACTCACCCGGTTTTTGGTCCCGCCTCAGGAAGGCTGCCCTGGCGGAGAAGAAGGACACCTTGGGCTTGAAGTGGTTCTGCAGAACTGCCAGTATCTCCGTTACCGAAACCTGGTCCACCTCTCGTGGTGCCACCAGATCCATCAGCGCTTGCACGGCGTGGAAACCGAGCATCGTGATGAGAAGACCCTTCTTCTTTCCAGCGTCGGTGATGCCGGTATATGCAACCGTACTCTTAAAATGCATTTCAAACCAGTCCCATCGCTCGGGATGGGACACGTCAAAAACTGGTTGCTGTGATCTTGTCCTGTCCCCGTGGGAATCCATAATCCCATCCTCGTCGCCAATTTAGTGTTGGGAATCAAGACAATGGAGGCGGCTGTAAGCTAGCCTAGCACATCTTTATTGCATGGAGTACAGCATGAACATGTGGTAATGGCGGACAAACAGCTCTTTATATATGGTGGCTATCCTATTGAATATGGCTCTTCGACAGGCATTGGCTGCTGTCCAAAGTGACGTCATCCTTGGTCACGCCTTTCTTGTCCAGGTGAGGTGAGCGCGGGAATCTATCCCGCACAGCTGAAGGCATTTGAGTAATGTGACCCATGAGAGCTGGGCGCTCGCTATTGCCCCCGGTGGCCACTAGCTCGCGTCCTCATACAGAAGGTTACAGTGTTACCTGTACCCATTCGTGTGGTTACAAATACATTCAATACACAACATCCAGTCTCTGATTCACCCCTTAAATGGGTAAACAAATGAGACACTGGTGTGATTCAAAGGGCCTCTCCTCCTACAATAGCCGTTTATAGCCTTCCGCAAAAATGTTATCTATATTAATAGTTCCCTTCCATTATCAAGGCTGGGTCAGTGATGATTTGACTGTGTGGCATGTTAAAGCCTTGTTCAAAGAGGGAAAGTTTGCCTGAGTGTATAAAGGATGACTTTGGTACAGGTATGTATGAAGCTATCTAATAACAAGTCACAGAATTGGTCAGTCTAGCAGAGTAATTCTCTGCCATCCATGCCTGTCAGTGTCTCTCCAAAGTGTATCTCACAGTCCTGTCTAGAGATGATGGGGATTCAAACTGGGACTTTGTTGTGTATGAAACAGTATCGCTTTAAGAATGAATGTAGCCACTGCAATGTCCGAATGTAACCTAACAAGGATCACAATGTATCTCAGCTGTTAATGGAACACGAGCTAGCTACCCATAGAGGGCAGCTGCGAGCGTTTAGCTCACATGGTACAAATTCCCCAATTACCGTCAGCTGCGGGAACCTTCCCGCCCAGGGAACATCTGGAGAAGAAGGGCATGACTCCGGATGATGTCACGCAGGTAGCAGCCAATACGCTACCGTGTAAACATGTTCAAATGTATTGTTGCAATATAAAAGGAGCTGTACCTCCGCCATTACCACATGTTCAGTCTACCGGTGTGCCAATAAAGATGTGTTAAGCCAGACTTCAGCTGCTTCTATTGTCTTGGTTCCAGTACACCAAAGACTTCCTGTGTGTGAAGTGTAAGATCCATCACTGATGTATGGCCCTTCCCACACAAAGCCATGGAAACCAATCCATATATATATATATATATATATATATATATATATATATATATATCAGTATTATATTGCCAAAAACTCTGCTCATGATCTGAGTTTGATCCTGACAGGCCAAAGGTTGACTCAGCTTTCCATCCTACCAGCTTGTGGGTGGCAAAATGCTAATTGCCTTATAAAACACGCGCAAAGTGCTTTAAGCGCTATGGAGTAAAATTGCTATTGCTATATGTAAATCTGCCTTACTCTGGAATTGGTAGCTGGATATTCATTCGGCGTGAGTAATGGGATAATGTCTGATGTTACTTCTCTCCTTATCTTAGGTGGAATGATACCAACAAGAGGATATATTTTCTTAACTAGTATAGGTTTGAGGCATCCTATCACTATGCACATTGTTTTATTAACAGCAATGTCAACTTTTAATTGAGTTGGGGGTAGTAGGGTGGGGAATTGAGTGGGCAATTTGGGATTTTACAATCTGTTTTTATACATTTTTAACTGTTGTACACCGTCCTGAGTTGGGTTCTCCTGATTGGGCGGCATATAAATTTAAATAAATAAATAAATGTACACCATGCCTAATGGTTGCACCAGCTCTTCTTGGCCTTCAGTTTCAAGAGTGGATAGGAGAAGTTGCATAGGTTAAAGGTTCCCACTTCTTCTTCCTTGTCTAGGCCAGATGTGAAACTGCCAAAATGAAGGCACCTTTTAGTGAGTTCATTCTGCAGTTTCCTTGGCCTGACCTAGCATGAGAAAGATTAGCTGTCACAAGGTGGCCGTTGCCCGGGGTATGCCCAAATGTGGTTCAAAAATACCCCAATCTTCGAGGAGACTCTTTCTGTGTACCCCAGCTACCCAATGTAGACGTCACCTCTACTCTCAGCCTACTATATTCTCCAGCCTCAGCTGCCCTTCATAATAAAACAGACAGGAACATTTCACTGTCCTGTTTATGAAACACTTGTCCTCACACTAAAAACCAGTCCCCTCACCCCAGAGATATCTTACATTTACACGTTCCCAAAGAGTCATCTTTTGCTTCCAATTACTTGCAGTCTCCAACAGCCTGCCACAGACCTGTTTTCTAAGGCAGGATGTGTGAGTAAACTGGCCACAGCCATTTCCTTCTTTTAAACCAAAAAATGCTTAACACGGTGTTAGATCTGCCGACAGATCTGCTTGTACTTATTCCAGAATAGTGGCAGCTTGGCCACATTTTACTATGCTGACTAGCTGGACTGGCATTTATTTGAAGGCAGAGGTTGCGGAGGAAAGTGCAAAGGAAGAGATTGCACTGTCTACAGCAGGCCTTGGAAACTTGAGGCCTTCCAGATGTTGCTGAATTCCAGGCCCCACCAAGTCCTGCTGATGTAGCTGATAGTAATGGATGCTAGGAGTATGTGTTCATCAGCCTCTCAAGGGCCACACGCTCTCCACCACATCTGCTCACATGCCTCACTTTTTTGTGGGGGAGTGGCAATATTGCAGGGGATTCCCCTTTTATACAGGAATATTGCCACTAAGGTAAAGGTTTCCCTTGCTCAAAAGCCAATCGTATCCATCTTTAGGGTTCAGTGCTCATCTCTGTTTCAAAGCCGAAGAGCCAGCGTTGTCTGCTTTTGCAAATGTTTCTGTGGTCATGTGGCAGGCATGACTAAACACCGGAGTTCACGGAATGCTGTTACCTTCCCATTGGAAGTGGTCCCTATTTGTCTACTTGCAATTTCTTGCTTTCGAACTGCTATGTTGGTAGAAGGAATATTGCCACTATACTGCAATAATGCCACTGGCCCCTCCCCCTCCCAAAAAAGGAGAGTGATGCCAAAAATAGACACCAGTTATTTCATTTCATTTCGTTTTAGAATGTACTTATTCAGTTGTTTTATTTTATTTTGTTTTTGTTTTTTATTATGTTATTTTATTATTTGCATGTGCACTGCCCAGAGTGGGAAATATCCCAAACGGACAGTATAAAAATACAATAAATATATATTTTTTTAAAATAGTTTTTTTTAAAAAAAAACCACCACCACCAACAACAATAACCCAATACCCCTGGTAAAAATCAGAACTGGGACACATCCGCTCCATGGACTAGGAAGGCTGACGTTACCAGGACATCCTGGTAATGTCCAGGACTACCAGGACACCCCAGGTAGTGTGAGCAATGGCTATGATGGCAGGAAGATTCAGGTATTATAGTTCAAAAAAGTAACGTTCCCCATGTATTGGCAAGAGATCATTGGCATGTATGGGACCAGTGGAGGAAGATGATACAGGCACCTGATCTTTCCTAGTGTGGTGTCCCTCCTGAGCAGTAGTTTAGAATGGCAACTCTAACCCACATGTCTGAGGAAGATGGGGGTAGGGAAGGTTGCTGTCAAACAATGGCTGTGTGAGCTAGAGAGGAACATGGCCACTTGGCTGCTGAATGGTGCACACAGATATGGATTGCACTGGTCCAAGAACAGTGTAGACATTGTACAGTTTTGACTCAATCAATTTATTTGTAAACTCCATTATTCAGAATACAAGGTATGTTTGTCACCTTTTTTATTTCCTTTCTTTATATAATTAAACACTTTACTTTAGTAAGTTAATATTATTTTGTTTGCCACATCTATACATATCTGCTCAGAAATAAGATCCGTTAGATTTGGTTGGGCTTCCTCACAAATAAGGGTTCACAGCAGCCTTCCTTGACCTGCCATGCCCCAGATGTATCAGACTCCAGCCTTCATGAACCTCAGACAGCTGAGGTGATGGGAGTCATAGTCTAAAACAGGGGTACCCATCCTAAGGCCCACAAGCCAGATCCGGTCCATGCCACTATTTCATGTCTCCAACAGCCTGCCACGGACCAGTTTTCTTTTTCTTTTTTAAAAAATATTGTTTATTAAATTTTCAAAAATAATACAAACAATAAAAAAACATCAAAATTACAAATATAAAGAAAATTACGCATATAAAAATAAAATTACATATATATGTAAAATTGAACATCAGCGAACCGTATCCACATTGTTTATAATATATACTATTTCAAATCAAACCAATAGGATATGGTTTCTATGCCTCATTTTCCAATAATGTTTAATATAAAACACCAAAATAAACAAAAACAAAAATAAAATACTAATCACCCGGTGTTATTTACAATACACTGGAGAGCTCGGAGATATTCATTGAGATTTCCCCCAGAAAATCTTGTGATCAGGTACAGGTCTTTGCAAATCATTCCTCCTCAGTGAGTAATCCACAAAAGCTTGCCAAACCTTCCAGAATCTATTTTCTTTAACAATTCCCTTTTTAAAGTTTATTTCCCATGTCAACTTATCATTCAATGCTAAGCCCCACATTTCCTTATGCCACTCCTCAATATTCAAATTTACCTCATTTTTCCATTTTCTAGCGATACACTGTCTTCCCGTTGACAACATTATTTCCAATAACTCCTTTTTATTCTTACTCAGGGTTATATTTTCCACTTCTGTCAACATAGTCATGCTAATACCCAATTTAATTTTCTCCCCCATAATTTCAGTTATCTCGTATTCAATTTTCTTGAAAATTTTTTTTACCACAGTACATCTTCACCACATGTGTTCATATGTTCCCATTTCCTTCTTACAATGCCAACACATTTTATCTTTTTTCTTATCTATCTGATGTAACCTCATTGGAGTCAAATACCATTTCCACAGCATTTTATAGTTATGTTCCTTAACTCTAACCGACATAGTTCTCATAATTCTTTTCCTCCATTTATTTTTCCAATTCTGTTCTTCTATTTTTATATTCAAATCTTGTTCCCAGCTTAATCTTAAATCTTCTTGTGGATTACCTACTTTATTTATCATTCTATATATTTTACCAACCAGTCCCTTTATACCACTTTATCGTCTTCTTATTTTCCAAATCAGTTCTTCAAACTTAGTCCTATCTCTTTCTAATCCAACTTCATTCAAATATTTACTATTCCAACTATTAACCATCCCTGTCTGAAACCAATTCAGTTTCAATTGTCCATACAAATTTATTTTCCTCTCTCTGTCTTTACAGGCCCGTATCCAGTCTCTCAGCAGGAATACCTCATTCTTATCAAGTACTTCTTTGACCTTTTTATCATTTTTATTGGAAAATTTGCTATATCGTCCAACTCTATAATAGGGGAAATGTCTGGTACTTTTTTCCATACCCCCAATGTTGCCTTCATCATTCTATTTTTAGTGACTACTTTACTCATACTACCTTCTAAAAAGACCACTTTTCCAATATGAATAAAATCTTTCATTTCTAATTCTTCCCAAATTGCCTTTTCATTAGCCAGGATCTTCACAATGTTTTTAATTTGGAAAGCTTGATAATATGCCACCAAGTTTGGCATTCCTAATCCCCCTTCCTTCTGGGATAAATATCAAAAAAATGTAACCAATCGGGGCCTTTCCCCCCCATTACAAAAACTGTTGATCAATTTTTGAAACTCCTTAATTTCTTTATCATTCAATTGGATTGGAAGAGCATCAAATAAAAAATTAATTCTTGGTAACAACATCATTTTACATATTGCAATTCTTCCAAACCATGACAGTTTCAATTTTTGCAATTGTTGTATTCTATCTTTAATTTCCTTTTTCAACTTTACGTAACTATTTCTTAAATTCGTCGAATTTATTCGAGATATTAATCCCCAAATATCTCAAATCATCCTTAATTCGTAAATTACATTTTTCCTTTATCCTTTTCTGTTCTTCTTTACCCATATTACACAGTATCATTTCAGATTTATCCCAGTTTATTCTCAAACCCGTTATATCCTCAAAATTTTTCAGCTGCAGTTGTATTCTATCCAATGCCTTTCCAGGGTGTTTAACTGTTATCAAAGTATCATCGGCATATAATCTTATCTTATTACCTAGAACCCCTTCTATCTCTTTGTCTTCCCTTACCTCCTTCGCCAACATCTCCATTGCCGAGATAAATAAGATTGGAGACAAAGGACAACCCTGCCTTGTACCTGCTTCTAACTTTACCTCCACTGTAACTACATCATTTACCCTTACTACTGCCTTCCCTTGCTGGTATAATTGTCCAATTATCTTCTTAAATTTATCACCAAATCCATAACATTTAATTATCTCATTAATTGTTACCCATTGTAAAGAATCAAATGCCTTGAAGATATCCAAAGATAATAGTCCGACTTTCTCTTTTGTTTGTCCTACCTTATCAATTAAATTTAAAACTCTTCTTGTCAAATCTGACATATGTCTACCCTTCAAAAATCCCACCTGGTCCTCATTTATATAAGTGCCCATAAAACTATTCAACCTATTAGCTAATATCGCTGTGAAGATCTTGGCATCTTGGTTTATTAATGAAATTGGTCTGTATGATTCAATTTTTTAAAAATCTTTTCCTGGCTTTGGCAACAGAATAATTATAGTCCTATACCATGAAGTTGGGATTTGCCCTCCTTCTAATATATAGTTATATAACTTATTCAATTTTGGAACCACTATATCTTTAAACTCCTTGTAAAACTCGGCTGGTAATCCGTCCTCTCCAGGTGCTTTATCTGTTTTTAAGCTAGCTATGACCTCTTTTATTTCCTTTTCTGTTATTCGTTCTTCCATCCTGTTCCTATGTTCTTGCATTATCTTATTATTTATTTGTTTCTCCAATTGTTTTTTCAATTTTGGTATATCTATGTTCTTTTTCGCATATAATGCCTGGTAGAAATCTTTAACAATTTTACATTTATCTCCAATCTTATTGCATCTTATTCCATCCTTATTGACCAAAGTTCCAATTTCTCTTTTTTCTCTCTTTTCTTTTGTGGCCCTTGCTAGCAATTTTGAATTTTTATTGCTAAATATACCAAGTCTCGTTTTACTTTTTCTATGTCTTTTCCTATCAATTCAGTCTTCAATCTTTGTATATTATCAAAAACCTTCTTGTCCTTGGTCCTTGTATGTTTTTCTTGAAGCTGTTTTATCTCCTTCTCAATTTTATCTTGTTCCACTTTGAATTGCTTATTTCTAAAACTAGCCAACTTTATACTCTCCCCTCTAAATACCGACTTCATGGTATCCCAAACCACATTAAAACTCACCTCCTCCGTATCATTCCATTGCCAACTTTCCTTACAATTCTCAGTTATTTGTTCCTTACATTCATGGTCTTTATATAATTTAGGATCGTATCTCCAATTCCTCCTTGTTTTTCTTATATTTTCTATCCCCACTTCTAACAACACTATCGCATGATCTGGTTCTTTGAATACTCCCACTTCTACCTCGTCTACCTTTCCAATCATATTTTCTGTTACGAATATGTAATCTATTCTAGAGTATGAGTTATGAACATGCGAAAAATAAGTATAAACCCTTTCCGATCCCTTAAGCTCTCTCCACGTATCCTTCATTCCTATATCTTCCATCCATTTATCCAAAATTTGATTTTAACCCCTTTTCCACTTCTTAAAATATTTGTACAATCTAAATTTGACCTAATTAGATTAAAGTCACCAGCTACTATCATTCTTGTTGTTTTTTCTTTTACCAATATTTTATACATTTTCTCCAAAAAGTCCTCTTGATGATCATTTGGGGCGTATATATTCACAAAAGCCATTTCCTCGTCATCAATCTTCCCTTTTACTATCAAGAATCTTCCCTCAGGGTCGGAGATACTACATGTCATCTCAAAGCCCAACCTAGTCGAAATTAAAGTAGCCACACCCCTTGCCTTTGAGGTACCAAATGATTTTTCATAGTATTGCATCCCTTTCAAAAAGATCTTATTCACATCTTCAGATTTTTGATGGATCTCCTGCAAAAAGACTACATCCAGCCTGTCCTTTCTTAAAGCTAATTCTATTCTTAACTTGAGATCCTGTACCTTTCACATTCCAGGATATTACTTTAATACTCCTCATAATTTACCAAAAAGCAATCTTCTGTCATCTCCGATCTCTCCAATGAGTGTGCAACCTCACTTCCCATAACTAAAACTAAATCTAACACAACAAACATTCTACTCTACCCTCCCCACCCTTTTCCTTTACAAAAATAAAGAAAAAGCCACCTTTGCCAACCAAAGAGAGGAGGGGGGGACGTGGAAGATGTAACTGCAAGCCTCAAAATGCCCACGCGCACTTTCATTAATACAATTCCTTTTTTAACACTTTTATACATACAATCCCTGAACCTCCTTAACACCGCTCTGCCTCTCCTTAAGTTCCTCCATCCTTATACTTCAGCCTTCCTTTGCCACATTATCAATTTTGGACCCCTCCTCTCTCCCCCCTGTTGCCCCCTCCTGCTCCTGTCCTCCATATTCTCTTCTTATGCCTCCTGATTCCAACAAGTCATTTCTTATTGCCAATCCCTCTCTTGAAGACAAGTCTATCATTTCAATTGTACTAAGATAATACAGTGCATCAGTTTCCGCATCAATTGTATGCATTTTTTGTCGTAAAAAAATCTTAATTGCTGTGGGAATCTCCAATTGTATTTTATCCCACATGCAGTCAACAACTTAGTCACAGGCTTCATTTTATAACACCAAACACGTTAATCCACAGCAATATCGTTATATACTTCCACATCATTTCCATCAATTTTTAAAGCGCCAGACCCAGCTTGTTTTTAAAAAGCCATCACCTTTAATTTATCGCCCCAATTTGCAAATTTAACCAAGACCTTCCTTTGAACACTCCTCCCTCTTCTCGAACCCAATCTATAAACACTTGCAATGTCTTCATTGACATAATCTTTCCCCATTTTCAAATTATTCAGCCAATCAATTATTCTGTCTTTCAAATGGTCTGGCATTTTCTCCGGTAAATTGTGTATCACAATATTCTGTTTCCTCATCATCTCTTCCACCATGTCTATCCTTTTCCCTTGTCCTTCTACCTTTATTTTGATTTCCTTATCTTCCTCTTACAACCCCTTCACTTCAGCCTGCATCAATTTCACATCCTTTTGCATCAAATTAATACTTGTTTCCAACTTTTGAAAAGTAAAATCAATTTTGTGGGCAAAATCCTGAAACATTGTGTACAATTTATCTTTTTTCACCATAATTTCATTTTTATCTTTCCCTCTTAGTTCCTTCATTTCCCAAAAACCTTTCACATTTGCCTCCCCCATCTTATCAAATCTCTTAAACAATTTACCCATCTCAACCATTAATTGTGTTTGGTCCAATAATACTGATTCTGATGATATAGATGATGGGGGTGTGTCCTCAGTTTCAGTTTTCTCCTTCACCTTCCTCTTAGGTTTCTCCTCCTCCTCCTCCTTTGTCACGTTTCCCTTCACAAATTTATCCATCGTAGTTTCAACCAATTCTTTCAATATAATCAAACTTTTATTATCTCCCAATTCCAGCTCTTGGCCTTTCCAAATTCACTCATGTTCGGAGCCTTAATTGTGGGTTGATATCTTATAACCAATTTTTAGATAGCTTTGTAATCCAATCTGTGTTGACGTCTTCAGCAAAAATTATGCCCAACCTCAAGTCCTGTGTGCCAAATCTTCAAATCCCACTCAATTTATAATCCAAATGTCCAATTACTTGATTTCCACCAAATCCAGATTCTCAATCAGTTTTCAATGTCAATTAGTTCACACTTTCAGACCCTATATTAGTCCCTTTACTTTATGCCCAGACAGAACAGATCAGCTTCTGTATAGCAAACCAATAATAAAATTGTAATCCAAAAAAAAAAATGCTCCTGAACTGCATTGCTGCTTTGCTGCTTTACTGTTTTCCAATGAAAAAATGGCTTGATAATTTCAAAAACCCAAAACTTGATTGAAGATTTTCATATATTAACCAAAACTATAACAATGTTTCAAAAAGCAGAAAAGAAAGGCCCCAAAACAATTAAATAATCCAGTAACTGTATGTCCAAAATCTTGATGGAGGAAGGCAAAACATATTGAAACCAAAAAAACAAGAAGAACAAAGGTAACAGGGAAAGGAGAGTCAGGTACCCCAAATAAGCAAAAAAGAAAAGAGAGAAAAACATAAAAGGGCAAAAGAGTCTGAGGGGTCTGAAAAATTAATTACAAAAGAAAAAGAAAACATTGTTCTGCAAAGGGAGGAGGGAAATCCAAGGTATTTAAAGAGTTTATATTACTCCGTACTTAACTGCTTGGTCCACGAAGTAAAATTACATCTGAGCCATTAGTCCCCAGTCTTGGCTGTGGCTTCCAAGGGGGCCCCGCCTCCCTTCTCCTCCGAGCACTCCAACTTCCGTACTTCGTCTGTTCTTACACCTCCCGTCCTTCAGCCACCCTCTCTGTTCCTTCACTTCTCCTTCTTTATCTTTCTCCTCTCCTTCTCTCCTTTCCTTTCAGTCTCTCCACAACGCTCCAGAAACCGTCTCCAGTTGTTTCCCTCCCGTCTTTGGTCACTCTAACTTTCAATTTCCTTCTTCACAGCCGCCATTAATCTCTTTTCACAAACTTTCTCTCTTCCGCTCTCCCTCTTAACTCCTCCTCGCTCCTTTACACACTTGCTTTTCCTTCGTTTTCACTCTCCTTCTCACCCCCTCAGCCGCGCCAGCCACCACTTCCAAATTTGTGTCTTTATTTTCAACAACTAACATTTTCATTGTTTCTCCCGATCTCCTGGCAGTCCTGTTCGCCGTGACTCAGCTGGTGAGGCCGCCGCTTGCGCGGCTAGCCTCCCAGCCAAAACACTCCCGAACTCCGACCTTCCGGATCAAGCCTTTTCAGTTACGAGGTCTATAAGCTTTCTTCTTGCCAATCTTTGAAAATTTGTATTTCTCTATGTTTATTTTCTCTATGTTTTTCTCATTGAGAAGCACGAGCTCCGAGGAAAGTGTGTTAACACATTGGCATCTTAGCCACACACCCCACAGACCAGTTTTCTAATGCAGGATGTGTGAGTAAACTGGCCACAGCCATTTCCTTCTTTTAAATGCCAACAAAGGCATTCAAGAGACAAAATGGCCACCCGCATCATGCAGGCACGGCAGAATGGCCATCTGGCCCTCAAAGCTGACTGAGAGAGCGTGACCTGGCCCCTGGCTTGAAAAGGTTGATCTAAAACATTGGAGGGTGCCAGACTGAGGAAAGGTGGCATTGAAAAATAGACATAAATAACACTTCCAGCTCAAAAACAGCAAGCCTCCCTGGAACATCTTGCAACATCAACATCATCACTATCATCATCACTTCCAGTATCCACTCTTAAAGAGGTGGCATGTGTCATATTCACTCTTGACCATGGCTTAAATGAGACTTGACTGTTTTGCTCAACCGCTATACAAGTGAATTGCTGTCTTCTGACCTTTCTCCCTCAGATGCTCCACTGGTTGGCTACCTGTTTAATAGGTCTCACCCCCTGCAGCAATTTACAGAAATAGCTCATCCAAGTTTTTCTCCCCATCAGCAGAAACACATCCGCTCCATGGACTAGGAAGGCTGACGTTACCACTGCATAATAACCACAAGAGTTTACCTAGGGCTCCACTTTGGCTACAGCAGCAGATGTTTAGGGATGTGTCATTCCCTCAGCTCTGTGCTTATGCAATAGATTTATGTTGCTTCTAAAAGGCTGAGAAGTCAAGCCTGCGGTTAGGGTAAGCCTCAGACAAGCCAGAAAGGGGAGCTTGTTGAAAATCCCGGCCCCCAAAACCCATTTTGCCAACTACATCTTCAATTATTTCCTAAATGGTAGCAATTGGGCATGGAGGCGTAGTTCTACCAGGACTAGTTCTTCCATAGTATGAGGAGACGTAGTTCTTCCATAGTATGAGGGCTACAACCGAGAAGGCCCTTTTTCATGTGCTGGAGAGGCAAGCCTCCCCAACAGATGGTACCTGAAGGGTGCCCTCTCGGTTTGCTCTCATGGGATGGGTCGAAGTCCCATTGATTCAAGAAGGCCTACCTTCGATGCAACTTAGAATTACTGATCTTTTCTTAGACTTTCACCTTTGAGGAGGAAATGCCTGAAGCTGGCTTGGAGTTACAGTAATACCTCATACAAAGTCTGCTTCATACAACATTGGATTCATACAACATCGCCTAATTCCTTGAAAAAAGTTTGCCTCATAAAAAGTCATTTGACATTGTATGATGCATTGGGGTTTTCCCAGGTTGCATTGTGCCTGGGCAATATAAAAGGCAGGACACATGCGTGCATTGCTCTTGTGGGTTTTGCATGAGGCAAAGAGTGTTTAGGAGTTGTTTTGAGGACGATTTTGGATTTTTTTGAATTTTTTCGTCAGAATGTTTAGAAGCATTCCTGGGATTTTTGCAGCATTCTTCAGGTTTTTGGACAATCAGGGTTGTTTGACATGTTTTTGTAATGTTTTTAGCCTTTAGACAATGATTTCTTAAAGTTCTGTCAGTTTCCTGTCTGTTTCCTTGACTTTGCCCTGAAGTCTGTGCTGTTACAGTACAATGTATCTCTATGGAAACGACATTGTATGAGGCATCATGACAAGGATTTGGACATTGTATGAGGCATCGTGGCTAGGATTTTGCATGCCTCGTACAAAGTCCAAATCCGTATAAAGTCCAAACTTGTGGAACCAAGTTTGGACGTTGTATGAGGTATCACTGTATGGGCATTCCTATAAATCCCCTTGGATGTAGGCTCCCAAATGGTCAATCCTCAGCAACACAGGCAAAGGTACTATAGAACCCCTCGTTTGTTCGCCTAATTCCATGCACTTTGTGCTGCTCTAGCTGGGCAGGGCCTCCCTCTATCATTTCCTTTGCCCATTGTTCTAACTTTTTCTGCTACTGGGCAGAGGGGTGGGATGAACTCTGTGCTGGGTGAGGGAGGAAGCACTCATATTGGACTGCTGGGCAGAGGAGCAGGGCAAACTGTGCTGGAGTGACTGCATGGGTGCCCACAGGGAGGGCTCCGAGTGCCATAGTTTTGCCATCGCTACTACAGATGTTGCCGAAGTTTCTAGAATTCAAGAACACAAACTGGCTCAGTGAGGTTGCAATCAGACAGCAAGAGTGTGTATCTGATTGCACCCAGAAGGGTTGCTTTGGAGGGAGAAGTCTCCCTTAAAATGACCCTTCCATCTGTCAGAGAATCACTCTAACCCAGTTCTCAAAAGTAGCAGCCCTACTTTGGATCATAAAGGTCCAGCTTGGGCTGCCCAAGTTGGGCATAGATTGGGGTCAGGCTATAACCCAATTCTCTGTATGTCGTGTGATCACTGGGAAATAGATGCTTGACCGCTTCACAACTTATGCTGTGTAGCATATTGGGCAGCAAGGGATCTCCAGAAGTTTTGGTCTTGGGTGAGTTCTTCGACATCCTCCCATGTAATTTCCAGGGTCTTTAAGTCTCCCTTGAAAATTCTTCGCCATGTATTTCAAGGGTGTCCTCGTTGTTGTTTGGCACTAGGAGGGGTCCAACTTATTGCCACCTTAGGGATCCTGTTTTTCTCCATATGGAAAATGTGGTCTGGCATTTGGAATCTTTGTGCAATGATGTTATGTAATTTGCACAAGCCACTCCTTCGAAGCACCTCCTTATTGGTAATATGGTCAAAATAGCATATGTATACTTAAAACCCATTGGAGGCAACTCTGCTGGAAGACATCAAGTCTCTTGTTGATACTTGCTGACACCTTCCAAGTCTCACAGGCATAGATGATCACTATGGAGGTGAACAAACTGAGTTTAATTTTCAGCGATATAGATGGCGAGGACCACTTCACAAGCATTTCAAAATATGATCTATTTCCCCATGTGATCATGAGTTCATGAACTAGACTTCCCAAAATATGACACAATGAGCTGAATGCACCATTATTGTACAAGCAGCCGTGGAACAGGACTCTCAGAAACCAGACCACTTTTCTGGCAGTCATTGGCTATAAAAGCTTAGACATGCCAAGTCAATTTTGAATTGAGTGTGGAAATGCCAAGTGGCTTCTGAATTGTGCTCTGAAATACTATCTAACAAGTCAATTCTGAAATGAGGCAAGTAGAGGAGGTTCATGCAACTGCCCTCTTGCTGTCACTAACTTCTCTCCATAGGCAGCTAAGGGATCTCTTGAGCTCAGATGCATGAGAACAATGGCTGCGGTCAGCTGGCTGCTCAGCTGATCTAAGCCCTCTGTTGTGACAGCTGGATTTGGAAGGTGAATGAACGTAGATATGTTGGTCTGAGATGCAAACTCCCATCATCCTTTGCAAGACTGCAAACATGATATCAGGATGCAGCTCTCAGACCATGTTGCTGTCGCCTCAACCCAGAGTTTCCTGGATTCATTTTTTTAATCATTATGAAAAACGATACAGTATAGTGCTTCTGCAGGCAGTGAAAGATCATTCTCTCCAAACAGGCTTCTGGGAAATGAAGGAGTTGCATAGAGAGGTGCTTTTAATGCAGGGTCATGCTTCCTTCCTTTTCTTTGATTAATTTAGCTGCTGTTACTGTAGTTACATTTAATTGAACTTCAACATGATGACTTACGAATCTTCCCTTTAAAGAAAAAAATTTTTTTTTGTAAACCACATTAGGTTCTTCCATTTGGATAATGCTGAGATATAAATACAAATCTATGAAATAAATACACATTTACCATTATTCCCAGTTTTTGCTGTCTAGAGCATGATGGCATGGCTCCACCACACTCTACCATGATTCATTCAAGTCCCAGTTTCTTCCTGTGTGTTCCTTTTATCCCTTTCAAAAGAGGCATCATATGTTGAAGTACCTCTCCCATATTTCTCCAACTCTGCAGCTACGAAGATTTCATCTGCCTGTCTCAGTTTTCATCTTTCCTACCTTACAAGGACTGCAGCACAGCAGTTTCTCAAAAACTCTGTAGGCTTCAAGAAAGCAATGTGGCTCCTATGGCCAACCTCTTCTTCAGGCTGGTTGTTAATGTTTGTGTGAAGGCCATAAATCTGCCTTAGCTTTGTATGTTTTACTGATAAGACCCTATTTCCATGAAAGATTGCTCCTTGGTTTGTTTGGCCGGCTGTTAATACATCATGAGATTCTGTGAGCTATCTGCCTCATTTATTGAGCTGGTCTGCTGTATGAATAGGCGACTGTATGATTTTCTGGGTCCTCCCACCAACAAAAGCATCATATTCCTTGATGATACGAAATCTATAATTAGACCCAGCCACAGTATAAGGCAGCCAAGCCAACTCCCAAACAGAATTTCATCCTAAATCAGAACTAAGCAAGGGGGAAGGGGGCAGCAGCAGGTGACCCCACATGACAGCACATTTACTCATGCTCCCCTATGCAAAGACTATAATTTCTTGCAGTCCCTCCTGCCAAAAGCATGGTTTTTTTTGTTGTTCAGTCACACAGTCAAGTCCAACCCTTTGCACATGTGGTATTTATATGCCTTATTTTATTGGGCCTGTGTAATTTGATGTAGAATTAATTATATATGTATGCCTGCCTTTTAAATTAGAAATAAGGAGTAAAATAACTCTTCTTAGAGACTAGACCAGAGGTAGGCAACCTACATCCCATGGGCCTGTTCCAGCCCACATCACTAAATAATCCAGCTCTCACCCTTGCTCCAACCACCACCGCTGCCAGAATCAGCAGTGGATGCATTTACGGCTGCCGTAAATGGCGGGGGGCCACCAGTCTGGCCCCCACAACTGTCTGAGGGAGAGTTACCTGGCCCCCAATTTAAAAAGGTTGGCAACCCCTGGACTAGACCAAAGGTAACAATGTCATAATTTTAGAGTAAAACCTGTGCAAATTTTAACTGATAAAAGAATAAAGAGATTGATAGGTTATTGGGGGGGATAAAGAGATGGATAGGTTATTGGGGGGGGGGGGCGGGCAAATCCTCTCCAGGTAAAAGCAAGATTTCTGGAGGCTGCAGTTTAGTTTTTCCTCAGCCTGGTGCTCTCCAAATGTATTGGACTACAACTCCCATTAACCCAGCAAGCAAGGCTTCCGGAAAGAACTCATCTGGGGATAGATTTTGCCTGTTTGTGTTCCCACCCTTCCTTCTTCCAGAATTTGGTCTTTCCCCAAGAGAAGAGCAGTTTGTTTGGACTCCTGTTGTAGATGCTTAGCAACCACAAGCAGCTGCCTGTCCCTTCTCATAGGCCTGGCAAAATGCACAGAGAGGTCAGCCTGGCCTATTACTACTAGTGGACATGAACTTGGAACAAAGAAGCACAATCTCAAAGCCTGCTTGGAAACTACCAATCCCTGGCTTTATATATGACAAAATTTTGCTTTTGAAAAGCATTACGGCACTCTGTTGTGCTTAGACTTGATTTCTTTCAGTACTCTTCCTTGTGTTCCAGCAGTACTGACCAAAGATATTTTGCTGCCTGAAGCAGTTTGTAGATGACAGTCTTGGATCGGACCCAGCACTGGGATTCAGCAGGTTCACAACAGTTTGCTAAAATCGGTAGCAGAAATTCCAGTTGGCCCCACCCATCCAAGTTTTGAAATAAAGTAGTCCTAATTCCGGTGCAACACAGGGCTTTCCCCCTGGCCACGCCCACCATACCACACCCACAGAGTAGGTAGTAAAAAAAATTGAATCCCACCACTAATTGGACCCCAATTCTTGCCCTTGTCATCTATCTGCAACCTCGCAGTGGTTGGTCAATTATTGGCACTATTGAACAGCATGGTCAGTTTTCTGTCCCAGGGTCACGTCTTTCTTGTTTGGCTGATCTGACTGAAATGAATCACAAGGGTGTTATACGAATGAATATGAGAAACACTACAGGTGAAACTCGGAAAATTAGAATATCATACAAATATCCATTCATTTCACTTAAAAGGTGAAACAAATATATGACATAGACTCACTACATCCAAAGCAAGATATGTCATGCCTTAATTCATTATAATTGTGATGATCATGGCATACAGCGTACATGAGATTATGTGATGATTATGGGGTACAAGAGATTGGGGGGTTGGGGTTTTCATAAGCTGTAAGCCATAAGCATCAATATTATAGCAAAGTAAGGCTTGAACTATCTCGCTTTGCATGCAATGAGTCTATCTCATATATTTGTTTCACCTTTTAAACTGCATTGCTGGACTGAATGAACATTTGCACGATATTCTAATTTTCCAAGTTTCACCTGTAGGTAGCCCCGTACCTGAGGACCACATGCAGGAGAAGGCTTCCCAAGACTCCCACCTCACTACCGGCTGATGTTTGGAAGAAACTCTGTTTGCTGTAAAGGATATCAGCTCCAGTGTACCTGATTTCCTGGACCTATTGATCCCATTCTACTTTGTTGTGTAGGCCTCACTCCTGTGTCAGCCCCCTACAAACAGGAGCAAGTGAATGTAACTTTGCTCTCCTCTTTACCTTGTGCAAGAATGATTTAAAATTTAAAAGCAATATTAAGCATACAATATGTGAATAAAGTGTGTCTAGGTGATTTCAGTGTTCACATAGGGCTGCAGTGGCTCAGTGGTTAAGAACCTCACCTTGTTAGCTGGCAAGTCAGCAGTTCGAGGCCCGGGTACTGCATGATGGATTGAGCACCCATCCCAGCTCTTGGAGACATGAAAGGAGCCTCATTTGGGCGTTCCATGAGTGGAGTTTGTTCCGCAAAAATGCTTTCAACCCAAAGTAATTTCTGACACAAAATTATTATTATAGTGTTCAGATTTATAAAAACATGTCCCAAACAGGGGGAGAAGAATGATAACCACCTCCTCCTTCTTCCATGGTGAAGGATCCTGGCATGAATGAATGAAAAGCCCCAGCCTCTCTCAGGACACTTTCTGCCAGTGACTTTAACACAGCCATTCTTGAACTAAAGAGCTTCGGCAAAGACAGCGCACAGGACGAAAACACTGAGCAACTATTTGCAATGAGTGTCACTTCTATTTATTTATTTATTTATTTAGAACAGAAATGGAGACGTTTTTGCCTTAAATCTCATTAGCTACGCCCATAATCTCACCAGTGCAATGGCTGTCTCTATCATCGCCACCCAGATGCAGTTTCATGAACGGCAGCTTTTAAGTGAATTATTATGGTCTGTACTTTTTGTGTGTGCATTTTAATCACCTCGGACCTCTGGGCTTACACTTCTCCCTCCTAGCCCTCTATGTGTATATAAACCTGTCAAAGGAAGTTAACAAATACTTCCTCTGCCAACTATGGCGACACTTGGCGAGCTGATTGAGTTGCCAGTGTCCTCATTAACATTCAACGGCTTTTAAGACGTTCTCCCCCCCCCCCCATATCCCCCCTTTAGATTTTGGGAGTTTGAGGTGGGGGTGGGGAGAGAGAGATGCTCTGGGCTCTAGAAGGGTCTGGGAAAGATGCCCAGTGACACGTGCAGCTCATTAGCTCTGGCAAAGGCAGCAGATGCAGGAATAATCCCTGGGGCACTTATGGGGTGGTTGAGTGGGTGGAAATAGAGTTTGGGAAGCTGATTGGAAGAAGCTCTCCAGCCCCACATCTCTCCTCCTTCTTCTCCCCCTGAGATGACTCATCAAGGAATCCCATCCCCAGCTCCGGCCTTGGGTCCAGGAGAGGCCCTCAGCAGGGGAAGAGGGAAAGAGAGAGAGAGAGAGAGAGACAGAATGGGGCAGGTCCTAGGAGATGACGAGGGGAAATATAAACAAACACACCAGTAACCATGATGACTTCAGGCTGGGAGAGTGGGAAGTGAGGTGGGGTCGACACTGGAGCATGTTTCTCTCTCTTTCTGTCTCTCCTGTTTCAGCTATAACATGGTCATCATTGTTCTGATAAGCAAGAGGGTGCAAACTTGACCGGATGGGCCAGGATTGTACTGCTGACCTGGCAGGGGTTTTTTTGGAAACATAAATAGCTGATTAGCAGAGATCTACAGAGTGAAGGCTGGGCCGTAGCAAAGTTTCTTTGGTTATAACAATAAGAAGAAAATGCAAACAGAAGTGATAATGTTTCTTACATGCAAACAGGGGCCGGTGGTGGAAATGTGATTAAAATAAATAAATAAATAAAAATAAAAAGCACAGATTTATGGGAAACTATTTTGTTCAGTCACTGGTGCAGGGAGTGGGAATGGCTTGCTCTAGAACCAATGGCTCCTGGGAGAGTGTGGTATCTGCGAGCACGATTGGCATAACTGTCCCTGACAGAGGTTACACCGGATGAGCCAGACCCCTGGTCACTGACCTCTGTGGGTACAGAAATTGGGGAGCGGATTAATAGTCATAAGATTGATTCACCCATATCTGACCTGGCAGGCAGTTCGGCAGGAGGAAGTTGAATATCTAACTCAAGTTAGGAATTAGGTAATTCCGCACTTGCAGATTAGCCCAAGCCCTAGCGCAAATAGTGGCCATGTTTACTCTTGTGCAAGCTGTAGGAATCGGGGCCGCTAGGACGGCCGTTGGGTCCCGGAGGAGACTGATCAAGTAACGACACGAGGCAATATGGAGCGAGATCAGATCAGTGGTTTATTGGGGGGGAAAGCAGCATCATATATAGATCAGAAGGCAATGCAGGAAAGGATTGTCATCTGACAGAAAATCACATCACCCATTTACTCGGGTTAATGGGAAATCTCTCTTGGGGAAGTTAATTAACTCGGGCAAACACTGGCAGGGGAAAACCATTGTCTGAGGCTTACACTAGGGTAAATATGGCTTCTATTTGCACCAAAGATTAGGCTGATCTGTGAGTCAGTAATTGCTTAATGGGTAACGGAGGTTAGCGACCTGCTCTCTCAGCAGAACCGTTGGTCAGGTCAGGTGTGGGTGAATAAACCCTTATGATTAATCCACCCGCCTTAATTTCTGTGCCCGCAAAGCCCACGGGCCAGGAGCTTTCTCGACTGAAGTGGCCTCTGCGAGGGCCGTTCCATGCCAACTGGGCATGGGGAATCCGCATCTCCCCTTTCTCTATTGTTTAGAAACCTGACAAGCGACTCTGCGCAAGAGGGGCATCAGCTGATGAGCGGGAATGATGCTTCGGGGTTCCCCCCATGAAAGACACCTTGATAACAGTGAGGGAATGCATTGCATGAAACAGCATCCTGCTATGCCTAGCACTATCACCCCCACAATTACTTGAAGCGTCGTCTGGAGCCACCCCCACGGGAGCCACGACCACAAGGAACTCCACCAATCCCATATCGAACCCTGCTTAATGTTCTTGACTAGGGTGTGGAGGTCCGTGAGCTGCCTCTGGACCTTGCGTGAGTTGTCAGTGAGATTAAAGCAACACATGCCGTGGACAGATTCGCAACCCAAATGATGTAACAACAAAAGATAGTCTATAGCTGCTCGATTGTCAAGAATGGCATGGCGAAGCTCTGCCTGCTCCTGGTTGAGCAGCGCTATCGCTGAGGAGGTATGGTTAATGGCTTTTGCTAATCCGCAAGCCAATTGACCAATTCTCCGGGCGTTTATTTATTTATTTATTTATTTATAAGTCACATTTTTATAGCCGACGGCTAAGCCTGGCACGCCAAGTATGCTGACTGCCAACGAGACGTATTCAGCTGGACTAAGAACCCTAATGTTGTTATCACATGAGCTGTCTAACTGGGTGGCGCGAGCGTGTCGTATGGGTGAGGAAACATCTGAAACATTTGTGCTTGGGGTGACCATATCCTTAGTAGGGAGTAACAGTGTCAAACGACTAATGCAACGTATAGCATCTGATACATTTGCGGGTATGTAGTTCCAAGTATACTGATTACATGTAAAGAACCATCCTGAAGGTAGGGTAACATGAGCATACATTGAACCAAGTGTCTGTGGTTTGTCACAAGTCCAATTGCCGCTGCCAACTTCGAGGCAACGACGTCGGGTTCGGCCGGCTGGGGAGCAGCCGGTCATTCGAGCACAAGTAGAGTTCGGACTGACTGCCACTCGAGGAGTGTGGAGAGTGGCTGCATCAGCCGGCAAAGTCATCGTCAGCCACATTTCCCAGCGTGCATATTCCGAGGAACTTGCTGGGTTGTACGGGCTGAAAATCCGTTTCACTAGCCAGTCGCCATCCCTGGGGTGCGCACCTGGAGTGTGGCACACTGGGATGAGACAGGTGCTTAGGATTGAGGCAGAACCAATGTCCTGCTTCAGGCAAAAATCGGACTGGTTGACGAGGCCCGCCAACCTTTCCCATATGTTGTAGTGCATCCGGGCAGAGAGGTCTCCGCCTGGCATCAAATCGTTGGCCTTTAGTGAGGCAGCCTGAACGCCTCCCCTCGCAAGTAGGGAGAGGGTCAGGATGATGGTGACTGCCACGGTGTTGGCAGTAATCACGGAAAAGACTGTAGCTACGATGTTTTCCGGCGTTGGCTCCCTCTCCTCGTGCCGGATGACGTCCTGGGCCTCATTGCAAAGAGCCTTGACCATCCCCCAGGTGATCTTCGGTGCTGTCATCTGTGGCCGCTTCTTCCGACGGGTCCTCTCGGTCAGAGTGAGGTCCTCCATCTCCGGGATCGGACTCGGGTCGGCCTGGGTCCACGCCATGTGGTTCCAAGTGAGGCTTAACACACCAAGCTGGAATCCAAACGACACCTGTAGGAGACATAACTGCAGCATACCCTCTTCCCCAGGTTACGAGTGGCGCCGGGCCCCTCCAAGAAGGGTCCGGTGGCACCCGGTATCGGACCATCAGTCGCGGGAGCACTTCCGAACGGCGGAAGTGCTTCTCCTGCGGTGTGCAATCCGAAAAAACATTAAGGTGATTGTATGTGAACAATACCTTATTCAGACAATGCTGTGCCTGACCCTGTGACTTGGGGAGGGCTGGTGGCTGCCCCCTTTCTGTTTGTTTGTCAATATAGGACTTGAGTGTCCGATTGACTCGTTCCACAATCGCTTGCCCCTGCGGATTGTAAGGAACGCCAAAAGTATGCTTAATGTCCCAGGTGGCCATGAAGGCGGCCAGCTGCCTGGAGCTGTAGGACGGGGCATTATCGGTTTTCACGTGCCGCGGTTTGCCCATTGCCGCAATGCAGGAAAGGAGGTGCTGCTCCACGTGGGAAGCAGTCTCCCCTTTCTGCGCCGTAGCCCAAACAAATTGTGAAAAAGTATCTATGCAAACGTGCATGTACTGCCATCTGCCAAACTGCGGAACATGCGTGACATCCATCTGCCACACCTGGTTAGCTTCTGTCCCTCGTGGGCTGACCCCCCATGAAGGCCCCCCCGGTGCCCCTGCACAATGCTGGCAAGAGCGGACTATGCCTTGGGCTTGAGAAAGTGGCAGATTGAACTGTCTGGCGAGCGCTTTGGCATTCTGATGAAAGAATGCATGACTCTGAATTGGAGTAGTGAAAACACCTAACACTGAACGTTGCTGAATTTCCTTTGCAGCCGCATCTGCTCTGCTATTGCCCGCGGAAATCGGACCCGGTAGGTCTTGGTGACTTCGGATGTGGGCAATATAGAGCGCTTCCGTGCGGTTTCGCAAATGAAATTGAGCTGTGAGGAACAAACTCAGCAAGTTTTTGTCTATCGCGGGAGTGATGTATGCTCCCGGTAGACTGTGAAGCAAATTCCTAACATACTGACTGTCAGTAATGATGTTTAGGCGCTCTTTGGCGAAGGTGCGCAAAGCGAGGTTCACCGCTGCCAACTCTGCCCGCTGTGTGGACTTCTGTGGAAGAGTTAACAGCGTGCGCCAAGCCTGGCCCTCCTGCCAAGTTAAGACACCATATGTGCGACCCCCATCAGTAAAAACTGTCCTGGCCCCCTGAAGCGGAACCAGTGAGAGAAATTCATACAAGCTGACTGTCTGCGTTTGAAGTGAGACAAGTCTGGGGTCTTTTGGCAAGTGGTATGCCAAGCATCCGGTGAATCCCTCCAAAGCAATTGGAAGCGAGTCACCGAGCTGCATCAATTGCTGAACCTGCTCTTTGGTGAACGGGACCACGATCTTTGCTAAGTCATGCCCTGAAATGTCCCTAGCTCTCAGCCTTCCGCGGTAGACCACCGCGGAGCCCAACTCTTGGGGAGGAACGATGTTTCGGGAAGAGGTGTTCGGCAAGTACACCCATTCCACGATACTCGCCCCTTTCTCGGAGTCCACTCCTAGGGCTCCGGTGAACATGGATCCTGCCCGAACGATGTACAAGTTCAGGATCGGAGCATATGGCCCCTGAGCAATCCTGTCCACCCACCTTTGGCTGAGAATTTGGTTGACTTTCTCGAGAGCCAAGCGTGCCTCTCGAGGAATTTGTATCCGGTCTGCCGGCTGTTTGCCTAGCGTGAGCAGCGAGAAGAGCGGCTTCAAAAGATCCGTATCCAATCGGAAATACGGTCTGGCCCAATTAATGTTTCCTAAAACCTGCTGCAATTCTACCAGGGTGACTGAGTCCTTCAAGTTGATTTGGGGCAAAACTGGTGCTGCGAAAGAGCGGAGAAGCCGATGACCCAAGTATGAGAAGGGCTCGGTTCTCTGCACTTTCTCTGGGGCAATGAGTAACCCTTTCTCCCCCAGGCTGGCCTGGAGGTCTGCAAACATTTCGCTGCCGAGTTGTGGCACTGCGACCAAGATATCATCCATGAAATGGCAAACTAAAGCTGTGGGATGAAGGTTTCGAAACTTTGCCAGTGCGTTGTGAACATAAATTTGGCACAGGGTGGGCGAATTGAGCATGCCCTGTGGCAAAAATTTCCATGCGTAACGCTGCGTGGGCTCGCTGTGGTTCACAACCGGCACCGTAAAGGCGAACCTTTCCCTGTCCCTGGGGTCTAAGGGAATGGTGTAAAAGCAATCCTTGAGATCTACAACTAGGATCTCCCATCCCTCGGGAATCATATTTTGATTTTCTGATGCCGCACTGAAGCGGACCCATTGGCTGTATACATTTATTGATCTCTCTGAGATCGTGGAGGAGTCGCCACTTCCCCAACTTCTTTTTAATGACAAAAATAGGCGAATTCCAAGGACTAGTGGACTGCTCTATGTGTCCTGCGTCTAGCTGTTTTTTTACCAGTTGCTTTAGGGCGACTAATTTCTCTCCCACTACCGGCCATTGTTCCACCCAGACCGGCGTATTGGTGAGCCATTTAAGTGGCAACGCCATTACCCGAAGGTAAGCGTAGCACCGTACTGCTGTAAAATGTCTCGCCCCCAAAGGATGATGTGCACATCCAGAATGTGCGGGCGAATGACCACTGTGCCGTCAGCCTTTGGAATCGTGACTTCCACCCACTCCCGGCTCCTAAACGCTTCTTGGATGCCGCCTACCCCCCACACATCGGAGACCGGCTCAATGGCCCACTCCCGTGGTCACTGGCTTCGGCTGATCACACTCACATCAGCTCCGGTATCTAATAACCCTGAGAATGATCTTTTATTCAGAAATACCTCAATAACTGGGCGCTGTTTCCACTCAATGTTGGTCTCCACTGTCGCTAAGACTTGGTATCCTTGCACTGCCTCCCTTGCGCTCGAGCGGTCTGCTGACCCGGACTCTGAGCTGTCCCTGAGCCTTCCCTGGCTATCTGCTGGCGAGTGACAAGGAACCATAATCAGTTGCGCTAATGTGTCTCCCTTGCGAATTGTCTGGGGTAAGTGCGTCCAAAACTGAACTTGGAGAACGCCTGAAAAATTGGAGTCAATGACTCCTGGAATTACAAGAATTCCGCGTGCTCCTGCTACACTGCGAGGCAAAACTAAACCTATAAAGCCCTTGGGCAGGGGTCCCATGTACTGGGAGTCCACCAGATAGACTGTGCCTGGCAGGTCACATGTAACGTCTGCCTGGCAAGTCAATTCTAGCCCTGTACTACCCTTGGGGCTGGCCTGTGCCTTCGCAATGCTAGGAATGTGATCGGAATCTAGTCTAGCTCTGACGCGCTCAGAGCAGGGGAAGCCTCTGTTTGGACCGGGGCCAGAGACGTGCCCGCGTTCCGGTTTCCCGAACTCGGACAGTATCTGGACCAATGGAAGCCTTTCTTACACTTCGGACACAGGGTGTTTGGAGCCTTGGAACGGCCGGAATTTTGTCCGCCTCCCTTGGATCGGCACTCCCTAGCGAAGTGACCGACCTTGCCGCAATTGTGACATGCCCCTTGATTTCTATTCTTAGGTCTTCTACCACCTTGCACCACCGCTGCTGCTAGCAAACCCATTTTATAGGATTCTGTGCCAACGTCGGCGCAAGCTCTAATCCTGTCCGTGAGAGTCAAGTCGGGACGATTACCCAGTGACTGCAAGATTTTACGGCAGTCTAAATTGGCATTGTCTTTGGCCAATTTCATCATGAGCTCTTGTTGGGCTTGCTCATTATCGATCTGCCTACTGATCGCTTCCTCTAAGTGATTGATAAAATCCATGTAGGGCTCCTGGGCTCCCTGTTTGACTGCGGTGTAATTTTTGGCTGCTTTGCCAGTTGCTGGAACCTTGAGAAAAGCCTTGAAGGCAGCCTCGGCTGACATCTGAAGAGTGGCTAGTGGCAAGTTGGTCTGCGCATCGATGGATTCGAAGGCACCTGAACCATATAACTGGTCAGGAAGTACTGCGCCTCCCATCCTGGCAGCCCTTGTCTGAGCTTCGAGGCGATACTCGCTGTCCCATAGCAAATACTGGCTGGGGTTGAGCATCATCCGCATGACGGCTTTCCAGTCGTGCGGGATGAACATGGTATTCTCGCACACTTGCTGAAGCGTGCCCGTAGTGAAGTGACTTTGGAGTCCTGTCTCTGTAATGGCCTTCTGTATAGCCATGAGGAGCTTATACGGGACTGGTGAATGAACTACCTGCTGGGCCCCTGTGAGGGCATCCATTTAAAGCGAATTGGACAAATCTGACTAAGCTCAGCTAGTTCTTCTGCTGGCAACTCCCCCTTCTTGATTTCTTCCTCAATTGTGCGCTGAAGGGCACTCTTGGTCTGGGAGCCTGTAGCTGTCAGAGAAGCGCCTGCGCTCCTCATTCCATGCATTCCGCCGGTGACGTCTGCAGCTGTCACCGAGGGAAAGCTCCCTACACTACTCTGCTTAAACTGCAATGACGGATAGAGCGCCATGGGCGCCGGTGGCTCGACTGGCGCTGGGGGTTCTTTGGCCTCTACCCGGACTGGATCTATCTCCGCTAAGAGCTTCCTACATTTACTCCATGTGCGAATTACACCCTCTGGAGCTTTCGGGGGTTGCTGAATGCAGTCTCCTATCTGATCCCAAAGCTGAAGGGTTAACGTACCTACTTCTGGGTAAAGCAGGCAGTGTTCCCTTAGGTACACCAAAAGTCTCGCTAGCTCTCCGCTGTGAAAACGTAACTGAAATACCCTGGCCAGGATTTTGAACTCTTCCTCATGAGTTCTTTGGCTAGCGGACGGACGTTGCCACTGAGGGCAAGTCCCCATATTACCTGCGGGGGTTCTCAGAAGATTCCTCCTCGGGACGAGCGACGCGTCTGCTGGGCCGGGCAATAGGTTATGGCGACGATTCTCTGGGTAGAGCTCGGAGCGTGGTCTGCTGCCACGGGCCCTCGGTGGCCTCTGCGCTGTCAGGGGTTCACAGCTGACCCTGAGCGGAACGCGTTTTTCCGTAACTGCAAGCCGCCGTGAAAGTCGGGAGCAAGCTGTAGGATGCCTCTTCTGTAATGCCTCGTCGCAGGGCCGTCTTCCCGACCGGCTGGCTTACCGGCCGGGCTGCCGCGCTGTCCTCCGGGACGATCAGACACGGTTCAAGCGCAGAACCGGACCGTGTGATCGCTTACTCTCGAGTAGATCACGTCGGGGTCACCAGGTGTAGGAATCGGTGCCGCTAGGACGGCCGTCGGGTCCCGGAGGAGACTGATCAAGTAACGACACGAGGCAATATGGAGCGAGATCAGATCAGTGGTTTATTGGGGGAAAACCATCATCATATATAGATCATAAGGCAATGCAGGAAAGGATCGTCATCTGACAGAAAATCACATCACCCATTTACTCGGGTTAATGGGAAATCTCTCTTGGGGAAGTTAATTAACTCGGGCAAACACTGGCAGGGGAAAACCATTGTCTGAGGCTTACACTAGGGTAAATATGGCTTCTATTTGCACCAAAGATTAGGCTGATCTGTGAGTCAGTAATTGCTTAATGGGTAATGGAGGTTAGCGATCTGCTCTCTCAGCAGAACCGTCGGTCAGGTCAGGTGTGGGTGAATAAACCCTTATGATTAATCCACCCCCCTTAATTTCTGTGCCCACAGAGCCCACGGGCCAGGAGCTTTCCCGACTGAAGTGGCCTCTGCGAGGGCCGTTCCATGCCAACTGGGCATGGGGAATCCACAGCAAGCCATGAACAATGGATTTCCCCTGTCAGTATTTGCCTTAGTTAATTAACTTCCCCAAGAGAGATTCCCAATTAACCCGGGTAAACAGATGATGTGATTTTCTGTCAGATGAAGATTCTATCACACGCTGCCTTGAATTCCTATATATGATGATGATTTTCCCTCAATAAACCACTGGTCTTCGCTCCATCTTGTCTCGTGTCGTTACTTGACCAGTCTCCTCCAGGACCTCAAGGGCCGCTTCACAGCCCCAATCCAACATCTGGTGACCCAGAGACGTGATCCTACTCGTGAGTAAGCGATCTACGCGGTCCGGTTCTACGCCAGAACCGTGTCCGATCACCCCGGAGGACAGCGCGGCAGCCCGGTCGGAAAGCCAGCCGATCGGGAAGACAGCTCCATGGCGAGGGATCTCAGAGAGGCTTCCTACAGCTTGCTCCGGCTATCGCGGCGGCTTGCAGCACGGAAAAACGCGTTCCACTCAGGGTCGGCTGTGAACCCCTGACAGCGCAGAGGCCACCGAGGGCCCATGGCAGCAGTCCACGCTCCGAGCTCTACCCAGAGATTTGTCACGCAAAACCTATTGACCGAAGTTCAGACGCATCGACTCATCCCGAGAAGGAGACTTCAAAGGACCGGCAGGTAATATGGGGACTTGTCCTCAGCGGCAACGTCCGTCCGCTAGTCAAAGAATTCATGAGGATGAATTCAAAACCCTGGCCAGGGTATATCAGATAAGCTTTCACAGCGGAGAACTACCGCGGCTTTTGGTGTTCTTGAGGGAACACTGCCTGCTTTACCCAGAAGTAGGTACGTTATCCCTTCAGCTCTGGGATCAGATAGGAGTCTGCATTCAGCAACCCCCAAAAGCTCCAGATGGCGTAATTCGCACATGGAGCAAATGTAGGAAACTCTTAGCAGAGGTGGACCCAGTCCGGGTAGAGGCCAAAGAACCCCCAGCGCAGTCAGAGCCATCGGCGCCTACGGCGCTCTATCCGTCATTCCAGTTTAAGCAGAGTAGCATAGGGAGCTTTCCCTCGGTGACAGCTGCAGACGTCACCGGTGGAATGCATGGAATGGGGAGCGCTGGCGCTTCTCTGACAGCTACGGGTTTCCGAACTACCAAGAGTGCCCTTCAGCGCACAGTTGAGGAAGAGATCAGGAAGGGGGAATTGCCAGCAGAAGAACTAACTGAGCTTAGTCAGATTTGTCCAATTCGCTTGGAGGTAGATGCCCTCACAGGGCAGCAGCAGATAGTTCATTCACCAGTCCCGTATAAGCTCCTCATGGCTATATGGAAGGCCATTTCAGAGACAGGACTGCAGAGTCGCTTCACTAGGGGCACCCTTCAGCAAGTGTGCGAGAACACGATGTTCATCCCGCATGACTGGAAAGCCGTCATGTGGATGATGCTCAACCCCATCCAGTATCTGTTATGGGACAGCGAGTATCGCCTCGAGGCTCAGGCAAGGGCTCCCAGGATGGTGGGGGCAATAATTCCTGACCAGTTATATGGTTCAGGTGCCTTCGAATCCATCGATGCGCAGACCGCCTTGCCACTCGCCACCCTTCAGTTGTCAGCTGAGACGGCCTTCAGGGCCTTTCTCAAGGTCCCAGCAACTGGCAAGGTGGCCAAAAATTACACCGCAGTCAAACAGGGCGCCCAGGAGTCCTACATGGACTTTATCAATCGCTTAGAGGAAGCGATCAGTAGACAGATCGATAATGAGCAAGCCCAACAAGAGCTCATGATGAAATTGGCTAAAGACAATGCCAATCTCGACTGCCGTAAGATCTTGCAGTCACTGGGCAATCGTCCCGACTTGACTCTCACGGACATGATTAGAGCTTGCGCCGACGTTGGCACGGACTCCTACAAAATGGGTCTGCTGGCAGCGGTGGTGCAAGGGGGTAGGAAACCCAAGAACAAAAACCTAGGGGCATGTCACAATTGCGGTAAGGTCGGCCACTTCATTAGGGAGTGCCGATCCAAGGGCAGCGGACAACATTCCGGCCGTTCCAAGGCTCCAACCACCCCATGTCCAAAGTGTAAAAAAGGCTTCCATTGGTCCAGATTCTGTCCGAATTCGGGAAACCGGAACGCGGGCACGTTTCTGGCCCCCGTCCAAACAGAGGCTTCCCTCGCTCTGGGCGAGCCAGAGCTGGATTAGATTCCAATCACATTCCAGGCATTGCGAAGGCGCAGGCCAGCCCCAAGGGTAGTACAGGGCAAGAATTGACTTGCCAGGCGGACGTCACATGCGACTTGCCAGGCACAGTCTATCTGGTGGATTCCCAGTACATGGGACCCCTGCCCAAAGGCTTCATAGGCTTAGTTTTGCCTCGTAGTGTCGCAGGAGCACGTGGAATTCTTGTAATTCCGGGAGTCGTTGACTCCAATTTTTCGGTTGTTCTCCATGTTCAACTCTGGACGCACCAACCCCAGACCATTCACAAGGGAGACACGCTAGTGCAACTGATTATGGTTCCTTGTAACTCGCCAGCAGATAGCCAGGGAAGGCTCAGGGACAGCTCAGAGTCCGGGTCGGAAGACCGCTCGAGCGCAAGTGAGGCAGTGCAAGGATACCAGGTCTTAGCAACAGTGGAAACCAACATAGAATGGAAACGGCGGCCAGTTATTGAGGTATTTTTGAATAAAAAATCATTCTCAGGGCAGGAGTTTGCCATTGAGCCGGTCTCCGATGTGTGGGGGTAGGCGGCATCCAAGAAGCGTTTAGGAGCTGGGAGTGGGTGGAAGTCACGATCCCTAGGGCTGACGGCACAGCGGTCATTCGGCCGCACATTCTGGACGTGCACGTCAACCTTTGGGGGCGAGACATTTTGCAGCAATACCGTGCCACTCTTACCTTCAGGTAATGGCTCTGCCACTTAAATGGCTTACCAACACGCCAGTCTGGGTGGAGCAATGGCTGGTAGTGGGGGAGAAATTAGTCGCCCTAAAGCAACTGGTTAAGGAACAGCTAGACGCAGGACATATAGAACCGTCTACCAGTCCTTGAAATTCGCCCATTTTTTCCCGAGGGATCGGGAAAGGTTCGCCTTTACGGTGCCGGTTGTGAACCACGGTGAGCCCACGCAGCGTTACGCGTGGAAGTATTTGCCACAGGGGATGCTCAATTCGCCCACCCTGTGCCAAATTTATGTTCACAACGCACTGGAAAAGTTTCGAAACCTTCACCCCACAGCTTTAGTATGCCATTTCATGGATGATATCTTGGTCGCAGCGCCGCAACTCGGCAGCGAAATGTTTAAAGACCTCCAGGCCAGCCTGGGGAAAAAAGGTTTACTCATTGCCCCAGAGAAAGTACAGAGAACCGAGCCATTCTCATACTTGGGTCATCGGCTTCTCCGTTCTTTCGCAGCACCAGTTTTGCCCCAGATCAACCTAAAAGACTCAGTCACATTGGTAGAATTGCAGCAGGTTTTGGGTAACATTAATTGGGCCAGACCGTACTTCAGATTGGATACGGATCTTTTGAAGCCGCTCTTCTCGCTGCTAACGTTAGGTAAGCAGCCGGCAGACCGGATACAAATTCCTCGAGAGACACGTTTGACTCTCGAGAAGGTCAACCAAATTCTCAGCCAAAGGTGGGTGGACAGGATTACTCAGGGGCCATATGCCCCGATCCTGAACTTGTACATCGTTCGGGCCGGATCCATGTTCACTGGAGCCCTAGGAGTGGACTCCGAGCGAGGAGCGAGTATCGTGTAATGGGTGTATTTGCCGAACACCTCTTCCCGAAACATCGTCCCCCCCCCAAGAGTTGGTCTCCGCGGTGGTCTATCGCGGAAGGCTGAGAGCAAGGGACATCTCAGGGCACGACTTAGCAAAAATCGTGATCCCATTCACCAAAGAGCAAGTTCAGCAGCTGATGCAGCTCGGTGACTCGCTTCCAATTGCCTTGGAAGGATTCACCGGATGCTTGGCATACCACTCGCCAAAGGACCCCAGACTCGTCTCGCTCCAAACGCAGACAGTCAGCTTGTACGAATTGATATCGCTGGTTCCACTTCAGGGGGCCAGAACAGTCTTCACGGATGGGGGTCGCACATATGGTGTCTTAACTTGGCAGGAGGGCCAGGCTTGGTGCACGCTTCTAACTCTTCCACAGAAGTCCGTGCAGCGGGCAGAGCTGGCAGCGGTGAACCTTGCTTTGCGCACCTTCGCCAAAGAATGCCTCAACATTATTACTGACAGCCAGTACGTTAGGAATTTGCTTCACAGTCTACCGGGACCATACATCACTCCCGCGATAGACAAAAATTTGCTGAGTTTGTTCCTCACAGCTCAATTTCACTTGCGGAATGGCACAGAAGCGCTCTATATCGCCCACATCCGAAGTCACCAGGACCTACCTGGTCCGATTTCCGCGGGCAATAGCAGAGCGGATGCGGCCGCAAAGGAAATTCAGCAGCGGTCAGTCTTGGGTGTATTCACAACTCCGATTCAGAGTCATGCATTCTTTCATCAGAATTCCAAAGCGCTCGCCAGACAGTTTAACCTGCCACTTTCTCAAGCCCAAGGCATAGTTCGCTCTTGTCAGCAATGTGCAGGGGCACCGGGGGGCCCTCGTGGGGGGTCAACCCACGAGGGACAGAGGCCAACCAGGCGTGGCAAATTGACATCACACATGTCCCGCAATTTGGCAGATGGCAGTACATGCACGTTTGCATTGATACCTTTTCACAATTCGTTTGGGCAATGGCACAAAAGGGGGAGACAGCTTCCCACGTGGAGCAGCATCTCCTTTCCTGCTTCGTGGTGATGGGCAAACCATGGCACGTGAAAACCGATAACGCCCCATCCTACAGCTCTAGGCAGCTGGCCGACTTCATGGCCACCTGGGATATCAAGCATACCTTTGGCGTTCCATACAATCCGCAGGGGCAAGCAATTGTGGAACAAGTCAATCGGACACTCAAGTCCTACATTGACAAACAAACAGAAAGGGGGGAGCCACCAGCCCTCCCCAAGTCTCAGGGTCAGGCACAGCATTGTCTGAACAAGATATTGGTCATGTACAATCACCTTAATGTTTTTTTGATTGCACGCCGCAAGAGAAGCACTTCCGCTGCTCGGAAGCTCTCCCGCGGCCGATGGTGCGTTACCGAGCGCCACCGGATCCTTCTTGGAGGGGCCCGGCACCACTCGTAACCTGGGGAAGAGGGTATGCTGCAATTATGTCTCCTACAGGTGTCATCTGGATTCCAGCCCGGTGCGTCAAGCCCCACTTGGAGCCACATGGCGTGGACCCAGACCAACCCGAGTCTGATCCCGGAGATGGAGGACCTCACCCTGACAGAGGGGACCCAGCGGAGGAGGTGGCGACAGCAGGTGACAGCGCCGAAGATCACCTGGGGGATGATCAAGACCCTTTGTAATGAGGCCAAGGACGTCGTCCAACGCGAGGACGGGGAACCGACACCGGAGAACTTCATGTCTGCAGTCTTTGCCCTGATTATCGCCAACTCCGTGGCGATCACCATCATCCTGACCCTCTCCCTACTTGCGGGGGGAGGCGTTCAGGCAGCTTCGCTGAAGGCCAGCGACCTGATGCCGGGCCGGGACCTCTCTGCCTGGATGCACTACAACCTATGGGAAAGGTTGGCGAGTCTCGTCAACCAGTCCGATTTTTGCCTAAAGCAGAACGCAGGTTCTGCCTCAATCTTGAGCACCTGTCTCATCCCGGTGTGCTACACTCCAGACGCGCACACCAGGAACGGCGACTGGCTGGTGAAGCGGATTTTCAGTCCGTTTCTCCCAACGAGTTTCTCAGCATACGCTCGCTGGGGAATGCAGTTAACCATGACTTTGCCGGCTGATGCAGCCACTCTCCACACCCCTCGAGTGGCAGTCAGCCCGAACTCTACTTGTGCTCGAATGACCGGCTGCTCCGCGGCCGGACGGACTCAGCGTCGCTGCCTCGACACCGGCAGCAGCAATTGGACTTGCGATAACCCAGAGACACTTGGTTCAATGTATGCTCATGTTACCCTGCCTTCAGGTTGGTTCTTCACATGCAATCAGTACACTTGGAATTACATTCCCGCTAATGTATCAGATTCCATATGTTGTATCAGTCGTTTGACATTGTTACTCCCCACTAGGGATATGATTGTTCCAAGCACAAATGTCTCCTCACCCATACAGCGCACTCGCACCACCCAGCTAGACAGCTCATGTGATAGCAACACTAGGGTTCTGAGTCAAGCCGAGTACGTCTCGTTGGCAGTCAGCATCCTTGGCGTGCCAGGCTTAGCCGTTGGCAATGCTCGGAGAATTGGTCAATTGGCTTGCGGGCTAGCAAAAGCCATTAACCACACCTCCTCGGCGATAGCACTGCTCAACCAGGAGCAGGCAGAGCTTCGCCATGCCATACTAGACAATCGAGCAGCTATCGATTACCTTCTGTTGTTACATCATTTGGGCTGCGAGTCTGTCCACGACATGTGTTGCTTTAATCTTACAGACAACACACGCAAGGTACAGAGCCAGCTCACGGACGTCCACACCCTGGTCAAGAACATCAAGGAGGATGCTTCATGGGGGTGGTGGGACTCGTTGTGGTCGTGGTTCCCATGGGGTTGGCTTCAGACGACACTCAAGGTGATTGTGGGGGTGGTAATACTGGGCACAACAGCGTGTTGTTTCGTGCAATGTATTCCCTCACTGCTATCGAGATGTCCCCCATTGAGGGAACCCTGAAACGTCATCCCCCCACACCAGCTGATGCCCCTCCTACGCAGGGCCGTCTGTCAGGTCCACAACAAATAAAGGGGGAGTGTGGTATCCGCGAGCACGATTGGCATAACTGTCCCTGACAGAGGTTACACCGGATGAGGCAGACCCCTGGTCACTGACCTCTGTGGGTACAGAAATTGGGGAGCGGATTAATAGTCATAAGATTGATTCACCCATATCTGACCTGGCAGGCAGTTCGGCAGGAGGAAGTTGAATATCTAACTCAAGTTAGGAATTAGGTAATTCCGCACTTGCAGATTAGCCCAAGCCCTAGCGCAAATAGTGGCCATGTTTACTCTTGTGCAAGCCATGAACAATGGATTTCCCCTGTCAGTATTTGCCTTAGTTAATTAACTTCCCCAAGAGAGATTCCCAATTAACCCGGGTAAACAGGTGATGTGATTTTCTGTCAGATGACGATTCTATCACACGCTGCCTTGAATTCCTATATATGATGATGATTTTCCCTCAATAAACCACTGGTCTTCGCTCTATCTTGTCTCGTGTCGTTACTTGACCAGTCTCCTCCGGGACCTCAAGGGCCGCTTCACGGCCCCAATCCAACAGGAGAGGAGTCACCATGAGATCATCCAGAGCAGGGGTTCCCAACCTAAGGCCCATGGGCTGGATCCAGCCTGTGGCACCATTTCATATGTGCCCCCTTCATCCAAGGGCATTCGAGAAACAAAATGGCCATCCCTTCCAAACTGTTCTGACAAAATGGCCACCCCCATTGTGCAGGCAGGGCAAAATGGCCATCCGGCCCTCGAAGCTGACTGAGAGAGCGTGACCCAGCGCTCAGCTTCAAAAGGTTGGGAACCCCTGATCCAGAGTGTGGGAGACTGAGTGGGCTACATGTCTTTTCCCTTGTCCAGCAGTAGGTGAGCTCAGCTGTTCTGTCTGTCCCACAGTATCACTAGAAGCAAGGAATTCTGTTTTTTATATAGAAAACCCCAGGAAGGGGGTGGGGTGGTTCTTAATATATCAGAATTGAGGTTACAGTACAGTTATTACTGTTAAACACAAATATTTCTAGAGAATGTGACAGTTTGCCTTTTCTCCCCCTATTTGTTTCTTTGTAGTGACCCAGTAAAGGTATTACAGTATTATTATTCCTCACTTTTGTAAGCCCTGTTGCCACTTAAGCCTTTGGCAGTTAATTAGCTCTGCACCATAAGCAGTCTTTGCAACTACTAGCTGCTTTAAAACTGCCAAGAACAAGTCAACCTCATTAATGATTATTCTATACCAATTGAAAAACCAAAGTAGCTAAATGCTCAATGAGTAGAAACAAACCTATAGACTGAACCAATAAAAACTGATCAACTCAGAATTTTGTTCCATGCCATTTGCTATTTACCCACTTGTAACCCATAAAACTAACCGTCCACCAACCACACAGTGTAGCTTGTAATGAGTTATTGGCCTGTTTCCTAATGCTAGTCGTTATTGTCTACAGAGCAGACCCGCTGAATCAACTGCTGGATGGTAAGTCAACATGTACACAAATCCTTGTGAATCAGTGGGTCTACTCTGGGAGAGAGTCTACTCCTAGTAGCAATAGTACACTTCTTGTGTATACTGCTTGCCTGAACTGGCAAACTAAGGAGAGGAGGTCAAGCAGCTGGCACATCATTGGCAGGTACATTGTACTACGTTGGTTTTAAATTTATGCAGATACAGTATGGAATTTTTTTCACAGAGCCAGCTGTCCAGTATAGGAACCCAGGACCTTCTTCAAGCAATGCATACATTCCGCCACAGAACTGTGGCTCCTTCCGCCCCCACTTTGAGATTGTCTGTGAGTTTTTGCAGGCTCTTGTCAAATATATGAGCTTGCTACTCATTTTTATTGATGGCACAGTTATTACCTTCTGGCTACCACTTGTGCAGATGTTCTGCAGAGATACAAAGCAGGCGCTAGGTCACAGTCGCAGTAGCTATCTTGACAAAGTAGCAAAAAGAAACCACAGCTGCTATCTTTATTTTAGATCATCCTTGTTTAAAAATATAGCAAGCAAGCTTTGGAATGAAAGAACTGTCAGAACCAGCCATGCAGTTTAACAATGCCCTTAGCATTAGTAGAATGTAGAAATGTTGGTATTTTTGGGATTACAGCTTCAAGAATCTTCTAGCTGGCACTGTGGCTGCACTGGCTGAAGCATCCTGAAAGTTGTAACCTTAGTGTGCATGCTTCATATAGCACAACTTGAGATACATAGTTGCTCATTTGTATTCAGAGTCAAGGCCACACAGTAAGTATATATCCCCACCACCACCATCAAATTATGTAAATAAACAGAGATGACCATTCAGTGCTATACTTGGCACCTCTGGCTACAGAACAGAGGTATAATAGTTACTCTAGATTATTTTGGCCTGAACATACACGTGCTATTTCCTGCATATGAATAACTACCAAACTATTTTGCCAAATTCACTGTGTTGCTTCTTGGCACTCCTTTCCAACTGAAACAGTCTTCCCTTCTTAACCCAGCTGCTTAGCTTCACCTACCCTATTAAATGTTATTGTTCCGTACTATTTGTTCGCTTCCCACTTATGATGACCCTGCAGCTTAATAGTCTCCAAAGCGTCTTTGTCAATTTCTTGTTCAGTTTTCCTCTTCTTCCTACAGTCTTCCACTTTTTCAAGCACTATTGTCCAGGATAGCTAAGAGACCGCATCGTCCTAAGGATGTCTGTTTATCCAACCAGAGTGGACTGGAGGGGCTCTCCAATTGTTCCATCAGCCAGAGGGGCTCACCTCTCTGGCACAAGGAGGAGGGCCTTCTCCATGTCTGCACCGGCCCTCTGGAAAATCCTGCCAACAGAGTTACGTCTCCGGACGGAATTGCTGCCTTTCAGAAAAGAACCCAAAACCTGGCTGATGGGCCAAGTATGGGGTGCAGGTAACCTCCATTGCGTGGTTGGTATAGAGGATAATTCCTTCTCCCATGGTCCCTTTGGTCCCTGCACCCTTTTTAGGGGGTGGGTAGTTTTAATTAATTTTATTATGTTTTTATCTGTGATTGTTAACTGCCCTGAGTCAGCCTAGGTTGAGTGGGTGGTGTAGAAATCAAACAATTAAATTAAATTAATTAAATTTCTGGTGAATTTAGTCTTTCCGTGATAAATTGTTGTTGCTATGTGCTGTCAAGTCATCTCTGGCCTATGGCAACCCTATGAATGAGAGCTTTCCAAAATATCCTGGCCTCCACAACCCTGCTCAGCTCCTTGAAACCCAAGCCTGTGGTATCCCACAGTGAGTCAATCCTTCTCATATTTGGTTCCCTTCTTTTTCTGCTTGCTTCCACCTTTCCCAGCATTATCGTCTTTCCCAGAAGTTCTTGCCTTCTCATGATGTACCCAGAATAGGAACATGATAAGTACACAGTACAATGGCCTCAGTTTAGTTCAGGGATTCTCAACCTGTAGTCCGTGGGCTGGATGCAGTCTGTGACACCATTTCATGTACCCCCTGCCTCCACCACACCAGGAAGTGCCATGGGGTGGAGGATGGGCAAAATGGCCATCCGGCCCCCAAAACTGTCTGAGGGAGCGTAACATGGCCCGCAGCTTTAAAATGTTGTGAACTCCTGGTTTAGTTCTTCTACTTGCTATGTCTAAACTTGATTTAATATCTGTTGCAATGGTGGGCCAGAAATATAGAGTCCAATTAATTGTCTTCCTGGTGAGCATTTCAAATGAGCTGATTAACCTCACCCCATTAGATTTCTTCACTCAGTTTTCAAATCCACACACAGCAAATAAGAATAATACACCTTGGATTATCTTGGTCTTGGTCTCCAGAGGCACTTCCTAGATTTAAGGATCTCTTCTAGGTCTTACATAGCTTCTAAGTCTCAGCTTGTATAAAATTTGATATGCACAAATTAAAGGTATTTATATTTAAACACTATTATTACAAAGCTTGTCTATTTGTCCTGATGAATTTAATGTTAGAGTCATTGCATGATTGTACCATTTTAGTTTGAAGGAGAGGCACTCATATTGTTAATGGATATGAAGGTGAGTGCTAAAGTTTTTCTTCTGGGATGCCTTTCTGCATGAAAGGACTTCTCTTTATTTTATCTAGGGGAGAAATAAAAAAAATATTCCTCCCACCTGCATTCTGATCAGGTAGAATCTAACAATGACATGCAGTTTTACTAAGTCACATCCTTCTCGAATCTAACTCAGTGCTTTTTTCACCCTTGGATTGAACTTTTTTTAAACCATTGGCACACTTTGATAACAGCTGCCTTTTTTTTTACATAGCACTTCAGACTTGAGGACTGACAATTAATTAATTCATTCATATTAACTTTTAGAAACAGGGCAATTCACTACCGTTATCCTTTAAATCTGGAGATGTTTAATTCTTTGAACTTGAATCATTAATTCACCAATTAAAATTTTCATTTTATAACAAGTGGTGAGTCTTAGAGAGCATGGCATGAAGGTTTGGGAGCATTGCTGCTGGTTCCTTCAAAAGTGCTCTTTTTGTCATTTTGTAATCTGGTGCTTTTTCCCTCTAGATGGATTCCAAAGCCCATAATACAATTCTTAGGTAGGGTTGGTGGTTCCAGTGTGAAAACTATTAGGTAGAGGAAGGATGTGTTTCTTGTCACAAGATCTTATCTCTCTATCAGTAGAGAAAAAGATAACCATGTGTATTTCACATTAGTAAAGGTAAAGGTCTCTCTTGCTCAAAAGCCAGTTGCATTTGACTTTACAGGTAGGATACAGTGCTAATCACCATTTACAGCCAAAGAGGTAGTGCCGTCTGCAACTACAGACATTTCCATGGTCATGGGGCAGGCATGACTAGATGCTGGAGTGCACAGAATACTGTAATTTTCCCACCAAGCAGTACCTGTTTATCTACTTGCAATTTCTTGCTTTCAAACTGCTAGGTTGGCAGGAGCTGGGACAGGCAACAGGCGCTCACTCCAGCATGCAGTACTTGGGTCTCAAACTGCTGACCTGCTGACCTGCTGATTATCAAGCTTATTGTCTTACCCCCTGAGCCACCACAGCCCCTCCCATTAAAAAGAACCAATTTAGTTGAACCAAACTCTTTATTTAACAAGGAACTCTTTATGCTACTTTCAAGAGACAGTTTCTTCGCCATCTCAACAGTTCAAGCACACTTTCTCTCTTTGCTGCATCATTATTAGTCCTTCTATGAACTATTAGTCCATCTCAGAAAATGCTCTGGAACCCTGCCCAGATTTCAGAGTCAGCTGCAAAGTCTCTAGAGCTATCTCCAGTTTCTTCATTCATGTTGGAGCCCATTTTGTCTTTCTCTTTCTTGCAATTGCACAGGGGCCCAAAACCCCTCTCTGGCCTTTGGCACCAGAACTGTTCTCTTATCGACCAGCTCTCCCCAATAGGATACTCAAAGATACTCAAAACCTCATGGAAGCTCCAGTCCAAAGGTTTTCTTTGGTCACTTCCACCCAGTTTCTACTCTGAGGCTGCATTGGCACTCTCCTCATTTGTATCTATCTCAGGGCTCACAACATCACCTTCCATGTCTCCCATTTTCCCCTTTCCAAACCTCCAGGGAAATGTTGCCTGGACCCACTTACACTTCTGTGTCAGCGCATTCTTTCTCCATCTGGATCACCTCAGCCTCCTCTGCCCACCCCCATATACCACCTTCTTCTCCCTCTTCTCAACCAACTCTCTGCGACAAACCAGGAAAGGTACCTTGGTGGCCTGGTGGACAGCTCAATGAAGATGTCAACCCAGTGTGCCTCAGCAGTGAAAAAAGCAAACTCAATGTTAGGGATCATTAGGAAGGGTATAGAAAATAAGTCAGCAAGTGTCATTTTGCCTCTTTATAAATCTATGGTGAGGCCCCATCTGGAATACTGTGTACAGTTCTGGTCGCCATACCTCCAGAAGGATATTATGGAGTTGGAGAAAGTGCAGAGGAGGGCAACCAGAATGATTAGGGGACTGGAACACCTTCCTTACCATCTGAGGCTGCAACGGTTGGGTCTTTTCACTCTTGAACGACGGCGTCTAAGAGGTGACCTGATTGAAGTTTATAAAATCATGCACGGTGTGGACAAAGTAGATAAGGAAAAACTGTTTTCCCTATCGCACAACACTAGAACTAGGGGACACGGGGCATGTCAAGATGGAGGGCTGAGAGGGGCAAACTTTTCTCTGCTCGGAATGGAGAGAAATGAAAGTGACTTTTAAAAGTGAAAATAGCTCCTGAAATTGGCAAAAAAATGGATTAGAAAAAATAGAAGGAAAAATAGATACGGAAAATACTTTGGAGGCTCCAAAGCAGCGCTGGGAAAGGGAGATAAATTAGAGTTTCGATCTTGGAGAGAGCGGGGGGAGGGGCGACCTATAATGGCGACGAGTCCCCGGAGCTCTTAAAAGAAAGGCGGATAGATTGGAAACAAGAGGAGATCGTCGTCCCGGTGAAATTGATTAAAAGTCCGGGCAAAGAGGATAAGCGGACGATCGGATCGAAAAGGGCAATCTCGGCGGGGTGTGAAAGAGGTAAGCTGAAGCGGACCTCGCCCGCCCCCGCCACCCCCTCGATCGGAGACGGCCGGAGCTTTGTGGAGCTGGACAAGAATAAAGGGGAGAAGTGGAGAAAGCAAGACGGTGAGCATTTTTGCAAAGACTTTCAAAGAGGTTAAGGGGAAGAAAAGAGACTGAGACTTTCCGTATTGAGTTTTGCCGGTGGGAGCTGATAAAGCAGCGGCTAAGTAAAGAGAACAATAGAGCTACTTCCTGCTTTTCTTTTTTCTTATTCCCTTTTTTGTTTTTGCTCCCCTCTCTTTGTCGTTATGTAAGCTGTGGACTTGGAGTATTGGCTTTTAAAGAAAAAGGAGCGGGTTTAAGTGTGCCCCTGCATATTTTTTTTTTTTTTGAGCTATAAAGTGAAGCAAGATGGTGCTGTGGGCTAGAGCCTAGGGAAATAAACTGCCGTTAATCTGAAACTTTGGAGAGCAGGAGCCTGAATCCGTCAGTGTTTTTTACTTTTGTATTTATCCCATAACAGCAAGATAAAGTGGGCTCTCCCTCCAATTATTTTTTGAGCTAAAGTCTGAAGACACTTTCTAACTGCTTTTGTTTCAACTCCCCTCTTTTACTGCTTGTGGGAAATTTTTATATTTTTCATTATTAAAAATTTTTACCTTTTTTTTTCTTTTTTCTTTTAAATATAAATATAATTTTTCTTTTTGGTCTTTTTTGTTTTACCATCCCCCTTTTTATTTTTATCTCCCTCCCCCCCTTTTTTTTCTTTTTCTTTTTTTCTTTTTCTGTTTTAAATATTAAAATATTTAAAATATCTAAAATTTAAGAGGGAAATTAATGAGGCCTAAATTGGGATACTGACCTTTTTCCCGCCATCACCCTCATATAGAGTGAGATCTGGGTGATTACCTGTGTGTGCATGTGTGTGCATATGTGTGTGTAAATACACACACATATATATCACAGGGAGGGAGGGGGAGGGGGAGGAGAGGATAAGGGTTAAGTATTATACTTTGAAATAAATATATTGAAATTGGTTAGATTTAAAATATAGTGTGAATTTTGAATGATAAATTGTTTATGTAAACTGATAAAAGCGAAGCAGTTAGAAATACATTTGGATGAAACGGCAGGGGAGAGGGAAAGAGAAGGAGAAGAAATTGGCTTGGACAAGAGGGCAAAGACCAACGTCCTCAGATAGGAGCTTCAGAAGGCTTACAAGGTTGGATGAGGAGGAAGAGGAGATGAAGAAAACAATGCAACAGGAAATAAAGGACTTGGAGGAACAGGAGACAGTGAAGAAGATGGCACAGCAATTACAACAACAACAGCAACAGAAGACAATAATATCGCCAACTACTGTTGCTCCATCTGCGGTAAAATCAATTGTGATAACAACAGCGAAAGTTACAACAACAACGACAGCTACGACAACTGTAACAACTACAGCGGCAATAGCAGGGACAGCACCAACAACGATAGTAACCACAGCCACAGCAACAACACCAACATCGGCAATGGGGGAGGGGCAAGGATTTAAATCTGAATTTGAAAGCTTAAATGAGAAATTTGATAACCTGGGGAATAATATTGGAAAAATGATTGCCCAAATTAAATTGGACATGAAACAAGAACTGCAAGATACGATAGGAAATCTTGTGAAGGAAATCAATGACCTGAAGGAGGATACAAATAACCTCAAAAAAGAACAAGAAGTCATTAAAAAAGAACAGATAACGATTAAAGCAGAGGTTATGGACTTGAGAAAGAGAGAAAAGGAGAGAGAAAATAAGGTTGGAGATCATGAAAAGAGATTAGAAAATGTGGAAGAACAACTAAGACGAGCAAACGTCATAATTTGAAAATTCCCAGAGAATTCTCCAGATAAATTAAAAGAAAGAATAGTGAAATGGCTTGATGAAATTATGGAAGATGGTTTCACGCTGCAGGAGGTTGTAAATGTATTCAGATTGGGTTCAAGAAGAGGTAAAACTGGGTCAAGGAATGTCATGTTAAAATTTGCCAATGTGTCTGATAAACTGCGTTTAATGGCGCTTATACGGGAAAAAGGAACAGAGGTTCTAAAAGTGGAAGGTCATGAAATTGAAGTGTATAATGACATTCCAATTGAGGATCGATTTTGGAGACAATCGATGAAGCCAATTACAAAACGATTTCAGGAAAAGGGAATAAGGTACAATTGGAAATTTCCACGACAATTAAGCTTTTTTTATTTGGGAAGACGTTACTTAATTAGTGAGGGTCCTAATGTCTTGGATGCAATGATAGATGCTAAGTTAGTGGAAGCAGGAACCAAAGAATGGTTTGATTTGAAGGAAGAATTGATTATATCTGGTGGTTATAGAAGACGAGATAGTAATGGAAATGAGAATATGCCTAAAGGGGCGGAAGGAGGAATTGATCCGGGTGGGGAGTAGTTTCTGATCTCTCCCAAGCTCCTATGATTGATCGCACCCCCCCTCCCCTCTCTGAACCCCAGAGGCCATTTGTTAAAAGAAAATGGGGAGGGATAGTAGTAGATTGTTCAATGTAATTTTTTTAGATGTTTTCTTTTTTCTTTTCTTTCTTACTTATTTGTATAAGGTGAAGGAAATGTTATATGTTAATCACAGGTCCGTAGGAGGAAGCGGGAAGTGTAAAAAATGGTGGGAGAAGCACAATAAATGAGGAATGTAAAAGTAATGACATGGAATGTGAAAGGTACTGGCTGTCAAGTGAAGAGAAGGAGGTTGGAAGCGGCGCTTAGGAAAGACAGACCGGATATAATCTTTCTTCAGGAGACCCATCAGAATTCGGAAAAATCTAATAAGCTATTTCTAGGATGGACTCAAGTTTATGAAAAAGCATACGGTTCTTCAAAGGCCAGGGGGGTCGCAACTTTGATATCAAATAGATTGGGATTTGAGATGATAAAAAGTATATCAGACCCAGAAGGTAGATATCTAATAATAAAGGGAAAAATAGAGGAAGAAGAAATAACGTTGGTGAACCTGTATGTACCAAATGAACACCAAAATAGTTTCTTAAATAAGGTATACCGAATATTAGAGAAGGAAAAAACAATAAAAATGATTGTCGCGGGAGATTTTAATTTAATAGGATCAAATATAGATAGTACAAATACAACGAGATGTGTAGGTGGAAATAAAATGCATGTGTTAAACAATTGGGTGAAATCCCTGGGGTTGAAAGATACATGGAGGGCACTTAAAGGATTGGAAAGAGCCTATACATACTTTTCACAAGTGTATAATACATATTCCAGAATAGACTATATATTTGTTACGGATAATTTGATAAGTAATTTAGATGGTATAGAAATAGGAATTTTCAAAGAATTGGATCATGCAAAAGTTTTGTTGGAAATGAAGATAGATGCTATAAAGAGCATGAAAAATTGGAGATACGATGTTAGATTGTTTAGAGATAAAAAGTACAAAGATCAAATGGTAGAAAAATGGGAAGAAAACTGGAAATGGAACGATACAGGGGAAGTAGGAATAGGCATAGTATGGGATACAATGAAAGCAATATTTAGGGGTGAAAGTATTAAGATGGCAAGCATTAAAAATAAACAATTAAAAATTAAACAAGAAGAAACTGAAAAAGAGATTAAAAGGCTACAGGAGGAACATGCAAGAACTAAGGATAGAAAGGCTTACGAAAGGATGCAGGGACTAAGGAAGGAACTAATAGGAAATGACATGGAAAAGGTGAAAAGAGATTTAATATATTTAAAAAGAGAATATTTTGAATATAGTAATAAAAATTCAAAATTATTGGCAAGAGCGGCTAAAGAAAAAAGAAGTAGAAGGGAAATAGGGATTTTGGTAGATAAGGAAGGTATAAGATATAATAAGACTAAAGACAAATGTAAACTGATTAGAGAATTTTATCAAGATTTATACTCAAAAAAGAAGATAAATATAGATAAATTAAAGGATAGATTGGAGATGCAAATCAAGAATAAAATTAGTCAGGAGCATAAACAAAGAATGGAAGAATTAATAACTGAAAAAGAGATAAAAAAGGTAATAAACAAATTGAAATCAGATAAATCACCCGGAGAAGATGGATTACCCGCTGAATTTTATAAAGAGTTTAAGGATATAGTAATCCCGAAATTGTTAAACTTGTATAATGGGATTCTTAATGGGGAACAGTTACCTGTATCTTGGTATAGAACAATAATTGTCTTATTACCAAAACCGGGAAAGGATCTAGAAAAAGTAGAATCATATAGACCCATCTCCCTGATAAACCAAGATGCTAAGATTTTTACTGCAATATTGGCAAACAGATTAAATAGTTTCATGGATAAATATATAAATAAAGACCAGGCCGGATTCGTGAAAGGGAGACATATGGCGGATTTAGTAAGGCGAGTATTAGATTTAATAGATGTGGCAAGACAAAATAAAGAGAAAGTAGGATTATTATCGTTAGATATCTTTAAAGCTTTTGATTCTTTACAATGGGTAACAATTAACGAGATAATTAAGAGTTATGGATTCGGTAACAGGTTTGTAAAAACAATAGAACAATTATACCAACAAGGATATGCTAAAATTAGGGTCAATGATGGCCTTACAGAGGAACTGAGACTAGAGGCAGGAACAAGGCAAGGGTGTCCCTTATCTCCAATACTATTTATTATGGCAATGGAAATATTAGCCAATACAATAAGGGAAGATAAAAGTATAGAAGGAATAATGGAAAATAAAATTAGTCTATACGCAGATGATACTTTATTAATTATGAAACAACCTAGAAGAACTATGGAAAGGATTCAAAAACATTTAAAGAATTTTGAACAAATTACAGGTCTGAAGGTAAATTGGGAAAAATCTGAATTGATCCTAAGTAATATTGGAAAGGAAGAACAAGAGAAAATTAGAGATGAATTTAAATTGCAGATCAAAGCGAATTTGAAATATCTAGGGATAATTATTTCCGATAAGTTAGAGGATTTGAAAAGATTAAATTATGATAAACAAAAGAAGGAACTTAAGGTTAAAATTTTACAGTATCAAAAACTGAAGTTGTCTTGGTTCGGCAGAATAGCATTGACTAAAATGATGTTATTACCAAAACTAATTTTTTTATTTGATGCCTTACCAATTCAACTGACGGATAAAGATATTGAGGAATTCCAAAAATTATTTAATAATTATTGTAATGGGGGACGTAGAGTTAGAATTTTAAAGAAAATGTGGTATTTATCTCAAAAAGAAGGGGGTTTAGGAATACCTAGCCTAAAGAATTATTACAAAGCATTCCAGATAAAGAACGTAGTTAAGATTTTGATGAAGGAGTCGGTTATTTGGGAAGAAATGGAAATGAAGGAAATAAAGGAAGAGGGTAAGAGCCTCTTTTTAGATAAGGAAATAGGAAAAATATTGGTTAAAAATAGAATGATGAAATCAATGTTGGGAGTATGGAAGAAAATTAAAATGAAATTGGCCCCAAATATTTCACCGATTATTGAATTAGAAGATTTGAAAAAGTTCCCAATAAGTATGGATAATGAGATGAAAGAACTACTGTTGACAAATAAGGTTCTCCTGTTGAAAGATTGGATACGAGTTTGTAAAGATGATGAGAAGAAAAGAGAGTTATATACCCGGATGAAGTTGAATTGGTTTCAGATAGCAATGCTGAACAAGTGGAATAATAAATATTGGAGGGAACGGAGCTTGGAAAGAGATAGGACGGAATTTGAGGAATTAGTATGGAAAATAAGGAAGGGGGAAATTGGAATTAAAGGGTTGGTTAGTAAAATTTATAAAATAATAAATGTAGAAGGTAAACCACAAGAAATATTAAGAAATACATGGGAACAGGATCTGAATATGAAGATAACGGAAAAGGAGTGGCAAAATAAATGGAGAAAAAGAATCATGAGATCCCTGTCAGTTAGAATAAAGGAACATAACTTTAAAATGTTATGGAGGTGGTACCTGACCCCTATGAAATTACATCAGATAGATAAGAAGAATAATAAAATGTGTTGGAGGTGTAAAAACACCTTGGGTACATATGTTCATATGTGGCACGATTGTAAAGTGGTAGAAAATTTTTGGTTAAAAATTGAGACCGAGATAGGAAAAATCTTGGAATTGCGTCTTAAGTTGGGGCCGGGCACCACCCTATTGACCGATGTTGATAATGTTAATATAGACAAAGATAAGAAAGAGTTGTTGTCAATGATGCTTGTAATGGCAAGAATGTGTATTGCAAAAAATTGGAAAAGTGAAGTAACGTTAAAGGTGGAAGATTGGTACGGGCAGATGTGGGATCTCGCATTGAATGAAAAACTAACATGGGAGTTAAACTTTAAGAAAGGTATAGTAAAAGAAAATAGATTCTGGAATATATGGCGAAAATTCGTTGAATATTCATTGACGAGAGAAGGAACACATAAATTGACACCAGACCAAATGAAATTTTGGGAATAATAGAAACGAATGGGAGATCCCACAACCTCCTAGGACAATGTATATAGCACTGGGTGACAAAGTATATAATTGTATGTAATATATAGTTTGTATTTTTTTTCTCTTCTTTTATATGAATGTAATGTGGTTTTTTTCTTCAGGGTGAATGTATTCAATGTATTTTTGCTCATTTTTCTTTTTATATATGTATCGTATTGTATTGTATTGTAACGTTATGAATGTATTAACTTTGTAATTTGTCTGAAAAATTAATAAAAAATATAAAAAAAAATAGAACTAGGGGACACTCGATGAAACTTTTGGGTACTAGTTCTCAAACAAATAAGAGAAAGTACTTTTTCACCCAGAGGATTACTGGTCTATGGAACTCCCTGCCAGAAGAAGTGGTGACAGCTGTCAGTCTTGACAGCTTTAAGAAAGGATTAGACAAGTTCATGGAGGACAAGGGTATCAATGGCTATAATTATGGATACTTAAGGACATCCTCGGGGTTGGAGAGATAGGCAGGATATCTCTCAATGCCATTTCCAGGGAATCCTAAGCAGGTGAAGGCATCTCCTTGGGAATACCCTGAAGGAAATGGTGAGCCACTGTGTGAGACAGAATGCTGGACTGGATGGGCTGTGGCCCAACCAACCAACCAACCAATCTCTTCTATTGGAAATAAAGCTACATTTTTGTCACATATTGGTTTGTCCCTTGGAGCAAGAAACTCAGTTTCTCTTTTGCTTCCTAATGCTTCCTCCTTTTTAGCAAGTGAACATTTCCTAACGACAGTATATAACTGACAATAGAGAATGTAATGAGTTAAGTCTTCCACAGCTAGTGACCTACAAATGCACACTCTATTTTGGACTGAAATGCCATGGAATCGCCCCAGTTCCATCACTGATTCCATTTGTTCAAATTGCAATTTGGTGAAAGCTTTCCAATATTCCATTTTCATGGCATATGTCATGCATTTTTCATATTGAGGCTGATGTTTTGAGCTTACTAACTACTTGACAGTTTTTAAAAGATCTAATGGCAGTTATGTCAGATTGAGCTCCGACATTTGAAACTCTCCGTTTCTGGAGTTGGGATTGGGAAGAGGAGTATGGACATAGGAACAACATAAATAACAATTTTAAGACATGGAAAATGTGTTAGAATTATTAAAGTATTATGGAAAATAATGCCTTTTCTCTCACTGGATGCAAAAAGGAACATATTGAATGCTAACATCTTAATTTAACAGGTTATTTCCAAGCATTGCTTTTATGACCAGAAGGTATTGCCTCAGCCACAATGTCTCTGGTGGATTTTAGGCATATCAGAAAACAAAAACAACAACAACAAAAACATCTTGATCCCTGCATCTGGTTGTATAAACCATGCCTGGAAGTTTTACTCCTTGTCTGAAGAAGTGGACGTGATCCACGAAAGCGAACAGTAAAAATATACCAGTTAGTCTTTAAAGTGCTGCAGTGTTTTTGTTTTATTATTATTATTTGTTGTTTTAGTTTCCTGATATGCCTGAACCACAGACTGACATGGCTACTATTCCAAAAAATTCAACTATGGTGGATTTTAGTAAAGGTAAAGGTCACCCTTGCTCGAAACCCAGTCGTATCTGACTCTAGGGTTCAGTGCTCATCTCTGTTTATACCCAAAGAGGCAGCGGTGTCTGCATTTGCAGACGTTTCTGTGGACATGTGGCAGGCATGCCTAGACACCAAAGTGCACAGAACGTTGTTTACCACATGGATTTGTCACTTGTTAAAGCAAGAAGCTGAACTATAGTCATGTAGTGCAAGCTCAAGATCATTAATGTCAAATTTGAGACTTTCCAAGGAAAATTAAAAGGCTATCATGAAAAAAAAAACTTCTGTTCCCATCCATGCATGAATAAGCCCTAATCTCCTGAAGTTTCATGGGCTTTGCCCATGAACTCCCTAGACATTTAGAGCTGAAGGAACACCTTTTAGCCTTCTGTATGATGTCGAACTCCAACTCTATCGTTCTTCATTGTTGGCTCTGGTTCCTGGGTGTAAAGGGAGTTGCACTCTACCAGCATCTCAAGGGCCAATGTTCTCCACCCCCTGATTTAGACATATAAACAGTTCACAAACAGTGCTTTCCAAGCAAAGAGCGGTTCTGAACTGAAGCCTACCGGGAAACCACACCCTTACCCTTGGAAACCTTGACTGCTGATGTTTGAAGGCTGCATTGTAGTTGGCTGTGTTTGCTTCTAGTGACATATGAGGTGTGTTTACTAGGAAGCAAGTTTTGCATGAGCACATGAGAGGGAAGTATTATGTCTCCTATAATACTAGGAGGTGTACTGCAGTGGCTCAAGTGGCTAAGACGCTGACTGGGAGGCGGAAGGTCAGCAGTTCAATTCCCGAGTACTGCAGGATGGAATGAGCTCCCATCTTTGTCCCAGCTCCTGCCAACCTAGCAGTTTGAAAGCAAGAAATTACAAGTAGATCAATAGGGACCACTTCGGTGGGAAGGTAATAATTTAATTTTAATTTTTAATTTTCTATGCCGCCCACCTGGGGCAAAGTTCCAATGTTACTGGGAGGTGCGCGGAAGGTCAGCAGTTCAATTCCTGAATACTGCAGGATGGAATGAGCTCCCGTCTTTGTCCCAGCTCCTGCCAAGTTAGCAGTTCAAAAGCAAGAAATTGCAAGTAGATAAATAGGGACCACTTCGGTGGGAAAGTAAACAGTGTTCCGTGTGCTCCGGTGTCTAGTCATGCCTGCAACATGACCACGGAAACGACTGCAGAATCAGACAGCACTGGCTCTTCGGCTTTGAAACAGAGATGAGCACTGTACCCTAGAGTCAGATACGACTGGCTTTCAAGCAAGGGAAACCTTTGCCTTTATAATACTAGGAAGTGCTTGTGTTGCCAGTAATTAGCTGCTTGCAATGAGGGCTGATTAGTCCAGAGTCCTTATAAATAATTTAAGTGCTAAACCAGGGTTGCACAAACTACAGCCCATGGGCCAGATCTGGCCCCCAACACCAATTCATCCAGTTCGCACCAGAGAAAATGGCAGCTTAAAATTTATCTCATCCTGTTGCAAAACAGATTGCAAGGCATTTTTTACTTCCGCTTCCGCTTTTCACTGATCCACGTGAAAAGCCCATGGCCCAAAAAGTTTGGGCACCCCTGAACTAAACACTGCATCATCATAGACACTACTATTGTTGTCTTCTACAAGGGTCAGAAGTGATAATGAAAAGAGATTATTCCAATTTAAGTGAAACTTATTTGAAATCTGCATTGTCCTCATCAGCAGAGCAAAGATCCAGGCATCTTCTTCTTCTTCTTCTATGTGTAGGCCACATGTGAAACTGCCAAAATGAAGGCACTTTTTGGTGAGTTCATTCTGCAGAACCTTTCACCTGAACTAGTGTAAGAAAGATTAGTCAGCAACACAGCTCGACTGTGGTTTAAAAATACCACAATCTTCGAGGAGGCTCTTTCTGTGTATCCCAGATCCAGGAATTAATTATAAACAGATATCTCTTGGGGGAGCATAGCTCAGAGAACATCATGAAATACATCCATGTGGGGCCACTTTCCAACCTGTGGAAAATGCAGCTGTTCCTTGAGAGAAAGAGAAGTGCATGCAGCCACTTTATGCTACAAGGAATGCTGGGGAAGACAGGCAGGGTGTCTGGTCTGGTGGAGGAGGAACATGAGTCAGACAAATAAGTGGACAGGATGGTCCCTGTCATCTGATTATGTCATTTACTTCACCCCCACCCCCAAACCTTCCAGGGCTGAAATGTCCTTCCTTTGGAGCTTCTATTACAGCTGAAATGCTATTTTCAGCACATGTAAAACACATTCTTTAAGGATCTAGTAAATGTATATTCCTGTCTCCGGTCTTTGTCTGGCCTTGATCCATTGACCAGCAGGGGCTTCCTTATACTGTACAGTACTTGGCTGTCCTGGAAATGACAGCTTAGATAGCTGGAGAAATCCCTCTTCAGCAAGCTTTGGTTTGGTTGTCGTCATCTGCTATCTTTATTTTAATATCCCCTGGCGTCATCTGCCACCTCTTTAAGGGCTAGGTCTGATATCTTTGACAATGCAGATTTTGATTGAATTTTTTTTAATTAGTTGAATTAGTTTATTTAGAGGAACTATACATGACTCACAACTTTCCCTATATTATCCTGTCAACACTCTTGTGACATAGCTCAGATGGGTTGATAGTGACTTGCTGAAAATCACCAAGTGACCACATGTGCCTTGAGGGCTAGGCTACTTGCTCTGAAACTGCCTTCTTCACAGAGCTTGAAAACATTACCCTTTTTTGGACTACAACTCCACAAATCCCCAAGCCAAGTAGCCTAACAGGTTGAAAAATTCTGAGAGCTGCCATATCTGAAAGCACCATCTATCATTTCTGGCCCATACATTCCCCCACTCCTTAAAAAACAACCCCAGATTTGTTAAGGGCATGGCATTTTATATATATATATATAATTCTTTATAAAGTGCTTTGGAACCAAGGCATTGAACAGTAAAACAATCGCTTCGGGAGCTGCACTGGTTACCAGTTTGTCTCCGGGTGCAATTCAAGGTGCTGGTTTTGACCTTTAAAGCCCTACATGGTAGTGGACCAGGATACATAAGAGACCGCATCATCCCAAGAGTGTCTGTCTGTTCAACCAGAGTGGACCGGAGGAGCTCTCTAATTGTTCCATCTGCCAGAGGGGCTCGCCTCTCTGGTACACGAAGGAGGGCCTTTTCCGTGTCTGCACTGGCCTTGTGGAACCTCCTGACAGTAGAGTTGCGGGAGCAGACGGAGCTGCTGCCTTTCAGAAAAGAATTAAAAACCTGGCTGGCGGGGCAGGTGTGGGGCCCAGATGGAAGAGTGGTCCCCGCCTGTTGGCTTATAAAATGAAGCCTCCCCATCTTTTTAATGCGGGCAGTTTTAATGTGGTTAGTTTTTAATAGGTGGGTGGGTATGTTGGGGTTTTAATTGTTTTTAATATGTATGTTTTAATCCTGTTGTGAGCCGCCCTGAGTCGGGTTCGCCTGATTGGGCGGCATAGAAACTTGAATTATAGATAGATAGATAGATTTTATTTATTTATTTATTCATTCAATTTGTACCGCTGCCCCCTTGCCAGGGTGACTCTGGGCGGCTTACACCAGACATTACAAAACCCCATATAAAAGCATTCCCGCAATAAACATTATAAAATCCTAAGCTTAAGATCATTAAAACCTTTGTAAGTAAAGGTAAAGGTTTCTCTTGCTCGAAAGCCAGTCGTATCCGACTCTAGGGTGCAGTGCTCATATCTGTTTCTAAGCCGAAGAGCCAGCGTTGTCTGCTTCTGCAGACATTTCCGTGGTCATGTGGCAGGCATGACTAGACACCGGAGCGCACGGAACGCTGTTACCTTCCCACTGAAGTGGTCCCTATTTATCTACTTGCAATTTCTTGCTTTCGAACTGCTAGGTTGGCAGGAAGAAACCTTTGACCAACAAGTAAAAAGCTAAAAAAAGCTAACCTCCTCCCTGGATGCCCTTTATATCAACTGGGGGGCTGCCCCTCCGGCAGCACCCCACACCTGGTGAGCTAGCCATGTTTTTAACCCCTTTCTGAATGGCAATAGGTCTTCCTGGAGGTGCCACTTGATCGGTAAGAGGTTCCACAGGGCCGGAGCAGATACGGAGAAGGCTCTCCTTCTAGTGCCAGAGAGACGAGCCTCTGTGGCAGATGGAACCCTTAGGTAGGGTTGCCATAATTTTATCCCGCCAAACCAGGACAGCCACATGACATCGTTGCATTTTTCAAACTGCACATGCATCAGATGGGGCTGTCAGGGAGAATGTGGCTCTAAGACCCCACGGAATCCCCATCTAGGGTGGACAGCCTTTGTCAGTTTAAAATAAACTGTAGTCAAGAAGTGTTTTTCCCATGTGATTCTTCTTGCAAAAGACTATTCTTGATGGTTCTATTTTTATTTTTTGGAATAAAATTTCTTGGGCCACCCTTTCTCCCTCTGAGGTCACCCCACCCTCTCCTTCACACACACACCACTGAAGTAGACTCACCCTCAAAACCCACATGAGGATCCCTTGGAAGAAAGCTCTAAAGAGGGCCTCAGAATGGCAATGCAGTCCAAGGTGCCTCCGCTTCCCTCCAGAAGGAGAAAAAGCAGGAAACAGGAAGGGACTTATTTTGGAGGAGTGTAGGATTGGGGCCGTGAAGCGGCCCTTGGGGTCCCGGAGGAGACTGGTCAAAGGAACGACACGAGGCAAGATGGAGCGAAGACCAGTGATTTATTGAGGGAAAATCATCAGTATATATTATGTTCAAGGCTGCGCATGGTAGAATGGTCATCTGACAGAAAATCACATCACCCATTTACCCGGGTTAATTGAGAACCTCTCTTGGGGAAGTTAATTAACTAAGGCAAACACTGACAGAGGAAAACCATTGTCTGAGGCTTACGCCAGAGTAAATATGGCTTCTATTTGCACCAAAGATTAGGCTCTTCTGTGAGTCAGTAATTGCCTAATAGGTAACGGAGGTTAGTGATCTGCTTCTCTCAGCAGGATCGCTGGTCAGGTCAGATGTGGGTGAATCAACCCTTATTATTAATCCACCCCCCTTACTTTCTGTGCCCGCAGAGCCCACGGGCCAGGAGCGTTCTCGACTGAAGTGGCCTCTGCGAGGGCCGTTCCATGCCAACTGGGCATGGGGAATCCGCATCTCCCCTTTCTCTATTGTTTAGAAACCTGACAGGCGACCCTGCACAAGAGGGGCATCAGCTGATGAGCGGGAATGACGCTTCGGGGTTCCCTCCATGGGGGACATCTCGATAGCAGTGAGGGAATACATTGCACGAAACAACACACTGTTGTGCCCAGTATTACCACCCCCACAATCACTTTGAGTGTCGTCTGAAGCCAACCCCATGGGAACCACAACCACAGCGAATCCCACCAACCCCATGAAGAATCCTTCTTGATGTTCTTAACTAGGGTGTGGAGGTCCGTGAGCTGGCTTTGTACCTTGCGTGTGTTGTCTGTGAGATTAAAGCAACACATGCTGTGGACAGACTCGCAACCCAAATGATGTAACCACAGGGGGTAATCGATGGCTGCTTGATTTCCCAAAGATGAGGAAACTAGTAAAAAAGAAACTGAAAGGGAAAATTGAGAGAGTCCAAACACTCCAAGAGGCATGGAGGCTGTTTACAAAAACAATAACAGAGGCTCAATTGGAATGCATACCCAAAAGGAAAAAGGGCACTGCCAGGTCCAAGAGGACTCCGATGTGGCTTACAGGAGCTGTTCGGGAAGTGATCAAGAGCAAGAAAAGCTCATTTAGAAGATGGAAGGCTTGTCCAAATAAGGACAGCAGGCAGAAACATAAATTCTGGCAGAACAAATGCAAGGCAACAATCAGGAAAGCAAAGCAAGACTTTGAGGAGCGTATAGCTAAAAATACTCAGAGAAATAACAAAGACTTCTTTAAGTACATTAGAAGTAAGAACCCAACTAGGAAGGCCATTGGACCATTAGATGACAATGGAAGGCAAGGGGTTATTAAAGAGGAAACAGAGATTGCAGAGAGACTCAATGAATTCTTTGCTTCAGTATTCACTGAAGAAGACAGAGACCACATGCCCAAAACAGAGCCTATCTTCGTAGGGAGGGAAACCGAAGAATTAAGCAAGATAGAAATAACCAGGGAGGAGGTCCTTGCATGTCTTGTTAAGCTAAACACTAACAAATCCCCAGGACCAGATGGCATCCATCCACGAGTTCTCAGGGAACTTAAAGATGAAATTGCTGATATCCTAGCCAAAATATATAATCTTTCCCTCAAATCAGGCTTTGTGCCTGATGACTGGAAGGTAGCGAATGTAACACCAATTTTCAAAAAAGGATCCAGGGGTGATCCAGGAAATTACCGGCCTGTCAGTTTGACATGTGTCCCAGGTAAAGTGATGGAAACCATCCTAAAAGATAGAATTAATAGTTACATAGAAGAGAAGGCGCTGCTAAAGGAGAGCCAACATGGCTTTTGCAAGGGCAAATCATGCCTCACTAATCTGTTGGAATTTTTTGAGAGTGTCAACAAGCATGTGGATAAGGGGGATCCAGTTGACATTGTTTATCTGGACTTTCAGAAGGCTTTTGACAAGGTCCCACACCAAAGGCTCTTGAATAAACTTACCAGTCATGGAATAAAGGGACAGGTCTTGTCCTGGATCAGCAACTGGCTAAGGGACAGGAAACAGAGGGTAGCACTAAATGGACACTTCTCCAAGTGGAGGGAAGTAAAGAGTGGGGTCCCCCAAGGTTCAGTACTGGGACCCCTGCTTTTCAACCTCTTCATAAATGATCTAGAGGTAGGAGTAAAAAGCAAGGTAGCCAAATTTGCTGATGACACTAAATTATACAGGGTAGTGAAAACTGTGAGAGATTGTGAAGAGCTCCAGAGGGATCTCTTGACACTGGGGGAGTGGGCAAAACAGTGGCAAATGAGCTTCAACATCAGTAAGTGCAGAGTGATGCATGTTGGGGCAAAAAACCCCAATTACATTTATAAACTGATGGGGTCTGAACTCTCTGCGACAAACCAGGAAAGGGACCTTGGTGTCCTGGTGGACAGCTCAATGAAGGTGTCAACCCAGTGTGCCTCAGCAGTGAAAAAAGCAAACTCAATGTTAGGGATCATTAGGAAGGGTATAGAAAATAAGTCAGCAAGTGTCATTTTGCCTCTTTATAAATCTATGGTGAGGCCCCATCTGGAATATTGTGTACAGTTCTGGTCGCCATACCTCCAGAAGGATATTATGGAGTTGGAGAAAGTACAGAGGAGGGCAACCAGAATGATTAGGGGACTGGAACACCTTCCTTACCATCTGAGGCTGCAACGTTTGGGCCTTTTCACTCTTGAACGACGGCGTCTAAGAGGTGACCTGATTGAAGTTTATAAAATCATGCACGGTGTGGACAAGGTAGATAAGGAAAAACTGTTTTCCCTATCGCACAACACTAGAACTAGGGGACACTCCATGAAACTTTTGGGTACTAGTTCTCAAACAAATAAGAGAAAGTACTTTTTCACCCAGAGGATTACTGGTCTATGGAACTCCCTGCCAGAAGAAGTGGTGACAGCTGTCAGTCTTCACAGCTTTAAGAAAGGATTAGACAAGTTCATGGAGGACAAGGCTATCAATGGCTATAATTATGGCTACCTAAGGACAACCTCCGGGTTGGAGAGATAGGCAGGATATCTCTCAATGCCATTTCCAGGGAATCCTAAGCAGGTGAAGGCATCTCCTTGGGAATACCCTGAAGGAAATGGTGAGCCACTGTGTGAGACAGAATGCTGGACTGGATGGGCTGTGGCCTGTTCCAGCAAGGCTGTTCTTATGTTCTTATGTTCTTATGATTATCCAGTATGGCATGGTGAAGCTCTGTCTGCTCCTGGTTGAGCAGCGCTATTGCCGAGGAGGTGTGGTTAATGGCTCTTGCAAAAGTGCAAGCCAATTGACGAATTCATTCTCCGAGCGTTGCCTATGGCTAAGCCTGACACGCTGAATATACTGACTACAGCCTGGTTTTTCAGAGCTGTGGGTCTGAATCCAGACTGCTTTCTGTAGCAAGGCATGATAATGAGATGTGTCATTGATACTGTGACCTGGGGTGATTCTAAGCTATCTCTGCAGCTTCTGGCGTTGTGCAAATGTCTTTCTAGCACCTATGGGGAGGTGTGAAACTTACAATGGCTGGAGATAGCCGGCTACCGGGTGCTCAATCTTTCCAAGCAATGGGCCGGTGCAAACATGGGCCGGTCTGGCTTCCTTAGGTGGAAGCTGGCCGTTATTAACAATATACAGAAATTCAAGTGTCCCTTGCAAATCCCAACTGGAGCATTGTACAAGGCATGAATAAATAAAGAGCAACTACAGATAATAAAAAGACATTCAGCAGCTTCTTGAGGATGAGGCTTCCCTTCTTGTTGGGGTTTCATGTGTAACTTGAGCTTGGAAAAGTCTTGTTTTGTGGAAAAGCATGGTCCTCAGAAGTAGCACTGAGTATGCAAAATGTTCATAGAAATGTCTTTGGAGATGTAAGTCATAAAGGAAGATGGACAGCCGATGACATCCAGGACAGTGACTGGCAGTGACTTTGCAATAGCCGAACTTGGCATCCGGGCCTGATTCTGGCCTCTGGGACCTGCATGGGGAAGAGACTTGTTTGGGAGATAAAAATTCTGAAAGAGTTAGTTGGTTTTTGCACTTATAGGATAGCAATTACTGTGCAACTATGGGATGTTGTTCCCCCCCTTTCTGTTTGTTTGTCAATGTAGGACTTAAGCGTCCGATAGACCCGTTCCACAATCGCTTGCCCCTGCGGATTGTAAGGAACGCCAAAAGTGAACTTAATATCCCAGGTGGCCCTGAAGGTGGCCAGCTGCCTGGAGCTATAAGCTGGGGCGTCATCGGACTTCGTGTGCCGAGGTTCGCCCTGGCCGTGGGAAAGGAGATGCTGCTCCACACGGGGAGCCGTTTCTCCCTTCTGTGCTGTTACCCAAACAAACTGTGGGAAGGTATTAATGCAAACGTCCATGTACTGCCATTTGCCAAAATGTGGGGATGTGTGACGTCCATTTGCCACACCTGGATGGCCTCTGTCCCTCGTGGGTTGACCCCCCACGAGGGCCCCCCGGTGCCCCTGCGCAATGCTGGCAAGAGCGAACTATGCCTTGGGCTTGAGAAAGTGGCAGATTGAACTGTCTGGCGAGCGCTTTGGCATTTTGGTGAAAGAATGCATGACTCTGAATTGGAGTAGTGAAAACACCTAACACTGAACGTTGCTGAATTTCCTTTGCAGCCGCATCCGCTCTGCTATTGCCCGCGGAAATCGGACCCGGTAGGTCTTGGTGACTTCGGATGTGGGCAATATAGAGCGCTTCCGTGCAGTTGCGCAAATGAAATTGAGCTGTGAGGAACAAACTCAGCAAATTCTTGTCTATCGCGGGAGTGATGTATGCTCCCGGTAGACTGTGAAGCAAATTCCTAGGAAACTGGCTGCCAGCAATTATGTTGAAGCGTTCTTTGGCAAAGGTGCGCAAAGCGAGGTTCACGGCTGCCAACTCTGCCCGCTTGCGGAAGAGTCAGGAGTGTGCGCCAAGCTTGGTCCTCTTGCCAAGTAAGAACCTAATATGTGCGACCCCCATAAGTGAAAACTGTCCTAGCCCCCCGAAGAGGAACCAGTGACATTAATTCACACAAGGTGACTGTCTGCGTTTGAAGCGAGACGAGTCTGGGGTCTTATGGCAAACCTTGGCGCATGAAGCGCCAGGCTTCCCTTGGGTAAATATCTTCAAGAAGGCCCCCCTGCGCACATCCGCCCATGGCGTGCATGCACACGTTTAGAAGAGTGCCAGATGGTGGCTTAGCCTTTTGCCTGTGCTTAGACTAGCAGCCAAAAGGGAAGGGGTGGCCTAAAAATGCCTGTATCTGATTGAAGGTGTGACCTGACTGCACTCTTAAAATGGTCCTAGGCAGTCCTGGCTAATGGGTGGCACTCTGCACATGCTCAGGAGCTTAGGGACTAATCCTTCCTCTGTGCTCTGGAGTTTGCAAAATGTGTCTGCTCACTAGAGAGGGTGCTGTGGGCCAGGTGCCATACTTAAAATGACCTAAGACTTATTAAAGACAAGCCAACTATGACGTGCCAGCTGTAAGGAAATAATACACAAAAATGAAAAGACACACAAGTTAAACATTTCCAGCAGGGAGTTCCACTGGCGAAAGGAGGAAAGACAAGTCAGAAGTTAGCACAATGAGAATGCAACAACTCTTATCATAACGAAATCAGATTAGGTCAGGTAACTAAGACAACCGGGTCCTCCTGTTAAGAAATCCCTATCAGTAATTAACTCTGGAGCCTGTGAAAGGAAGCAATTTAAGGCTGTAGAAATAAATAAATTGGTTACTATTAAGGCCTGGATAGGAGTTTTGTTCCTGTAAAACGGTAAGCATTTTCTGAATATACAGAGTGCAAGAATGTTTGCGTGCTTTTTCCTGTGAAAGGGGTACAATGAGTGAGTTACTTTGCACAGATTAAAGTCAAAATACCAGAACAGTATCTTTCCTAAGAGAATGAAGGAGAGTTAGAACGATTCTCAACCTGCGGCCAGATGTGGGCAAGTGGGCCAGAAGCAGCCCACGTTGCTCTGCCACTACCCCCACCAAGCCAAGAAGGGCTGTGTGGCGAAGGAAGGGCAGGATGACTGTCCGGACCCCCAGAGCTGCCTGAGGCCCCGGAACTTGGCCCCTGACTTTAAAAGGTTGAGAACCGAGGTTACAAGATGATAACACAGTACACACATGAAGACAATGCAATTCTCTGACTCCTAGTGAGATACGTGACTTCAAGACGCTAAGAGACATTCAAAAAACCTTAAAACACAGAGATGGGGGTTTGAGGAACACAGACGTAGGGTGGGGCCCCATAGCTTATGATCTAGTGAGGAAAACTCATAGAAGTGATTTTTGTTTTCAGATCGCGCTTCTGAAAAGAAAAATCTGTTTTCCTGAGTGGCACGGATTGCAAAACCGGTTTCCAAGAGTGGCTTAATCCTTTGACAAAGAAAAAAGTCTCAAGGGAAGAAGGGGGGTCACCCTGCCCTATTGTAGGTTAGGATTTCCCCCCCCCCTCCTGCTTTCGCCGCCCTTAAGCTGCTAAGCAGGCAAGGCAAAGGGTTTTGTTCATCATGCTTTCTCAAACTTTAAATAGTTCCTGCCCATGAGCAGAGTGCAAGCTGTTTAACACATATTTCACAGTGACATTACCATGCAGTTACACACAAGGAACACTTTTTCAATCATACTGTGGTCATAGAGACAAGGCTTCTGCAATCATACACAGTTCTTGCAGTCATACATTCAGTGGTGCACCACGCATACACACATTTATTTACGCATTCGCACATTCCTCCCCTGATCTGCAGCGTTCTATCCTACACATGAGGAGATGACTTATACACAGCTGGCTATTTACAACCATCTGGGTGCTTCTACTTAGGGGCAAGTTTCTCTGGGCTACTCCCAAGGTGAGACAAGTAGGTTCTGCCTGTGCCCTGGGGGAACTCGGGGTACTGTTGCTGGGATGGTTCTTCTGGCATAGCCAGGGCGATGGCTGCCTCCTTTCTAGCCTGGGCCAGATGCATGCCAGTGTGGCCATTTGGCATTAAGACAACCTTTTGAAGATCTGCCTGGTCTAGATTGGCATTCTCTTCTAAGGTGTCTCATTTTTCCACACTGGAAGCAGGCACCTTGGGGTTTTGGCACTGCTCTGCGCCTGAGTGTGGTAATGGGTCTGCTCTGGAGCCCTGCGTGGCCAGGGGCCGTGCAGATTTCCGTGAGCAGTGGGCGCTGAGCAGCCCTGCCTGAACGTGTGTCTGCCTTCAGATAGGCTGAGCACAGCAGTTGGGCGCTAGCTAATTGTGCCACTGGCAATTTCCCCGTGAATGGATCTTCCTCACCCATGCGCTGAATGGAGTTCTTAATTGGCAGGGGACTTTTAACTGTCAGAGAAGCGCCAGGGCCTCTCATGCCATGAATTCCTTCAGTGACGTCTGCAGCTGTCACTGAGGGAATGCTCCCTACCCTGCCCTGTTTAAGCTGAAATGACGGATAGAGACTCCTTGGGGCTGATGGTTCTGACTGCGCTGGGGGTTTCTGGGTCTCTATCCGGACTGGGTCATCCTCTACTGAGAGTTTCCTACATTTGCTCCATGTGCGAATTATGCCCTCTGGAGCTTTCGGGGGTTGCTGAATGCAGACTCCTATCTGATCCCAAAGCTGAAGGGTTAACGTACCTACTTCTGGGTAAAGCAGGCAGTGTTCCCTTAGGTACGCCAAAAGTCTCGCTAGCTCTCTGCTGTGAAGACGTAACTGAAACACCCCGGCCAGGATTCTGAACTCCTCCTCATGAGTTCTTTGGCTAGCGGATGGACCTTGTCGCTGAGGACAAGTCCCCATATTACCTGCGTGGGTCCTCCGAAGTTTCCTCCTCGGGACGAGTCGACGCGTCTTTGGGCAAGGTAATAGGTTCTGGCGACGATTCTCTGGGTAGAGCTCGGAGCGTGGACTGCTGCCACGGGCCCTCGGTGGCCTCTGCGCTGTCAGGGGTTCACAGCTGACTCTGAGCGGAACGCGTTTTTCCGTAACCTGCAAGCCGCCGCAAAAGTTGGGAGCAAGCTGTAGGAAGCCTCTCTGGAATGCCTCGCCGCTGGCCATCTCTCCGACAGCGCCACACTGTCCTCTGGGATGATCGGACGCGGTTCAAGCGCAGAACCGGACCGTGTGATCGCTTACTCACGAGTAGGATCACGTCGCGGGTCACCAGATGTAGGATTGGGGCCGTGAAGCGGCCCTTGGGGTCCCGGAGGAGACTGGTCAAAGGAACGACACGAGGCAAGATGGAGCGAAGACCAGTGTTTTATTGAGGGAAAATCATCAGTATATATTATGTTCAAGGCTGCGCATGGTAGAATGGTCATCTGACAGAAAATCACATCACCCATTTACCCGGGTTAATTGAGAACCTCTCTTGGGGAAGTTAATTAACTAAGGCAAACACTGACAGAGGAAAACCATTGTCTGAGGCTTACGCCAGAGTAAATATGGCTTCTATTTGCACCAAAGATTAGGCTCTTCTGTGAGTCAGTAATTGCCTAATAGGTAACGGAGGTTAGTGATCTGCTTCTCTCAGCAGGATCGCTGGTCAGGTCAGATGTGGGTGAATCAACCCTTATTATTAATCCACCCCCCTTACTTTCTGTGCCCGCAGAGCCCACGGGCCAGGAGCGTTCTCGACTGAAGTGGCCTCTGCGAGGGCCGTTCCATGCCAACTGGGCATGGGGAATCCGCAGAGGAGCACCTTTGCGATGGAGGACTCTTCACTTTCTGCCCACCTTGTTCCCTTCCTCTCTAGGAATACCGACCCTATGCAATTAACCTTCTGCGGTCACATGAAGAAGGAATCCTCCATCCCAGCGTATGGTGGAGATTTGGCTTCTTGGATATGGGCATTTCTTGCTCCCTCCCAGGTTTTGAGGAAAAGGGCTAAGGACAACTCCTTGTCCCCCAAACTTTAAGGTGAGCCAAGGGATTTTTGCAAAGAGTTATTTCACTGCCTCTGTGCCTTTCTTTCAATTATCTCGCTTGCAAGTGTTTCCCCTCCATGGCGGGCTTCCATGGCGGGCTTCTCAGGGTGCTGTTTTGCCTTCACCACTTTCAAGCAGGATAATTGAAAGAAATGAAGGGAGGCAGTGAGTTAACTCTTTGCAAAAATCCCTTGGTGAGGGGTGATCTTGCTTCCTTTGTTCAAATTTAAAAATCCGGGACTTTTACATGTTTTTTCTTGAACTCGTCCGGGACAGCTTGAATCCAGGAAAATCCTGGAAAACTGGGACATATTGCAACTCTACCCTTAGGGAGCTCCTCTGATTTGCTGTAGTGGGATGGGCCAATGTCCTTGTGGTGATGCAGTCTCTTAAGTACCCTGGTCCACTACTATGTAGGGCTTCCAACCGTTGTAGTTCTTGGCCTTTGGAAGCCTGCATGAACTTGGAAAGCTCTGGACATAATATTCAATCAAAACTTTTATGTCAGATGTACAGAAAACCATACAGTGGACACACAGGCATAGATATATACAGTACATGCACACCATACAAAGAGATCTGAGCAGATTCCAAGTATCTAGATTTGATTTTAAAATTTACATTACATGAAAAAATAAACTTCAAAACTCACCAAGAATAAAAATGCTCCTCAGTTTTGTTTTTGTTTAACCTGGCCACTAGCTCCAGTTGCTTAGTCCCCTTTGTTATCTCAAGGCACTGCTTTAAGCCCTCAGAAATGCATGCAACTCTTTTAAGGAGTCAGGCTCATGGACTCTATGTGATCCAAATTGGCACCTAGAAACTGTCTATACCAAGACCAGTTTTAAGAAGGTGGTGCCATGTCTTCTTCTTTTTTATATATATAATTTTTATTAAATTTTCAAATCATACAGAAAAATCAACAAACAATAAAAGAAAAACTAAATACAATCTTAAAAGAAGAAGAAAAAGTAAAAAAACAAATACAGACAAAATACACAGTTAATAATCCATTACATTACTAAGTTCATCATAACTCAGTAGATTCATCCAATTCTGTCCACCATTATTATACACTTGTATCTAATTTTATAATTACTCTATTTAATATAACAAAAACTTATAACATCTCTATCATTATACAGCATAATCAAACCAAACCAAAATACATTAAAATCATATTCAGAATACACACCCAGTGAAATATACAATGCCCTGGAGGTTGCGGTGTGTCACAGCAGTCTTTCCCTATTTCCAGAAACTCATTTGATCCAGTGCTGGCCTGTCACCTTCGCTTCTAAAAAATGTAGAGTCCACAAATAATTGCCAAGTTTTCCAAAATCTATTTTCTTTGATATTTCCTTTTTTTATTCAGCTCCCATGTTAACTTGTCATTCAACGCAAGTTCCCACATTTTCTTGTACCAATCCTCAATTTTTAAAATTGTACCACTTTTCCAGTTTCTTGCAATACATTGTCATCATTGTCATGTCTTCTTATGGATCTTCTTATGGATCAGGCATATCTGGCCACGGCAGCAATAGTTCTTCAAGAAATCTTGCTGACTGTGTCAAACCAAAGCTTGGGAAAGTTGCTTATTTTGAGCTACATCTCTCAGAATCCTACAGACAGCATGGTTGGTGGCCATAATCATGCTGGTGGTGATTTATTAAGTGGTGATTTATTAAGAGTTGGCAACTTCTTCCAACTCTCCTACTCTTCCATGTTCCAAGCGATGTTATATTGGAGCAAGGTCATAAGTTTGAGGATTGGCTAGATCAAATTATCAGGTAATGTCCAGAATGCCAACCATCTTCTCTGATTAAGAAGAAGCAAGGATAGACATTAGAAGTGAGCTCCACCAGGCAACTGAGATCCTGGTGGCTGTCCAAGGATGGCAGGTGCTGATTTCAAGATCTACATACATACGGTAAATGTTAGAAAATAGAACTTCTTATTTTTAAAGGCATTGTTCTTAATATGAAATGCTAATATTGGACTGGAGACAAGATGTCCTTTGTGTAGATGTTTGAAGATGACTGGTATTTTCAACAAAAATGGTGTAGTATGAAACACTCCTATTCAGGACTCATGCCAGGCAGCTGGCAAGATAGCCATTTCTTATTCCCTCTCCCCTTGATAAACATTTTAAAGCAGGAGCAGGCAAAGTTTAGCCACATGTCATCCCCTCTTGCCCTAATCTATTCTCCTCTTTTTTCTGGCAAAAAAGCAAACAAAAATAATAAATTAAATACTGTACTTTAAATAATATAAATCTAAAAAAATTAAAGAAACATGTGGCAGCTTTTTGAAACTTTATAAATCCCAAATTTTCTTTTAAATAGGTGTTGGTGTCCACGGTTAGCAGAGTGGTATGCAGCGGCCAGCAAGATGTGCGCACCTGGCAAGCTCAGAAACACAGACAGGTCTTGGTGCAAACCAGAACTCAAAGCAGATTTACTCAGGAAGTAAAAGGTGCAAGTATATACAGTCAAACAACTGTAACACAAAACAGATATACCGTATTCTCTTGGGTTGCCCAGTTAACCTCACCGAGACAGTTCACTTGTGCTATACTTGCAAGTCTATACAGTCTATACAGTCCAGTCCATCTGAGTAGAAGCAAACTGGAATTACTGACGAAGCCAAAAGTTTTACAGCCTCTGTCTTTCCTGATGAAGGCTTACTCCAAGTAGTCCTTCCATTTCAAGCAAGCATGGATGGCATATCAGGCAAAATCGATCCTCAGAATCTGCACAGAGATTCAGTCCTTGTAGCAGGTTCTGGAACACGCAGAAGTCTTTGTCCAGACCGTCAGCAGAGAAGGTTGAGTATTGAAGCTGAAGCCTGCAATCCTGCTCTGACCTAAATACACTGACTAACAGAGTACACGGGGAAAGTCCCAACACCTGTGTGATCTTGCAGTGGGGTCTTAAAGGCATCACAAACACAATTTGCCTTGCAACCAGTTAGGGTGTGAGGCGAAGACTTACATCCCCTAACAATAGGCCACAGGTCTCAACATACCATTCAATTCTGTTTTGTTATATTTTACTGTATTTAATCTGTTTTTACCGTTGTGCACCGCCCTGAGTCGGGTTTCCCTGAGTGGGTGGCATAAAAATCTAAGAATAAATAAATAAATTCCTCCAAATACTCATTTTAAAAATTGCAAACAGACTGTTAACTCCCAGTTTCAGTGTTAGATGGGGTATATTTTATCAGCCTGTGTGAATTCTGTAGGGTCCAGAAGTCAAAAATTAGCATTTAGAAATGTCAAAGTTGCTCATTCATATTTTGAATTCACTGATTCCTTCACTGAAATATCTCTACTAAACTTGGAAAAAAATATGGTGGGGTGGGTGGGGGGGGACTATGAGATATCCCTCAGTCCTCCAACCATTATGGCTAATGTCTGGCTAGGGGATTCTGAAAGCAGTAGTCCAAAAAAGGAAAGTTTCAAGTTTTCTAACCTCTGCTTTTGAAATAATTAGCGATTATGCCATTTTCACCATTTTATCACTCTCAACCAGACTGCACTAGGTGCACCATTTTAGCAATCACAAAGGTTATTGCAGTCAGTTCACATAGTGGTGTTGTCCCTTGTAAGAATAATCTCAGATGTAATGAATGAAATCCTGCTGTGCAGTTATGCAAATGGCTTACCTTTGGGAGGTAAATTGCCATAAGTGAAGAAATTTCTGTAGGCATCATAACCAATACAACCTGAATCACACAATGTGGTTTGCAACAAAGACCACAGAATTTTTTGTCCACTAACCACATACATTTTTGTCATAACTGTACAACAGGATTTCAGCCAATATCTACACAACAATCTTGCATAAGATGTTATACAATCTTGCCATCTGCTATCACAGAGGATCCTAATTTAGAATAAGTGTTGAGAGTTCTCTGTTAAGGATCTCCATTGCCCTCCTGCTTCCTGAATTACAGCTCCCAAGGTTAAGAGAGGACAGGAAATGATGGGTAAACCTATTTCAATCTACTATGCAGTGGGGAGGGTGGGGACTTAATTCTGTTTAAACTGTTCCACATACAATCCTCACAGACCTTTCCAGGTACTGTATCTCAGGCTATGTTCTCCAACTAGTATCTATTCCATTGTTTCACAAAGAATTTCAAAAACAGCTGTTCAGTTTTTTCCTCATTTTAAAAAAATGTTTATTACATAATGCAAAACAGAATTATGTCATAAAATGTGATTTCCCTGATTGATAAAACGAAACCAGATGGATGGTCCCTGGGTGAGACACAACCCAAGGTTTTCCCTGAAGAGCCTGTCTCACAGAGACACAAAGGCATCTATTACAACATTTCTAGCACATCATATACTGTAGCAGCAAACAAAGACACACTGGTATAACTAGCGGGAAGGAACAGACATTCAAAGACGTGCCAAAGCAGGCAAGATACATCCCATCTGGGTGCTGGGAAACCTATATGATCTCCATGTGACATTTCCACCACATATGGTTGACTCGGACTGGGTGGGAGCCCAAGTGATGGAGGAGACTTGGTGAAAAGCAAGACCAAGAGGAAGGAAGTAAAGCTAACTTTCTGTGGTGGGCAGCATAACCTATTGGGCAATTCAGGAAACCAAATGGGGCAAAAGGAAGCATCTGTCAATGCCAGTATTGCATAGACGGCTGGCATTCAGTGCGTAATCACCAATCCGCCTTGCCCGACTTCTAGTCCACCCACCGAAGGCTGACTGGCGCTCAGCAGCTATGTGTAGCAGAAACAAACAAACATGTTACCATAAGCAACAGACACTAAACCACAAAAAGTTATAAAAATGGAAAGGTAATATTGATGTTAATGTTACAACACCATTGATTTAAATGCAAATAAAAGAACACATCAAAGGGTCATGTAAACTGAGAAGCCCCTAGTACAGGGGTTCCAGCCTTTGTGTGCCGTGGACCTGACCATGTCCCCTGGACAGTTGAGTGGGCTGGTCATGTGGTTCCTCCCACATGCCTGCTCTTGAGCAGAACACTGCCATAAATGACCCATGGCTGTCGTAAATATGTTTATGGCAGGCTGCAGGTCATTTACGGCAGTGTTCTGTGCATGTGTGGGGACATTTTACCTCTGCTTCCAGGAATAGTGTGGGCTGGATGAATTGGCATTAGGGGCCGGATACATCATAGGTTGGGAACCCATGACCTAGTAAATCGACTTCACTTCCCTCCTGAAAGGAAGGACAGCTTAGAGTCTTCCCTTTCGGTTTTCCAACCAGGAAGCCTTTCAGTCAGCTGAGTGTGCTTTGCTCATCCTGTGTGTAACCAAAGACCAAGACAGAGAGAAAGAGAGCAAACAATTAGGAACAACTGTTGGGAGGAGGGGAGAGTTAAATGTCTTCACTGGAAGTATCTGAAACACTCTTTTTCCTGCATCAGACCTCTGTAGGGTCTGGGAACAGCATTGGACACAAGCCAAGTGTCTGTTGGCCTGTAATCACCATAGTTTTCCAAGTCCAAAAGATGTCATTACAAACCTCTTCTTGGCTCCCTTGAGTTGTCTTCTTTTCCCACCATTCCACTCCCCAACCCAGGTCAGAAATTCATGATTAGCTCTTGTTCTCAGTTAAAGACTTTTCATTTTTCTTCTTCTCCCCTCCCCATTTGGAAACTTTCTCTTTCACAGCATAAGCAATGCTTGATTTCTAAACAGTGTGTTCATCTGATGGGATATAATCCCCTTTTAAAAACAACTTAGCTTTTCCCAGTTTGGTACCTCCAGAGGTGGACTATGACTTCCACTGTTTCAAGCAGGCCAGCTGTGCAGGCTAGGGGAAATGGGAGTGGCAGCCTGGTGTATCTGGCAGACACACGTTTAGGGAAGGGGTGTCTGACTGTGGCAGAAAGGGATCAAGGCAGTCAGCTAATATCATATTAAGAATATGGGTTCAAGAGATGACCCACAAAAGATGTGCTAAGACTGCTGAATCAGGCCAAAGAAATCATAAAAACACATGACATTCAGAAAGCAAGATAATCTCAGCCAGATAGCGGGAAATGAAAAATTGAGATTGTTGCAAGTGATAATTCAAATGAAACTAAAGTACTTTGGACATCAAATGAGAAGAGAGGATTCACTTGAAAAAGCCTTGATGCTGAGAAAGGTGGAGTGCAAAAGAAGGAGGAGGCAGCAGAAAATGGGATGGCTAGATGGTATTGTTGACGCAATGGGTACAGAGTTGGGTTGGTTGAGGAAGATGGTGGAGGATAGGGGTGTCTGACATGCAATGGTCCATGGGGTCGCAAAGGGTCGGAATTGACTGTGCGACTGAACAACAAAAATTCAAATGTACAAAAATACATAGGAAAGGAAGAATGCAGGAAGCAGAAGCATTGATTGACCGAAGAAACAGGAGACTGGTTTAGATAAAAGTCAGCATCATTGTTTACAGCTGATGCATGCAAAGTCAAAGTAACCATGGCAACAGCCAAACTCCTCTAGGACAGGAAGGAGAAGAAAAAGAACATAATACTAATTAGTCTCACCCTCCACCCTCCACTTCTTGCTTCACTTCCAGCATTGCCTTGTGTGACTACTAGTGAACTGGATTATGTCAGAATTGGCTTGATGAGAAGGGCTGTTGCCCAGTCTTTTCCCCAACAGGAATATTGCTTATTTTGTTTGTTCTTCTATGTAAAATCTAAAGTGATAAAAGTAATGACTTTGGGAAATTTACACAACAGTAGCAATGCCAACAAAAAGATTTAGGATTAGGTTTGAATGCATGTAACATGTCTCAAAAGTAAGTAAGTCATTGTAGGCTGCAACTCCTATCTGAGAAAAAATTTTTTTCCTGAAGCAGGGAAAATGCCATTGATTTGAATTTGTTTAAGGCGGATCCCAGCTTGCCATGAAGGGACCCACATACTGTGATCATGGAGACATTTCCTGTGACACGTATGAAATGAGACATGCAGGATTTAACACCAGGACTGCAATGGACTGCCGCAGCTTTGAGGATATTAACAAAGTTTGCCTTCACAGCCAGTCCATCTGGCATGGCCTCCTCCATCTCTATGACCATTGGGAATCAGAAGTAGTTCTTCCTCCACTCATTTTGCCATTGAGCACAAAATGATGGTTTCCAGTGGCATTTCCTCCACTGAGAGGGTCATCACCTTACCTAAAGGGGCTGATCCGCCCATACCTGTTGGCCCCTTTAGGGAATCAGGTTATTTACCACCGCCCAACACTCGGCGTTGAGTTGCTGGCTGTACAGTCTACTCCATTACCATAGTGGGATATCCAGCCATACATACAAGCATACATACAGTAAAGTAAAGTAAAGTAAAGTAAAGTAAAGTAAAGTAAAGTAAAGTCCTAATAAATGAAACCAGCAAACAAAGCAGAATCAAATATTGTTGGAGAATTTGGCCTAGAGATCAGCAACAAAACAGGAAAACAACTCATACAATTCTTTGAAGGCAATAATCTGTTTATTGTAAATACTGTACATGCTTCAGGCAAGTAAACAAATGACTGTACATATAGACATTACCAGATGGCCAACAAAGAAATCAAATAGACTGTGTAATTGGAAGTAGGAGTTAGAGAAGCTGTATCCTTTCTGCCAAATCAAGGCCAGGAGCAGATTGTAGTACTGACATTAATTGTTTTTTAAAAATAGAGTAAAGCTGAAAAAGAACACTAAAAGAAGTATATACCAAAATATACTTTAAATAACATTTCTGATGGTTTTGAAATCCACATAAAGAATGATTTGCACTACTAAACTGATGGTGAACCGGAAAATCGATTGAATCCAGGGATACCAGTAGGGAAGATTGCAAAAAGACTATTTGTCTAGTTAGAAAGAAAAGTCTACAGTATATGGTTAACAGCAGAAACACTTAAAATTGTTAATGACAGATGAAAAGCAAGAGTAAAAAGGCAAGAGATGTAGGAACAGAGTATTGAATACAATTTGTGACAGACTGTTAGTGCAAAAAAAGAAGAAGAAAACAACAAATGAGGAAAAATAAGAGATCCTAGAAATAGAAAGGATATTAAAACCAAGATTAGGGATATTGAAAGACCAAAGGGGAACATACGATTTGACCAGGATAAATAAAGAGAAGGCAAAAACATCAATAAAATAATCCACACTACTGTATTCCCTATTACTATAGGGATGAAAAGTTAATTAGAATTTGCCCTCAAACATGCTGGGTACTCATTTTGCCAATCTCAAAAGGATAGAAGACATGAAAGCTGGACAGGGAATAAGCTGACGGAAATTTGTTGGAAATTTGTTGTTGCAGGAGAGCTTTGTGGACATTCAGGACCTATAGAAAGACAAGCAAGTGAGTTCTTCTTGGAGTCAACGTTGAACTTCCTCTGGAAGCAAAAAAGAGAAAATGAGGCTGATCTACTTTGGACACAATGTGGGAAAGCAAAGATTGCTAGGAAAAGTTGAGGACAGCAGAAAAGAGAAAGATGACATATGGGATTGAAGGAAGTCATAGCCTTCAGTTTAAAGAAGCTGGTGGCACAGCGGTTAAACTGTAGTGCAATCAAAAATTTGGGAATTCAATCCTGACCAGGGGTCAAGGTTGACTCAGCCTTCCATCCTTTTGAGATTGGCAAAACGAGTACCCAGCATGTTTGAGGCCAAATGCTAATTAACTTGTGAACCACCCAGAGAGTGCACTAAGAGGAATGGGGTGGCATATAAGTGTGATTGCTTTGATTGCTTTGTTTTGTTGAGGCTGCCTTACGTATGAGGGCAATTTGACTGCACAGCAACAGCAACAACATACATTAAATGAACATTATAAGTCCAGGAACTTATGCCACAGGCATAGAATACAGGAATGATCAGTTTTTAACATGAGCATCATCGGATTTGAAATTTGCTTTGACCTATTGCCCTCCCTCAATCCAGCTTTGCATGTGTGCCCATTATTCAACAATCAATCAATCATACATACAAGAAAGGAGCTCTGTGCATTCTCAGAGGCCACGCAGAATTGTGTAAAATGTTCTACATGTATCCTCTCAGTCTAGACACTAATTCCAGGGCTTATTCCTACCCTCTGCTAAACCAAACAGGCCACTTGCCTTGTGTCAGTTTGGGCACATCCCTAGGCTTCCTGTTCCTCCTGAATACCCAAACTGCCCCTTTCCTCAAACAACAAGAACATCTCTCAAAAGTAATAGCAACAAGAACTTCGCGGCCCCGATCCAACAAAGAACAGTGGTGGGGTTCAGCAGGTTTGCACCTGTTTGCAAGAACCTGTAGAAGAAATTCTGGCTGGCCCCACCCATCCAAGTTTTGAAATAAAGTAGTCCAAATTCAAGTGCAACACAGGGCTTTTCCCCTAGCCACGCCCACCATGCCACACCCACAGTGTGGTAGTAAATCTTTTTGGAGACCACCACTGAACAAGAAGATCTCTCAGAAGGAAGCAAGAAATGTGTGAGCAATGAGGCAGAGCCGGCACATGCTCCCAGCTGAGAGCTATAAATCCTGCATTCCTGGGGGACCTTATGGAAACAGAAGCTAAGGGTTATGGAGGCTGAGCAGTGCAGAACTCATGTGCCTTCTCCCAGGATGTCTGTCGCCTGAGCCAGCTGAATATCCACAACACTACCAAAGAGTGAGCCTGGCTCCTCAAAGACCCCATCTTAATCTCCAAATGTCACATTTTCTTCTTTCTCCATCTCTGCAGAGGAACCAGGCTGCCTTGTGTAGTGAGCGTGCAGACAAAGCCATTTTCCCCCACATGCTGCGCTACGTCCACATGGCTGAGTTCTAGACCATGTTATTTTCCTATAAGCTTCAGCATGTAACAGCAACAATCCCAAAACCAAACTCTGCCCAATCAGCTTTTATAGTAGTATGCGAGAGGCCAAACGGAAAATATTATCCAGTTACACAATCAGCTTTTATAGCCAGTGAGTGGTTTTTTTAATACATTACTGGGAAGAATCACATTTTGCAGTGTTCCATACCTGTTAGCTATGAAATGAAAAAGATTCCCTCTGAGCTAAAAGATACGATTATTTATGCATTATATTACAAAATCACCAAATTAGACATAGCACAATTGGAGTGCTAAGACAGTGATACCTCATACAACGTCCAAACTTGGTTCCACAAGTTTGGACTTTATATGGATTTGGACTTTGTATGAGGCATGCAAAATCCTAGCTGCGATGCCTCATACAACGTCCAAATCCTTGCCACAATGCCTCGTACAACGTCGTTTCCATAGAGATACATTGTACTGTAACAGCACAGACTTCAGGGCAAACACAAGGAAACAGACAGGAAACTGACAGAACTTTAAGAAATCATTGTCTAAAGGCTAAAAACATTACAAAAACTTGTCAAACAACCCTGATTGTACAAGAACCTGAAGAATGCTGCAAAAATCCCATGAATGCTTCTAAAAATTCTGACGAAAAAAATAAAAAAAATACAAATCGCGCTCAAAACCACTCCTAAACACTCTTCGCCTCATGCAAAACCTACAAGAGCAATGCACGCATGTGTCCTGCCCAGGCACAATGAAACCTGGGAAAAACCCCAATGCCTCATACAAAGTCGCACGACTTTGCATGAGGCAACTTTTTTCAGGGAATTAGGCGATGTTGTATGAATCCGATGTTGTATGAAGCGGACTTTGTATGAGGTATTACTGTAGCTTTCTCATGCTGTCGCACTTTTCTTCCTATTTCCAGATGTCCAGCTTCCATATTCCCCCACCCATGTTGTCTAAAGAAATTCAGGAAGTAGATGTGGTGTTAGAGGAGAATTCTGAAGGTACCCTGGACAGCGAGGAGAACAAATAGGTCGATCTTACTAGAAATCAACACTGACTGCTCCTTAGAAGTTCAAATAGTAAAGATGAAGCTAAAGTACTTTGGACATCAAATGAGAAGAGAGGCTTCACTTGAGAAAGCCTTGATGCTGGAAAAGGTGGAGGGCAAAAGAAGAAGAGGGCGGCCAAAGATGAGATGGATGGAAGGTATTGTAGATGCAATGGGCACAGAGCTGGGCGGGTTGAGGAGGATGGTGGAGGACAGAGGTGCCTGGAGGGCAATGGTCCATGGGGTCACAAAGGGTCGGAATTGACTGTGCGACTGAACAACAACAACAACAACAACAACAACAACAACTGATTTGCTTTTGTTGGTTAAGTTACATTTTGGCTGCAAATAGAAAATGTAGGTTATCAATTAGTGTAAGATTCTAAATTTGTTAATGCCATCAAGGTATGTATTTTATTAATGTCATTGATTCTATCTTGTTTGGATTGTTCTGTTTGATATTATTGTTTTATGGCTTGTTTATTTTATTCTTGTATGCCGAGGGTATAACATACATACATACATACATACAGTAACTTTTTGGAGCTCTGCTCTAAGGCTTACGAGTGCTGCATGTGGCTGGAAGCTGCTGGTTATGAGATAAGTACTAACACTGATTAAGGAGATTACATAGTGAGAAAAATCTCTAAACAAGGAATGTAAATTATAAAGGCTCAGGATCTTACCAGATTCCACCAAAAGGTGCTGATTTAGAAGGGCATAGAAACTGCAGTCTGAGGGGGAAGTGTGTGATATTAATCTGTACTGTCCTGAGATCTGGTGTTGACAGAAGGTTGGTTCTTCACAAGGAACTTGTAAAGCAGATGTAGATCTGGAGTAGAGTCTTCTGCAGGTTGGATTCTCTGAGTCCCACTAAACTCCTCTGTGACCTCAGCTTTGTATTTTAAGAAAAGGAAAATCCATATTCAGTGAAATAGTGAGCACTGTTGTGTACTGGAATCGGGAATCTTCAGGTTTCCCTATCTGGAATGAGCAAAATGGTTCACCTTTGGCCTTCCAGATGTTTTAGACCTCAGCCATAGTTGCTAATGCTAAGAGATTCTGGCAGCTGAAGCCTAAAACATCTGGAAGGCTGAGGGTTGGGAACCACTGAGCTAGCAAGAACTGTCTTTTACATTCCTGACCCCTATTTGGCTGTTTCCCAAGGAGACTTCCTGTGTGACAGAGCTAATAAGTCAGATCCAGATTGTGTGTGTTTTGTGTTGTCAACTCATAACTGATGTACAACAAAATAAGTGAGATATTTAAGGAGTGGTTTTACAAGAACCATTCGCCCTCAATGGGCAGGAATTTGAGCCTAGATCTCACGAATTCTAGTCTGTCCACTACATCCCACGGGGCATCCAGACTCAGTTTTAATATTGCAATCATATCATCCCATTCCATTCTACTAACTGTACGATGATCCAGATAGTTCTTCCTCTGCTTTTCCTTTGCCTTCTTTTTATTCCATAAAATAATTCCATAGGAAGGAAAATATGAAATAGCTCTGCAATGTCTTTTGAATAATAGAGTTAAAAGGTGTCAGTCTAAAAGCAGCTGTATAGTTGAGAAATCCATCATAAAATTCTGTGGTTAAAATCTTTTTGCATAATGCTGGTGTAATACTAAGGACGTAATTTGTCTCAAGTTTTGAAGTCTGCTTAGACACTCCTCTGTTTTGTACCCAGTTATGCAACTCAGCACATAACAGATAATATGTAGACTCACTTTATGAGGCAATTTACCTCCAAAAATTATGCTGTTAGCACTACGCCAGTGTAACTATGCAAGAGGATTTTGATCTGTGCCAAACATGAGCGGACAATGTGGTAATACAGTGCCTCCCTGGACAAAGTTGGTGCCATTTTGAGCTGTAAGGATGAGGAGCAGCATGTTCCCCTCCAGGTGCTGTTGATTCAACTGCAACTCATCCCATCCGTATGTAGTCAAGCTAACAGGAAGTGTTGATGGGAATTGTGGTTCAAGGCCATCTGAAAAGGCTTCACACACACACCCTCCCCCAAATGCTTGTCACAGGAACTATTTAACATCCAGTTAGGCCCCTTGTCTTCAACAGAGTGACATAGGGTCAGTGCCCTTTAGCATTTCCTTTTCTTTTCAAATTTGAAAGTTGAGTGATGGTCCTTTTGTAGCCAAAAAGGGCCCCACCCATCCAGGAGAACAAGCTGTAGAGAAGGAATCAAGAGGCCCAGAGGGCTGGGAATTTTATGACACTGTTCCAACACAGGAGGAGACCTCGCTCGCTCCCCATTTTATATTGTTTTGCCTTCCAGAAAGGATTCCACTTGATTCTTCTTGTCATACACACAAAACCCCAGAAAACATCAAAAGCGATTTAATTAGAAAAGTAATTCATTGCGTTGGCTCCAGTGTAGCCTCAGGAACTGCTCTTTGCAAAGCCGAGGAATTTCACTATATACAAAACATTTGTTCTCCATTTGAACAGAAATTTCCATGTTATAGTTAACTGCTCCCCATCTCCACCACAATTGCTGAACTTATGTCACACCAGTCTACACCCTATACTCCTCAACTCCTACCTACAGTTTTTAACCAGAGAAGTATTTCCACTACATCTTTCATATTTTCCTTAAGACACAATTTTCTTTCCTTGGCCAACAGCTTTACCTTACAAGTACTTTCTCCATTGTTAATGGCTTTTTCCATGCCATCTCTCTAATAACAACTGTGCACTGTCAAGTCAATTCCAATTTATGGTGACCCTTCTCAGGATTTTCTAGGTATAATCTGAAATGGTTTATCATTCTCTTCTTTTGGGATGCTCCAGTATTGGTCAGCTCAGTCAAAGCTACACAGGCTGACTCTTCTCTCTGATGACACCATGGAAAATTAAGCTCCCAACCCCTGCCTCATCAGCCATGTACTCTGATTCACTGAGCTACCCAAAAACATTTATAATTCGTAACATTTCCCTTTTTCATGTTTCATACACACCAGAAATGACCAATAGTCTCTACAATCTAAGATGTCAGGCCATTTCCCAAACAAGGGTCCAAGAGTCCAGTGGTTGTAGAATATTTGCCTGATGAATCATCTGCCTCAGAACAAGCAACAACTAAATACATTTCCATATTTCCAGTATATATGAGAAGACGGGAGTGGGGTCTTTTCTTAATGCAGATAGGTATCTCGTTCAGAAGAAGTTTAATAAGCAAAAGCCAATTTTCAAGAACAGAATAACACACAAAGGGACAGAGTTGTATAGTGGTGAAAGTTTAGGACTGAGACTTCAGAGCTCCAAGGTCTAGTTCCTACTGACCCTTGAACTTTTCTGGATGAACTTGGGTTAGTCAATCTGATCTGGTTTACATTGTGGTGGATATTGTTTAGGCTAAAGTGCGAAGAAGGAGAGCCATCTACATTGTCTTGAACTTCTTGGGAAATGATGAGCAATGAGTAAAATTAGCCAGTACATTCAAACAAAATTTTAAACACTTTCTTTCACTTCCTATTGCTGTTATATAGCAAAACCAGTGAAGCCAAACCCAAAGCAGCTTCAAAACTGAACGTTGCTAAATGCATTCTGTCCATGTGTGGGGCACATTTTTCTTCAGCTTCTGGGTGGAAGGAACCATGTGACTGGCCCGATCAGCTGTCCAGAAGGTGTGGTCAGGCCCGCGACCTAAAAACATTGGGAAACGCTGCCCTAGACTCAAACAGTGAAGTAGTAAGAGTGCCTATGGTCACAGGAATATTTGTTTTCATTGCGCAACAGAGTTCAAGGTTCATTCATACAAAACCCATTGTTCGTGTTCCTTCCCTCTCAGACTTCTATATGAGAAGAAAGGAGACCATTTCTTGTAGTTATTAAACAACGTGGATGTTAGATCATATGCTGGTCTACTGAAAAGCCCCCGTGATTTAATAACAGATGCCAGTCTACCTGTTCTCCACATCGTGGCAGAGAAAAACATGCATTTCCTATTTTCATAACTGACGCATAGGCCTTTCTAGTTCTTTAAACTGTCATTTCAATATAATTCGGTAGGGCTTCATTTGGTTTCATCCAGCCTGTAGTTCCTAGTTAATAATACTTGAAACAAGTGCAGAGGAGGGCAACCAGAATGATTAGGAGACTGGAACACCTTCCTTACCATCCGAGGCTGCAACGGTTGGGCCTCTTCACTCTTGAACAACGGCGTCTAAGAGGTGACCTGATTGAAGTTTATAAAATCATGCACGGTGTGGACAAAGTAGATAAAGAAAAACTGTTTTCCCTATCACATAACACTTGAACTAGGGGGCACTTCATTAAACTTTTGGGTACTAGTTCTCAAACAAATAAGAGAAAGTACTTTTTCACCCAGAGGATCTCTGGTCTACGGAACTCCCTGCCAGAAGAAGTGGTGACAGCTGTCAGTCTTGACAGCTTTAAGAAAGGATTAGACAAGTTCATGGAGGACAAGAGTATCGATGGCTATAATTATGGATACCTAAGGACAACCTCGGGGTTGGAGAGATAGGCAGGATATCTCTCAATGCGATTTCCAGGGAATCCTAAGCAGGTGAAGGCATCTCCTTGGGAATAATACCCTGAAGCAAATGGTGAGCCACTGTGTGAGACAGAATGCTGGACTGGATGGGCTCCTGTGGCCTGTTCCAGCAAGGCTGTTCTTATGTTCTTATGATAAATGGTAAAAATTATCTGGCAGAAACTGTACCTGTCCTAAGCAGTATCTTTATCTTCACAGCATTCGGCAAATGGACATTAACTTGAGACATGGCAAAAAGCAAGCCCTGATAGGAGTTAGTCTGTATGTTGAAGGCTATTTTCCAACCATCACAGAGAGATTTTAGTACTATGAATTCAACAGCAAATCACTTTGCAGAATTGCGACTAGTAAGCGGTTTAGCCTGCTTGTGAAAAAGTCCTGCTAGAGAGGCACAAGATGGGAGACCAGCATCCTTTTGCTGGAGGCAATCTTGTCCAACTAGGCAGATGACCTGCCCTTCCTTTTGACCCTCTTTACATCTGTTCAACATCAAAGCCCTGCCTATTACAAATGTCCTCAATTCACACCGGAAACTAGGGCCAAATGTTTCCCAGCATGAGAGTGATTAACGTGCTCCCCCCCTTTCTAAGAAAAGTATGTGAGGGGCATCTTCTGTTCATTTGGTGTCCATATGTCAAAAATGGGTGCCCAGCAAGTGAGAGAGATTGAGGGAGTGACTGGATGAATGAATGATATGCTTAAATTTGTAGAGAAAGAAAGAAAGAACAAGCCATTCCTCTTTCTTCGCTCTCCCAACTCTCCCAATCAAGATTAGAGTTCATGACAGACTCAGATTTCAGAGAGAATGACAATGGGGAAACTCCCAAATTCAACCAGAAAGAGGAAGAAAATAGGGCAAGACATGCTTAAAGAGACTGCACTAACATCTCCTCCCATCATGGCCACCTCAAGATAGTATACTGCCTGAGGCTAAGAAGAGCATGGTGTCTACTTCCATTCTGTGTAAAAAAAAGCTGAATACACTAGTAGTTGACTCTGTAGCAGTGGTGATAGAACTGCATTCTTGACTACACCTGAGGACTTCACAGGCTCATTTAAGGGGTAAGTATAGACAGAGCCAACCCAGCAGTACGGAAGCAAGAAATTGCAAGTAGATAAATAGGTACTACTTGGGTGGGAAGGTAAACAGCATCCCGTGCACTCAGGTGTTGAGGCATGCCTGCCATGTGTCCACGGAAACATTTGCAGATGCAGACAGTGATGGCTTGTTGGCTATAAACAGAGATGAGCACTGAACTCTAGAGTTGGATACGACTGGCTTTCGAGCAAGGACGACCTTTACTTATAGACAGAGCCATGGGCCATTAAGCTTCTGGCTCCAAAATTTTGCTACTATCTCTCTGAGGTGACCACTACATCCTGCTAATGACAGGACTGGCTCTACTTCTCTTCTTCTCATTGGGAGAAGACTATGGAGAAAGAGAGAATGGTTTTCTATAGGCAAAGGTGTCATATGAGGGTACATTTTATCCCCTTATCTGTTCAATGTGTATGCTGAATAAATCATATAAAAAGCCAAAGTAGATTCATATGAAAGAGAAGTGAAAATAGGTGGGGAAAACATCAATAATTTAAGATATTGCAGAAAGCACCAATAATTGAAAAAATTTCAGTCAAAGTGAATTGTAAAGTAAAGGTAAAAGTCAGCCTTGCTCAAAAGCCAGTCGTATCCGATTCTAGGGTTCAGTGCTGATATCTGGAAGGCTGTTTACCTTCCCACCGAAGTAGTCCCTGTTTATCTACTTGCAATTTCTTGCTTTCAAACTGCTAGGTTGGCAGGAGCTGGGACAAAGATGGGAGTTCATTCTGTCCTGCAGTACTCAGGTCTCAAACTGCTGACCTTGCGCCTTCCAGTCAGTGTCTTAGCTACTTGAGCCACTGCAGTCCCCTCAAGGTGAAATGAGGAAGTGCAGTTGAACATCAAGAACTACACAACTATAAAATTGACAATGAAGGAATTGAGACAGTGAAAAATTTTGTATACCTAGGTTCAACCATCAATTAAAATAGAGACTGCAGCCAAGAAATCAGAAGACTGAGATTCAGAAGGGCAGCAATAAAGGGATTAGAAAAGATCATTAAGTATAAAGAAGTGTCACTAGAGTTCAAGACCTAGGTCATCCACATTTTTATATTCCCAATCTTATGGGTATGAAAGTTGGATAGTAAAGAAAGTTTTCAGGGGGGAAAATCAATTCTTTTGAAATATGGTGCTGGAGGAGAACTTTGCTGATATTGCCAGAAATACAAACAAGTAGGAGATTAAATGAGAGAAGGATTGATTCCATAAAGGAAGCCATAGATTTGAGATTATAAAATCTGAGCACGGTTGTTGAGGATGAACCATTTTGAAAACTGCTCACCAATAGGGTTACCATTAGGTGGAGTAATAACAACACCCCACCTGGGACTACTCCGTTAACTACAATGCCCAGCTGTCATCATGCATTCCACCCACTCATTCCTCTGAACAAATCAGTCTGGACAGGAACAAGAAGTAAGACACTTCTTCTGATTCATCATGGGAGGTGCAGTACCCTCGACATTCTTGATGACATTATGCTTCAACTCCAGGAAGCCTCAGCCAGCCTGATCAATGGGGAGCGTTTATGGGAGTTGTTGCCTAGTTTATCCTTTCATTCTGCTCAGTCTCCCACCTCCCTAGGGATAATGGGCCTTTGCACTGAATATTAATTTTTTTTAAGGAACAACCCTGCAGATCCATGTACTTTCACCCATTTACGAATGCTGTAGCCATCTCTAGTGCCAAAGCAGCCATCAGATTCAATGTTTTCCTGCCAAAATTGACCTACTCTCTTGGCAATGGGGTTGCGTAGAAAACAAGCCCAAAATATAAGGCAGAGTGGAGTGAGAATACAGACTCTACCTCTTCTGACCAGAGATGAAGGATTACTCACATGCACCTTGATTCATCTGAGAAAGTAGACTGTAATCCATGATATCTCATGCGAAAATAATCAGTTTGTCTTTTTCAATATACCACAAGATTATTTTCTTTCCCCTTTATTCTTACGATGGACCAGACTAACACTGGTCTTTTTAAAAACTGGTCCAACAACTGTTAACTAGTTCTGTCCTACATGGCTTTATGATATTTGATATCCCTTTAGTTATCCTAACAAAGTTAACCCTCAAATATGGATTATGACATTACTGTGCTCATTAACATACTTCTTCTGTTCTGTTATTGAGGAACAATATTTTAGTGTGATCAGATCATCTGCTGATTCACAGTTTCCATGAATGCAAGCTGTCTTTGTGTTCTTAATATATGGACTAACCTAGCATTGCTAAACTTCATGCCCTCCAAATGTTTAGAAATATAATTATCTCATTGGCCACAATGATATAGGAAGATGTGAGTTGGTTAACTAGTTAATTAGATTTATATCCTTCCTTTCTCCCACAACAGTCACTCACAACAGTCCTTTCTCCCGCAACAGTCACTTAAGGCATTTGCCATGCAACTCCAAACTCGTGCAAATAAAAACATGCCATGAAAATATTAAAACACATTTAAACAATATATAATATCATACAGTACTGATTATAATATTGATACAGTCCACAGCCTCTGAAAGGCAACAAGTTGGAGAGGGCCTGGACTAGGTCATTCTACATACCTTTTGTAACAGTGCAGCCACTGGCACGGTTTACAAAAAACAAGTCCTGGGAGTTCTTCTTCTCTAGCTAGAACTTGGAGCTCCATCAAGCAGGTTGGCTGTGAAATACAAATGCTTAATACATATCAAACATCTGATTTAGTTGGAGTAAATGTTGAGTCCCAGTCTGACCAGGTTATCCTGCTATGGTAATAGAGTAGATCATAATGCTAGCAACTCAACATGGATTGTCAGGTGAGAGTTAACTAGCAGCCTTGGGTAGCAAAGTTCATAGGGAAGGGTGATGGGCCCCAACTGGATTAAATCCCACTTGAATCCATCTTGATGGAGGGCAGCAGCTTCATCAACACTGGCCTGGGGCTGAGGAGGACTTTGGGTCCCAAAGGGCTCAGGACCAGAAAGTGACTCTTCGGAACTGGATCAGTAGTATGGGTGTCATGCTGTGATGTGGATGGCAAATTGAAGACAACTGCATTATATTGCTCCCAAGACAATCTTCATGACTGACTGCCATGAGTATTGCCAATATTTGGAATCAGATACGGCACTTGAAGAAGAAGAAATATTGAGTAAGAGCATTTCTCTGTTACAATTTCTGAATTTTCTTTTATGCATGGAGGGTGACTTTATGAACAAGGTAGCCTGCTTTGTCCATAGATACTCTCCATAGAATCAAGAGCATCACCTGTGGAGGCAGCTGGAAATTTTTGTGGAGAAGGTAAGCAGGAAGGAATTCAGACTCGTCCCACCTGTTTTGTTGGAATCATTTTGACATGCCTGTTAAGAAGTTGGGGGTCTCTTTTTGTTTTCTTGCTCTTCGAACCCTGCCAATTTACATTGGATAACCACGCTGGTCGATCCCATTCTGCCTTCTGTGCATCCCTGCTTGTGCAGATTTCTGCTTTGCTGTCTGTGCATCTCTGCACAACCCTGCAGGCATTTCTCATTATGAGGGGCACAGTAGGATGCAGAATAATAATCTTCCTAGTCACATTTTATGAGGTGGAATGAATACATCACAAGACTGGGGTCTGGAACTACAGGGACATTTCCTATTGCCATAAAAATGGAGGCTGGCCTGACTTCAAAGACATAAATAATCAGGTGGAAGGTGTGCAGCCATGAGCCAAAACCTCTCCAGACCCTTCTTTTCCGGCCAACATGTGAGAATTTTAACAGACGCATGAATAATCATGTAAGAGTGAGTCCAAGGGAAGAACCTACGGTAGCCAAGTTCTGGTTCCTGCAGGGTAGCTAAGAAATGTAGCCCAGCAGCAACTGCTTCACTTCATCCTGGGCCAAAAATGACCTCCTGGGATTTGTATTCCATATCTACTACTACTACTACTACTACTACTACTACTACTACTACTACTACTACTACTACTACTACTACTACTACTACTTTCTTCTTCTTCTTCTTCTATGTCTAGCCCAAATAGGAAACTGCCGAAATGAAGACACCTTTTGGTGAGTTCATTCTGCAGCTCCTTTCGCCTGACCTAGTGTGAGAAAGATTGACCAGTGACACAAGGTTGCCATTACCAGGGTTGCCATTACCAGGGTGTGCCCAATTGTAGTTCAAAAATACTACAATCTTTGAGGAGGCGCTTTCTGTGTACCCCTCCATATGCGCTGAGAAGACATCAGGGAGTTGGGACTATGGAAAAGCCAGGAGGTGGCAATTGTCAAAAAGAGCTTAAACCTTTGGAACCAAACCCTTGGGGGGGGGGGGGGATATAGCTGAGATGGTGGGATGAGATTTCAATAGGAGTATGGATTTGCCACTTGACAGGGGAGGTAGAGTGGAGGGAGGCCAGACTGTACCCACAATTGTAATAATGGGTTACTGTGGGGATGTTCATAAGTGCAGCTGTTTCTTGCAGGAGGAACAGCAGGGCAGCCACAAATTCCACCCCTGTTAGAGTCTCTATCTTAGTGGATCCTAACCTATTTTTGGCCATGCTCCATCTAAGCATCTCTAAAATCCTGAACCCCACCCCGCCATGACATATAATTCTTATTATTCAAAAAGTGAACTCCTATTTACATGGAGGAAGCCTAAAAGGCCATTTTAACTTGGTCTAAGCAAGTGTCCAAAGAACATGACATCCATGAAAGAGAAAAAGAAAAGAATGAAAGGACAGTTGAAGTACGGAGGAAGAAATGCAAACAAATTCACTGCTAACAACACATTCTCGAATTGCCCCCCTTAAAAATCAAATTGCCCCACTGTGGGGTGTGTGTGCCCCACATTGGGAGCCATGGCTCTATCTGGAGAATTGCTATGGATCTCTCAAAACTGTAAGGGTCTTGCTGGAACAACCAGAGGGCAGTATATTTGCCAGCCTCAGTGCCCTGTCTCTGGAGGTGGCTGTCACACTGAAGCTAATAGCAGGCCTGCCACTGGATGTGGAACTGTAATCCGTAGAATTCTCCCATTCATGGTGGGAGCCATAAATCCAAAATACCTCTAAAGGCCACTAGACTGGAGAAGGTTAGCTCTAGGACAGCAGCTTTTTAGAGAGCTCAGCAACAAATTAAATAATAGGGACCCAAATTAAAGAATAGGGACCCTCTCAGAGTTTTTTTTCCTAAGACAACAAGATTGACATCTGAGTCAGGACTTGAACTCTGTTCTCAAAAGGAGCGCAAACTCTTGGAATAGAAAGGGGAGGGTGGGAATCATAGGCACTCAAATCGCTTCCTCTCACACTGTCTTCACCATACAAGGAGAAGCTTTGCTTGCTAATCTTTGCAAGCTAATGGAGCTCCTGTCAGAGGAGCAGGAGCAGCAGGAGCTAATGTGAGAGAAAAAATGGATTAAAGGATGAGTGCAAATGGGTATAATGTATATGTATTCCATCATCTGCACCACTGCCATGACAGCGTGACAGACTCTGGCATCTTGTGTGGGAGCTGGTATCCTAGGAGGTTTAAAAAAAACACCATCTTTTGAAGATGTCACTAGCCATGACTGATTGTCCAGATGGGAATAAGATCTTGGAAATATTTCTTGTTAACTACTCTCTCCCAAACTGATCTTTATGCCTTATCTAACCCAAGTTTCGCTTCTTTAAAAATCTAGATCTTCTAGACCATTAGGCAACTGTAACCAAATAATGATTTCCCTTGCTCGAAAGCCAATTGTATCCGACTCTAGGGTTCAGTGCTCATCTCTGTTTCAAAGCCAAAGAGCCAGCGCTGTCTGCTTCTGCACCGAAGTGGTCCCTATTTATCTACTTGCAATTTCTTGCTTTCAAACTGCTAGGTTGACAGGAGCTGGGACAAAGACGGGAGCTCATTCCGTCCTGCAGTACTCGGGAATCGAACTGCTGACCTTCCGCCTCCCAGTCAGCATCAATACCCATCCAAGCCCACTCCACCCCAGTCATGTCCGACTCTAGGGTGTGGTGCTCATCTCCGTTTACAGCCAAAGAGCCAGTGCTGTCTATGTTTGCAGGCGCTTCCATGGACATGTGGCAGGCATGACTAGACGCCAGAGTGCTTGGAATGCTGTTACCTTTACCATCAAAGCGATACTTATTTAAATACTTGCAATTTCTTCCTTTCGGACTGCTAGAACTGCTAGGTTGACAGGAGCTGAGACAGAGACAGGAGCTCACTCTGTTGTGCAGCACTCGGATCTCGAACTGCTGACTTGCTAACCTTCTGGACATCATGTTCAGTGTCTTAACCACTAAGCCACTGCAGTCCTACTTTGTACAAGCGATGGGGCATAATTTGTATGCACATAAATGCTAAATTAATTGAATTTCCCCTCATTCACAGAACATTGGTCCTGCATTCAGGTAGCCCCATCTTACTTGATCGTTCTTTGATCTCCCTATTCCTCTTCACAGTCTATTAAGTGATTTCCAGATGGTCCAACCAGAATCTTTATCTGGTGGGAGACACTCTTTGGCATTTTGTCCATTGCTTTTGTTCTCCATGGGTTTAGCTGAGCCTTTTCCTGCCTCTGAATGGTGACCCTTTACCATTAAGACACAGATCCACTCTGTGATAGTGGTGGCTCAAGTGGTTGACGCTGAACTCGACAACTGGAAGGTTGGAGTTTGATTCCCGAGTGAGCTCCCATCCAATCAAGTTGGGCCATAGCCAGGGGGTGGCTGGGGGCAGGGCCGGCATCAGAATAAAAATCTAAGAATTAAATTAAATTAAATCAGAAATTTCTGGGCCCAGTACGCAGGCCTCCCCCCACATTTTGGCCACACCCGTGGTTTTCTGCTCATGCATGGTTTGTTTGCGCATGTGCACATCAGTGGTTTCCCAGCGCCGCCAGGGCCCTGTCATCTCTGGGCCTGGGACAGGAGTCCTGATAGTCCGCCCCCCCCCCCCCCCCCCATGGCAGCCCTGGCCGGGGGAGATCAGCCCCCACCCCCTTGAGCTAGCAGCCCCACCCTGTGCAGAGCTCCAATGTTATATATGTGCATGTGACATTGCTGCCCCTCCTGAAAAAAATATTGCCACAACCACCACCACCCCATCTAGAATCCTGATTACGGCCCTGCAACCTAGCAGTTTGAAAGCAAGAAATGGCAAGTAGATAAATAGGGACTACTTCAGTGGGAAGGTAAACATTGTTCCATGCACTCCAGTGTTGAGCTATGCTGCCATGTTTCCACAGAAACATCTGCAGATGCAGAGCTGGCTCTTTGGCTATAAACAGAGATGAGCACTGTACCCTAGAGTTGGATACGACTGACTTTTGAGCTAGGGTGACCTTACCACTCTGTGATGTCAGGCCATGCCCTGGATTCTTGCTTGTCAGTTATTTGAGAGCAGAACAGAAGTTTGGAAGCCTGGGATGGACTACAGCACCCAGCCTTCCCCATCCTGCAGGAGCATGCTGGCTGGGACCTGCAGTCCAGAAAGGGGAAAGTGACATGTCCATGTTCTGCTGTTGCTAAGGTCACAAGATACCAGTGTGGCTCCATGTCTTTGTTTGCCTCCTTGACTGAAGCCTGAGTCCTGCGCTGGTTATTAGAGGGAGCCAGAAGATGACCATTGGGACCTAAGCCTCATCTAGGGTGGGATGTTATAACCCATGAGCTGCCTTCGTTCTGTGGGGAAACCATCTCGAAGGCACAGAACAAGGATTGGGGATGCCCAAATTAGGAGACTCCCATGAATCACAGCCCCGATACTAGGCGTTAGTCCAGGACTCCCAGTTCTTGGCCAGGAAAAGCAAAGAAGAAGAACTATATATGGGCAAGTAACATGTTGCCACCATCTGAGGCTGTCAGAGTCAGTGGATTTGAACTGCTGTGGGTGAACAGCTGCAGAAGAGGCCTGAGGATTCAGTAGGGCCCAATGCAATTAGTGTACATGTGAAACACAGAGAAGAGCAAGAATGGGGAATGGCTGGCCTCCCAGGTATTTTGGCTTACAATTCCCATAATCCATAGGCAGCATGCCTAATGATGAGGGAGGGTGAGATGTGCTGTGCAACAGTGACTGGAGAACCAAATGTTCCCCATTGCCGCAGATGAGCAACTTCACAAATCTGTGGGAGTTAAGAGGTCAAGGTCTCCCTTGTTTGAAAGCCAGCTGTATCCGACTCTAGGATTCAGTGTTCAACTCTATTTACAGCCAAAGAGCTAGCACTATCTGTGTCTTCAGACATTTCCGTGATCATGTGGCAAGCATGACTAGACACCAGGGGGGCACGGAATGCTGTTACCTTTCCCATCAGAGTGGTGCCTATTTATCTACTTGCAATTTCTTGCTTTTGAGCTGCTAGGGTGGCAGGAGCTCACTCCATTGCACAGCACTCGGGTCTCAAAGTTCTGACCTGCTGACCTTCTGGTTGTCAAGCTCAGCATCTTAACCACTAAGCACTACCACAGCCCCCTTCTACACACTTAATATTTCTGCAGGGTTTTGCTAGCGTTTGTTTGCAAATTGCTCAGATTGGGCAAAGTAGTGAGTGACTACGAGTGGGGACAGGAGAGATCCCAGTCTGGACTCATTGCTTCTCAAGGCAGTTCCATTGAAAACCAGTGTCAGGTTTTCTGACAATCCTAGAAACACTACTGGTCAAAGAAGTTAACATTCATCACATAACCAGTGGCCGAGTCAGCGCAGGCCATGTGTCTGCCCTGGATGTCTTGATTCGGTATCATACTCACAAGCAATGCAAAAGATAGCATGGTGTGAACCACTTCTTGGAGCAAGGTGTCACTGCGGCTACATAACAGAGTTGGAAATGTTGTATACTCTACTTTTTAGAATGTTTGTTTTATGGCAGGTGGAGAGAATGAAACAATAGCAAAGCCAAGGTCTCAGTTGCGTCACGATACTGTGAGGAAAAACATCCATTCTCTTCCAATTAAATAGATTCCTGCTTCCTTGGCCTTGTCACAACAGGTGGCACAATACTGGGTGTGGTGACTGCAGTGTTGGGCATCAGCAGGTTTGCACCAGTTCACCAGAACCAGTAGCAGAAATACTGGCTGGCCCCGCCCATCCAAGTTTTGAAATAAAGTAGTCCTAATCCGGGTGGCAATGCAGGGCTTTCCTCCTGGCCATGCCCACCATACCACAGTGTGGTAGTAAAAAAAAAATTGAGCCCACCACTGGGTGACTGTGTTGTTGTCTCTCCCCCCGCCTCGTAAGGTGAAGCTCGGCTCTTTCACAGTGAGCGAGTGATTCCCCATACTTGACAATATGGCAAGATTTTTGCCTCAGGTCACTTTGACTATGCTTCTCCTTATTGACTTAAGGATTTCTAAGCTTTTTGCAAACACCTCTCCAAAGTAGACTGTGGTGGCTCAAGTGGTTAAGAAGCTGAATCCGTTGACTGGAAAGTCAGCGTTCGATTCCCAGGCATGACGGAGTGAGCTCCCGTCTCTGTCCCAGCTCCTGCCAACCTAGCAGTTTGAAAGCAAGAAATTGCAAGTAGATAAATAGAGATCACTTTGGTCAGAAGGTAAGCAGCATTCCGTGCACTCTGGTATTGAGGCATGCCTGCCACATGACCACGGAAACGTCTGCAGAAGCAGACAGCGCTGGCTCTCTGGCTACAAACAGAGATGAGCACTGAACCCTAGAGTCGGATATGACTGGCTTTTGAGCAAGGGTAACCTTTATCTTTTACCTCCAAAGTGACTAGCATCATATCTTAGAAAGGGCCTAAATAATATCCTTAAAGTAATGAGAAGAGTGGGAGGTGCTCGGATAATATTTATAAACATAATGGGTCCAGACACAGGAAGCTGGTTTAAAAGACTGCAGATGATTTGTCCATCTCACCCTGAATTGTCTCCTCAGACCAGGAGTGGCTTTCCTAAAGCTCTAGCTATCTGTGTTCCTTCTGACTTGAAGTGATGGGGATCAAATTTGAAGCTTCCTGTATACCAAGCCTGTATTTGGCTGCTGAGCTATGATGACTAAAAGCATTTAAATGCTATAAAACCTTTGAGGAAAGGGCATAATTTTGTTCTTATGTGCCATCAAGTCACTTCTGATTTAGCGAGTCCCGTGAATGAATGACCTCTAAAGAGTCTGCTCAGGCCTTACAAACTAAAGACTATGGCTTCTTTTATTGAGTCAAAACCAATAACTTTTGCTCTTCCTGTTTTCCTAGTGCTTTCTACTTTTCCTAGCATTATTGTCTTTTCATGTGAGTCTTGTCTTCTTCTTATATGGCCAAAGTACTGTGTATAGCCTTTGATTAGTCCTTTATTTTGCTTCTAGACTCTAGTCTATAGAGGGAATTCAGGCTTGCTTCGACTCAACCCCCACTTAGGGACCACCTGAACAAGTTTTCCTGGCCCCCAAAGTAAACATAGGCATCAAAAGCCTACTAAGACTGGCTCTCTGAAAGCCACCTAGCTAATTTCTGTAGACTGGATCAGTGGCAGACAGACCACTGACCGAGTTGTTAGTTGGCTGTTACATCTGAAGGATAGAAATAAAGTCAGTCTTTAACACTGCTTGTCTTGTGAAGATTCAGGTTTGACTCATTTGGTCAATCCATTTGGCTTTTTAATGAATATTTTCACTATGCTGTCCTATGGAGATGTTATATTGGCACGCGAGACAGAAAATCCCACACAAATGCTTCCCATTCCTGGGAGTAAATGTTTAATAACAAATCAAATAATTAACAATATGCTGTTGTTGTATGCCACTCAAAGTCTAAGACAACTACTTCACTCAGTAGAGCTAGTCCTGTTGTCAGTGTAATACAGCACTTTGTATGTTCAAAAATTAGACACCATACCAGTGGTGGGATTCAAAAACATTTACTACCTACTCTGTGGGCATGGTATGGTGGGCGTGGCCAGGGGAAAGCCCTGCGTTGCACCCGAATTAGGACTACTTTATTTCAAAACTTGGATGGGCGGAGCCAGCTGGAATTTCTGCTACCGGTTCTGGCGAACTGCGGCAAACTTGCTGATGCCCACCACTGCATCACACCCAAGGCACCTGCAGCCTCATTCTTGATGTTGGAGAGGCCACAATGGGAAACGGAGGTGGAGGAATATTCTGCTGGTTTCTGATTGCTGCAGGTGTGGGGTTTGTCTACATGGTTGGAAAGGAACCAGCTGGATTGGGCTAAACAGGGTTGGTAGAAGGTCTGGTATGACATTTAGTGTGATCCTTATATCCAGATGGCATATTGACCTCAAGCGATCCTATTTGGTCTCCCAATGTGCCAATATCGTGAAGTGGTTTAATAAGGCAACCATTTCAGGACATTGGCATAATAATCCCTTCCCTGGCTCTGTGGAAAGGCCGGGGGGGAGGTTTAAAGTGTGGAATAGGCAGTGAATATTTGCTGCATCACTTTAAAAAACACCAAAAGACCTTTCTTTTAAAGATCTGGTTGAGAGCCTGGCCACAGCCAGACCAGGCAAAGCAATCCTACCCGCACCAAAAAAGTAGAAGCCTCTTCAGCAGCCAGAAGGATGTTAGTAGGAATGCCCTGGCGGATTATTTGGTTTGCGCCAGTGATTTTGTAGGATGCTCTCTGTCCAAAGGAGTGAATCAATTCATCCCCTCAGGAATAAAACAGCTGGATAGATTCCCATCTGACAGCATGCTGGTTTGCTGCTCCTAATTCTAGTGGAACACATCCTAATCTACATTAAGAAGGATTTTATGGAAGATCCAAGTACGGTACATTAAGTGACCTTTGAACATATTGGCTAAAATCCTGTTGGCAGCTCTGCATGAGCAATGAGAAGGGCAGCGGCAGCAATAAATCAATCCAGATTAAAGGCTTCCTCCGGCAATTCTGGGATGCACAGGGCTTTATCGCCAGGGCCTCGACATCACTAAAGGAAAGCTTTTAATCAGCAGAGATTTGCTGCTGGTGGTGACATTATTCCCATTGTTTGTGTGTAGCTACGCCACAGGATTTTGATCATGATGTCATCAATGATTCTGTTACCCCAGCTCCCCAGATTTATTGGGATTAGGAATGGTTTGAGCAGAGGAAGCCTTACTCCCAAATGATGGATGTGATATTTCTCCCACTTCTACCAGCTGCCAGGGCTTTGGACATTCCTCCATTTATTATAGCAGGCAAAAGGGTGTAGAAGCAAGCAGTGTGTAGCTTGGCATGAGATCATTCACTTCTTGGTTGTGAGTTCAACCTCCAGCATTGTTAGGAACAATGAATCACTACTAATCAAACTACTAGACATGATACGAGGGTACACATAATGTCCGTCTGCCTCACAATTCATTGCTACAAGATGTCTGATCTGGCAAAGGTGACTCATGCCTTAGTTGCTTCTTGTTTGGATTACGGCAACACACTTTATGTGGGGCTGCCTTTGAAGAATATTCTTTCTTCATCTTGTTAAAATGCTGCAGTCAGACTACTGATTGGTTAGAGGCAGCATATAGCTTGCTTATAGCAATAGCTTCACTGTTTCCAAGCCCAATTCAAAGTGTTGGGTATATGACCTATAAAGCCCTGTGTGGTTTGAATCCAGGCATCTGAAGGTCTGTATCACTCCCATATTGTCCTTTTCAGTTTCTAAGATCTTCTGGGGAGGCCTTAAAGATTTGTTTGCTAAGAACACAAGGCAGGGTCTTCTCTGTGGTTGCCCTCAGGCTTTGAAATGCACAACCCAACTGGCCCCATTCCTCATGTCCTTCCATCATCAGGCAAAGACCTACCTTTTCAGACAGGCTTTTAAGCAATAGTAGAGTTTTTAGCTCTAATTAAAAAGGGGTCTGCAATGGCTTAGTGGTTAAGATGCTGAACTTGATGACTGGAATGTCAGCAGTTCGAAACCCGAGTGCTGCGCAATGGAGTGAGCTCCTGTCTCTGTCCCAGTTTCTGCCAACCTAGCAGTCTGAAAGCAAGAAATTGCAAGTAGATCAATGGATACCACTTTGGTGGGAAGGTAAACTGCATTCTGTGCACTTGGTGTCTAGTCATGCCTGCCACATGTCCACGGAAATGTCTGCACATGCAGACAATGCGGGCTCTTTGGCTATAAATGGAGATGAGCACCTAACCCTAGAGTCAGATATGACTGGCTTTTGAGCAAGGGTGACCTTTACCTTTACCTTTACCAAGTGACCCAGTAAAGGTATTACTCAACACTATTATTCCTCACTCTTATAAGACCAGTTGCCACTTAATGTGTATTGCAAGGAGTTGGAAACTTGATAGAGTTCTAAAAGTAGAGGAATGGTATAAAGAGATGTGGGATCTTGCATTGAATGACAAACTGACATGGAAGATGAATAAACATAAGGGGAAAATTAAAGAAAATAGATTTTGGAAAATTTGGCAACCTTTTGTGGAATACTCATTGAATGGAGAGCAGAGTGATAGCCTTGTACCAGATTATATATATTTTTGGAAATGGTAAAAAAGGCAATATCCCGAATACTCTTACAACTTGTAAATACACGGGGTGATTATTAGTGTTTATGTTATGTTTAATGTAATTGGATTTTCTTTGTATTTTCTTTCTTTTTAATTATGTGTTTTCTTTTCTGTATCTTCTTTCTTATGTAATGTTTGTATTTTTATATTCAATAAAATTTATTAAAAAAACAAACTCTGCACCATAAACAATCTTTGTAACTACTAGGTAAAGGTAAAGGTTTCCCTTGCTTGAAAGCCAGTTGTATCCGACTCTAGGGTGCAGTGCTCATCTCTGTTTCATAGCCGAAGAGCCAGCGCTGTCTGCTTCTGCAGACGTTTCCGTGGCCATGTGGCAGGCATGACTAGACACCGGAGCGCACGGAATGCTGTTACCTTCCCACCAAAGTGGTCCCTATTTATCTACTTGCAATTTCTTGCTTTCGAACTGCTAGGTTCTGCTTTAAAACTGGCAAGAACAACCTCCTTAATTACTCTTCTGACCCAATCGAAACACCAAAGTAGCTAACTGATCAATAAGAAGAATCAAACTTATAGGCTGAACCAATAAAAACTGATCAACCCAAAATTGAACGCTTGCCATCTGTCCCAGTTCCTGCCAACCTTCAAAAGCAAGAAATGTATGTGTGTCTATATATTCACCTGTTTTGTTACTGGTGGAAGGTAGAGGTTGTTAGGAAGCTGGACAATCCATTGTGATGTGAAAATATCTGAAAAAGCCAGAGCTGGGGAAATCTACCTTTTCTTTGGGCTGTGACTCCCACAGTCTACATCTCCGCTGCCCAAGCCCCCAGCCCCCGGCAGCATTGTAAGAAGCATTATAGTCCAAAACAGCAATTATCCCAACCTCTGGCTGCTCCACATGTTAAGCAGCTGCAGTCATATATGTTGGCAGATCCCCTTAAATCCAACCATAGGTGCTTGAAGATTCTGTTCAACGGATGCAGAGTTCACACTAGTTTCTTGGCTTGTTCAGTCTCTCCAGGAAAGGTGAAGCAATTGCCAATAACCCAGAGGGGAGGGAAAATGGACGGCGGGGTGGGGGGGTTGTCAGTGAGTGGAGAGGAGAGTCAACCAGCATTTTAGTTTGGCCCAGTCTCGTTTTTGGCTGAGGCTTTGCTGTCACGCGGCTGCCACTTCTGTAACAAAGCAGGCATCAGACAAAGCAGCTGGCTCCTTCCGCATGCCGGGTTGGCTTTTCCTTCGACTCTTTGGCAGCATAAACTGCTGGGCAGCCTTCCATATCCCTGTAGATCAGTCAGACAAACACAAGCTGTCCCCATGGCTTTTGCCCCCAAGCTGCTGCTGCTAAATCAACATCCTTTCTGTTGGATTTTGGCCCCGTTATGCTGCTGCTGCATATTAACTCCTGAACATCAAATTGGCGACGAAGGTAAGATGAAAAAATCTTACCTTTGTCGCCAATTTGATGTTCAGGAGTTAAGACGCAGCACCAGCATAACGGGGCCAAACACAACTTTATTTTGGGAACTGAACATGGAGAGCAGTGGCGCAGCATCGCCTTTATATACAATATTGGGAAAGATACATTCAGGCGGGAAACAATTGGTTTGGTTGTGAGAACAGTGGGGTGATCATGGAGTGACCCGATACTATGGAGCCTTTGCGCGTCTCGTGTAGAATAGGTGGGAACCCAGGTCCCGTGAGAGCTTGTTTCTGAGAAGAACATAAAATGGAGGATCACCCGATCCCAACAATAATTACAAACAGTTATAAGCATTACAGTCAGTTACATACACAACACTTTCCACCCCAGACACCAGAAGCATTGTGGCAGAGACACAAACCTTGACATTTGTTTTTGAATTTGGGGAGTGATGGGAGAGCTTGGCCTAGAACAGGGGTGCCCAAACTACATCCTGTGGGCCAGATCCGGGCCCCAACACCAATTCATCTGACCCGCACCGCCCCTGTTGCTTCCGGAAGTGGGTTAAAACATGCCCGTACAGGTGCATTTTACTCCCGCTTCCGGGAATGATGAGGGTGGTGCAGGCCAGATGAATTGGCATCGGGGACTGGATCCAGCCCACAGGCCATAGTGTGGGCACCCCTAATTTAAGCAGAGAAAATGGCAGCCTAAAATCTCATCCTGTTGCAAAACATATCTGTTGCAAAACAGATTGCAAAGCATGTTTTACTTCCGCTGGGAGGAACCACATGACCGGCCCGCTGAACCACATGACCAGCCCATTGAATCATGTGACTGGCCCATGGCCCAAAATGTTTGGGCATTCCTGCCCTAGAATCTTAGGGTGGGTGACCAGCTTGTAGACTTGTAGAGGAAGCAGGGTGCAGCAGAGAGGAATTGTCCAAAGGCTGCAAGAGATTGCTGATTATGTTTATTGCTATTTATTTGTTATGGTTACATCTCATCTCTTTTCAGGAGCCCAAGGTGATGTACACAGTTCTGTTCCTCTCCATGTTGTTCTCGCTACAACCTTGTGAGGGACATAAAATGAAGGGAACATATACAGTACTTGGAGCTTTTCATAGATGAATGAGGATTTGAACTATTCTCTACTGAGTCTTGGGGACTGCGGTGGCTCAAGTGGTTAAGATACTGACTGGAAGGCTGGCAGGTCGGCAGGTAAAAACTAGCGTACTGCACAACGCTGAGCTTGACAACCGGAATGTTGGCAGGTGAGCAGTTCGAGACCTGAGTGCTGCATGACAGAATGAGCTCCCGTCTCTGTCCCAGTTCCTGCCAATCTAGCAGTTCAAAAGCAAGAAATTGCAAGTAGGTAAATAGGTACTACTTCAGTGGGAAGGTAAACAGCATTCCATGCACTCCAGTGTATAAGCATGCCTGCCACATGTCCGCAGAAACATCTGCAGACGCCGACAGCGCTGGCTCTTTGGCCATAAACAGCCATGAGCACTGAACTCTAGAGTCGGATACGACTGGCTTTCGATCAAGGGTGACCATTACCTACTGAATCTTTCTCTCTCTCTCTTTCTCTCTCTCTCACACACACATACAAGACCTTGTTTCAGAGCATCTCTCTAGTTACATAAACTTTGTTGTTATTGTATGCTGTCAAGTCACTTTTGGGTGGCTCTCGTAGGCTTGACAGCATACAATAACAAAGTTTATGTAACTAGAGAGATGCTCTGAAACAAGGTCTTGTATGGGTCTGTGTGTATGAGAGAGAGAGAAAGAAAGAGATAAAGATTCAGTAGGTAAAGGTCACCTGTATACAATATGTGAGATATTTAAGGAGTAGTTTTACCAGGACTAGTAAAAGTAAACGTCTCCCTTGCTCGAAAGCCGGTTGTGTCCGACTCTAGAGTGGTGCTCATATCCATTCAGAATGTGTCACACAAACATTTCTGTGGTCATGTGGCAGGCATGACTAGACACTGGAGCATACAGAGTGCTGTTACCTTTCCCACGAAAGTGGTTCCTAGTTATCTACTTGCAATCTCTAGCTTTCGAACAGCTAGGTTGGCAGCAGTAATTTTACATAACCAGTAATTTTACATAGCTGAGCTGGAATTCAAATCTTGCCCTCATGAGTCCCTAACTCATCCATCTGCCTGCTGCACCATACTGACAGCCCCGCAGTTGCCTAATCTAGATAGAGAAAGCATCAGATTGCCCTGGGAACTTTGAAAAGTGCTAGTCATTAATGGGGGACAAAAGACATTAGTAGGCAATTGGTAACAGCAGAGGAGCCTTTGTTCAGAGGACTTGGAATGTGTCACTGGCTTGACAGGTTTCCAAGTAATTACCTCTATCCTCTGTTGAAGCCATAACATGGGAAGGTGTGATTCTTAGGATAACAGTCAGTGCCAGGTGTTTTTCTTGGTGTAATTATCACTTCTAATAATTATGTATTTGAATTTGCTCCTACTTTATAGTCTGTCTTTCACCTCTAACCATAAATACATATACCAGCACATATCAGAAACCCAGACACTTCATTCCATGTACATGAGAAGTTGGGCTGTTTGTACACAAAAGCTCATGCTATAAATTAAGTGTTGGCCTTTGGCTATTTTCATGCTATAGATTACAATCGACTGCCCAGTGGGTGGAACAGCTTCTCTGGCATCTTAAAGATTAAACCCCTGCCCCAGAGGGTTAAAAGGACGCCCGTAGCCATGGAGGACCCTCCCCACTTCTCCTCGTTGGGATGGGAAGCAGTCGCAGCTGCAAACACCCTTACCTCCCTCCTGGCCCTGCCCGGCCAGAGGGTTGAAAAAGACGTTAGGACTACCAGGGTCCCTTTGTGTTTTGTATTTGGGGGACAGACAGCCGCCCTATTTTACTGTACTGTACTGTATTGTATTGTAATGTTGCATTTATATTTTTGATGTTGTATTTTCATTGTACTATAGTGTTTGATTTGCTGTGAGCCGCCCTGATTCGGCGTGTGCTGAGTGGGAGGCATACAAATTGGATAAATGAAATGAAATGAAATAACACCAATTATTTTAGCATGAACTTTTACCGAATATAGTCTGGAAAGGCTCATGCTACAATCAAGCCTACTGCTAGACTGGGTGAAGCAGCTGCCTTAGGCAGCATATGGTAGGATTAGAAGAAAGGATGTTAACATATAGCAAGGTAGAAAGCTCTGTGAGTCACTCGGCCTCTCCTGTGTCCTAAAATCTTCCACTGCTCTTAGGAAGATGCCTTCCCATCAGTAATAAAAGTCCAATGTGCTATGCATTGCACCATGGAGCCACCTCCCAACAGTAATGTTGAAATAAGACTCATTTCCAACACTCTTCTTTGGTTTTGTTTTTCAAGGTAGAAGCTGGAGAGCAATGATCAAGATAAGGCAGAATTCCTATGAGATTTCTGGGTAGAAGCAATGTGTGTGTGAGGGGGACCCAGTAAATTAGAATGGTGATGTATACTTTTACCATTTACACACACACGCACACGCACACGCACACACATGCAAAATTGTGCACTAAATACAAGACCATATTTAGAAAAGCACCTGTGGAGTCAAAGGTTGACATTCATTGGCAGTGGGAAAGCTATCAACAACATCCTTGATACAGGGTATATAATGTCACTAGTTGTTTAGACGGTCTAAATAGAATGTTCTATACCAGGGCATGGGTTCCCAACCTAAGGCCCGTGGGCCGGATCTGGCCTGTGATGCCATTTCATGTGCCCCCCACCCCTCCAAGGGCATTCAAGAAACAAAATGACCACCCCCTTTGAAGCTGTTGCGACAAAATGGCCACCCCATCATGCAGGCAGGGCAAAATGCCTGTCCGGCCCTCAAAACTGACAGAGAGTGTGACCCGGCCCCTGGCCTCCCTGAAAAGGTTGATGACCCCTGTTCTATACAATCAATAAAGTAGGTAATGAACAAGGACTAAAAAAATGAATATTAAGAAATCCAAGCTTATGGAAATCAGTAAAAAGCATACAGCCTGAGTAATTAAATTAAAAGATCCAAACTAAAAGTATGGCAAGTGCCGGCAAAAATAAGCATATTAGTATTTTATCAAAGGAACAATACAATCATAGCCACACACTATGAATTCACATAGATATGGCCTAAATTAGCTTAGAAAATGCAAATCGGTGTTACATATTAGTTTTTACCCATATGGCACGGAATCATGGATTTTAAAACAGGATACTACAAAAAATTAAAGGCATTTGCAATGTAGATTTATAACAGGAAACTAAGAATTACTTGTATCAAAAGCAGGAAAGAGACGTGCTCATTGGCTAAAGAACTTGAGAGACTGGTTTGGATGCAGCACAACATAATTATTTAGAACTTCCACATGCCAAGTCAAAAGCCAGAGTAAATCCCATTCTTCAATAGGGGAGGAACAACCAGAGAACAAATGTTGGGCTGGGACTAGCGCTGCCCTACCTATGTGCTTGCTTCGTTAGGTATGTGATACCTGTTCATCCCATACAATTGCAAAAGTTTTGCCTAATAGTACTGGAGGTCTTGACTACACTTCCCCCTATCTGCATTAGGGATGGAGATAGAGCTCTTTTCCGTTTAGAATTATACATAACTGTGTCGATCCATTAGAAAAAGAAATCTAGAAGTTACGGTATGATTATACCTTTCTTCTGACAAACCAAAAAGCCATAAAGATTAATGAGCCAGCTTCAAGTTCTCCAGAACTTTTCTCCAAGATGGATTCTAAGAATCTTCTGGTTCTAAGGAGATTCTGTGTGATGTGGTTTGTCTATTGCATTGTCCCACTTTGCCATGGCAGGATAGTGGATTTTCCATGTGCCTCCTCAGCAGCGGAGGGCCTGGAAATAGTCTTTCCAAGCTATGTGTGGTGTAAGAAATTGGGTAAAAGTTGACAACTGTTGCAGCTGCATTTTGCTACCTGGCCAGCAGGGGTTTCCAACCTTTTCAAGATGGAGGCCGGGTCACACCCTCTCAGTCAGCTTCGAGGGCTGGACGGCCATTTTGCCCTGCCTGCACGATGGGGCGGCCATTTTTTCCCAACAGCTTCAAAGGGGTGGTCATTTTGTTTCTCATATGCCCTTGGAAGGGTGGGGGGCCACATAAAATGGTGACATGGGCCGGCCCTGGCCCACAGGCCTTAGGTTGGGAATCCCTGATCTAAAAGGTGGGATGCTGTAGAACAGAGTTATTAGTCCTGTTAATCTGTTAAGAGCCCTGGTGGCACAGTGGTTAAACTGGTCTACTGCAGCCAAAATGATTTGAATTTGATTCTGACAAGGGGATCAAGGTTGACTCAGTCTTCCATCCTTCTGAGGTTGGTAAAATGAGGACCCAGCATGTTGAGGGCAAAAATGCTAATTAACTTGTGAAGCGCCCAAAGAGTGCGCTATGCCGTATTTGCTGGCGAATAAGATCCACTCCCCACTTAAAATACACTGGAAAATTGAGTGCATCTTGTACTGTATATAGTGGCCTATAGTAGGCTATTTTGGTAATAACAGGGTGCATTTTATACTCTGATGTGTCTTACTCGCCAGCAAATATGGTAAGTATAATGGCTGTACAGTACATGTAATGGCTATTTTATTGTGTCTAACAGGCAGACTTTTTTTTTAGTATGCTGCATCCTCCCTGCCCTACAGCCATGTATGAAAATAGCAAAGTTGTAGGAAAGCTTTTCCAAAATTGTACACCATATCTCACACTTTTTGCTATAATTTAACTGGCTGGGGTGGGGGTAGTTTTTAGCATTTTTAATGGTTCTTTAATGTTTAAGGTGGGTAATTTTATGTATTGAAGATCTTGATGTTGTGAGCCTCCCAGAGTCGCTTGCCGAGTGGGTGGCAATACAAATTTAAATATCTCTATATATAAAACAGAAGTGAGGTCTTGTATGTCCTCAGTGGGCTCACACACCTCTGAATGGATGTTGCCAGGACTTGCCACATGCCTACCTTGGCCTTTGGAGAGGTACATTGGGCGGTTGGGGGGAGAATCACGAGCCCCATTGGGGGTATATGCCCCTAAATTGATCTGCAAAGGGAAGTATACTCGATAGGAGGGTGTGTGTGTGTCCCAGTGTGTGTGTCCCAATGTACCTCTCCAAAGGCCATGGTAGGCATGTCATAGCCCCAGGTAGGTCACCTAATGGTGACATCATCATGATGTAATTGAGCTGGCTAATGTCACAGTCCCAGGTAGAGATGCAAAGGGAACACATGTATGGGAAGGATAAGGGCGGACCGTTGATGGAGAAGTGGGACTGGTGAGGGAAGAGAGAGGCGGAGGAAGGGATGTCACAGTCCCAGGTAGGGACAGGTGAGGGAGGCAGAGAGGAGATGGGTGAGGGAGGAGAGAGACAGAGGCATACCTGCCAAGTGCAGCTCCGGAGATTACAGGACCTGCGCAGAACATTTCTGCGCAGGTCTGTTCTACCCATGCATAAAAGCCTTCTACTCATGCGTAGAAGCGACCTACACAGAAACGTTCTGAGCAGGTCGCTTCTAGGAATGCGTAGAAGGCTTTTACGCATGTTTAGAAGGCTTTTACTCATGCATAGAATGGACCTGCGCAGAACCGTTCTGTGCAGGTCACTTCTCCGCATGTGTAGAAGGCTTCTACGCATCCCTTTCTGCACAGAAGCCTTCTACGCATGCGTAGAAGCGTTCTACACATGCGTAGAAGGGTTCTACGTTCTATGCGTAGAAGGGTTCTACGCCTGTGTAGAAGGGTTCTACACATGCGTAGAAAGGACCTGCGCAGAAGACCTTTTCCCCCGCTGCCAAATTACGGGGTAGCGGCAGCTCCGGGCGGGAAATGGAAAAAATCGGCGCAGAATTACGGGGTAATCCCAGCCAATACGGGGAACTTGACAGGTACGGACAGAGGAAGGGAGGCAGGAGTGACCCACATACACCCCGTGAGGTTTCCATGGGAAAGGTTGGCCTACGGTTAAAAAAAAACTGGGCAAGGCTGGGTAATTGGCTAGCAAATAAATAAATAAATAACAGCTCCAAAAGCAAGGAGAAAAATATTTACTGGGGGGGTGAGTAAGTGGGAAGTCGTGAGGCAGGTTTCGGTGGTGGCAGCTGCTACTCAAAGTATATTTAATTAATTTAATTAATTTAATTTATTCAATTTCTATGCCGCCCACTCAGCCTATGCCGACTCAGGGCGGCTTACGATAATCACAGCATAAAACAACAATATGACAGATAAAACATAAGAAAAAATACAAAGCCATTAAACAACATTAAAAACGCTATCATCATAAAACATTAAAAACCACCACCACCACCACCACCACCCATAAAAGGGTGCTAGAAAGTGAGAGGGGGAGGATTCTGCTGATTTATACCAGCCAACCGGCGGGGTCACACTTCCATCAGCACCCCACACTTGCCCCGCCAGCCAGGTTTTAAGTCCTTTCCTGGAGGGCAGCAATTCGTCTGGAGTCGTAACTCTGTTGGCAGGAAATTCCAAAGGGCTGGTACAGACACAGAGAAGGTCCTTCTTCTTGTGCTAGAGAGACAAGCCCCTCTAGCTGGTGGTACGATTAGAGAGCCCCTCCGGTCTGTATATCAAAGTATACATTTTCCCCTGGAAACAGGGGAAATGCCAATGGCATGAATTTGTTTAAGGTGGATCTCAGCTTGCCATGAAGTGAACCACACAGTATGATCATGGAGCCATCTCCTGGAGCATGCATGAAATGAGACATGCAGAATTTGACACCAGAACTGCAGCCTTGAGGATATTAACAAGGTGCCTTTTCACAGCCAGTCCATCTGGCATGGCCTCTTCCGCCTCCATGGCCATTGGGAATCAGAATAGTGAAGTGGTTTTTCCTCCACTCATTTTGCTTTTGGGCCCAATATGACGGTTTCCAGTGGCATTTCCTCCACGCAGGGGGACCATCACCCCACCTAAAGGGGCTCATCTGCCCATAGCCATTGGCCCCTTTAGGGAGTCAGGTTTTTTACCGCCACCCAACACTCGGAGTTGAGTCGCTGACTGTACGGTCTATTCCATTGTCGTAGAGGGATGTCTAGCCAGGCAATACAGGCAGGTTTATTAGCATTTAAATCCACCCACCCCACACAAACACAGAGAGACCCACACAAGAAAGGCCCAGCTAGAAGAATGAGAGGGTGTTAAAAAATTCACAGCTAGCTTCCTTTGGTAATTGTGCCCCCCCCCCACTCCAAAAAAAAAAAAGTTCATAGAGAAGCTTCTCCTCTCTAGCACCTCACACAGGTTGTGCAACACTTAACACTTGATGCTGGTGTGTGACCTATGTATGTCACTGTCACTTGCCATCAAAGTAACTTCTAGCTTGTGAGCCAGACAGGGTTTTCAAGGTTAGCAAGATGTTCTAGGAATTGTTACCATTGTTAGGCTGACACTCGATCCACTAAACCACAGTGGTTGATGCAGAGCAATACATCACATCCTGTTGCAGAGATGTTCCTGGCCGGAGTGGGATACTTGTGGAAATGTTACCTTTTCATAAACTGTCCAACTCTTTGCTTCCAAGGTTTTGTTTTGTTTTTGAAATTTTCATGGATTTTCCAGTGAAATGGAAGGGCAGAATCCAGACACAGTAAACCACCTTTAAAGCCTGTTGCCTTCAACCGTAGCTGGGTGCACATGCCCACATTTCTCTTGGTGATGCCAACAAGTCTTAGAAATGATCTTACTTTGGTTGGGTGTTGCAGGTTTCCTTTGCAATGTATCATCAAATAAAAGCAAAAAGGGGTGGTGGGTGGGGTGGCAAAGACCTCTCCTTCTTTCGTGTCCTGATCAAACTCTGGACTGCCAAAATGAAGCCACTTTATTGGCTTTGTCGTTGCCCAAACTTCATCAGTGCATGTTTCTGGTAGTAACCAGCAGACCAGCAAATTAGCCGGATTCTGTATATCTCCACATTTGCACCGTGTGTTGTTGTCCACCAAGAGCACCCACTTGAGCATGTTTGTCTTGCATTTAGGGACTCTTAGCTTCAGCCTATTCAGGGTCCTCCAAGTGACATAGGGGAGGTTGAAAAGTCTTGTGACAACTTGAATTTGCTCCAGCATTAGATTTTTTTTTTTGGATTACAAGCTACTTCCTTAGTTGTGACTTAGACTGCAATTGTACACCTCACCAAGCACAAAGGGCTGGTCTCTGAATGAACACATACAGCCTTATGCTTCACATCCTCATGAAAGTATTTCAACATTGGCCTTACAGCTTCTGTAGAACTTGCAGGCCAACCCAATGTTTTATAGAGCAAGCTGGTATATGCCAAGTTCCCACTGTGATCGTTGGGGATGGATCTCAAGTATGCGTGCACAGGGTTACTGTCTTAATTCTTAGAAGCCTTGCAATGTTATGTGTGCGTGCGTGTGTCCTCCATGCCACTCACTTAACCTAGGACTTAACTCTAAGGGCCAAACAAGGAATCTAAATTGCTGGGTAGTAAACAATGCTTTAGAAGGAAGAGGCCCTTAAGTTACTCCAGCCACTGCTGCCTTCCAGGGAAAAAGGTGTTTCCTGTGATTCTGCCAAGGCAGGACTTTTTGTCTCCAGGAACTGGTCTGGAATGGAGGGAGGTATGCTGTATGTATAACACGGCTGTTTATTCCAGCCATTGTGTAGAAGCTGCGTACGTCTGAGCAATAAAAATTGATGCATGGAATGGAAGTCATGGACAAAGAAGCACTGTTCTCCTTGCTGGAAAGATGAAAACTTAGGGTCATTGAGTGCAGCTGAATAGTGAGAGCTAAGAGACTGGTGTGTATGTGTGTGGGGTGTGTGCCTCTCGTTGTATCACATTATTTAATGTAGGAAAGTCAGGGTGCTGCACGACTGATCTTGGGGGACATGAAAGGAGCCTCATTCGGGCGTCTCCTGAGTGGAGTTTCTCCAGCAAAAATCCTTTGAACCCAGAATAATTTCTGACACAAAATGTATTTAACTGCAGGGTCACTAACACAAGATGGGATGAGGACCATCAGGCTTTCAAATGAGATTGGACAATGGGGCTGAGACAGGGCTGTAGCCAGAGGGAGCCCAGGGGGGCAAAAACCCTCCTGAGCTAACAGCCCAACTCCCCACCCACCCAGGGATGCCAATGTTATAAATGTGTGTGTGACATTGTTGCCCCTCTTGGGGGAAAATTCACCACCCCACCCCCAAAAATCTAGAATCCTGGCTACAGCCCTTGGCTGAGACTGCATCAGGGGCTATTAGTCAAGATGGAGATGCATTATTTCATGGTTTCAGAGGAAGTACGTTTCACAGAACCCATTGCAACAAAGGGAGAGAGAGTGGCTCTTCCCATGCCCTTTCTGCGGCTTTTTTCTGTAGGAATAGGAATCTAGTTGACCAATGGCCAATATTGGAAACAAGATTGTGGCTTGGGGGGGAGGGACCTTTGAGATAAGAGTTGATTTGAACGACTAAGGAGGAAGAGCCATTCTAACCTCACTTCCCTGTCTGAACACCTTCTTCACACAGAAAGCAACAATCTGGGGAGGAAAACTTTGACTATACACAGAAATGTTGACTGGCGGCAATCTTTTGTCTATCAAGACTGGAGAGCCATTGCAGTCCACACTACCGGAGGCAGAACCTGAAACACTCCATCTCTGAACTTGAGACTGCAGCCACCATGTTGAAATTTACTTTCAACAGAAGAATTTGATGTGCGCATCTGCCCGTGTTTGTCAGAATGTCCATGGTTTGCCTGCAACATCCACAGTGCTGTGGTTTTCAACCTGATAAAATTGAGTCAGCTTACTTTGTGTTTTTTAATTGGTGTACTAAAAGTATAACTCACCCTTGCCTTAGGGTTGTGTACAAAGGGCAGCATGGCTTTATGTCTTTTTAATTTTATGCACGAGCAGGAACCGAGCAGGGTTTCCTTTTTGGACAGACACATTTTAGGCATACCTGTCAACCGCGGCTCCGGCGAATCCGGGACCTGCACGGACCGGGTTTGCGCAGGTCGCGTTGTACGCATGCGCGTGGAGGGCTACGCCTCTTGCGTAGCCTTCTATGCACGTGGCGTAGCCTTCTGCGCATGCGTGGAAGGGAGCTACGGAAGTGTAGAGCCCTTCCACGCATGCGTGCAACGTGACCTGCGCAGATGGGCTGCGCAGTGCCTTCTTTACCCCGCTGCTGAAATCCGGGGTTTCGGCAGCACGGAGCGGGAAAGGGCAAAAATTGACGCTGAAAACCGGGAAATCCCGGCCAATCCGGGAAGGTTGACAGGTATGATTTTAGGTGAGTGCAACAACAGACAGGGGGTAGATATGTAGAAGCGCTGAGTCAGTTTTCCCATTAGCAGTTCCATATGCAAATCTCAAGTCTCAATTTCTTTTTTTTAAAAAAAAAATAATTTACAAAAAAAAAATCTTACTTCAGCTTCACGGATAAGAACAAGGTTGCCCTCTAGCGACAGGCCCTGAATGGAAGGTCAGAGTCTTCCCTTCCAGGGTATGGTAGAGTTAATGCCTCGTCTTAAAATTTCTCTCTGCATGGAATATTAGATGCCTTTTCTGCATGCAAAAATGGGCTATTGTGGCGGACTGTAGCCCAGTTTCTTCTGAAGAAGAGAGCTATAAGATCATCAAAGCTTAGGCCAAACGAAGGGGATGCATTTGTGATAGCTCGTTTGGAAATGTACAAGTTAATTTTTATGGTGCTATAACGTTTTTGTTTTCTTTTTCAATTTCGTTTTGCTTGGACAGGCCAAATAAAACATGCCATGTTAGTTTTAGTATGTTAGATTAAAGATGCTACAAAAGACTTTCCCTGCAAGTGGAAAAAGTATCTTCTCATTCAAAAACCTGATAGTTTGGCCATTGTTTTGGGGAAAGTACAGCCAACACACACATATACACAACTCCTATACACCAGCAGTATTTTAATGATTGCATTATAGTAATTGTAATAATAAACTCTCCAATGATGATACATTCCAATTCCAAAGAAGGGCAAATCCAAAGAATGTTCAACCTATCAAACAACTGGGCTCATTTCACATGCTAGCAAGGTCATGCTCAAGATCCTACAAGCTAGGCTCCAACAGTATGTGGACCGAGAACTTCCAGAAGTATAAGTTGGGTTCCGAAGAGGCAAGGGAACTAGAGACCAAATTGCCAACATTCGCTAGATCATGGAGAAAGCAAGAGAGTACAATGGTACCTTGCGTAAAGAGCATAATGTGTTCCATGGAATTGCTTTTTAAGCAAGTTTGCTCTTTAAGCGAAAAGCCACTGTAAGTGACCAATTGTGACTTCTAGTGTGGAGGATTGGGAACCCCGATTTAGTTGTTAAGCGAGTTTTTGGTTGGTTTTAGTTGTTAAGCGAGGCGACCATTCAGAGAAAATTCTGCTCTTTAAGCGAGTTAGTCTCTAAGCGAGGTGCTCTTTATGCAAGGTTTTACTGTACCAGAAAAACGTCTACTTCTGATTCATTGACTACACCAAAGCCTTTGATTGTGTGGGTCACAATAAACTGGTAAACTGTGGATGGGAGTTCCAGACCACCTCACCTGTCTTCTGATAAATCTGTATGTGGGTCAAGCAGCAACAGTTAGGGCTGAATACAGAACAACTGATTGGTTTAGAATAGGAAAAGGAGTAAGCTAAAGGAGCAAGGTTCCCTTGCTCAAAAGCCAGTCATATCCGACTCTAGGGTTCAGTGCTCATCTCTGTTTCAAAGCCGAAGAACCAGCGCTGTCTGCTTCTGCAGACATTTCCATGGTCGTGTGGCGGGCATGACTAAACACCAGAGCGCACGGAACACTGTTACCTTCCCACCAAAGTGGTCCCTATTTATCTACTTGTAATTTCTTGCTTTCGAACTGATAGGTTGGCAGGAGCTGGGACAAAGACGGGAGCTCATTCCGTCCTGCAGTACTCAGGAATCAAACTGCTGACTTTCTACCTCCCAGTCAGTGTCATAGCCACTTGAGCCACTCCAGTCCCTAAAGAAGGAGCAAAATGATCTCTAAATTACAGCAGTAGTGTAATGTAATATAAAGTTTTATCTTTACTATTGAAAAAGGAATTAATTACAAATAATTAGTTACTGGTGGCAAGTTACTTCAAAGAATTGAGGGGGGAACCCTTCCCAAATGTTCACATTTTCCTGAGTTCCTTGGAGGAAGGTCCAATAATAGACACAATCTCTCTCTCTATATATATATATATATAAAAAGAGGGGAGGCCTCAATGGGCTCACACACCTCTGAACGAATGTTGCCAGGACTTGCCACACACCTACCTTGGCCTTTGGAGAGGTACAACGGGGGAGGGGCACAAACCCCATGGGGTGTATGCCCCTAAATTGATCTGCAAAGGTAAGTATACTCGATAGGAAGGTGTGTGTGTGCCCCAGTGTGTGTCCCAGTGTACCTCTCCAAAGGTAGGCCACATGATTGTGACATCATCGTGATGTAATTGAGCTGGCTAATGTCACAGTCCGAGATAGGGATGCAAAGGGGACACATGTATGGGAAGGATATGGGCGGACTGTCGGCGGCCAGGTAATCGGCTAGTTGATTAATAGGGAACAAAACAAGAGAAGTTAAACTGCATCACATAAATAAAAACCCCCAAAGGCTGCAACTGTTTATAAAAAAACATATACAGAGAGATGTTCAGGATTACCTCTGAACAGAAAGTGACTTAATTTCAAGTAAGCAAGCAAACAGGGGTCGCTGGCTCTGTCGTTCCACACAAATTGAATGGCAAACAGAATGGGGCGGCTGCTCTCCAAGACTGTTCAGTTGGAGCCAGGACCTCTTTTTATCAAGGGAATCTTGAAAGCATCCAAATGTGGTATTTGAGCATCAACAGCTGACAGAATATTTTGGAACTAACCAAGCTTCCTGCTTCTGCATTTCAAAGGACTTGATTCATGGGGAGAGGGAAAGGAGGGGGGGGGCGTGATTCCATTGTCTATAGATGCCCCTGTGACTGTGAGAAGCCTAATTGGTTGTTTTCCAAGGGTGCGTTATCAAGAGCAGTTATTTCCCTGATGATGCTGTTTGGTTCTTGTGCGATTTCCGGGCTTGGATTCCCTTGTGTCCATCTTTGAATCCTCCCTGGTCAATGTTCCCATCCACTCTTCTGCCTCCCATGCTGGATTTGCCTGGGTTCATTTCCGTTTGCTTGGCTTCCACTCTCAACATTCCTGCCAAAATGATCCGGTGTCTACTGCATCTTCAGTCCAGGCCTAACTTTTTCCTTGTGTACGCTGATGTTTGGGGCTGGGACTTGGAGGAGACTTGCATGCGGTCGTGTCATGTGGCTGTCTCAGCTTTAAATTGGAAAAATTGTTCGCTGTACCCCCTCCCCTCCTCACCCTTTGCAAATAAACATGCATAACTCAGCGTTGGACTGCCATTTAACAGGGGTGAAGTCATTTATTACTTTTAAGCTGGTGGAAAAGCAGCCTTTTGAAAGGTTGCGTAGGGCAACGTATAATAAACGTCTCTTTTTTATCTTAAGACTGCCCGTGTTAATATGCAGTTGCTATTTTTTGCCATCCCATTTCCCCCTGATCCCATTTCCCCCAAATATGCAAAAAGAGGCTAGAGATTTTGTAAGGCTAGAGAAAGTAGGCTGCAATCCAAAAAGTCTCATCAGGCAATTTTTTTCCCCCCTCAAAAGAAGGTTGAATTCTTAACTTCCCCCACCCTGTTCCCATTATGTTCCCTGATGGAGGCTTAAGGTCTTTCACATTCCTCTAGCAAAGTGATGCAATGAAACACATTACTTTATCACCTTTGCTGTTCTTTCAGTAAGCCTTTCTCTTCAGACAAACTTTCTCTCAATGACTAGCTGTCTTAAGAGGCTAGGGCAGGGGTTCTCAACCTACGGCGTAGGGGCGGAGCATCCCATGACACCATTTCATGTGGCCACCACCACCTCCGCCACACCCGGATATGCCATGTGTGGCAGGCAGAGCAAAATGGCCGTCCAGTACCCAAAGCTGTCTGAGGGAGTGTGACCTGACCCTCATCTTGAAAAGGTTGAGAACTCCTGGGCTAGGGGATTTTCTTAAAATGAGATTTGCTTCCACCTTGTTACTGTTAAATGCACTGTGTGTTTCCTATTGTTTTATGCACTGTTTTTAATATATGTGTTTAATTATTTACAGCATCAGCTAATGAAATTAAGTAGTGCTTAAAATCTATTTATCGAGCATGATAGCGACCATACCTGTCAAGTATCCCGGATTGACTGGGAAGTCCCGTATTTTGGCGCACGTTCCTCCCCTTTCCTGGTGCCATCCTGTATTTAGAACAGCGGGGAAAGGGGTTACTGCTCGCATGCGCAGAACCCATCTGTGCATGCACAAACATGTTCTGTGCATGCACAAAAGGGTTTGGCACATGCGCAATGGAGTTTTTCCTGCGCATGCACACCCGGGCCGGAGCAGTTCCCGTATTTTCCAGAGCGGCACTTGACGGGTATGGTAGCGACTCTGGGGAGCTAACACAGGCTCAAATATAAGTACAGTATTACACAAACAACACACATGGATTAATAAAACCAAGAACTTTATCACTTCAGCCAATGAACTCTGGCATAATGTGGGATCCGCACACACAATTGGCATAACTGGCTCTGACAGAACCCCGGTAATGGGTGATCACATCGTTACCAGGGGTTCCTGAGGGGACAGAAATTGGGGGAGCAGAATATTAGATAGAGTTTAATTCACCAATAGCTGATCTGACAAGCAGCCCGAACAATAGAGAGCTAATGACTAACACACTAGGCACGTAATAGGTAATCTTGCGTCTGCGGATTCCTTTAAGCCCTAGAGCCAATACTAGCCACTTGTTTACCCCGGATAACATAGAACAATGCATTTCCCCTGCCGTTAATTAAGTTAGTTAATTAACTTCCCCTGTAGACTTCCCCAATTAACTTGTGTAAACATAATGTGTGAAGCCTGCCAGTATGACGGATCGCTATGCTTTTACATGCAGCCTGAACATGATAAATACTCATGATTTGTCATCATTAAACCACTGGTCTTCACTCCATCTTGCCTCGTGTGTTGTTACTTGACCAGTCTCCTCTGGGACCCAACAGCCACTTTGCGGTTCCAATCCAGCTTGCGCAACCCGCTTCGTGGCCCAGATCCAACATATGGTGACCCCGACATGATCTACTCATGAGTAAGCGATCTTCTCGGTCCGGTTCTATGCCAGAACCGTGTCCAAATCATTCCGGAGGACAGCACGGCAGCCCCGGTCGGAAAGCCATCCGATCTGAGTGACAGCTATGCTACGAGGCATTCCAGAGAAGCAGAGCATGCTCCAAAGCTCTGAGGCATCTTGCTCAGCGGAAACGCGTTCTGCTCAGGGTCGGCTGTGAAACCCTGACTTTGCAGAGGCCGCCGAGGGCCTGTGGCCGCAGTCCACGTTCCGAGTCCTTCCCAGAGGTTTGTCATGCCAGACCTGTTACCTAAACTCAGATGCATCACTTCGTCCCGAGGAGGAAAACTTCAAAGGACCAGCAGGTAATATGGGGACTTGTCCTCAGCGACAACGTCCGACCGCTAACTAGAGAACTCACTTAATGGAGTTCAAGGCCCTGGCCAGGGTATACCATACATGCATTCACAGTTCCCAGTTAGCGGATCTTTTGGTGTACTTGGGGGGAAATTGTCTGTTTTATCCAGAAACAGGCATGCTTAACCTCCAACTTTGGGATAGGATAGGAGCCTGCATTCAGCAAGCACCTAGAACTCCAGCCAGCATAATCAGCACGTGGAGCAAATGTAGAAAGCTCTTAGCAGAGGTAGACCCAGTCCAGATAGAGGCCCAGGAACCCCCAGTGCAGTCAGAGCCACCAGCCCCAATGGCTCTCTATCCGTCATTTCAGCTCAAGCAGGGCAGTGTAGGGAGCTTTCTCTCAGTGATAGCTGCAGACGTCACTGAAGGAATGCATGGCATGAGAAGCGCTGGCACTTCTCTGGCAGTTAAAAGTTCCAAGTAGTACCAAGTACCAAGTAGTAGTAAAAGTACCAAGAGTTCCATCCAGCGCATGGTTGAGGAAGAAACCAGTAAAGGTGAGTTGCCAGCAGAAGAGCTAGCTGATCTTAGGCTGATATGCCCAGTCCACATAGAGGTAGATGCCCTCATGGGTAAGCAGCAGATAACCCATTCGCCAGTTCCATATAAGCTGCTCACAGAGACAGGACTCCAGAGTCGCTTCACCAGGGGCACGCTTCAGCAAGTGTGTGAAACCATGATGCCCATTCCATACGACTGGAAAGCCATCATGAGAATGATGCTCAACCCCAGCCAGTATTTGCTATGGGACAGTGAGTATCGTCTTGAAGCGCAGGCAAGGGCTGCAAGGATGGGAGGAGCAATAATCCCTGACCAGCTATATGGGTCAGGACAGTTCGAACCCGTCGATGCACAAATCACCTTGCCTCTCGCCACACTTCATTTGGCGGCTGAGACACCCTTCAGGGTTTATCTCAAGGTCCCGGCAGCTGGCAAAGCAGCCAAGAATTACACAGCAGTCAAACAGGGTGCCCAGGAGTCCTACATGGACTTTATCAATAGACTGGAGGAAGCAGTCAGTAGACAGATTGACAATGAGCAAGCTCAACAGGAGCTCATGATGAAGCTGGCGAAAGACAACGCCAACCTTGACTGCCGTAAGATCTTGCAGTCACTAGGCAGTCGTCCCGATCTGACTCTCACGGACATGATTAGGCCTTGTGCCGATGTTGGTACAGATTCCTACAAAATGGGTCTGTTAGCAGCGGCGGTGCAAGGCGGTAGGAAGCCCAAAAACAGGACCAAAGGAGCATGTCACAATTGTGGCAAGATCGGTCATTTTGCTAGAGAATGCCGACACACCAAGGGCAGCGGCCAAAATGCCGGCCGGCCCAAGGCTCCGACCACCCCATGTCCACGATGCAATAAAGGCTTCCACTGGGCCAGGAACTGCCCGAATGCGGGAAACCGGAACGCGGGCTTGGCTCTGGCCCCGGTCCAAACAGAGACCTCAGTCGCTCTGGGAGAGCCAGAGCTGGATTAAATTCCGGTCACATCCCCTGCATTCCGGAGGCGCAGGCCAGACCTAAAGGCAGTATGGGACTAGATTTGACTTGCCAGTCAGAAGTCACATGTGACTTGCCAGGCACAGTCTATCTGGTCAATTCCCAGTACATGGGACCCCTGCCTAAAGGCTATATAGGTTTAGTTTTGCCCCGTGGCATCGCAGGAACGCGAGGAATTCTAGTAATTCCGGGAGTAATTGACTCCAATTTTTTAGGTGTACTCCAGGTTCAACTCTGGACACACCTACCCCAAACCATTCACAAGGGAGACACGTTAGCACAACTGATCATGGTTCCTTGTCACTCGCCAGCAGGCAGTCAGGAAAGGCTCAGGGACAGCTCAGAGTCCGGGTCGGAAGACCGCTCGAGCGCAAAAGGGGCAGTACAAGGATACCAGGTCTTAGCGGCAGTGGAAACCAACAAAGAGTGGAAGCGGCAGCCAGTATTCGTTATTAAGAAAAAGTCAGGGAAGTGGCGACTCCTTCATGATCTAAGAGAGATCAATAAATGTATCCAGCCAATGGGTCCGCTTCAGTGCGGCATCCCAAATCCGAACATGATCCCCGAGGGTTGGGAGATCTTGGTCGTAGACTTAAAAGACTGTTTTTATACCATTCCCTTAGATGCTAGGGATCGGGAAAGGTTCGCTTTTACAGTGCCAGTCGTGAACCACAGAGAGCCCATGCAACGTTACGCATGGAAATATTTGCCACAGGGGATGCTCAACTCGCCCACCCTGTGCCAAATTTACATTCACAATGCACTGGAAAAGTTCCGAAAACTTCACCCCACAGTCTTAGTGTGTCATTTCATGGATGACATCCTGGTCGCAGCGCCGCAACTTGGCAGCGAAATGTTTAAAGACCTCCAGACCACTCTGGGGGGGGAAAGGGTTACTCATTGCCCTGGAGAAAGTTCAGAGAACCGAGCCATTTTCATACTTGGGCCATCAGCTTCTCCGTTCTTTCGCAGCACCAGTTTTGCCACAGATCAACTTAAAGGATTCTGTCACCCTTGTAGAATTGCAACAGATTCTGGGGAATATTAATTGGCTCAGACCGTATTTCAGACTAGATACGGACCTTCTAAAGCTGCTCTTCTCGTTGTTAATGCTAGGTAAGCAGCCAGCAGACCGGATACACATTCCTCAAGAGGCTCGTTTGACTCTCGAAAAGGTCAACCAAGTTCTCAGCCAGAGATGGGTGGACAGGATTAGTCAGGGGCCATACGCTCCTGTTCTAAACCTGTACATAGTCCGGACAGGATCCATGTTCACCGGAGCTCTAGGGGTAGACTCCGAGTGGGGGGGCGAGTATCGTGGAATGGGTGTATTTACCACACACCTCTTCCCGAAACATCGTTCCTCCACAGGAACTGGTCTTCACGGTGATTTACCTAGGAAGGATGAGAGCAAGGGATATCTGAGGGCACGATTTAGCAAAAATTGTGGTCCCATTCACAAAAGAACAGATTCAGCAGCTAATGCAGCTCGGTGACTCACTTCCGATTGCATTGGAAGGATTCACTGGATGTTCAGCATACCATTTGCCGAAAGACCCCAGACTCGTCTCGCTTCAAACGCAGACAGTCAGTTTGTGTGAATTAATGTCCCTGGTTCCACTTCAGGGGGCTAGGACAGTTTTCACTGATGGGGGTTATACATATGGTGTTCTTACTTGGCAAGAGGGCCAGGCTTGGCGCACGCTTCTAACTCTTCCGCAGAAATCCGCGCAGCGGGCAGAATTGGCAGCAGTGAACCTCGCCTTGTGCACCTTTGCCAAGGAACACTTGAACATAATAACTGACAGTCAGTATGTGAGGAACTTGCTTCACAGTCTACCGGGAGCGTACATCACTCCCGCGATAGACAAAAACTTGTTGAGTCTTTTCCTCATGACTCAATTTCATTTGTGGAACTGCACCGAAGCGCTCTATATTGCCCACATCAGAACTCACCAGGATTTGCCTGGTCCGATTTCCATGGGCAATAGTAGAGCGGCTGCGGCTGCGGCTGCGGCTGCGAAGGAAATTCAGCAACGGTCAGTCTTGGGAGTCTTCATGACTCCAATTCAAAGTCATGCATTTTCCCATCAAAATGCCAAAGCACTTGCACGACAGTTCAACCTACCACTTTCCCAAGCCCAGGGTATAGTCCGTTCCTGTCCACATTGTGCAGGGGCAGTAGGGGGGCCCTCGTGGGGGATCAACCCACGAGGGACAGAGGCCAACCAGGTGTGGCAGATGGATGTCATACACATTCCGCAGTTTGGCAGATGGCAGTACATGCACGTTTGCATAGACACGTTTTCACAGTTCGTTTGGGCTACAGCACAGAAGGGAGAAACAGCTTTCCATGTGGAGCAGCATCTCCTTTCCTGCTTCATGGCCATGGGCAAACCACGGCACGTGAAGACCGATAACGGTCCGGCTTATAGCTCCAGGCAGCTGGCCACCTTCATGGCCACCTAAGACATTAAGCATACCTTTGGCATTCCGTACGATCTGCAAGGGCAAGCAATTGTGGAACGGGTTAATCGGATGCTTAAGTCCTACATTGACAAACAAACAGAAAGGGGGGAACTAGCCCTCCCCAAAAATCAGGGTCAGGCACAGCATTGTCTGAACAAGGTATGGTTCACATACAATCACCTTAATGTTTTTTCGGATTACACTCCGCAGGAGAAGCACTTCCGTCGCACAGAGGCTCTCCTGCGGCCGATGGTGCATTACCGAGTGCCACCGGATCCTTCTTGGAAGGGCCCGGCACCACTCATAACATGGGGAAGAGGGTATGCTGCAATTATGTCTCCTACAGGCGTTATCTAGTTTCCAGCCAGGTGTGTCAAGCCTCACTTCGAGTCCAATGGCGTGGACCCTGCCGTTAATTAAATTAGTTAATTAACTTCCCCTGTAGACTTCCCCAATTAACTTGTGTAAACATAATGTGTGAAGCCTGCCGGTATGACGGGTCGCTATGCTTTTACATGCAGCCTGAACATGATAAATACTCATGATTTGTCATCATTAAACCACTGGTCTTCGCTCCATCTTGCCTCGTGTGTCGTTACTTGACCAGTCTCCTCCGGGACCCAACAGCTGCTTCGCGGTTCCGATCCAGCTTGCGCAACCCGCTTCGCGGCCCAGATCCAACAGCATGTTTCAACTCTTTTAAAAATACGTTAAAGCAAACTAATGTGGCAGAGTGGCTGAAATCCAGCAGTAAGCAACAATAGAGTAGGTCCTCTCAATCCATGGAATTTACTCTCCAGGAGGACTAGGCAGTATGGCCTTTATTGAAAGAGTTTGGGGGAGGGATTGTTCAAGACATCTAAAATAGGGGTTTTCAACTTACAGCCCATGGGCTGGATCCGGCCCACATCCTCACTCCTGCCGCCTTCATTGCCACCGCCATCACCGCCCTTTACTCGTCTGCCTGGCTTGGTGTGTCCCTAACACTGCTACATAGCAGTGCGGATGTTGTAAGAAGGCTTACAAAATCTGCCTGCTACAGATCGGCGTTAGGGGCACACCAAGTCAGGTGGAGAGGAAATGGATGATGGCGAAGCTGAAGCAGAAGACACCTGCAGTCGCCCGCACCCTTCCCCAATGCCGCTCTGGTCAAGTGCAGGCAAAGACAGGCATGACCCCTCCTTCACCCATGGCAGGCTGGTAAGCAGGGAAGTGTCAGCAGCAGCGGGGAGTGTTTGCAGGCCGGACTGGAAGTGGGGGTGGGGGGGAGTGTTGGCAGCAGCTGTGTGTGTGGGAGTGTCGGCGGCAGCAGCATGGCGGTAAGTGTTACGGCGTGTGGGGGAGTGTTGGCGGCAGCAGTGGCAGCGGGGGGACACCAGTCCGGCCCGCCAACAGTCTGAGTGGGCATGATCTGGCCCCCGGCTTAAAAAGGTTGAGAACCCCTGATCTAAATGGTCAAGCATTCCTCACCCTGTTCTCTGCCACACTGGTTCTCACAACTAGCCTTCTGTCTCCAACAGTAATTAATTTAACTGAGACACTCTACCTTACCCTTTTCTTGATAACTGTAACAATTGTGTGTCAGACCATGTGTCTGCCTTTCTTAAATTCCTTTAAATTCCTAACTGAAAATGCTTGAACAGGTTTCACATTAATGTTTTTTTTTTAATTCAGGAAATTCATACTTCTTTCTTCTCTTATCACCTCTTTAAACCTTGTTACATTCTAAACAAGCCAGCTCAGTATATGAACACAGAGGAAATAACATCAATTCAAAATAAATACAGTCAGTCAGGAAACCACAGGACACCTGATCCTCTCTAGTTGGTCCTTAAAGATATCCTGTTTATGAGAGATAAACTATTGTTTGCCTATAAATCTTCTGGAGGTGAATACCATGATGGGTTGCTGGAGAGCATATTATGTAACTGGCTGCAGAACCAGAGATCATTGGGAGTTTAGTTTCCCACTGTGCCTCCTGGGAGAAGAGCTAACCTAAGAAGCCGTGCCAAACTACAGAGTCCCAGGGCAGCCCCAAAAGAAAGGGATGGTAAAACCACTTCAGTGTATTGTCTACTTAGTAAGTCCCCCAAAAAGAATTAACTTCATGGCACACAGTTATTAGTAAATACCTTGATATAGTCAGTTTAACCCAGGGGTGCCCAAACTTTTTGGGCTGCAGGCCAGTCATGTGGTTCAGGGGGCTGGTCACTATGGCCTGTGGGCCATATCTGGCCCCCGATGCCAATTCATCCAGCCCACAAAGTCCTCGTTGCTCCCGAAAGCGGAAGTAAAATGCGCCCATACAGGCGTGTTTTACTTCTGCTTCCAATTCGTCAGCCAGATGAATTGGCGTTGGGGTGGATCCGGCCCGTGGGCCATAGTTTGGACACCCCTGGTTTAACCTATTTGTTACTCAACCAGCTTTGATGTAGTTCAGCCTTCAGCCTGTAATGGTAGAGACTCCTGTAATGTTATACTGATTTCTTGTTTAAATTCTCCTTCAGCCATTGTTGATGATTTAAGAGCAACTCAAAATTTTAATTGTTTTGACATTTATATTCTACTTTCCCTCCTCTTCAAGGAGCTCAGATGTTAGCCAAATAACTTCTCTGTGTAGTAGGTCAGGCTAAGAGACAACCAAGCAGCATCAGCATCCGGATCTGTGGGATTAAAATTCCTATCCACCCCTGATCACACTTGATGTATGATGATGGGGCATGTAGTACAACATATTTGGAAGGCATCAGCTGGAAAAGGTGGCAGTGAGGGTGGGGTAAAGAACGAATGATCTTGTTTTCAGTGAAGCAACTTGGGTGCGAATTCACAACAGATCCATTCACATTTTGGTGTAAATCTACAAAAGATAAACAAAGTATGTTGTCCTTCCCTTCCCTATTATGTCTTCCTGCAAGGCCATGACTGAAAGGGCTGTAATAGGCAGGGGACCACCAGCCACAGGTAAATGGATGGTGGCAGCTGTTCTGCTGCCTAAGATAACTATGCAAGATTACTAAAGGCCTAGCAGCACTAAAGAGAGATTACAAATACCTGTAAAGTGATTTATTTATTTAAGACAGGAGTTCTCAACATTTTAAACCTGGGGACCAGGGTCAAGCTCCCTTCACACAGCTTTGGGGGCCGGATGGCCATTTTGCCCTTCCTCCACCACATGACACTTCCGGATGTGGTGGAGGCGGTGGGGGCCACATTTATTTTATTTTTATTTATTTATGGTTCAAATTTCTATGCCGCCCAATCAGGTGAACCCGACTCAGGGCGGCGGCTCACAGCAAAATTAAAACATACATATTAAAAACAATTAAAACCCTAACATACCCACCCACCTATTAAAACTAACCACATTAAAACTGCCCATATTAAAAAGATGGGGGCTTCATTTTATAAGCCAGCAGGCGGGGGCCACTCTTCCATCTGAGCCCCACACCTGCCCCGCCAACCAGGTTTTTAATTCTCTTCTGAAAGGCAGCAGCTCCGTCTGCTCCCGTAACTCTACTGGCAGGAGGTTCCACAAGGCTGGTGCGGACACAGAAAAGGCCCTCCTTCGTGTGCCAGAGAGGCGAGCCCCTCTGGCAGATGCAACAATTAGAGAGCCCCTCTGGTCCGCTCTGGTTGGAAATGGTGCCGAGGGCCGCATTCAGCCCACAGGCCGCAGGTGGAGAATCCCTGATTTAAGCAAATGCAAAAGGAAAATAAAAGGAAAGGAAGCAGTAGGTTCTCTGTGCAGGATATCGGGTGTGATGTAATGGGCAGACTGACAGACTAGGACACAGGAGGCCTGGGTTCAAATCCCCCATCAGCCATGGAAGCTCACTAGGGGTGTGGTACTGGTAGATCCATTCCTTAACTATCTCACTTACCTGGTAAACCTTGTTAGTCTGTTGTGACTTGAAGGCACATCACAACAAGAAGCTCTCTACATGCTCTAGATAGGGCATGGAAGTAGAGTCAAGGAATGGGAAGGCTGTGATTTTTTTTCATAAGAAAAGAAATTGAAGTTTCCCATCTATCCCCAAGAGAAGGAGATTTATTTTCCGTCTCCCTGTTGGCACCTAGACTTGGAACCATTGCTCTCAGCAGTGTTGGGAGCGGGCACATGTGTTCCAAACCAAGGCATTCTTCCATCTTCCCACCTCTGACATTTTGGTGCTATGGGAACACAAGGGGCCTTTCCAATCTGCATGCCTTGGACGTTCCTTCTTCTCTGTCCCCTGAATCCCATTGCACCACACTCTCTGGTCACTTCTTCCCCTAAACTTGCAAGGAAGGAGAGAAGGCACTGCTTGCAAAAGGGAACAGAAAAAGCACTCCATGGAGCCAAAAAGCAAGCAAGCTGCCAACTCCCCATCTGGTTTGCACTACCCCAGCAAAACATAGAAGCATAAATCCAGCCCCATCGCAGCTCTGGCTGAGAGCGGTTTCTTTCCTTGGCCTCGTAAAGTGCCAACAGATGCAGTGAGCATGCTCAGCAGAGAAAGGGGGGGAGTGTCCATGCACGCACCCGTGCCTGTCACGGTGCAAGAAAGCACAGCTCTAGCCAATGTTCTCCAGAAAGACCCCAAGTGCCTTGTAACAGTGCAAGAAAAATGCAAAAATTGGCAAGGGAAGGAGGAATCTGATTCTTTGATTTTAATTTTTAAATAAGAAAGGTTTATTGGGGGGTTTACGGTTTGGAACTTGTATCTTCAATGCCCGGTTTCGATCCCAGCATGAAAGATGATTCAAAGAACAGATGAAAAGGGACTTTGAGTCTGTCCAGAGAGCCTCTCTCCCACTCAGGAAGCTTCCTTTTTTTGGACTACAGCACCCATAAATCCCCAGCAGCATGGCCACATGAGTTAAAAGGTTTCAGGGGGTATGGCAGTCCAAATACCCTAACCCTCCCAGGTGCTGCTCCCACTTGGAAGAAGCAGTGTGTAACCGTCTGGGCAAGGACCTCCAAATCAGAAGATCTCCATTCCAGGTGAACTCAGAGCACCGACATTTCTTATCCTAGAAACGATGGACAGTTCATGAGCTTCAGGAGAAGCATCCTTGGGCTTTGACTGGGGAAGGACTTCTGTTCTGTTCACGGACAGCTGCTGCTCCATTTTTATGGAGGTTTAAGATGGAGAAGCTCACAAGGAGTGAGTCACACCCAACTCCTCAGTGAAAGAGCCAAGACCTTTTGGAAGGAGAATCCACAAAGGACTCTCCTCCCTTCTGGTACAGATGAATAATTTGGTTTATTCACGAGGGGAGGGAGAGAATGATGAATACACCCAGCAATTCCATAAATATAACTTCACAGTCTTTCTTGCAGATTTCTTTTCTTTTTCCACTCGAAACGTCCCCAACACCCTTTGGCCAGCTTGTTCCAGGACTTTTTGCACTGCTTGAGGGAGGGAATGGAACAAGAAAGAGCCAGCAAGCCAAGGGGAAGCGTCAATCCAAAAGGAAACTGATCACACCTCACTGATCTTTTCCATCAGGCTGCTGATGAGTCTCCTGGTCTTAAAGAGCTGGGTTAGGGGGAGAAACAAAGCACTGGCAACACTATGCGTGGCTGCGTAGATACTTACACCCATTCAAAGTTATATGGTCTGGCATAGTCAAACACGACAATCCCGGCGTCTGTCCCAGCTCCTGACCACCTAGCAGATTGAAAGCAAGAAATTGCAAGTAGATAAATAGGTACTGCTTTGGCTGGGAAGGTAACAGTGTTCCATGCGCTCCAGTGCCTAGCCATGCTTGCCACATGACCATGGAAACGTTTGCAGACACTGTCTGCAGGCAGCGCTGGCTTTTTGGCTGTAAATGGAGATGAGCACCGCCCCCTAGAGTCAGACACAGCTGACTAGAGCAAGGGAGACCTTAACTTTTAAGCACATACATATATACACACAAGAAGGAATTACAGAAATAACCGTGATGATCTGTCTCTACTAAGGAGGCAGGGAAAAGTGGGCTGGCTGGCTGGGTGACTGGCTGGCTGGGAGCAACCTGAGGTGTGGGATTTTGTGTGTGTAAAAAGGGCAGGTTACTTAGAATCCCCTATATTGAGGGTGGACCATTCAAGCGATGATTTTCATATTCATTCAGCAGAACTGAGACTTTCTCAAAGAATGCATGCTGGAGTCAAGATCCATGTCAATGCCTTGAGATCAGGTGGAGATTTTCAGATCTGTTACACAACAGCAATGCATTTGGAAACAACACATTTAAGTTAGCCTCTTCCTCTTCTTCCTCTTCTTTTTCTTTTTCGGGGTCTGGGGCCCAGTGTGAGAAAAAGTCTCAAAATTTAACCTTTAAAATAAGTAGGAGTGTACAGATTTGTTGTTTTGGAATTCTTCAAACAGTACAACCACTGGCCACCTCTAAAAATAATATTCCAGAAGTAGTCCTAATAACAGTTTTACTTGTTTAAAATTTTAATTCGATGTGCCTTTCCAGAAGCTAAACATCAGTAAGTACTCCACCACCTCAACAACAAAAGGGCCTATACTTTCCTTTCAAAACTAGGTTGATAGTAGATAGCCTGCCTTGACCATGTAAAACATTTGAACTATGACATCTGGAAAGCTTTATTAACATCACTTCATGGTATTTTTCAAAGTTTTCTAGAGATGCATCATTACAAGATGATATTACTTTTTCTTAGGTTCTCTTAAAACTAAAGAAGAATCTTTAACTTGACATTTTGCTTGCTAACAGGTGAAATGTACTGTATTGTTAATGTGAAAGCTTTGCATTCATCAGTATCATTGCTAGCTTTGATATCAAAGTGTGGTATGGTTCTTGAAATTAAAGGCAATGATACCAAGTGTGGCTCTGTGGGCCCCTTGAATGCAGCAGATGAAGGAGATAGCTTTTTACAGGCATATTAGAAGACAAAAACAAAAACACAGCAGCAATTTAAAGACTAACTGTTATACTTTTAATGTGAGCTGTCATGGATCAAGTCCACTTCATCAGACGTAGGAGTGAAATTTCAAGGCATGAGGCAGATACAGAGGTAAAGAGTAATCAGTCAGAATAACAGATAAGCATGCATGATTTGTTATTCAGATTAGCTCTAAATGTCCCCTTTTCAATTTTAAAAGTGAGAAGTTGCAAAACAAACATCTGGTATTGAACATATGCTAATGAGTTTAACTTCTTATTTTGTGAGCACATCCTGTTCTGTGGGGCATTTTGTGAATGAGAATATTACAGGAAAGTTAGTGAAGGTAGTATAGTACACCAAAATATAATATATAAAATACAGTAATGCCTCGCATAACGAACGTTTCATATAACAAAAAAAATTGCATAATGAAGCATTCATTAAGCAATGGCGATACCCGGCATAACGTTTTTTTTCCATTATGTGGGGTTTTTTGGTAACCGGTGTATACCCAGTCAATAGGAACCCTGGATAATGAACATTTTTTGTCCATTATCCAGGGCATCTCCCATTAGCTTTACATAACGAAAAAACCCGCATAGCGAAGAGCTCCGTGGAAAGGAGTTTTTCCCGTTAATGGGGTTCTACTGTATATAGCAACATATAGCAATCTGTATATCAAATTTGATAATGTCCCAGACACCATTGGCTAATATTCGAACCTCTGTGATGGGTGTACAACAGATGGATGTATTTGATTTCTGCTGTCTCTCTCTGGATCCCCACTTTTAAAATTGAAAAGGGGACATTTAGAGCTAATCCAAATAACAAACCAGAAATAATCTGCTACTGCTAGCTGTGGGAAGCTGTATTGATATGCATGTTTATCTGTCACTCTGATTGATTACTCTTTACCTCTGTTTCTGGTGTATATAAATTCATGCCTTGAAGTTCACTCCTTTGTCTGATGAAGTGGACTTGATCCACAAAAGCTCACATTAAAAATATAGCAGTTAATCTTTAAAGTGCTGCAGTGTTTTTTCCCCCTGATATTTTGGGAATGTTTGCAAACTGGATGCTAAAGTTGGTTTTGTCTGGCTCAATGTGTAGTGAGAAGAAACCTTTACAAACTGAACAAGTAAAACTTAACTTTGTTAGAGGTACAATTCTGATATGCCTGAACCACAGACTAACATGGCTACTATTCCCAAAAATGCAGCTTTTTACAGGTTTTTGTAGTTCAAATAAGCTATTTCTTATTGCATAGCAAAGGCTTCAAATTGCTTTCTCCTAAAAGAAAGTCTTGAGATGGACGTGCTAGTTTTATCTTACAGGATAAAAGAAAATTATGTTTGCAATTGTGGATTTTATGAAATTCCAGCAGAGAAGGCATTTTGAGTGTTTAGTAAAAGAATTTGAAATCTTGAGTCAATCAGCAATCTAAATGGAGATTGTGGCCAAAAAATGAGAATAAGACTGAGACTCAGAAGTGTAAAAATGAAGTAGCTAAAAAAAGTATAAAGGAGTGTTATTGGAAGCCAAGACCAAGATTATCCATCCTCATGTATTCTCAAGCATTATGTATAGCTCCTAGGAAGAAAGAGAAAGAAGTGGGTTCTAGAGAAAATCAAGCCTTAACTGTCTCTGGAGGCCAAAATGATTCTACTTTAGGAATATCACAAGAAGGAAAGAATCTCTGGAAAAAGAAATAATATTAGTTTGGTGTCTTGCACGGAAGACAATAGAAGGAGCCGCAGTAGGGCTAAACACAACTTTATTGCATGATGGTCAGGGTGAACATGAGGTAATGGCGGACAAAACAGCTCTATTTATAGTACACTGTAATTTGAATATCCCGGGTGGTAGCTCATTGGCTACTGTCTGCGTGATGTCATAGATCGTCACGCCCATCTTCTCCAGGTGTGGTGTGGCGGGAAGGTTTCCCGCTCTTCAGGTATTCGGGGAATCTGTACCATGTGAGCCGGATGCTCGCTACTGCCACCTGTGACCACTTAGCTTGCATACAGCTTGCTACAATGTGTCTCTGATAAGATTCAATTGGATACATTGACAGGTTACATTCTGTTAAAGGGAAACTTGCAACATTCATTCAATACATAACACCCCTCCCTCCAAGGTGAGGACGAAGTCCTTCTGCCATTGAGGCTTCCCGCATGTTCGCTTTGGGCGAGTGGCGGCCGCACTTGGGGCCGGAGTCCCTGTATGCTCCTGATTACTCTGCCCTTGTCCTGCAATGGGAGAGAGTAACTTGTTAGCGATTGGCTGTGAGTTCTGAGCCGGGGATTGGGGAGGTCTAGGTGTAGCAGTAAACTCCAGGGATGTGAAACTGGGGGCTCCAGGGACTAAAGAAAAACCCCACTCTTCGCTTGGACGGGTGGGGGACCACTCCGAAAAATCCCCCCGGTTTCCTAACTCAAAGTCTAACAACTCCTCGAAATCCCCCTCTTCCAGGTTGTTCCTGTTACCCGGGGGGTCAAAAGGATGCGGGTTTGTGTCATTTCCCTCCCCCCTGTGGTCTGTGTCTCCCCCTGGGATAAGCGGGTGGGGGAGAACCCTAACGCTGAATTCTCTGCTTGGTCACTCGTCTTGCCGTCCTACTATCCTACCCCTGAGCTGGTCAGCATGCCTCCTCCAGAGGAGTCCTGTACTTGCCTTGACATTGTAGGAGACTGGCCCCGTTTGCCCGACCACTACTCCAGGCACCCAGTTAGGCCCGCCGGCCGCGTAGTTATGGCAATGCACTGCCTCACCGATCTTGAAACTCTTGGTGCCCCCCATCTCTATATTTCTACCCGTGTCCTCCACCTTGGTTGGGTCTAACCTCGAGAGGATCGTGGCGGATTTCCTCCACATAAGGAGTTCGGTGGGCGGCAGACCCGACGCTAAGGGGGTTACACGATACCTTAATAGGAATTGGCAAAGTTGCAAGTTCAATTCCCCGGGGCCCATCCTATGCAGTGCGTCCTTCGTTGTCCGCACCAGGCGTTCCGCTTGACCATTGGTAGCGGGGTGAAAAGGGGCCGCAGTTATGTGGCGAATTTGGTTAATCTCCATGAACCTTGAAACTCTGCTGATGTGAAAGTTGTGGCGTTATCGCTCACAAGTACGTCAGGTAACCCGAAACAGCTGAATACCTTCCGTAATTGTTTAATTGTTGCAGCTGACGATGTACTGGCCATCGGGATTACCTCCAACCATTTGGAGTAAGAGTCCACTGTGCCTCCCCACCCCCTCCACCAGCAGGGAAGGTAAAAGGAGCCCCGTCGGGTTGAAAGACACTGCCGACGCCGCGAGCTGCGCCTCCCCACCCCCTCCACCGGTGGGGAAGGTAAAAGGAGCCCAGTTGGGCTGAAAGACGCCACCAATGCCACAAGCTGTGCCTCCCCGCCCCCTCCACTGGCGGGGAAGGTAAAAGGAGCCCTGTCGGGCTCAAAGACGCTGCGGACACCACAAGCTGAGCCTCCCTGCCCCCTTCAGAGCCTTCGGCTCCCTTCCATGGCCTCGCTGGTCATGGGGGGTGGGGGGGTGGGAGCCCAGCTGAGGTCCATCTGCGGCGGGGCTGTGAAAATCCGCCACCACCACGCCCGACACCAGCATTTTCTACCCCCTACCCTTGGTGAGAGCAAGGGTGGGGAGAGAGACTGGAGAAAGACTGGCCCCCAGGGATGGGGAGAGAGACTGGAGAAAGACTGGCTCCCAGTTGTGGGGCGACAGTCGCGGCTTCACTATCATGCTGCTGATGGAGCCGCTGGATTTGTTATTTCCCCACCCGTGGTGAGAGTGGGGGCAGGGAGAGAGAGAGTCAGATGGACAGGGACACAGGTGGATGTTATTGCAGCTGAAGACTTTGGGCTGGGGTGCCAACGGGGATGTGAGCTGTGCTCCATTACCTGGAGATTTTGTTAATATTGAATAAATTTTTGATGCTATGTAATTATGTATTATTTGATATACTGATACTACGCTTTTTTGAATTTGATACTGTATTATTGTTGATTATTGGTGTAATTATATCTGTGTTACTGTATTTATATATGTTGTAAGCTGCTTTGAGTGGCACTTGTGCCAGGAAAGCAGGATAGAAATAAAACTTTATTATTATTATAAGGAAAAGGGTGCCCCTGAAGAGACCCGCGAAATCCACATGCAGACACGACCACGGCCCCCGGGCTGTGTCCCATTCTCTGTGCGGAAGTCAGGACTCCTTCGGCCAGGTGCTCTGGCAGCTCTCACAAGTGCCAATCATGTGTTCTATGTCTGCGTCCAGTTTGGGCCACCAGACGTAACTTCTAGCTAGCGCCTTGGAGCGCACGATTCCTGGGTGGCTGATATGCAGCATCTTGACCACCCGAGATGTCAGAACTTCGGGGATTATTACCCACTGCTCCCAGAGTAGGCAGCCCCTTTCTAGGGAGAGTTCGTCTCTCCTCCTACCATAAACCTTAAATTCATCTGTTGGGGCGGTTGCTGGCCACCCTTTTTGTACCCATAAACTGACTAGGGCCAATGACTTGTCTTTCACTGTAGCCTTAGCGATCTCCACTGGCAGAATCGGGGGCGACTCTAGGGCCTCAATCAGGAGCACCTGGTGGTCCTGCTCTACCTCGCACTCTGGATCCCCTGCCTGTGGGAGGGGTGACCTGGAAAGGGCATCGCATGGCTGATCTCCTTGCCGGGACGGTAGGTCAACGCATACTGGTACGCATTGAGGAAGATAGCCCACCGCAGCATCCTTGGGGACAAGATCTGTGGAGTTGGCTTGTCTGTGGTAAAGATACCTAGCAGAGGCTTATGGTCGATCATGACTGTGAACGGTCTGCCATAAAGGAAGTTGTGGAACTTCTTGGTTCCCACGACAATCGCCAGGGCTTCCCTATCTGTTTGTACATAGTTGCGCTCTGCCTTGGACAATAGAATAGAATGCCACTGGGGCTTCTGGCCCCCCCTCTAGCATGTGGCATAGGACTGCCCCCACCCCCACTGGTGAGGCATCACAGACTAACACAACGGGTTTCCTGGGATCGAAGTGGGTCAAGACAGCCTCGGAGGATAGAAGCTGCTTGAGCCCTCGGAATGCCTGTTCCTGGCTGTCCCCCCACAGCCAAACCACGTCTTTCTCGAGTAGTTTGTGCAGCGGTTCTGCCATTGATGCCTTTCCCGGCAGGAAAGAGTGGTAAAAATTTAGGAGTCCTAGGAAGGACTGTAGTTCGTCCTTGGTGGTGGGGCGAGGGGTGTTCTGCACTGCCGACACCTTTGACTCTGCTGGCTTGATGCTCTCAGGGGTTATCCTGAAACCCAAAAACTCTACCTCCTCGGCGAAAAACACACACTTATCCTTTCTCAATTTGAGCCCCGCTTTTTCGAACACGGTTAGTACCTGGTCTAACCTTTTGGCCAACTCCTGTCCCCCCCGCCATTATCAAAACGTCGTCAAAGTAGGGGAAAACACCTGGGAGCCCCTTCAACAACCGTTCCACGAGGGACTGAAAAATTCCTGGGGCTGAATTTACGCCGAATTGGAGGTGCATTACTTTAAAGGCTCCCTTATGAGTAACTATGGTCTGAGCGGCAGCTGCAGCTGGGGTCACCGTTAATTGTTGATAGGCCTGTGCTAAATCTAGCTTGGCGAAACACCTCCCCCCGTGTAAAGTTGCTAACAGGTGACTTACTACTGGCACCGGGTACGCATTTGGGTGAATTGCCTTGTTAATCATGCACTTGTAGTCAGCGCAGATTCTGACCTCTCAGTTAGCCTTAAGCGCCGTAACAATGGGGGTTTCCCACTCGGCAGAGTCCACCGGTAGCAAAATCCCCTGACCCACCAGTTTGTCCAGTTCAGTCTCAATTTTGTTCATTAGTGCGAAAGGCACTCTCCTTGGCTTCAGTCTGATGGGTCGGATGTCGGGATCCATGTCGAATGAAACTGGGGGCCCCTTGAACTTCCCGAGCCCCTTCCCGAAGATGGCAGGGTGTGCGTTACACACCTCCATGATCGGGTCAGCCTGCATGGCATGTATGCCTCCAATGAAGATCCCCAGAGGGCCGAACCACTGTGTCCCCAGGAGGCAGCAGGACCCTTCCCTTAAGACTACTAGGGGCAACTGCGTGGAGCACCTCTTGAACTTCACCTTGAACTCCCCCACCCCCAACACTGGGATACTTTTGCCCTGAACGTCCTGCAAATTAGTCTTTAGGGCCTTCAGTTTGGGGCGTGACTTGGGGGGAATGCGCAAAAATTCCCGGTGGGAGATGATGGAGTATGACGACCCTGAGTCTATCTCCATTCTTACTGGGACCCCTTGTATCAGTACCTCTACAAAGAAACGGGGGTGCCTCAAAGGCACGCTGTGAACCGCCTGGTCGTCGTTGTTGGGAATTCATCGAGACACGCAGTGCTCCTGGGGCTCGTCGTCATCGAAGATTCTGCCGACCCCGTCTGCTTTCCGCTGGGACCATTCCACCTGGCCCTTGCCGTCGTCTCAACGCCGCCTGAATACCTTTGCGATGTGCCCGCGCCACCCGCAGTTGTGGCACTCTGCCTTCCGGAATAGGCACCAGCTCCCGTCGTGGAATGCCCCGCATCCGTCGCAGCGGCAGTCCTCTCTGGCGCGGTCTTGAACCTTGGGCCTCCTCTGCATCTGCTGCACGTTGTCGTCCTCGCTGAAGTCGGAGGTGGACGTGGTGGACTCAGAGGGCCCCTGCTCTCCGTGGAAGGAACAGCTGTGGACTGGGACCGCCGGCGGGGGCCCCCCAAACGCGGCGGTCCTGGCCCGGCACACCCATTCGCCTTGTTGCACTGACTCGGCGGCTTGGGCAATGCGCAGGACATGCTCGAAGCAGATGCTCTCGTCCTTCGCCAGTAGTTTTTTCCTGGCCCCCTCGTTTTGCAGGCCCAGCAGGAGCCTGTCTCGCAGCGCCTCGCTCAGGGACACTCCCCACCGGCAAGGCATGGCAGCCACCCTCAAGGCTGCAACAAAGTCGGCCATGGACTCACTGGCCCGCTGGCACCGCTGCTGAAAGATCAGCCTTGCCGGGAACACCGACACTTTCGGGCGAAAGTGCTTCCTCAGCTCAGCGAGGATCTTGTCTAGGGTTACCTCCCTGAGCGGCCTCGGCTTCAGGAGGTTTGTTGCCAGTTCTAGCATTTCCAGGCTGCACTGGCTCAGCAGGAATGCCCGGCGCTGGGCTTCCTCCTTGATGCCCTCGAGGTCCATTGCATAAAGAAACTGCTGTTCGTAGAGTTCCCATTTCTCTGGCTTCGTGGTGTCGAAGGGCGCAATGTTCACTTTTCGGGACGCCATCCCACCTTCGTAGCCAATTTGGTGTCTTGCACGGAAGACAATAGAAGGAGCCGCAGTAGGGCTAAACACAACTTTATTGCATGATGGTCAGGGTGAACATGAGGTAATGGCGGACAAAACAGCTCTATTTATAGTACACTGTACATTTGAATATCCCGGGTGGTAGCTCATTGGCTACTGTCCGCGTGACATCATAGATCGTCATGCCCATCTTCTCCAGGTGTGGTGTGGCGGGAAGGTTTCCCGCTCTTCAGGTATTCGGGGAATCTGTACCATGTGAGCCGGATGCTCGCTACTGCCACCTGTGGCCACTTAGTTTGCATCCTTATACAGCTTGCTACAATGTGTCTCTGATTAGATACAATTGGATACATTGACTGGTTACATTCTGTTAAAAGGAAACTTGCAACATTCATTCAATAAATAACAATTAGGAAAGCCTGAAAAGAGGAAGACCGAATGCCAGATGGATTAATTCCCCAAGGGAAGCCCCGGCTATGACTTGCAGGAGTTAAGCAGGAATGTTGAGGATTTTGAATTCTGGAGACCTTGAATTCATACGGTCACCTTGGGTCAGAGACAACCTGATGGCATGGAACAACAACCAGGGGAGTCAATGGCTTTGCAGACTATTCACTCATTAAACACCACCTGAGGTACCATAAGACATGAGGGGACTATTGACAAAATACACCTTCTTCTACTAACTTCTAAGAATTGTAAATATATTTACCATGGAGAGAAAAGAAAATTTAAAAACAAAACATATGTACAATTATGAACAAAAGGCTCAGGTGAAGATCTGAGGAAGGTGGAGAGATGACATCAAAGAAACATTACACAAACATTAAATAATGCCAATGGAGGTCACTAGAAGTGCCAGAGCAAGAATGTTATATTTCCCTTGCTACCCGAAGGGGTGAAAGACGATGAAAAGAAGAAGAAGAAGAAGAATATTTGAGGGGAGGTACAAGATAAAGCGATTCTCAAATGCATCTGCTGCCTCTGTAAGGGGCAAATGGGTAAAGAGGTAGGTTGGAGGGAATCACTACAAACATTCTCAATGGATTGGGTGGGATTCCCACCGAAACAGTATATATCAACTCTCAAAGATTCTGGAATGTTCTCCAGAAGCACAATAAGCCTTAGAAGGGGTGAGTCACAGAGGATGTGATCCTAGGCTCCTATTCATGCCCCCTAAAATTCAATTAGCCTTCCTCACTCAAGCTGCATTACTACGCTCATGTTTAGCTTGTGATCAACGGCAGTCCTGAGGTCCTTTCTCATATGAATGAATGTGCTCACACATGAACCCTCTCACCCATTCAACTCTTTCTCAACTCTCTTCTCTTTCTTCACTTTTCTCTCCATCTTCCTCTCCTGTTTTTTCATCTCTCTAGTATTTCCCTGTTTTCCCATCTCTTTTTTCCTTCTCTATCTTTCTGTTTCCTCTTGACCCCTCGTCCTCCCTCTTTTTCTACTTTTCTTCCCCTTTCTTTCTTCTGTCTTTCTTCTCCTTCTAGTTGCCTCCTATCCTCAGCCCTGCCTCTTATTTAATGACACTTTTAAAAAAACCCCACCAAAACTAATATGTGAGCAACTGTGTTGAAGTCTGTTCATGACTGGCATATAATACTTTCTGGAAATGCTGTTTACAGGGAGCTGAGTTCATGTATGTGTGTGGGAAATGACACAAGAGTAAGAAATGAACAGCTAAAATAGAACTTCTACTATAGTGATAAATAATGTATCCCTGAGCACTAGTTAATTCTTATGGATGGCATGGGAATGAGAGCAGTTCCTTTGATGTGCTGCCTTTTATTTCTAAAGTTCTGATGAGAAACAGACTACGAGGATAGATTGTAAACAATGGTCTAATCCAGAAGGACCATTTGTGGCACTCATCGGTAGAATGTCAAGGTTTACTGACCCACCAAAGGTTGCAGAATATGGTGCTTCTGGTCTGGTCATCCATGCCTATCAGGGCTTGGACCCTTCAGCAGCTAAAGGAAGGAAAAGTGAGCATAGCCTCTTCCGGGAGATCAATAATGTTGCTGACCATTGTTAAGCGGGAAGTGACTGTGGTTCCTTTGAAGAAATTCGCTGGCATAATGGCTTTCCTCTAATTTATTTGGTTTTGTCTCTCTTCCATTCTTCTTTTGCATATCAGTTAAAGATACCACTCTCGTACACTAAACCAAGTGTCACTATTCTGACACTTGATGCACATCTGACGGTACGCAGTTAATGAAAATGTACGGTTGCTTAGATGGGGTCTTAAGTTCCCGCCTTCTTGTTTTGCCAAGGCCCCAGAAATCTCTACAAATGTAAGGAAAGACCTTCTGTCATTTGAACTTTCTTGCTGAGATGTGAGGCAACTCTTTATTTTAAAAAGACTATCGCACACCCTCTAGCAGGGGTAGGCAATCCATTTTGGACTAATGCCAAAGCCAAGTTTTATGTAGTCCCCCTGGGGGACTATCACATTGCCTATCCTTACTCTGTGGTTGCATGAGAGTTGTGTTGGCAGGGCAGGCCTGAGACTTTTTAAAAACAAAACAGTGACTGGCAAAGCAGTTGAAAATTGTTTTTTCACATCAGCCCCCTTTCTCACTTTCACAGTCTCCAAACATCTTCACTTTCAGTCTCCCCTAGCTGTACTATAGGGCCTTAATGCAGCTTCAGGTGTAACTAGATGGTCCAAATACAGTAAACATGCTCACTTTGAGGTGTGATATTTATTTTATTTTACTTTTATTAAATTTATATACAACCACCTGGAGAAACAGATTTCCCACTCTTGGCTGTTCATAACATAATAAATGCACACATGAATGTTATAAATAACATATAAAAATCAAGTATACATAAATAAATAAATAGGAGGACTAGGAATAAAAAAATACATTGGCAATGGGCAGATCAAAATCACACACCAGTCGACTGAATTTTAAAGGTCATCCTGTGACATTGAGTCAAGCAACCAAACTAACAAAAGGTGTGTCATTAAAAGGCTTGTTTTATAGGTGAGTTCCAGCTCCTGCCAACCTAACAGTTTGAAAGCAAGACATTGCAAGTAGATAAATCGGGACCACTTTGGTGGGAAGGTAACAGCGTTCCGTGTGCTCCGGTGTCTAGTCATGCCTGCCACATGACCATGGAAACGTCTGCAGAAGCAAACAGTGCTGGCTCTTCAGCTTTGAAACAGAGATGAGCACTAAACCCTAGAGTTGGATACGACTAGCTTTCAAGCAAGGGACACCTTTACTTTTAAATGCTGTTAGAGCGGGAGCTTGTCTCAGCTCTGCAGGTAGTTTAATTCCATAAAGTGGGTGCCACCACCAAGAAAGTCCTCCTCTTAGTTACTACTTTTCTGAACACATTTGGTTTCAGCACCACCAGAAGTGCATGTTGCAAGGATATGGTGACATGGGCATTTAATGGTCAGGTAATAAGGTCCCAAATCATTTAGGATCCTGAAGGTCAGAGTTGAAACCTTGTGACTGATACAGAATGACACTGGGAGCCAGTGAAGCCTAGCTAGATTTGGGAAGATGTTATCATATTTTCTCACCCCACATAACAACCAAGCTGCAGCATTCTGCACCTCCTGCAATTTCCATATCAGGGACAAGGGCAACCCAATATAGAGAGCATTACAGTAGTCAATTTTCAAGACTACCAGTGCATGCATCAGTTTTCTGAGACTTCCTGTCCAAAAAGGAGCACAGTTGGATGACCATATGTAGTTAAAAAAGGCCGCTCTGGGCACAACAGCTATGGTATGTCATGGCATTAGGGTGATATCAGGTATGTCATTTGGGGTGATCCTTGATTCACATACAAGGATTGACCACACCCTGACTCAAGTGTTCCTGTTTACTAAGATCAAACCATTTGTCCCTTTAAAGCAGGGGTTCCCAACCTAAGGCCTGTGGGCTGGATCTGGCCCACGGTGCCATTTCATGTGGCCCCCACCCCTCCAAGGGCATTTGAGAAACAAAATGGCTGCCCCTTTGAGGCTTTTGGGACAAAATGGCCACCCCCATCATGCAGGCAGGGCAAAATGGCCATCCGGCCCTCAAAGCTGACTGAGAGAGCTTGAAGAGGTTGGGAACCCCTGCTTTAAAGGGAAAGCATCCCATGCCTTAAGATTGCTTAACAATCTCAATAAATAGGAAAGTTTCCCTTTAAACCTTTCTTTCCACTCACAGTTAAAGGGAAGGGATGGGATATTTAGCATTTCTTTTTAATTTTTACAAACTGACACAGCACATCAGTGAGGCTTGGGGGGAGGGGAGTGGGCGTTAAAAAGAAATGCAAAACTTCCTTTCCATTCCCTGCTTTAAATGGCTTCCCACAAAGTGGGAAAATCCCTACATAGTTACTTCCTCAGGACTTTCTCAAAAAGGACTGTGCATCATTCCCAGCCAAATGAGGCAGGCCTGCGATGCAACTGTGCTGGGATTTTGGGAAGTTGTTATGTATGTTAACTGTGTTTTCTGACAGGAGCAGAATGTATCTATTCTTATGCAAATAAGTGGATCGAAAATGTGCACACTCTGTTAGCCAATGGGCTTGTTGTATTATTGTTACTGTTTATAGTTTAGTGTATGAGAACTAAGACACAGGACACAGCCTCGGGCTGGGTTAACTCAGGTTTATTGCATCGTGGACAGAGGGAACATGAGGTAATGGCGGATCGATAGCTCTTTATATACAGTAGTAATACATTTGAACGTGGTTGCATGGTAGCCCATTGGCTACTGTCTGCGTGACGTCATTGCTGGTCACGCCCTTCTTGTCCAGGTGTAGGTGGTGGCGGGAAAACTTCCCGCGCTGTTACCTTTGATGAGTTTGGACCAAGAGAGCTTGGATGCTCGCTGCTGCCAGCTGGTGGTCATTAGCTCGCGTCCTATTACAGGATTCATATGATACAGCTGAAGGTTACATTGTTGCTATAGGCAAGGTTACATTGGCTCAGATACATTGTAATCCATGTGGAAGATAAAACCATTAGAACACAACACCCCTCCCCCCTAGGATGAGACAAAGTCTCGAGCCCACACCTAAACACACTCCCCCCCCCTAGGATGAGACAAAGTCTCTCAGCCAAGATGGCTTATTTCGAACACGCTGGGGTCTCGATGCAGGCTGCCTTTCCCCGGGTTTGCTACCTTTTCTTTGTTCCCTGGTTTCCTGTCCTGTAATTGGAGAGGGAGACTCGTTAGTGACTTGCCGCGGCTCCGCGGCGTTGTTTGGAGGTGTGCTCTTTCTTAGGGAAGAACCGGGGGCACTGGGGGCTAACGAAAAACCCCTCTTCTCGCTTGGATGGGTGGGGGAACACTCCTGAAAACCCCCCCGGCTCGCGAAATCAAAATCAAAATTACCTTCGGGGGCAGCGGTCACGAACTCCTCTCCCCCTTCCCCGGCCTCTGATAGGACTGGCGTATCAAAAGGGTATGAGTCGGGGCCGCTGCTTCTGCCTTCCCCCCTTGCTTGGGACTGTTGTCCGCTGCTGTCTCCCCCTTGGGCTAAACGGGTGGGGGAGAACCCTAATGCTGAATCTTGTTGCTGCGCCCCACTGACTGGCCCACTCACTCGGTGCCTCAGTTGGTCTGCGTGCCTCCTCCAGAGGAGGCCGGTGTTAGTCTCGACCCGGTACGACACTGGCCCCGTTTGTTCTACAACCGTCCCTGGTACCCAGGCTGGCCCTGCGCTGGCATAGTTCCTGCAGTGAACAGGGTCGCCGGCGGCGAAACCTTTCGAGACTGCCAACCCTATGTTTTTTCCTTTATCCTCGACTCTCGTCGGGTCTAGCCTGGACAGGAGCGTGGTCAGTTTTCGCCGCATCAAGAGCTCTGCCGGCGAGTAACCTGACGCCAAGGGGGTCACCCTATACGCTAATAAGAACTGACATACTTGGTGATTTAGGTCCCCCGGGCCCATGCGCCGCAGCGCATCCTTTGTTGTACGCACCAGCCGTTCCACTTGGCCATTCGTGGCCGGGTGAAACGGTGCGGATGTGACATGCCGAATGGCGTTTGCCTCCATAAATGCCCCGAACTCCGCGGAGGTGAAGCAACTAGCGTTATCGCTGACTAAAGTGTCGGGTAAACCGAACGTGGAAAAGACTCTCCTCAGTTGACTAATTGTAGTGGCGGAGGATGTGCTCTTGACTGGGATAACCTCCAGCCACTTGGAGAACGCATCCACCACCAGGAGGAACATGGTTCCCCGGAATGGGCCAGCGAAATCTACGTGCACTCTGGACCAAGGCCCCCTTGCTGTGTCCCATTCCCTCTGCGGGAGACGGGCCGCCTCTGGTCGGGATCCCTGGCATGCCTCGCAAGTGCCGACCATGTGCTCAATGTCTGTGTCTAGCTGTGGCCACCAAAAATAACTCCGGGCCAGCGCCTTTGAACGAACGATGCCCGGGTGGCTGACGTGCAGCAGTTCGAGCACCCTCGGACGCAGGGATGTAGGGACCACCACCCGTTGGCCCCATAACAGGCACCCCCTTTCTAGGGACAACTCTAGCTTTTTCCGAAAAAATGGGTCGAATTCTGTGCCTGGGGACGATGCCGGCCACCCCTTCTGTACCCATGAACTAACTTTCTCCAGCGTCCTGTCCTTGCCTGTCGCCCTAGCAATGTCGGCTGGTACTATTGGGGGTGCGTCTAAGACCTCAATTAGCAACACCTGGCGGTCTCTTTCTACTCTCGCCTTTTGGTCATCCGACAAGGGCAAAGGAGATCTCGAAAGTGCATCAGCATGGCTGATCTCCTTTCCGGGACGGTACTCCAACTCGTGTTGGTATGCGTTGAGAAAAATAGCCCATCGCAGCATCCTCGGGGACAGGATCTGCGGCGTGGGCTTGCTTGCCGTGAAAATCCCTAACAGGGGCTTGTGATCAGTCACGATTTTGAACGGGCGGCCATACAAAAAATCGTGAAATTTTTTGGTTCCGGCTACTATTGCTAATGCCTCCCTGTCGGTTTGTGCGTAATTGCGCTCCGCTTGGGACAGGGACCTTGAATAAAACGCTACCGGGGCCTCCCTTCCGTCATCCAACACGTGGCACAGCACCGCCCCCACCCCCACCGGGGATGCATCACAGACTAAGACCACTGGCCGTTTGGGGTCGAAATGCGTCAGGATTGCCTCGGATGTTAAGAGTTGCTTTAGTTCTTTGAACGCCCTCTCGTGCTCGTCACCCCACATCCATGTCTCCTCCTTTTTAAGTAACCGATGAAGCGGTTCGGCCACGGACGCCTTCCGTGGGAGGAATGTATGGTAAAAATTGAGGAGCCCCAGGAATGACTGTAACTCGGTTTTGGATGTGGGGCGAGGGGCCTTCTTTATGGTTGCTACTTTGGATTTAGACGGCTTAATTCCCTCGGGTGTGATCCGGAACCCTAAAAACTCGACCTCAGTTTCGAAGAAAACACATTTGTCCTTCCTCAGTCTCAGCCCCGCTTTCTCGAAAACAGTTAGTACTTTATCCAATCTCTTAGCCAGTTCGGCCTCACTCCCCCCTGTTATCAACACGTCATCAAAATAAGGCAACACCCCCTCCAGCCCCTTCAGGAGGCGTTCCACAAGCGACTGAAAAAGGCCGGGTGCCGAGTTCACGCCGAACTGTAAGCGCGACACCTGGAACGCCCCTTTGTGTGTAACTATCGTTTGTGCCGCGGCCGTGGCGGGAGTTACGGGGAGTTGCTGATAGGCTTGTGCCAAATCGAGTTTAGCGAAACACTTTCCCCCATTCAGCCTGGCCAAAAGGTGGCTGACCACCGGCACCGGGTATGCATTAGGGCGGATCGCCTTGTTAATTGTACACTTATAATCAGCGCAAATGCGCACCTCCCCGTTGGCCTTCAGAGCTGTTACAATTGGAGTTTCCCACTCCGCGGAATCAACAGGAATAAGAATCCCCTGGCCCACCAGTTTGTCCAGTTCCGCCTCTATTTTGTCCTTGAGTGCGAACGGCACCCTGCGCGGTTTGAGTCTTATCGGGCGGACCTCCGGGTCTAGGTCGAAGGCTACAGGGGGTCCCTTGAACTTCCCAAGTCCTTTTTCAAAGACGGCGGGATGCGCATCGCAAACCGCTTGTATTGGGTCCGCTCCCACTGTATGCACTCCCCCTATGAACAAGCCTAAGGGCTGAAACCACTGCGTCCCTAGGAGGCTACAACTCCCCCCCTTAAGGACAACTAGGGGCAGTTCCGCAGAATGTCTCTTAAAGCTGACCCGAAACTTTCCGACCCCCAACACCGGAATGCTGTTCCCCTGTACATCTCGTAGCGTGGACCTCAACGTTTTAAGTTTGGGCCGCACGTGGGGGTCGATTTTCAAGAACTCTTTCTGGGGAATTATAGAATAGGAGGACCCCGAGTCAATTTCCATCCTAATAGGGGCCCCTTGTACTAGTACCTCAACGAAGTAATGGGACTGTCCCGCGGACACGCTGAACACTGGGGCGTCGTCCTCGCTGTCGTCCGAGACGCGGCCCACGCCGTCCTGCTTCCTCGTGGTCTGGGCGCCATCTTTGGACCTCGCTGGACGGTCCGGTCTGGTCGAACGGTCTTGTGACTGCCTCCGGCCCTCCTTCCGTTTTCTGCATGCCCTGGCGATGTGCCCCCGACGGCCGCAGGTGTAACACTCGGCCTTTCTGAATGGGCACCTCGCGCGCTCATGGGCCGCTCCGCAACCATCGCAGCGGCGCCCACCTTTTCGGACCTTCTGGACCTCCTCGCCGTCGCTGCCTTCCGTAGACGACTTTGAGGCCCGTCGAGTTGCGTGCACCGACTGTCCGGACTTCCCGTGCACCGAATTTTCCGCCTTGCCGGCTCTAGGACGCCACTCACGCCACTGGTGCATCTCGTCCACTCCAGCATTCGTGGACTCCGCGGCTTCCGCGGCCTCTACGACCTCCGCCAGCGTGGGTGGCGGCTCCTTGTTCATCAAGCTGCGCTGCACCTCCCTGTCCTTCAGGCCACACAGCACGCCGTCCCTGAGGGCCATCTCTAGGTTGTCCCATCTACAGGGGCCGGCGGCTATCCTCATGGCGGTCACGAATGCCTCAACCGACTCGTCCGGCGCTTGGACTCGCCTCCAAAACGCGCTCCGAGCGGGAAACATTGCCCTCGAGGGTCGGAAGCGCTCTCGCAGCAGCTTCATGATGTCGTCTGCCTTAAATTCGCTCACCTTCTTCGGAGCGATGATGCCCACCAGCGTCCGCTTGGTTTCTAACCCAAGCATTCTGGTGAGGATGGCCCTCTTCCTCTCCTCGTCGTCTTCTTTGACTTTGAGTTCCACCAGTGCCGCCTGGAAGTCCATCTCAAACAGCTCCCAGTCTTGCGGTTTGGTGATGTTGAACCCGCTCTGTGCCCTAGCTGTTCCTTGGGGATCCATTATCCCACCTTCGTCGCCAATTTAGTGTATGAGAACTAAGACACAGGACACAGCCTCGGGCTGGGTTAACTCAGGTTTATTGCATCGTGGACAGAGGGAACATGAGGTAATGGCGGATCGATAGCTCTTTATATACAGTAGTAATACATTTGAACGTGGTTGCATGGTAGCCCATTGGCTACTGTCTGCGTGACGTCATTGCTGGTCACGCCCTTCTTGTCCAGGTGTAGGTGGTGGCAGGAAAACTTCCCGCGCTGTTACCTTTGATGAGTTTGGACCAAGAGAGCTTGGACGCTCGCTGCTGCCAGCTGGTGGTCATTAGCTCGCGTCCTATTACAGGATTCATATGATACAGCTGAAGGTTACATTGTTGCTATAGGCAAGGTTACATTGGCTCAGATACATTGTAATCCATGTGGAAGATAAAACCATTAGAACACAACAAGTTTATATAAATCTGAGTTTTGCCCCATCCAAACTGTGTTCAAACCCCACTATTAAAGAGCTGAATTTCACTACTTCACTTGTCTGCTTCTTCATTCCCTGAACACGAAAGTGCAACGTGTTGCAGTGTGGACTGCTGCATTCAGGGATCCAGCCAGCTAGTTAGCCATGCCCTTTCCTGGATATGCCATTTACACCCACTCCCAGAGAGTCAACGGATATTATCCGTGCACAGCACCTTATTTCTAATTGAACTGTTTAGGTAAAGGTAAAGTTCGCCCTTGCTTGAAAGCCAGTCATATTTGACTCTAGGGTTCAGTGCTCATCTCTGTTTACAGCCAGAGCCAGTGCTGTCTGTGTCTGCAGACGTTTCCGTGGACATGTGGCAGGCATGCCTCAACACCGGAGTGAACAGAACGCTGTTTACCTTTCCACCAAAGTGGTCTCTATTTATCTACTTGCAATTTCTTGCTTTTGAACTGCTAGGTTGGCAGGAGCTGGGACAGAGACGGGCGCTCATTCCGTCATGCAATACTCGGGAATCAAACTCCGACCTCCCAGTCGTCGAGTAATTGAACTGTTTTGACCCTACTTTTTATAGTTGCCTCCTTGACTTAAAGATTTATTTGCAATTTCTGCAACTTTCCCAAGCCTGTCAATACCCCCTCCCTCTTATTTGTGGATGGTGCCATCTTAGTTACATAAAGATCCATATTCAAAGAAGAGATTCCCCATTAGGTACAGACCCCAAAAATTATCCTTTTCTACTAAAACTCCCAGAATGCCACTGCGCTACCACTACGGTAGTACTGGCTGAGAGATTCTAGGGAACTGCCTCTCCAAAAGTAACATTATCAAACACTGCAAGGGAGGGGAAATGGCTAGTTCTGTGTTCCAGTAATGGTTTTTAATAGCTTCTGTTCTCTTTTTAATCTTTCAGTTCATTACAGAGCAACCAGAATAGCACTGAGACAAAAAATGCACCCGTTATGTCACAGAGAGTCATGGAGTTCTTGAAATCACAGCTGCCTTCTTAAACAGAGGGCAGACAATCCACCCCAGCCTGCCGTCTCTGAAAGTTAGTCAATTCCCTAGTTGAGGAAATGCGAAACTCTGAAATTCTCAAGTGTGGAGCCTTCCCACGAATCAGAGCCAGATATTTGATTGTGGGCAGCTAGAACCACCTCCACACAAAAGCTGGGAATTCTCTGTGGACATAATGGGGGAAAAACACTGTGTCATCTTCTCCCCCTCTCCCGACACACCAAGGAGCTGGCCATGCTTGCCTCTCTGATTCAGAGGAAAAACATGTTTCTTCTTTTTATGGAGCCACAAGCTTGACCTCAGCTGATCAGAACCATGACTGACAGCTCGATTAAAAGCTCGTGGGCTGAGCAACTCCATGCTCAGGTACCTCATTCAGCCTTTGTTTCCTCGTTCCCATCATCGTCTCTAGGCAGCTACAGAGTTGTGGGTTTTTGTTTTGTATGTCTTTTTGCATGTTTATCCTAATCAGTGTGTGGGCCCTTGGGCTGCTCTGCCTGTGTGTGTGTTTTCCTGCACAATCTCCACCTCATGTTGGCCATTGTTGCTGGCTGTGTTTCCCTCTAATTTCCCCATCCTGCAAAGCAACAGCTGATATTTGGCTTCCACTTTGCATCTTCTCCAGCTTCCAGGGATGGAGGGCCAAACTAAACTTGATGGTATATTGTGTCAGTGTGTCTCCCTGCTTGGTCAAGAAGATATTTATTTTGTGTGTGTGGCACCATACATATTGTATATATGCATGTTTTTAACTATTACATGTAAATAATTTCTTTGTAGAGCCCTGGGCAAAACAAGGGACATCTCCCACTGATGGTGGCTGGAGAAAATAAAAGAATCCATGGGATGTTGTGATTAGTGTTGGATCAAGGCTCATGAGATGCAATTTCTAGTTCCAACCAAGTCCCCTCTGGCCCCTTATACTTTCTCAGCTCAACTGATAAATAAAAGGGGACTGATATGCCTCACTCTCTAAAGGCAGGAAGAAATTGCTTTCCTATTCTTGCTTGGCAGGAGAATGTGTGTCCCTCATCTGACTCCTACTTTCCTCACCCACTTTCCACCCATCTGCCTTAACAGAGTGGCTAAGGATTGAGTTACATGCATATTATGGAATACCTGTTTCCATTAAAGGAGGATAGGGCTGAGGATCTCAACCTCCCCTTACGTCACTTGAAGGACCCTGAATAGGCCAAGGCTGGAGTCCCTAAATGCAATTCCAACATGCTCATGGGGGGGGGGGGCTGCTGGCAGACAACAACACATGGTGTGGTTGTGGAGAGATACAAAATCTGGCTCATTTACTGGGCTGCTGATTTCTACCAGAAACATGTAATGATGAAGGTTTAATCTAGGCCAAAGACAAAGCCAAGAAAGCGGCTTCATTTTGGCAGTCCAAAGTTTGATCTGGACACGGAAGAAGAAGAAGACGACATTCCCCTCCTTCTAAAGGCACTGGCATAACCTTTTCCTCTTCTTCCATACACTTGTCCCACCAGCAAAAGTTCTCACAAAACCACTTCTCTCTTTGGCCTCGTTTGGGAACCAACGTGATTGTCCCACTGCCTACAGCAGGCGTTCTCAACCTTTTAAAGCCAGGGGCTAGGTAACACTCATTCAGATAACTTCGGGTGCCAGATGGCCATTTTACCCTGTCTCCACCATATGGCACTTCCGGGTGTGGTGGAGGTGGTAGGGGGCCACATGAAATAGCACCACTGGCTGCATCCGGCCCATGGGCTGCAGGTTGAGAATCCATGGCCTACAGTTTCACTGACAGGATACAGCTTTCAAACCTGTGCAGTAATAAAGAGCAATTCTGGATGTGCAAAGAATGCCAGACACCTCAGCAACATTCCCACACATCTCAGATGAAAAATGAGCTCCCCCCAAAAAATATATATATCCCTTTTTAAAAAGCCTTTTTTTGTTGTCCTAGCCCAGACTGGCAGGAGAATGTGAGCCCCTCATCTGGCTCCTACTCCCTTCACCCACTTCTCACCAATCTGCCCCCTTTCCACCTTAACAGAGGGGTGTTGTTGTTTTTTTTTGTGGGTTTTTTTTTGGGGGGGGGGGATCATTATTGTTTTTTGTGTTTATGTATAATTTTATTTTGAAGGATCACAGTAGCTTAGTGGTTAAGACACTAAGCTTGACAACGGGAAGGTCAGCAGCACAGGAGTTCAAGACTCAAGTGCTGGACAATGGAGTGAGCTCCCACCTCTGTCCCAGCTTCTGCCATCCTAGCAGTTTGAAAGCAAGAAATTGCAAGTGCTCTCTCCTCTCCTATTTAACATATACATGAAGCTGTTGGGTGAGGTTTTCCGTTCCCATGGGGTAAGGTATCATCAGTATGCTGATGATACCCAGTTATATATCTCAGCCCATGGGGACCCCAGTGATGCAGTCAATGTCCTATCCAGATGTCTGGAAGCGGTTGGGGTCTGGATGGAGGACAACGGGCTACAATTGAATCCCACCAAGACTGAGTGGCTTTGGATGGGGGGTCCTGCGTTATCCAGGGAGCTGCCAACTTTGGTCTTGGATGGGGCTGTTTTGCCCCAGACAGACCCGGTACGCAACTTAGGGGTCCTCCTGGATTCGGGGCTGCTACTAGCAAGTCAGGTGGCGGCTGTGACCAGGAGGCCTTTTTCACAGCTTCGCATCATCCGTCAGTTGCGTTCGCTCCTGGACCGGGACTCCCTGCTCAGGGTCACACATGCTCTGGTCACCTCCAGGCTAGATTATTGCAATGCGCTCTACATGGGGCTGCCCTTGTCAACCATTCGGAGGCTGCAGTTGGTCCAGAATGCGGCAGCCCGGGTGGTGATGGGGCGCGGGCGTTATGCTCGTGCCTCACCATTACTTCGGGAGCTGCACTGGCTACCAGTTTGGCTCCGGGTGCAGTTCAAGGTGCTGGTTTTGACCTTTAAAGCCCTTCATGGTAGTGGGCCAGGATACCTTAGAGACCACATCGTCCCAAGAGTGTCCACCCGTCCAACCAGAGCGGATCGCAAGGGCTCTCTAATTGTTCCATTTGCCAGAGGGGCCCGTCTCTCTGGTACATGAAGGAGGGCATTTTCCGTGTCCGCACCAGCCTTGTGGAACCTCCTGCCTGTAGAGTTGTGGGAGCAGATGGAGCTGCTACCTTTCAGAAAAGACCTAAAAACCTGGTTGGCGGGGCAGGTGTGGGGCCCGGATGGAAGAGTGGCCCCCGCCTGTTGGCTTATAAATTAAGCCCCCATTTCTTTTAATTGTCAATGAAGGCAGTTTTTTAATGTGGGTTTTTAAGAGGAATGGGGTAGGTGGGTGGGTATGTTGGGTTTTAATTTGTTGTATTGATTTATGTGTGTTTTAACTTGTTCTGAGCCGCCCAGAGTCGGGTTTACCTGATTGGGCGGCATATAAATTTGAATATAAAATAAAATATAAGTAGATAAATAGGTACTGCTTCAGTGGGAAAGGTAAGTGTTCCATACACTCGTGTCTAGTCATGCCTACCACTTGAACAAGGAATGTCTGCTGTAAACGGAGGTGTGCATGACACCTTAGAGTCGGACACAACTGACTTTTGAGCAGGGGAGACCTATAATTTTATTCAATGTTTATACTTTATGTTTAATCTCTTATTGTTATTGTAAATATTTTTAATGTGTTGCAAACCGCCCAGAATAGGAGATTATTCCAGATATGTGGGATATAAATGCAAATAATAAGTAAAATTAAATACATTTTTTGTACCGTAACATCAGCTCCTGCTTTAGAACTTAAGGTCTAGCTTTATTTAACTTGGATGGACCCGGACCCCAGTGCTCTCCTATCTTAGGGAGGCTGCCCATGCCAAAGTCAGAGCCCGGCATCTATTCCATGGATTCTCAACCTGCGGCCTGTGGGCTGGGTGCAGCCTGTTGCACCATTTCATGTGCCCTCCCCCCCCTGCCCCACTGCCTCCACCACACCAGGAAGAAGTGCAATGTGGTGGAGGAAGAGCAAAATGGCCGTCCGGCCCCCGAAGCTGTCTGAGGGAGCGTGACCCGTCCCTCGGCTTAAAAAGGTTGAGAACTCCTGAATTCTATTCTAACCCATTCCTCCTTTGCTGGCTTGGGGTTGGCAGCAGGCAGGAAAGGAATGCAGCATGCAGGGTCTTTCTGCCACCAACTGGCCACCTTGAACAATACATCGCTTTTAAACGTCTGGGCAGGATTGCTTTGGGAAATTCAGATAGAGGCCAATAAACGCCTCCAACCCCTGGAGCTTCTCTGCAGCTGCACGGAAATGGCTGCAATCCACCCGATCCATTACCTTGACTTTCAACCCTGGAGGAAGAACAGCGGCGCTGGAAGAGATCCCATGGCGGCAGCAGCAGCAAGAGAAAAAGACGAGTTTACTAGGTGTAAGGCAGCTGCTGATAGCTGTCGATCAATGCCGGATGGCTAATGACAATTTATTTATTTTCATTTATTTATTCTACTTATATCCCACCCATCTGGGATATTCTCCCACTCTGAATGCCCCCGTTGTGCAGCACTTGGGTCTTGAACTCCTGACCTGCTTACCTTCCAGTTGTCAAGCTCAGTGTCTTAACCACTAAGCTACTGTGATCCTTCAAAATAAAATTATACATAAACACAATAGCGATGCCCTGAAACAATACATATTGGTGACGGTAAAAGTTAGTTACTTATGAGAAGCTGTTGCTGCATGTGCAGAGAATCCCCACAGAGAGTAGTTGAGCATCCATCCATAGCTTCTCCCACAATAAATTATCTTGCTGTATTTGTTTATACTGTACTGGTGGAGTAGGGGATTTTGGTCTTTGGTGATTCACTTTTCCTCCCATTTTAACACTTTGCTGGTGTTGAGTCCGAGGCAAGAAGTATTCTAACCAGCAATGTCAGGTCAAACTCAGTGATTCTTTATTCAGTTCATACTTCGGAATGGGCACTAGGTACAGCCAGGGTGGCCTCTATATATACAGTGATTTGACCATTACAAAACAAGATACATTTAGGCTTCCGGAGGTACAAACAAAGTTCAACTTTAACATTTAACCGCACAGACATGTATTTGAATTTTGCGCCTTTTAGAATGGTGTGCTTTCTGCTCTTTATTTTCGGTGCGGTTTGACTTTTGAAAAGGACTAAACCTTTGGACACAACAGCTGGGTTTAAGGTTCAAACAATAATCTGGTATGTGCCCCCCCCCCCCAATCCACACAGAAGCAACAAAACAGGTAGCCTACGTGAAGCTTTGGGGCTACTCAAGCTATTTAAAAATACAGTACTGTTAAGATGAAATTAGTTACACCATTAAAACAGTACTAAATAAACTAACAGACTAAAACAATCTGTTGCTTCTGCAAAGGGGTTTCATAGGATCTGGGCATGCCAGAGTAGGAGCAAATACAGATATTTTTAACATCACATTGATTCTTTTGTCATTTAATGCCTGTTGCAACTCCTGGCTTGACGTTCTTTCGTAGGAAAATGTCTAAAGAATTGCAGCCCTTCTAATTCCAGAGCAGGTTTTAGAGCTGCATGGGTCTAATCTTACATCTAACCATAACTGTCAACCTTCCCGGATTGGCCGGGATTTTCCGATTTTCAGCACCGATTTGTGCCATTTCCCGCCCGCAGCTGCCAAAACCCCGGAATTAGCAGCGGGGGGAAAGAGGTACTGCGCAGGTCCCGGATTGTCTGGAGCCGCGGTTGACAGGTATGCATCTAACCCAACATACAAAAGACAAATTTAAAACACACAAAATAACCGGAGCAGAAATTGTTAGCTGTACAGCAGCATATGACACTGTCCACCATCAATTGCTGTTCAAAAAGCTCTACCTCCTTATTAAAGATCACGGATTAACAGAAATAATTGTCACACTACTTCAAAACCAAAGAATCTTTGTTGAATTGGCAGGGAGGCACAGTGACTGGAGAAACCAGACACTTCCCCACAGTAGCGTCCTTTACTTTTCAATATTTAAACAAATGATTAACCAATGTTCCCATACTCAAGGAATTTCATCTGTGCTGATGATCTTGCCATGATAGTCCAAGAGGGAAAACTTTTGAGTCTATCAATCACCAGCTAACCACTGCACTAGAAGATCTTTATTATGTTATAAAAGCAATGAGCTGAAACCAAACCCTTTAAAAATACAGTGCCTTCCATTTAAAGAATAGAGAAACTCAGAGATAGCTCTAAGTTGGCTAGTTGTGCCTTCAGCTAGAGGGGCCCGCCTCTCTGGCACACAAAGAAGGGCCTTCTCCGAGTCCGCACCAGCCCTATGGAACCTCCTTCCAACAGAATTGAGGCTACAGACGGAACTGCTGCCCTTCAGGAAAAGTCTGAAAACCTGGCTGGCAGGGCAGGTGTGGGGCCTTAATGGGAATACGGCTCCAGCCTGTTGGCTCATCCCCAGTTAGTACTTAGTTAATATCCCTCCCTTTGTGTTGTTGTATCTCCCCCCCATTCCCTTTTATTTTTTATTCTTTTAATTGGGGTGGGGGGTAGTAGGGTGGGAAAGTGAGTGGGCGATTTGGGATTCTAAAATCTGTTTTTATACATTTTTAACTGTTGTACGCCGCTCTGAGTCGGGTTCTCCTGATTGGGCGGCATATAAATTTAAAAATTAAATTAAATTTTGGAACACTCTCCTACCCCCACAGTATATGGGTGTCCCTCTGGATAGAACACTGACCTATTTAAGGAAATCTCTGTCTAAATGCAAAATAGAAAGTTACCACCAGAAATAACTTAGGGGGTTCAACTTTTTTGGTGTGCTGCCATTTATGCTAGACATAGCACCTGTGGATGCTGGTAATACTAAGGGATCCTTGCAGCTGTCAAACCTGCTGGTGGTGGAAACATCTGGTATGTTAAAGGGGCCAATGGGCTCCTTCAGCATCGCAGAAATTGGAAACATCTCCTTTGTGAACCTCTTGTAGATTCTCTTGTGATGTATCACTTAGTCTAATTTTTTTTAAAAAATTCTTTACGTGTGAGTTGACAATCAAAACTGCACCTGTAACCGCAGTTTCAATTGACAACAGATACACAGGAAATGTTATTTAATTTATACTAAGCATTGCATCAGCTATGATCTGCAAAATGTAAAAAAAACATTTCTCATGACTGTTCACAAACACTCAGGGGAAGTGTTCAATAAAAGTTAAAGGTTGAGTTCCCATTCAGATGGGAGGAGTGTGCTGAAGGAAACATTCCTTCCTTCAAATGGGAACCAATGTTTTTTCAAACAATCCAAGTGCCCATTTTGTGGAAAATCTGGACAGTCCCTTACTTAGGAGTTTAGTTGAGTCAGACTGGGATGCACACCCACAAACAACAAGATCAACTGCTCTGTCTCCATGCTATTCCATAGCTGAATATGCTAGTGATGTATAGTAATTCAGCTCATGCCAAACAGGTGGCTGTAGCTCTTAATAAATTATGCAGGATTATTAGTGGCTGCCTGATAGCTTTCCCCACTGAAAAAGAATTATTACTTGACTGCTGTTGTCCCTCCAGAAGTACATTGAAAGGTGCTAGCAAATAACAAATGAAATGAGGTACTACAGAACCAAAACCACCCACTTCATGGACACCAACCAACCCTCTAGGTAACTAAATTGGAGGAAATTTCTCTGTGCAGCTCTCAAGCTCTAAATATTAAAACTGAAGAGGCTATGCTAAACTTACAGAGAGGAAAAACACACCTTGCTGAATGGATGAAAGCCAAATAGTGTCTCCACCAGGACAAGATTCAGGCTGGATCATCTGGAAGTCATTTAATGGATTTCAAAGTGAAGTAGGAAGATCAAATAATACTCTGAGCAATAGGATTTCAGCTGTTGTGTTCCCACTCCTTCTCTCCTTTTCTTTCAGCAGAGAGGACAAATCTTTTTAAGGTAAAACCTCACATAAAGAGCATCTCGCTTAGAGACTAACTCGCTTAAAGAGCAGAATTTTCTCTGAATGGTTGCCCTTGCTTAACAACTAAAAATGACCCAAAACTCACTTAACAAGTAAATCGGGGTTTGCAATCACCCCGCCAGAAGTCACGATCGGTCACTTACATTGACAGCAGTGGCACTTTTTTCAAGTGTTTCACTTAAAGAGCAACTCACTTAAAGACCAATCCCATGGAACGCATTATGCTTTTAAAGTGAGGCATTTATTTATTTATTCAATGTGTATAGCCACCCCAATCGACATGTGACTCTGGCCGACATACATAAAATCCCCAATGTTTAAACTATAGAAACCCTTAAAATTCCTAAAAACACTGAAAAACTATCTCCCACCCACACCAATTAAAAATCTAGTTAATTTTTTTAAAAAACATGAGTGATCCTGCTGTACCACTGTATTTTTATTGTATTTTTTGTCTTGGCTCACAGTCTTCTTTCCCTGGTTTCCTCCTGAAGTGCAGTGAAAATGCAACGCAAGCAGGTAGAAGTCAACAGTGCTTGCTTCCATGCCCACATCCCGGATCTATGGAAGCATATCACTCAATTTGCTGTCAGCTCTCTTCCGTTTCCAACTCTTCTTACTGTAGAAGAAGGCTACAGATGGGAGGACACAAACCTTCAGGTCACAAAGGGATTATGTTTTTCTAAGCTTCAGAAGCACTGATGTTTGCCCAGCGGGGCAGGGATGAAAGTTAATTCCTCCTATTGAACCCCAGGCTCATTTCTAAGTACTGTACAGTACCGATCTTCTGCCATTCCCCACCCCTCTGCTGTCAGCGGTTGGTTACCTAATAACATCATACAATATTCTTAATGTTGGGTTTGGTCTTCCAGATGTTTGGGACTTCAACTCCCATCAGTCTCATCCAATCTGGCTAATGTTATGGGACTTTGGGAATTGGTAAAACCACTCCTTAAATATCTCACTGAACTGAAAGCACCGTTAGGGTCACTCTAAGTTAGTTCCAGTCTGATGGCACGGAGCGATATCATCTGGGTCACCAGTGGCAGCAGAACAAATACCTTCAAGTAGGTTCACTCTATACCAGTGATGGCAAACCTTGGCACTCCAGCTGTTCTTGAACTTCAGTTCCTATAAGCCCTGATCAGCAGGAGTGCTGACTTGGGCTTCTGGGAATTGAAGTCCAAAAACACCTGGAGTGCCATGTTTGCCATCACATCTCTAGATTGACAGTTTCAGAATCAAAGACAAGGTGTTTCTCTCTAATGAAGTGAGCACTTTGTGAAAACGCTCCTTATAACAGCACACATTCTTCAAAAGAATTTTGCTCCTGTAACCTGTGATGATGGATGGGTAGTTTTAGCATTTACAGTGGTGGCATTTCCTGTCCACTCTCTGCTATCTCTTGTGTTCAAATCAAAATATATTTTAGAAACCCTTTAGGGGCAAATGAGGCTCTCCAGAAGTGGCTGGAGAATGATATCCAACCTCTCTCGCCTCTAGTCATGCGGGCTGTGATTTAGGAAATCGAATTTCTTCTCAGCCATTACATTAGTGGGGTTATTTGAGGGCGGTGTCTCTCTCTCTCTGTGTAACCTAACCCACAGGATAGTTGTGATTTTTTAAGATCTAGTGGTGGGGAGGAAAGGACACTGTCTCAAGCTCATTTGGGGGTGTGTGTGGGATAAATGAAACAAATAAGTTTTTTTAAAAATAGGTTAGATGACTTGCGCAAGATTCAGTGTGTTTTCTGTGGACAGCTCAGGTCCCAGTAATAGCTGCAATGATGGTGTGAAGGAATGACACTATATGTCATTTGTGGGTACCCAGACTTTGAGAGCAACCAACTGCAGATTAATAAAGGTAAAGGTCTCCCTTGCTTGAAAGCCAGTCTTATCCAACTCTAGGAGGCAGTGCTCATCTCTGTTTACAGCCAGAGCCAACACTGTCTATATCTGCAGACACTTCTGTTGCCACATGCCTGTGGAATACATGACTGGACACCGGAGTGCACACAACGCTGTTACCTTCCCACCGAAATGGTCCCTATTTATTTACTTGCAATTTCTTGCTTTCGAACTGCTAGTTTGGCAGGAGCTGGGACAAAGATGGGAGCTCATTCCGTCCTGCAGTACTCTGGAATTGAACTGCTGACCTTCCGCCTCCCAGTCAGCGTCTTAGCCACTTGAGCCACTGCTACCAAAGCCTTTTTTTGCTGCCAGCTACTTTAGCATTTTGGCTTGCTCTTTCGTTTTAACCTAGCAGGACCATGAAAGTAGCTGCTGTATCCTCAGCACAATAAAGAAGTAGCTGCTGTATCCTCAGCCCCTCCTCTTTCCCCAGTGAGAACTGGACCCACAGGCAGAGGCAGGTAGTGGTGGAGAGTGGAGCTTCCCTACCCCAAAATCTCCAAGTGGGAACAACCCCATTTCTTAATAGGGTGAAGCATCTTGTGATCTCATTTGCCTTCTCAGCGATCCTATGACACAACACTGCTGAGAGGATCCAGCAGAATCAAAATGTGTTTTTGTATTATTCTTTGCCTACATCCAAGGAAACGGGACAATAATACTGTGTGAGATTTTGTAACCAGTGTCAAATGTTTAAGTCAACAAATGGGATAATTTGATGACTGAAGACACTTGAGTGTCCATGTTTAAATGTGTACACTAAGATTAGTTTGGAGTATATAGTTATTTATAAGATTTACAGTAGAAACCTACATATACTAGACCCATTTAGAAACCCCATTATGTTCACAGGTGTTGTTATGTGCCATCAAGCTCTGACCAATGGCAAACTTCTGAATGAGGATCTCGAAAATGTTCTCCTCAACAGTCCTGCTCAACTCCTGAAAGTTATAGTCTGTGGTTCCCTTAGGCTGGGAATCAATCCACAGTCACACTGGGCCTTCCTTTTTTCCTCCTGCTTCCTGCCTTTTCCAGCACATTTGTCTTTTCCAGAGAGTCTCGCCTTCTTATGATGTGCTCAAAGTAAGACAGCCTCGGCTTCTTCATTTGGCATCCAGAGAACAGGTCAGGCTTGATTTGTTCTAGGACTCACATGTTTGGATTTCTGGCAATCCAGGGTATCTGCAATGCTCTTCTCCAGTACCATATTTCAAACAAATCATTTCCCCCCCGTCTTCTTTATTGTTCAGGTTTTGTGCCTACATGGCAACTAGGAATATAAGGGTATGGATCAGAACAATGAAGTGTTGAAACACCCCTATTTCTTTCAGTATCACCCATAGTTTCTCATGATCTACATAGCAAAAGCTTTACCGTAGATTATATAGAACAGGCGTTCTCAACCTTTTTAAGCCGGGGGCTGGATGGCCAGTTTGCCCTTCCTCCAGCACATTGGGGGGCCACATGAAATGGCGCCGCGGTCCACAGGTTGAGAATCCCTGGTATAGACTCATCTTCTGACTTTCTTTGGCAGGCATCAGTATCATACTTGTCAACTTCCCAGATTGGCCGGGACTTCCCGATTTTTGGTGCCGATTTGCGCCATTTCCCGCCCACAGCTGCCAAAACCCCGGAATTGGCAGCGTGGGGAAAGAGGTTCTGCTCATTCCTGCTGCGCAAATCGCATTCTACGCATGTATAGAAGGCTTTTACGCATGCGTAGAACACGACTTGCACAGAACCGTTGTGCGCAGGTCCTGGATTGTCCGGAGCCGCGGTGCGGGATCCGCGAGCACAATTGGCATACTGTCCCTGACAGAGGCCATGCCATGTGAGAACGCTCCAGGCCTCTGGGCTCTGAGGGGACAGAAATTGGGGAGCGGATTAATAGTCATAAGATTGATTCACCCATATCTGACCTGACAGGCAGCCCGAGCAAGAGGAAATTGAATGTCTAACCAAGCGGTTAGGTAATAGGTAATATCGCACCTGCGGATTACCCCAAGCCACAACTTCCAATTTGCTTGGAAGTAGATGCCCTCACGGGGCAGCAGCAGATAGTTCATTCACCAGTCCCGTACAAGCTCCTCATGGCTATACGGAAGGCCATTTCAGAGACAGGACTTCAGAGTCGCTTCACTAGGGGCACGCTTCAGCAAGTGTGCGAAAACACGATGTTCATTCCGCATGACTGGAAAGCCGTCATGCGAATGATGCTCAACCCCAGCCAGTATTTGCTATGGGACAGCGAGTATCGTCTCGAGGCTCAGGCAAGGGCTGCCAGGATGGGCGGGGCAATAATTCCTGACCAACTATATGGCTCAGGTGCCTTCGAATCCATCGATGCGCAGACCGCCTTGCCGCTTGCCACCCTTCAGATGTCAGCTGAGACAGCCTTCAGGGCTTTTCTCAAAGTCCCAGCAACTGGCAAAGCGGCCAAAAATTACACCGCAGTCAAACAGGGCACCCAGGAGTCCTACATGGACTTTATCAATCGACTGGAGGAAGCAGTCAGTAGACAGATTGATAACGAGCAAGCCCAACAAGAGCTCATGATGAAATTGGCTAAGGACAATGCCAATCTTGACTGCCGTAAGATCTTGCAGTCACTGGGCAACCGTCCCGACCTGACTCTCATGGACATGATTAGGGCTTGTGCCGACGTTGGCATGGATTCCTACAAAATGGGTCTGCTGGCAGCGGCGGTGCAAGGGGGTAGGAAACCCAAGAACAAGACCCAAGGAACATGTCACAATTGTGGCAAGGTCGGTCACTTCGCTAGGGAGTGCCGATCCAAGGGCGGCGGACAACATGCCGGCCGTCCCAAGGTTCCAACCACCCCATGTCCGAAGTGTAACAAAGGCTTCCATTGGTCCAAATTCTGTCCGAATTCGGGAAACCGGAACGCGGGCATGTCTCTGGCCCCGGTCCAAACAGAGGCTTCCCTCGCTCTGGGAGAGCCAGAGCTGGATTAAATTCCAATCACATTCCTGACATTGCGAAGGCGCAGGCCAGCCCCAAAGGTAGCACAGGGTTAGAATTGACTTGCCAGGCAGACGTCACATGCGACTTGCCAGGCACAGTCTATCTGGTCGATTCTCAGTACATGGGACCCCTGCCCAAAGGCTTCATAGGCTTAGTTTTGCCTCGTAGTGTCGCAGGAGCACGAGGAATTCTTGTAATTCCGGGAGTCATTGACTCCAATTTTTCGGGTGTTCTCCAAGTTCAACTCTGGACGCACCTACCCCAGACCATTCACAAGGGAGACACGTTAGCGCAACTGATTATGGTTCCTTGTAACTCGCCAGCAAATAGCCAGGGAAGGCTCAGGGACAGCTCATAGCCCGGGTCGGAAGACCGCTCGAGCACAAGTGAGGCAGTGCAAGGATACCAGGTCTTAGCGACAGTGGAAACCAACATAGAATGGAAACAGCGACCAGTTATAGAGGTATTTTTGAATAAAAAACCGTTCACTGGGTTGCTGGATACCGGAGCTGACGTCAGCGTGGTCAGCCGAAGTCAGTGGCTGCGGGAGTGGGCCATTGAGCCAGTCTCCGATGTGTGGGGGGTAGGCGGCATCCAAGAAGCGTTTAGAAGCCGGGAGTGGGTGGAGGTCACGATCCCTGAGGCTGACGGCACAGCGGTCATCCGACCGCACATTCTGGACGTGCACGTCAACCTCTGGGGGCGAGACATTTTGCAACAATACCGTGCCACCCTTAGATTCGGGTAATGGCTCTGCCACTTAAATGGCTTACCAACATGCCTGTCTGGGTGGAACAATGGCCGGTAGTGGGGGAGAAATTAGTCGCCCTGAAGCAACTGGTTAAGGAACAGCTAGACGCAGGACATATAGAGCAGTCCACCAGTCCTTGGAATTCGCCCATATTTGTTATCAAAAAGAAGTCGGGGAAGTGGCGACTCCTCCACGATCTCAGAGAGATCAATAAATGTATTCAGCCAATGGGTCCGCTTCAGTGTGGCATTCCGAATCCGAATATGATCCCCGAGGGTTGGGAGATCCTGGTCGTAGACCTTAAGGATTGCTTTTATACTATTCCCCTAGATCCTAGGGACAGGGAAAGGTTCGCCTTTACAGTGCCAGTTGTGAACCACAGTGAGCCCACACAGCGTTACGTGTGGAAGTATTTGCCACAGGGGATGCTCAATTCGCCCACCCTGTGCCAAATTTATGTTCACAACGCACTGGCAAAGTTTCGAAACCTTCACCCCACAGCTTTAGTGTGTCATTTCATGGATGACATTGGTCCGTTTTACCCGACTGGTTTCTGAACGTATGCACAGTGGGGAACTCAAGTCACCAAGGTTTTGCCGGCTGATGCGGCCACTCTCTACACTCCTCAAGTGGCGGTCAGCCCGAACTCTACTTGTGCCCGAATGGTCGGCTGCTCCGCGGCCGGCGGGCCTCAGCGCCATTGCCTCGACACCGGCAACGGCAACTGGACTTGTGATAACCCAGAGACAATCAGCTCAATGTATGTTCATGTTACCTTGCCTTCAGGATGGTTCTTTACATGCAATCAGTATACCTAGAATTACATTCCCGCAAATGTATCAGATTCCACATGTTGTATCAGTCGCTTGACATTGTTGCTCCCCACTAGGGATATGGTTGCCCCAAGCACAAATGTCCCCGCACCCATACAGCGCGCTCATGCCACCCAGTTAGACAGCTCATGTGATAGCAACATTAGGGTTTTGAGTAAGGCTGAGTACGTCTCGTTGGCAGTCAGCATACTTGGCGTGCCAGGCTTAGCCGTTGGCAACGCTCGGAGAATTGGTCAATTGGCTTGTGCCCTGGCAAAAGCCATCAACCACACCTCCTCTGCGATAGTGCTGCTCAACCAGGAGCAGAAGGAGCTTCGCCATGCCATACTAGATAATCGAGCAGCTATCGACTACCTTCTGTTGTTCATTTGGGTTGCGAGTCTGTCCACGGCATGTGTTGCTTTAATCTTACAAACAACACGCACAAGGTACAGAGCCAGCTCACGGACCTCCACACCCTGGTCAAAAACATCAAGGAGGATGCTACGTGGAGGTGGTGGGATTCGTTATGGTCGTGGTCCCCATGGGGTTGGCTTCAGACGACACTTAAGGTGATTGTGGGGGTGGTAATACTGGGCACAACAGTGTGCTGTTTCGTGCAATGTATTCCCTCACTGATGTCGAGATGTCCCCCATGGAAGGAACCCCGAAATGTCATCCCCTCACGCCAGCTGATGCCACTCCTGCGCAGGGCCGTCTGTCAGGTCCAATCTAACAAGTAAAGGGGGACTGCGGGATCCGCGAGCACAATTGGCATACTGTCCCTGACAGAGGCCATGCCATGTGAGAACGCTCCAGGCCTCTGGGCTCCGAGGGGACAGAAATTGGGGAGCGGATTAATAGTCATAAGATTGATTCACCCATATCTGACCTGACAGGCAGCCCGAGCAAGAGGAAATTGAATGTCTAACCAAGCTGTTAGGTAATAGGTAATATCGCACCTGCGGATTACCCCAAGCCACAACGTCAATAGTGGCCATATTTACTCTTGGGTAAGCTAGGAACAATGGACTTCCCCTGCCAGTGTTTAACTTAGTTAATTAACTTCCCCGAGAGAGGTTCCCAATTAACCCGGGTAAACATGTGATGTGATTTTCTGTCAGATGATGATTCTATCACACGCTGCCTTGAATTCCTATATATGATGATGATTTCCCCTCAATAAACCACTGGTCTTCGCTCAATCTTGTCTCGTGTCGTTACTTGACCAGTCTCCTCCGGGACCCAATGGCCGCTTCACGGCCCCAATCCAACACCGCGGTTGACACGTATGATCAGTATCCATTGAATATTTGCAATATGATCTCTATGCTTCTTCTTTTTTGGAATCCCACTTGAACATCATGCATTTTGCTCCATATAAGGTAAAAGCCTTTGTTGCAGCACCTTGAGCATCACCTTGTTTGCATAGTTACCGCACCTCTTGGCATCTCTTTTTTGGGGGATTGGAATGTATATTTTGTTTTTCCAGTCTGTTGGCTACTGTTTTGTTTTCCAGATTTGTTGACATAGTCTCGTTAGGATTTTGACATATTCAGTCTTTGTGACTCAGTATCCCTTTCACCCCGGTGATCTATTCCTTCCTAGTACTTGCATAGCAGTTTTCACTTACTTTCTAGAATTGCAGGTTTGTTATTATAGGATTCTAAAGGTCTGTTGTCCTTTTATGTCTTCTGTACAGTTCTTTAGTATACTGTTGCCACCTTCTCTTTATTTTCTCTTGCTGACCGCTGGCCATGTATAACCACTGCACCAAACCAAATTAGAAGACAAGACTAAGTTCTTGAAGAAGCCAGGATTACCTCCCTATGAGGTGGAACCTTCCAAACGGCCTCACTAAATGATCTCAAACATGAGGACATCACCATATATTGGAAGATCAATTCTTCAGATCATTCTGATCCAGGACATTGAGACCTAGTAAAGGTTTCCCTTGCTCGAAAGCCAGTTGTATCCGACTCTAGGGTGCAGTGCTCATCTGTTTCAAAGCCGAAGAGCCAGTGCTGTCTACTTCTGCAGACGTTTCCGTTGTCATGTGGCAGGCATGACTAGACACCGGAGTGCACAGAATGCTGTTACCTTCCCACCAAAGTGGTTCCTATTTATCTACTTGCAATTTCTTGCTTTCGAACTGCTAGGTTGGCAGGAGCTGGGACAAAGACGGGAGCTCCTTCTGACGTTCAAAATCAGAATCTGAGCCGTCTTTGATCATGGTGGAGGAGGAGATAGGTAAGGAGTAGTGAGCATTAGATTGTTAGTAGTTTTAAGTAGTTGATAGAGGTACAATGGGCAAATAGCACGTAGCGTCGGTAGTAAGGTGCATCTTGCATGTCCCCCCTCTCCCCTCTTTGGTTGACAGAGGCGGCTTTTCGCAGGAAGGTGGGGAGAGTGAATTGGCGATGAAAAAAGATAGACCAGATATATTGTTTTTACAGGAAACACATCAGAAGTCAAAAGATACAAATAAACTTTATTTGGGATGGATGCAACATTATGAGATGGCGTTTGATACCTCAAAAGCAAGAGGGGTGGCAATTATGATTTCTAGAAAGTTGGGATTTGAAATTACAAAAAAGATTGTTGATCAAGAGGGTAGATATCTGCTGCTTAGAGGAAAAATAGAGGATGAGGAAATTATGTTGGTAAATATATATGCCCCGAACGACCACCAAGCAGAGTTTCTTGAAAAAATTCGGAAAATAGTGGAGTTGGAAAATGTTGCAAAAATTATTGTGGCCGGTGATTTTAATTTGATAAGGTCAGGATTAGATTGCACAAACATAGCTAGAAGTGGAATTGGCTTGAAAGGGAAGGTGTTGGATAATTGGATGGGTGTTATGGGATTGAAGGACTCGTGGAGAGAGTTTAAGGGCTCGGAAAGGGCTTATTCCTTTTTTTTCACACGTCCATGGGACCTACTCAAGAATTGATTACATTTTACTTTCGGAAAAATTAATTGGTGATATAGAAGGTACGGAAATTGGGATTATTAAGGAATCGGACCATGCTAAAGTATATTTGGAATTGAAAGCACAGAAAAATATTCGAAGAGTAAGAAATTGGAGGTATGACCCTAAGTTGTTTAAAGATCAGAAAAGTAAAGAGGCAATTATGGAAAGTTGGAAAGAAAGTTGGCAGTGGAACGATAATAATGAGGTTAATTTTAACGTTGTATGGGATACCATGAAGTCAGTTTTTAGGGGGGAAAGTATAAAGTTGGCAAGCTTTAAATATAAAAAATATAAAGCAGAACAGGCAGAAAAAGAAAGGGAAATAAAACAATTACAGGAGGAACATGCAAAAAATAAAGATAAAAAAGTTTTTATGAAATTACAAGGACTTAAGGCAGAAGTAATGGGTAAGGATATTGATAAAGTTAAGCGAGATATGATTTACTTAAATAGAGAGTATTTTGAATTCAGTAATAAGAACTCAAAATTATTAGCAAGAGCAGCCAAGGTTAAAAGGGAGAAAAGTGAAATTGGGGTATTGGTTGATAGGCAAGGTTTAAGGTGTAATAAGAATAAAGATAAATGTAAAATTGTTAGGGAATTTTATCAGGTATTATATGCAAAAAAGGAAGTAGATTTGGAGAAACTTAAAAAGATATTGGAGAGGCAGTTAGGGAATGGAATAAAACAAGAGCATAAGGATAAAATGGAGGAAAGGATTACGGATAAAGAGGTTAAGGAGGTAATAAGTGGACTGAAGATAGGGAAAGCCCCGGGGGATGATGGATTATCGACAGAGTTTTACAAAGAATTTAAAGAGGTGGTGGTCCCGAAATTGGTGAAGTTATATAATTACATACTAGATGGAGGATTAATTCCGACTTCATGGTATAACACTACAATCGTTCTTCTGCCAAAGCCTGGTAAAAATTTGGAAAGAGTGGATTCATACAGACCAATTTCACTTATAAATCAAGATGCGAAGATCTTCACAGCAATACTGGCTAATCGCTTAAATAGCTTCATGGGGGAATATATAAATGTTGATCAAGTAGGGTTTTTAAAAGGACGACACATGGCGGACCTGACTAGAAGGGTATTAGATTTATTAGACAACGTTAATCAAACAAAGGAAAAAGTGGGATTATTATCACTGGATATTTTCAAGGCATTTGATTCATTGCAGTGGTCTTCAATTAAGGAAATAGTGAAGAAATATGGATTTGGAGATAAATTCAATAGGGTTATAGACTTTCTATATCAAAAAGGAAATGCTAGGGTTAGAGTAAATGAGGAGCTTACGGATGTGGTAAAGCTAGAAGCTGGCACTAGGCAGGGCTGTCCATTATCTCCTATCCTGTTTATTATGGCAATGGAGATCTTAGCCAAAAGCATAAGGGAAGATTTAAACATAGAAGGGATTATGGGTAATAAAGTGAGTATGTATGCAGACGATACACTGCTTATGGTGAAGCACCCGGAGTTGGTAATGGACAGGGTCAAAGATCATTTACAGGTATTTCAAGCTATAACTGGATTGAAGATAAATTGGGATAAATCAGAACTGATGTTGTGTAATTTGAAACCAAGTGAGATGGGTAAGATAGTACCGACACTTAATATACAAATTAAGGATAAGTTGAAATATTTGGGGATAATTATCTCAAATAAATTAGAAGAACTTAAACGATTGAACTATGACAGCTTGAAAGTGGAATTTAAGAATAAAATACAAGAGTTTCAGAAGTTAAAGCTGTCTTGGTTCGGAAGGATTGCTATGTGTAAAATGATATTGTTGCCAAAGATTAACTTTTTATTTGATACATTAGCGATCCACTTGAGAGAGAAAGAAATAAATGAGTTTCAAAAGATGTTCAATGGTTTTTGCAATGGAGGTAAAAAATCTAGGCTCCCAAAGAAGCTATGGTACCTGTCTCAAAAAAAAGGGGGTTTGGGTATGCCAAATTTGCTAACATATTACCGAGCTTTTCAAGTCAAGAATGTTGTGAAGATTTTGGCAAGAGAAAAGACAATTTGGGAGCAATTGGAGATGAAGGAATATAGAAATATTGGAAGCATGATTTTTTTTGGAATAAAGGACAGAGTGAAAAGGTCAAATAATACCATGATGAGAGGTCTCATGGAGGTGTGGAAGAAGGTAAAAAAAGGATATGGTCCCAAATCTCTCTCCAATTTTGGAATTGACTGATATGATGTGTTTCCCAATAAAGCTAGATAAGGAAAAAATGGAAATATTGGATAAAAATGGGATGCTTTTATTGAAGGATTGGTTAAAAGCTTGTAATTCTGATGTTGAGCGAAAAAAATATTTGAGATATTAAATTTGAATTGGTTTCAGAAGTTAAAGGTGGACAATTGGAACAAAAAATATAAAAAAGAAGTAGGGTTAGACAGAATACATACAGAATTTGAGGATTTGGTAAGGAAGATTAGAAATGGGGAAAGTAGTATTAAAGGTCTTGTAAGTAAGCTGTGTAACATATTGAATAGAGGTGAAGATCCACAGGAGGATTTGAGACAGAAGTGGGAACAGAATTTGAATACAATAATTGGGGAGATTGAGTGGAAAAATAAATGGAAAAAGAGGATTATGAGAACAATGTCTGTAAGAATTAAAGAACATAATTTTAAAATGTTATGGCAATGGTACTTGACGCCATTAAGACTTTACCAGATGGATAATAAAAGAGATAAGTTATGTTGGAGATGTAGAGAATTTGATGGAACATATGAACATATGTGGTGGAGTTGTAAAAAAATAAGGGAATTTTGGGGAAAAATAGAAGGTGAGTTTGGTGAAATTATGGGTAGAAGTGTTAAGTTGGAATCAAGTACCATTCTTTTAACGAATGTGGAAGGTCTGGGTTTAAACAGGGAGGAAAAAGAATTGTTGGAAATTGTATTGACAACGGGTAGACAATGTATAGTCAGAAACTGGAAAAATGATATAGATATACAGATTGGAGAATGGTATAAAGAAATGTGGAGTTTAGCATTGAACGATAAATTGACATGGGAGATTAAAGTGAAAAGAGATAACTTAAAAGAGAATAGATTTTGGAACATATGGAAACCATTTGTGGACCATTCGTGTATGGCAAATAATAGTTCAGGACCAGTACCATCTCAAAGAAGCTTTTGGAGCTGAGCAGAAAATTAAACTCTCCGGGCAATGTATATATTCACAGGGTGATTATTATTTATCTAAAGATTAGTGGTAGCACAGAAAAGTCTTATTATTTTGGATATTGAAACAATGGTTTTTTTAATATTTGGTGGTTATATAGTAATTAATGTGTTTAGATATTGTTATGTGCTAACATTTAGTAATGTTTGTTAAGATGATATTATGGATTTGTTTGTGTGTTGTATCGTTAGTTATCGTTTCTTTTGTTCTTTTTTTGTATGTCTTAATAAACTAAATAAAAAATTTAAAAACAAACAAACAAAAAAAATAAAAACAAAATCAGAATCTGATCCAGAAATAAACTTGGTAGCTAGTGTTAATGTCAGTCTACTTTCTGTTATGGTTATCACCATTCCTGTACTGTACTTGCATACATTTACTCTTAAAATACAGGTATATCAAATTGTTTTATTCATTAAACTGAATGCTATCCTAGCTTCATGCTTTGAAGGGAAACTGAATGTTAGCGGTTAAATGGGAAAACTGTCTTCAGTCCATTGTGAATCAACCTGGAACATTCTGCATTCTGAGGCATAGTTAAAGACATAGCACGCTTTGCAGCAATCTAGTATGAAAGCCATTAAAGCATGGACAACAATGTCAATAAGTAGTCCAGGTCTGCCAAAGCAGTGCACTCAGAATTGCCAGACAGGCATACACGGCATTGAATTTCCTCCATATGCCTCTCCCAGGATGTCCCATCTGCTAAGAACCTCAGATTACTTGCTAGTGGTCATTCTCAATAACCACAACCGGACAATCACATCAAAGCCTAATAACCTGATACATGAAAGAGCCCTTTCATCCTACGCATATCCCCTTTGGGCTTGTTTTCTCCATGTAAACAAGCAAACCAATTAGGAAGTTTTCCATTTGCCATGGTTTCCACCTCCGAAAGCTGGAGCAATGGTTCACAGCGTCTGGACAAGGCAGGATATGGAGCCATTCAACAATTATGTGATCCGTTTTTTGGGGGAAATTGATCCCGCCTTCCCCCCCAATGTAATCCGACCATAATTTTCGCTTCAAACCCCACCCCCTTTAAAATTACTTAATCCAGAGTTTTTGTATAAAAACTCTAATTTTTAGAGCTTTTTACTATTGGTGCCTAATGCAGAACGTATCGGTGAGGATTCAATAATCTCAAATCGGATCAAAATTCCCAGAGGTCAGTTTTAAACCTAAAAAAGCGCCATGTTTCAAAACCACAACAGCTCCAAATGGATTACGTAATCTTTGACCTGAACCACCCCCACCCACAATTTTCCATAATTCAGAGGGCAGACCGCCCCCCTCAAAGAACACATAATTGTTGAATGGCCCCTATTAAACTACAGCTTGAAGCTGGTCTGTGATAACATCTTGCTCTGAAACTATTATACAGGTGTATCTGTATCTGATTTCAACAAAACAGCCAGCTGTAGCTAGCGGAAGAGTTCCTGGTTTGCCATGTGTGATCCCAAACATCTGTTTCAGCATCTGTAGCAGGAAGATCATGCTATAGCTGGTCTTACTAAGCTGTGATATGTCTGGAGCTTTCAGGTCAAAAGGACTCATATTCTTAAAGTCCTTGCTACAGTCATTCAACAGGCCAAGTAAAGAACAAGACTTCAGCCACAGGTTCTATGAAAAAAGGACCTGTGTAAGCACATAGGGGGGTGTTGTATGGATCATCTGACACCTCAATCTAGGTAGCAGCATTATGATACATTCAGATATTATAAAATTAAAGCATTTTAAAAATTGCATAAATAAATAATTTCTGGCATGAAATTTATTATTTATTTATGATGCAATTTTAAAAAAATGCTTTAATTTTATAATATCTGAATGCAACCCCATGTTAGTCAATTATTACTTTGCCTTTGCACTTGTTACCAGAACACTGGGCAGTAAGAACAAATTATGCCTTAATAAGCAATGGCAATAGGACACCCTATTCCCTTACATCGTCTGGAGGTAAATTTCAATTTAAAACAAAATACCTGAAAAACAGGGCCAGAATTTCCCCCAAAAGGGACTGGGCTTCCAACAGATTGCCTGTGCTATAGTTTTGATTGAGAAGCCAATTCTTCTTTCCAAGACTTGTTTTATCCTGTAGTCCATACATTTAGCACCTACCTTACCTCATATAGCATTTGGGAACACATTTGAATTCCTCCAGTGAAATTACATCATGAGGTTTAGTGGGAATGGCAAGAATCTGCCTGTCCCACAGCACAGGTGAGACTTGTAACGTGCAGAACCAACATATGAAACCACCTCCATGCGAAACTGACATGAAGCAAGGGAGATGAAGTCATTGCAAAAGCATCCAAGTCTGTTGATTCTCAAGTCGGGGAAGGGGGCACATGGAGGGCTTTGCACTTTAAGAAAACGTTATTGGCAGAATACTAAAGGCACAACTTTTATGGCTTAATAAAGAGAACTCCCAAAAGCATTACAGATAACATCACGCCTGTTTGTATACTTAAGAGGTATTTAATCATGGGAGGGCTGAAACTGTTATTTCTACTGGAAAGGTATACCCGTGCCCCTTATAACTTCATGTGCTCAATAAACTTAGTATTTCAATTAAATTAACGTAGAATTTAGAAAGAACATCTTGCAGAAGAAACAAAGAGCCAGGAGATATTTCTAACGTAAGTAACTAAGGCCCTTAGAGGCTGTCTACATCAGGGGTTCCCAACCTTTCCATGCTGTGGTCCAGACCACGGCTCCCAGATATCTTAGCGGGCCAGTCACATGGTTCCTCCCGCTGTAAATGCTGCCGCAAAATGCGTCCATGGCTGCCGTAAACATGTTTACAATGCCACGGGTACATTTACGGCAGTGTTTATGGCAGGTGCAGGTGCGTTTACGCATGCGTAGACACATTTTATGGCTGTCATAAACTCGTCAGCTTCCGCTTCCGGCAGCGGGCCACATAAAATGGTGCCATGGGCTGAGTCTGGCCCATGGGCCATAGGTTGGCTATGCCTGGACTACATGGACATATAACCTGCTCTTTGGATGTGGGTAGGTCCAATTGCATGCACATGTCAACTGGGCCAACCCACCCCATTTTGAGACCCTACCAGGAGGTTCAACAAATTGCCCTACTGTATTTTATTCCATTTCCAGTGTATGAGCACACTGGGGGCAGGATAAAATAGAGCATGGCAGGAGCAACCGCTTCCCAGCTGCTGGGGAAGTGCATTCCCTATCAGTGATAGTGGTCCTATCGGCTGTGAAGCGGTGGAATAGGCTGCTACAGCTTCTGCCCCTGGTCAGACTACTTTGAAGGACACAGGGAACATGCCAAACAGCATTTTGCTCCTCCCCTTGGCCTCAAGCGGCTTTTAAAAGCCATGTTATAATGGTCCACAAGGGACAGCACTTAAAACTGTGCCCACTAACTAAAATACACAGATAAAGGTATATTGTACTTAAGAGGCCAGGTATGTGTAAAGGTAAAGGTAAAAGTTTCCAATGCTCAAAAGCCAGTAATATCTGACTCTAGGGTTCAGTGCTCATCTCTGTTTCAAAGCCAAAAAGCCAGCGCAGTCTGCTTCTGCAGACGTTTCCGTGGTCATGTGGCAGGCATGACTAGACACCATAGTGCACAGAATGCTGTTTACCTTCCCACCAAAGTGGTCACTATTTATCTACTTGCAATTTCTTGCTAGGTTGGCAGGAACTGGGACAAAAACAGGAGCTCATTCTGTCTTGCAGTACTCAAGAATCAATCTGCTAACCTTCCGCCTCCCAGTCAGAGTCTTAGCTACTTGAGCCACTACATTATGAATAAAATTTATTAATAAAAAAATTAATTTGGTTACCTTCTCAAAACCTGCACATTTTGCCTTGCACAAACTCTGCAACTAGCAGCTCAAGCTGGCATTCCTTACACTGTCCTTTTCACTCAAAACCTACAGCAAAGTTTTGTGGTGGTTTTGCACTCAGAATATATGGACTGAAAGCAACTTGTGTTATCATAATCACTCACTGTATAATTACCAAGGGGAAACTCTGACTTTTTACATTTGCTTCCATACTAATTGAAATCACAGTCACTTCAAAGGAACTCTTTAATCCCATAAAGGCAAACCTTGGCACTCCAGCTGTTCTGGAACTTCAATTCCCAGAATGTCTGATCAGCAGGAGTGCGGACTTGGGCTTCTGGGAATTCAAGTCCAAGAACACCTGGAGTGCCAAGGTTCGCCATCATTGCTTTAACCATTGTTGCCTCAGAGTTATTCTCAGCTTTTCTCTAGGGCTGTGATGGCGAACCTTGGCACTCCAGATGGACTTGGACTTCAATTCCCAGAAGCCCAAGCCCCGTGAATCCACACAAATGGGTTTACTGCGATTCATCCGGCCCGCGCTGCCCTCGGCGCTCCCGGAAGTGGAAGTAAAACATGCCTGTACGGAGGAAGGGTTAACCCAGAAGAGCCTTAACCGTACATGCGCGTTTTACTTCCACTTCTGGGAGCGACGAGGGCAGCATGGGCTGGATGGATCGCAGTAAACCCATTTGTGTGGATTCACAGGGTGCTTGGGCTTCTGGGAATTGAAGTCCAAGAAGATCTGGAGTGCCAAGATTCTCTAGGGCAAGATAAACATAAACATCAGCTAGCCAAAGCTGAAGGGGGTAAGACCCAGGAATGGTAGAAGACAGAAGATAAATGCATTATATTTCGCAAATGGAAGATTGGTTTTGCTTCTTCTTCTTCTTTTTTTATTTTAAAAAAGCCAGACTAGCTCTCAGATGTCTTCATAACATTCCTATTTAAGGTAGGGTTGTCAAATTAGGAGAAAAAACAGTCCCACGAGAGCGTGTTCTTTACAAGGTTTTGAATGAGGCTGGGTTACGTGAGAGATTTAACTCCTGTTGATCAGGAACAATCCTATAGTATGCACCAGAGTTAAATAAGGCAAAGCGCTGATGCTCTGTTCCCAGATGTCTAAAAACAAAGGGTGATTTAGAAGTACTTTTTTATCAGCAATAGGGGAATGTTCCAATCACTGAGTAAAATCTGAAACATTTGCCTATATTAAGTGATCCAGTGACACCCATCTGTCTCAAAGCAAACACCAAAGTGTCTCTTACGGTGAGTATGGTATCTTACAGATCTTCAAGTCTATGGTGTGTGTCACATATTTGCAGCTCTTAATGCTGTTTGTTAGATCATACCAGGTTTTCTAACAATGCTTGAGTAGTCAGTAAAGTATCCAAAGTGCAAAGGAACTGCTAGTATCAAGCTGATTCCAGGGGGGGGGGGGGGGAATCATTAGGTGAAATGTTCAATCAGTTCAACATTTTTTTTTAGAACACAGAACACCAGAGTTGCAAAGACCAAGCTCTCCACTGACGTGATGGACAGTTCTGGGCTAAGAAACTTTTAAAATGTTTTAACACATCAATACAAGTGAAGCATGGAAGTTTTAGCTTTACAGTGGAACCTCGCTTAACAAACTTAATGCATTCTCTGGGACTTTTTGTATTACAAAAAAATAAAAAAAATAAAAGTAAAGCGAATTTCCCATAGGAATGCATTGAATGCAATTTCTCATAGGAATGCATTGAAAACCAAAATTTGTTAACAGAAACGTGGTTTCCCATAGGAATGCACTGAAAACCAATTAATCCGTTCCAAAAAAAATTGTTAGCCGAACCACTATTTTTAATGGATTTCCTTTTATTATGTGATTTTTGTGTTAAGCGAGACGTTTGTTATGCAAGGTTCCACTGTATTTTTAGAATAGCTAAGCTTCCACACTTAAACTAAGCGTAAACTCAGAATAGCTAACAGGTAAACAACATTTGGATGAGCAGAAATTACACTATATGCTATGTATCATCAAATTAGAATTGACTGAGACATTTGAAGAGTTGTTTTTTACCAGTTCCAGTGAGCTTTCATGGCTGAATTAGAGAATCAAACCCAGGTCTCCTGTGTCTTATTCTGTTATTCTCTCCACTACATCACACTGAATACCCTGCCAATTATATAGCTATGTGCAAGCAGCATTTTGAAACTATCTAGTATATTTTGCAAAAAGAAATTAGGAAGACAATTTCACTATTTATTGATGGCATGATGAACTTCAGTTGTCTACATTAATGTTGATATATACGGCTAGAGTTCCACATCCAGGTTTGAAAGCCATTAAAGAGCTTAATCTATGGCACTATGCAAGTCATCCAATGTGCCTCCAAACGCACGTAAAGGACACCTAAATCTTAACCTATAAAACCAAGGGTTAACCGTTGGAACTTGCTATAGGTTGCTATGCATCGCCCTACTTGCCTGCACTCACCCTTCGTGCACACGGCCGATCTGGGCCCGCAGGTCAACAAAGGATTGAGAAAACAGGCAGTGGGGCAACAGCCCCACAAACGTGAAAAAAGGGAAACAACTTCATTTCCCAACATTCCTTGTGCCGTGCCGCGCCAGAGCCAATCAGGCTGAGAGGCTCTCGCATGGCGCGGCGCAAGGAACGGTCAGAAATGCGCTGCAGCCAATCAAAAGAAAACAGTTTTTAAAAAACGCAGCACAAACACAAAGCACAAACCCATAACTACAAGCCCCAGCGCCCTGCGCGCCATGAGCGCGCAGAACGCTGAGGAAGCCGGCGCCCAAAAAATAAAACAAAAACAAAAACTCCAGGAGAGCAAGTCCGCCAAGCCGCGGGAACCAAAGCTCCCCTCCCCAACGGCGCCTGAAGCTCCTAATCAGAGTTTCCCCTTTAATATCACTGGGGGTGTGTGTTGTGCTCCCCTCTCTACTGGCTCCCCTGGGGTTGAGAGGGTTGGGGGGACCAAAGGAGCCTGTCTCCCCAACCCTCCTGACCCCAGGGGACCCGGCAGAGAGGGGATTCCCCTCCCCACACACACACACACACACACCATATTAAAGAGAAGAAACCAAGCGGTTACTTCTCTTTAAAACGGAGTTTTTTTGGGGGGAATCCCCCTCTCCGATGGCTCTCCTGGGTCCGGAAGGGTTGGGGAGACAGATCCCTTTTCTCTACCCAACCCTCCCAAACCCAAGGAAGCCAGCTGAGATCACAACCCCCTTGCCCCTGTTATTAAAGGGGAAACCACAATTGAGATTTCACTTTTAATATCAGAGGGTAGCCTGGATTCGATCCCCTCTCCTGGGGCCCATGAGTCTGGAAGGTTTGGGGGGACAAAAGGAGACTGTCTCCCCAACCCTCCTGACCCCAGGGTACCTAGCAGAGAGGGGATTCCCCTCCACACACACACGCCCCATATTAAAGAGAAGAAACCAAGCGGTTACTTCTCTTTAAAAACAGTTTTTTTGCGGGGGAATCCCCCTCTCCGATGTCTCTCCTGGGTCCAGAAGGGTTGGGGAGACAGACCCCTTTTCTCAACCCAACACTCCCAAACCCAAGGAAGCCAGCGGAGAGGGGGATCACAACCCCCCCGATATTAAAGGGGAAACCACAATTGAGATTTCCCTTTTAATATCAGAAGGTGGCCTGGATTCGATCCCCTCTCCTGGGTCCCATGAGTCTGGAAGGTTTGGGGGGACAAAAGGAGCCTGTCCCCCCAAGCCTTCCAGAGCCAGGGGAGATGGCAGAGAGGGGATCCCCCCGTAGGACACCAAAAGACACAAAAACAAACAATCAAAAACATTCAAAAATACACAAAAACAAACAAAAATAACACCAAAAAAATACAAAGTAAACAACAACAAACATTTCCAAACACACCCAGCACCCAGCCAAGCACCACAAAATCCAACCACCACCACCACCCCAAATAAAGAAAAACAGCCAACTCACCACCACACGACCTCACACCACAACGACTGGAAAAGAAATGAATAAAGAAAGAGACTACTTACTGGAAGAAGCTCCACCCAGAGGCCACGAGGGAAAAAACAGCCAAAATACAAGATAACCCCTACCAGCACCACTTGCTGCCCACAATAGTAAAAAAAAAAAATCAAAAAGACACAATAGCCCCACACAAAAGGCCCCAAGAGTAAAAACAAGTAAAAACAAATAACACAAAATCACAATTTTACCCAAATCAAAAACATGTCAAAAAAATAAAATAAAAACTATTCAAAAATCCTGTGCTGAATTTTTACTCAAATAAAAAACAAAACATCAATACACAGTTTAAAAACATTTATTGTAAAAAACATGTACTTTCACATTTTTTAAATTATTACCTATGGTACAACAATTTTAAAAAATACATACTTAAAAATATTGGGTTAAATATTTTTTTTTTGAAAAAGTATATCATCCGTTATTCTTTTTTTCATCCACAAAACCAAAACACCAAACAAAACTCATCACAGTTTATAACAGGCCATCAAAAAAATTTGTATAAATAAAATTTTTAAAAATTTCAATTATAGACTAACCTCTTCTTTAAAAACATTAACAACAACAACAAAAACTTTCCAACACCATTTAAAACAGCCTGGCAACGCCGGGCAACCTCTGCTAGTATTATATAATGTGGTCCATGGTTTGGTCTTCCTTCACAGTCACATTCCAACATTTCTGAGAAGCAGATAAAGCTAAATTCATAAAGAATTTTTGTTTCAGCCACTGCCAAGCAGCCACGACAACTATGTTGGCACACTTAGCATACCCATCATGCGCGGCTCCGGAAAATACGAGAACTGCTCTGCCCGGGGTGCGCATGCGCAACAACTCCTTTGTGCATGCGCAGGACTCCTTTACGCATGCGCAGAACCCCTTTGTGCATGTGCAGAACCAGTTTGCGCATGCGCACCGCTGCCTCTGATGGGCACGCATGCGCAGTAACACCTTTCCCCACCGTTCAGGAACAAGCGCTGGAATACAAGAAATCCCGGCCAATACGGGATACTTGACAGGTATGCAGTGGTGGGCATCAGCAAGTTCGCACAAGTTCGCCAGAACCGGTAGCAGAAATTCTGGCTGGCTCCGCTAATCCAAGTTTTGAAATAAAGTACAGTACTGTAGTCCTAATTCGGGTGCAACACAGGGCTTTCCCCCTCACGCCCACCATACCACACACATAGTGTGGTAGTAAAATAATTTGGAGCCCACCACTGCAGGTATGACACTTATTCTCTTCTTCAATGGCTTCTCTAAAGGTAAATGTCACCCTTGCTTGAAAGCCGTGTCCAACTCTAGGGTTCAGTGCTCATTTCCGTTTTTAGCGAAAGAACCAGCGCTGTGTCTGCAGACGTTTCCGTGGACATGTGGCAGGCATGCCTCAACACCATGGACATGTGGCAGGCATGACTAGACACCAGAGTGCACTGAATGCTGTTACCTTTCCCACCAAAACAGTACCTATTTATCTACTTGCTAGGACAGAAGACAGGAGCTCACTCAGTTGCACAACACTCGGATCTTGAACTGCCGAACTTCCAGGCATCAAGTTCAGCATCTTAACCACTAAGCCACTGCAGGCCCTCTACCTAGTGTCATTTTTGGGAATAGTGGTAGCAGTGGTTCAGTGAGCCATTTTGGAAATAATTCCGCAAAATGGTCTTGTATTTCTAGGGAATCAAATAAAAATATCAGAATGTATATTCAAAAAATATATCCTGAGAAATTTTAATTCAAGACTTGCTATTCCTCTGCAGGTTTTAGCACCCTTCCCAGGACTTCAAAATGGAATGTTTTCTAAGGGCCAATGTAGATACATTTTCCTCCACCATAGATGCTTACAGCACAGGTGCAGCTGGTCTGAAGGTGCCCAGTGTTGGCACAGTTCTAGGAAAATGTAAAGACTACTGCTGTACCACATCCCCTTCCCCTCCCAAACGAGAGGAAATTTTCAGGCCAATAGGTCTTAAGGAAAGTGCTGGATGCCAGAGGTGACTGGAGAATTAGAGACAAGACATGCATACATACTCCATCCGTGGCAATTTCACTACTCTGAAAATGTTTTCCAAGAGAATTTCTGTATCAAATTGAATGAGAACAGTCACATCATCTCCAAGAAATTTTCTGCACACACTATGGGTTCACATACCAGGTTTTGTATGCTACTCCTTGTGTTCCATCAGAAGCCAGACTCTACCCTTCTATACAAAACCTACAACACGTTACTAAAGTTCAGTACTGGGACTCCTGCTTTTCAACCTCTTCATAAATGATCTAGAAGTAGGACTAAATAGCAAGGTAGCCAAATTTGCTGACAACACTAAATTATACAGGGTAGTGAAAACTGTGAAAGATTGTGAGGAGCTCCAGAGGGATCTCTTGACACGACTGCGGGAGAGGGCAAAACAGTGGCAAATGAGTGATGCACGTTGGGGCAAAAAAAAACACCCAATTACATTTATAAACTGATGGGGTCTGAACTCTCTGCGACAAACCAGGAAAGGGACCTTGGTGTCCTGGTGGACAGCTCAATGAAGGTGTCAACCCAGTGTGCCTCAGCAGTGAAAAAAGCAAACTCAATGCTAGGGATCATTAGGAAGGGTATAGAAAATAAGTCAGCAAGTGTCATTTTGCCTCTTTATAAATCTATGGTGAGGCCCCATCTGGAATACTGTGTACAGTTCTGGTTGCCATACCTCCAGAAGGATATTATGGAGCTGGAAAAAGTGCAGAGGAGGGCAACCAAAATGATTAGGGGACTGGAACACCTTCCTTACCATCTGAGGCTGCAACGGTTGGGCCTCTTCACTCTTGAACGACAGCGTCTAAGAGGTGACCTGATTGAGGTTTATAAAATCATGCACAGTGTGGACAAAGTAGATAAGGTTTTGCTCATGCACGGGTGCATTTGCGAATGTGCAGGGCGCTTCTGCTTCCGCTAGCGACAAGGGCTGGATGAATTGGCACTGCAGGTCGGATCTGGCCCATGGGCCATAGTTTGCCCACCCACCCCGATCTTGCTAATCTAATGTACTCTAGGTAGCTAACAATAAATAATAAATTTTAAAATATACTGTATGGTGAAAAAAGCAAACTGCACCCCTCAAATATGAATATAAAAACATAGACAACAATGTACATCAGATAACTGGACATGACAATTCGACATGGCAGCAAACTAAATAATTTCTGTGGGAGACGAGTGCAGCCCAGGGGCAACAAATTCTTAAATGCCTCCTTCTAAAGTTTGGCATTTGCTAACGTGCAAGGATGAGGTTCTAGACCGTTCCATAAATTTGCATACCTGTCAAGTATCCCGGATTGGCCAGGATTTCCCAGGATTGCGCATGCACAAAAGGGTTATGCACAGGTCCCGTATTTTCCGGAGCCACACTTGATGGGTATGTAAATTTGGGGCCACCACAGAAAAGGACTGGTTTCTCGTGAAGGTCTTTCACACTTCCCTAGGGGAGGGTAACCTGAGCCCACTCTTCTAGGAAGTTCAACAGTAGGTGTGTAAGGCAAAAGAATGAATTTTAACTTTATTAAGTTTAAGTAAAACATCTTACAATAAATCAGAAAACATTTCGCTTGCCATAGCTCCGTGAAGCAAGCTCTCCATGTTTCTCCCTGCAGTTCCACTCCCCACCACTGACTGTGCTGCCAAGGAAAAAATATTATTAGTTTCTGAGTAGGAAGCCAAATATTAATCTCACCAACAGGTACCTGCAGTTCCTTAGAACTGGTAACACTGTTGCCAGTAGGCATCTCTGTTTACATAGGGTTGATTATTTCCCTTCCCAATGAAGAAGCTTTGCTAAAGGTTATTCTCCATCATTGATACTGAAATCTAGCCTATCTCCCTCTTCCTGAGCAGATTACAGGGAACCATTAATTTCAACTGTTTGAACTATGACATATACACTGTCATCAAGTCCTGTCCCAGTCAGGACAAACTCTAAATTACACATTTGTGTCTGGGCTGAAGGCCATTTCTCTTTGAGGGGGTTTCACAGCTTTTATGCACCAGAGGAAGGACCATCACAGCTATTATTTTGCTAATCTCTCCCAGAGGACGAGCTCAAGTCTGTACATATCTTTACACCAGATGTCAGTCTTACCCAACTATATTAAATGTATAAATATGCATTTTGCCTGTGTTCTGAATCTTTCTGCTCTTAGGGGAGATCGTTGACATAGGTTCATGTATTGATCATTTCGATTATCAATAAATGAAATTCTGTTTCAACTGATTGCACATCTTCCGATTTTCTTTCCAAAGGATCTGTGTAAGGTGGCTTTCGCCTGGGACCTGCAGTGTCTTTGATTTAATGAATAATTTGAACAAAATAAATTGGTCTTCTAGAATTTTTTTATCAGTCTGAGCTTGAATTATCAAGGAGAGATGCTCCAACAAGTATCAAGGTCCTGAACTGTTTAGGGCTTTATATGTTAACATCAAGACCTTGAATTGGGCATAGAAACCTACAGGCAACCAATATAAGTGACCCAGTGTCAGGGAGACATGATTAAATCTAGATCTAACTTCAACTATCCATCTAATTTATGAACAAAGCAGGCAAGAAGTGCAGGCTGTTGTTTTTTCTTTGTGCTTCCATCACACCATACTTGCTCAGGGAGTAAGCAAAAAAGCAGAATCCATAAGGTGAAACAGCAAGGGTATGTTGGGTTTCCACAATGCCAACCTCAAACACTTAGCCTTGGAAACCCAGAAAGCTGACTGCATTTTCACCAAAAGAGCCATTTTAATATTCACTGTAACTGTTCTTGAACTTTAATGACCAAAGAGGCAAGTGAATTACTAAAATTATTTTAATAAACTTTGCTTTTACATTCTTTAAACTTCTATAGTAATATTTTGTAGGGGTCAAGAAAAACTAACAATTTCAAACATTTACCAAATGAAATAACTACTTCCTTAGTGCATAGAATTAACATGGCAACAAAACAATATATAAATCTAATTAAAAATGACAAACTGTTTGGGGGGCTTAAGTTTAGCAACCAGGCTGTCTAAACAAAGGAAGTCTTCAAATAAACCTCTCATCTTCCTTAATCAAAGGAACATGCCCCTTCCGTAACAGATCAACATGCTTGACAGATAACAGGCTTTTCAAAGAGGCGTTCTCAGTACAACAAAGCCTTGGAAACAAACCCAATGCTGTAAAATAACAAGTATTTAAAACCATATTCAGAACAAAGAAAAATTCTTTATCAGTTTTAGCTGTGTGCCAAAAAAGAGAGGCTCTCATGCCATTTTATGGTAAGTATGTCCCTCAATCTTCTAATCAAGGAGTTTAGCAATTTCTTTTAAGTGAGAAATTCTTGTGATCTTCATCTACAAGATTCACTCTTGTTCTTGAAGACTTTCTGATGCTGAATACCTATCAACTAGCATGCAATAAGACACCTATATTGTTAACAGTGGATAATGATCACTTGACACCAACCGGAAGGAGTCGTCAATTTCCAGCACCTGCAATGGAATAAAAAAGCATGCAATTTTAAACCTTAAAATAGAAACTGCAATAATCTAAGCTGTTACCTTCCCACCGAAGTGGTCCCGATTTATCTACTTGATTCCGAACTGCTAGGTTGGCATGAGCTGGGGCAGAGAGGGGAGCTCATTCCGTCCTGCAGTACTCAGGAATCGAACTGCTGACCTTCCGGCTTCCTGTCAGCGTCTTAGCCACTTGAGCCACTGGAGCGTTCCGTGCACTCCGGTGTCTAGTCATGCTTGCCACATGACCACGGAAACGTCTGCAGAACCAGACAGCGTTGGCTCTTCGGCTTTGAAACAGAGATGAGCACTGCACCCTAGAGTTGGATACGACTGGCTTTCGAGCAAGGGAAACCTTTACTTTTAATAATCTAAGCACAGGAAGTGTCAGGCAAACCGTTTTTGAACACCCACTAACATTATCTCCAGCCAGCCACCCTTTATGCAGTTCATTTGTGCAGACAGATGTGCTAAAACAACTTGAGCACTTTCCTGATAAATGAAAAACTGGAACTGTGGGTGGATTCAGATGTTGTCTCATTTGTACACCCAGCAGATCTTTTAGCCATGCAAGGAGGTAGAAAACTGAATCAAGATGTGCACTACTCTTGAACAAAATGTCAAAATGTCCTTTGCATCACAGAAGCATTGTTAGAGTTCTCTCTAACCTATGAACTGAGTAGCCCTTCATGTCAAGAAGATAAGTCAGGTGTTGGCCTTCCTTTGCCGTGCTCCACATTAAAATGACATCTCCGTGGGAAGAGCAACTCTGAAGCAGAATACTGCATCTCTGTAGAGATGGTGGAAGACAGAGGTACCTGGTGGGGAATAGTCAATGCGGTTCGCAAAGGGTCAGAATTGACTGTGCAACTGAACAACAACAAACAACAGCATATAGAGATAGTTGATCTTAATCAAAAGGTTGAGAAACAGTGGAGGATCCTGTATGCCTTTTGATCATTTCTCAGCTTCTACCAAAACAGTGGGGAGAAAAGAGACAAAGCTGCAATTGTTGGGTTGGTTGGTTGCATGTACTGTACCTGTGTGCAGAGATATCAGGATATTTATAGGCACAGAGACCGCTTCCAAAGCAATTCCTTGGGACACCAGGGCACTAAGCTTAAGAAGAAATCTAGTAAGCTTAAGCCCCCAATATTTTAGTAAGTGGGCACAGTTCAAGTGCTGTCCCTTGTGGACTGGTATAACGTGGCTTTTAAAAGCCGCTTCAGGCCAAAGGGAGGAACAAAATGTTGTTTGGCATATTCCTTGTGTCCTTCAAAGTAGTCTGATCAGGGGCAGAAGCTGTAGCAGCCAATTCCCCTGCTTCACAGCTGATAGGCCCGCCATCACTGTGAAAGGGAATGCACTTCCCCAACAGCTGGGAAGCGGTTTCTGGTTCTGAATATGCCCCACTTTGGTGATTCCCACTCCTGCAATTATCACTATCATTCTCAAGGTTCAATCTATTTCCTTCTGCTTAGGAAGCAACACGCCTAGGAGACAAAACCCTATTCCAGTAACTCAGGGCAGTCCTAACGAACCATGCCCTTTCCACAGAGCGAGGAAACGTGTGTATGCAAATTTTGGAAACCTATATGAGGTGATCTACAGAAAGTATTGTTCAACAGAAGGAACTAACTCTAAGCATCTCCTATCAATGCGGAGTTTTAGTTGTCACTTATCACACTTGTACTTTCAGCACATTTAATCAGATGCAGAATCGTGTCTAACAGCAACTTTGTATATGCGTCAGCAGCTTGCAAAACTTCGCACTAGCCACCTGCTTGTTGCGCATGTTACTGATGGCTTTTGAAAAAAGGCTTTTCACTTAGTAGTTTATGGGCTCATTGCACATTTCAGCTAAAAACGTGAGCTGGAGATCCCTCGATTCACATCCTGCCTATGTCACAGGCTCAGTGGCAGCATCGGGCAAACTGTTTTCTTGATCACTGGCCCTCAATTATATATACAGTGTGAAGCGAATGAAACATTTGGAAAGTACTGCAAACGTATGATTTGTATAAATATCTAAGTACATCAGTCTTCCTTAAACTGAAATCCCCAATCTACTAGTAACATTTGGACTTCAAATTGTGTGATTGTTCACTAATTGCCAAGTTAGCTCAGGCCGATGGGAGTTGTAGTGCAAATAATCTTCAGGTCATTGGTTTGCAATGTATCAAGGAAAGAAATTGCATCTCTTGCAGGTATCTCTGAGTTTGGTGGACAGGGGGTGGCTGATACTGAAAGACAGCAGCTTCCCTAGAATTACTTTGCACCTATGTCAGCCACCAGACCACATGTGAAGCTCAAATGGAAAATCCTACACACCATTCTATCTGGCTCAAAAAAAGACACCCACCCACAATCATTATAGATTAGCTACCTATTTTACCTACATACCAATAACTTATTGTGAACCTGAAATCCACAGGACCCAAATGCTCCTATTCACCAAATTGCAGCTTAGTATACACCATTTTAAATGTTCTTGTACACTAAACTCACAAATGTCCCACATATTTATTTATTCACATATCCTAAAGTGGGGACATGCAACCCTGTTTCTGGCTCCTTCCCTTCAAAGTTTTCATTTCAAAAGATTTTAACGTGATAAACAAGGTATAGAAAGGCAGAATTATCTCAGCAGGCCAGGGAATTAGTGGATATAGACCGGGGTTCCCAACCTAAGGCCTGTGGGCCAGATCCAGCCCACAGCACCATTTCATGTGGCCCACACCCTCCGAGGGTATTTGAGAAACAAAATGGCCACCCTTTTGAAGCTGTTGGGACAAAATGGCCACCCCCACCGTGCAGGCAGGGCAAAAGGACGTCAGGCCTTCGAAGCTGACTGAGATAGCATGACCCAGGCCCCAGCTTGAAAAGGTTGGGAAACCAAGATATAGACTCAATGTAGAAGTTATCAAGGTTTTTTCATCTGCTGAACATTGCATGTTATGGCCTCTAAATCTGAGATCAGGTTGACTCTCTTTTTTGCATTTCAAAAATATTGTTTTATCCCCATAGGAAAATTCAGCATGACCAGAAGTAGACAAAGATAATACTAACAGAGTAGATTAAGGTTTTTATAAACAGGACTGACATCTGACACACATTATTATTTCCAATGGTATTGAGCAGATGAGAAATACCCATATATCTTGCACTTTCAAAAAAAAGGCATTAAACATAACACATCTATCAAGAAAACAAAAACAGAAGTACCGCAGTATTTTAAAGACAAATATACTAATTTCAGGGTTAATTTTTTTATGGGTACAATCCACTTCTATTTGAAGAACTAGACTCTAATTACAAAAGCTCACCCTGAATCAAATTTGTTAATTTTAAAATGCTGCATTACTTTTGCTTTTGTAAAAACAGACGAAGCACTGTGTTTCCTCTCTGAAAGCATTCCCAATATGTAACACTATCTAGATGGCACAATTAGACAGACTAATAAAATCACAAAAACGATGCTTGGATTGCTGTTCTAAAACCAACAGAGTCAATGGTACCTTTTACAGTACAGTGGTACTTCAACCTACTCAAATGTATTATGACACAGTATTGAGAGGAATGAAAATGACTCAGCCCATCATCTTATGCTGTTATCTGTTTCATTACCTTATGGAGAGTACACTTAATGCCTTTGGAGGACTCCAGTTCAATGCTTGTACATCCACATCAGCAAGATGAGCTAAGCTGCACTTTGAAGAGTTGAAAGCTGACAATAAACATGCAGCAAAAAAGCTTTGGAGGTATCTTGACAATCAACATGTAAGCCTTACAAATCCAGACATCTGCCCGCTTTTAAGGTCAGAAGAGATTCCCCTCATGTTTTTTCATTCCCTTTCTCACTTTTATGACCCCCCCCCCCCACAAAAATAAAATAAAAATCATTTAGGAAAAGAGTACTTTTTCTTTCTTTCCCTTTGAATGATTTGATTTGATTGATTTGATTTATTCGATTTGTATGCCGCCCACTCAGGGCGGCTCACAGAAATTACAACATAAATCAGCAATATATAAAGCAGGTACACAACAATACAATGTACAAAATTCAATCCAAGAAACAAAACACAATATCAAATCAGATTACAATATCAAATTACAGTTCAAAATATCACATCAACACAGTATCAGCACCATATAACACATATGCGCACTGTTCTCCAAAACCTAATCTAATGTACGACAAATTGTGTTGTAAAGTCTTGCTGTTTGTATTAATACAGGCCACATTCATTTACAGAGCTATTTTGCCTTAATGCCTCTCGCTGGAGCTGCTGGGGTGAAAAACACAGATCTCTTATGAGGAAATGATACATTTTGTATTCTCCAACTTCTCACACATTTACCAACTCTTCCCAAGAATAAGTCTGTCAAGAGCAGGGGTTTCCGACCTTTTCAAGCCAGGGGCCAGGTCATGCTCTCTGTCAGCTTTGAGGGAAGGATGGCCATTTTGCCCTGCCTGCACAATGGGGGCGGCCTTTTTGTCCCAACAGCTTCAAAGGGGTGGCCATTTTGTTTCTCAAATGCCCTGCTGATCACGTCTTCTGGGAATTGAAGTTCAAGAACAGCTTGAGTGCCAAGGTTCACCATCACAGGCCAGACTACCTCAATAGGAGCTACCATGCTCCTGATATCCCCCTTCAGATTATTCAATCTAAGTGTAAGTGCAACAACAAAAATAGCCTTTCAATATGAGAAAAATAATCATGCTCTGGTTTCCAACTCACAGTCACTGAGTTACAATCCTGTTCCCTTCAAACATGAGTTGAACCATCCACTTAGACAGCAATTGTGAGTCTCACAATATAATTCAAGGCTATTAAGCAATAAGTAATCCATATTCATGATGAGTATAGAACTTTTTCAGATGTGTGTGTTTTCACGTCAGAGATTACTCTGGGGTCAAAGGAATTTTGCAGGGGACACCCAAACGAAGCTCCTTTCATGTCCCCCATCGTGCAGCTTTAGGGAAATCGAACCCTGTCCTTCCGCTCTCCAAGCTCAGTGCTTTTACCCACTGAGCCACCAGGGAGCTTTTTCAGATAAGCTCCGCACATCTGAGGCAATAGTTCCATGCTTTTCTGTCATTTAAGAGAAGGAAAACAGCTTGGAAAGGTTCACTAGTTAAATGTAATTTGTTATACAGTAGAACCCCGGTTAACGACAGCACTGGACAATGACAAAATCGGATAACGACTCTAGATTTTTAGAAAAGTCATGCACCGGACAGCGTCATTTTGTCATTATCCGGTGCATCGTTTGAGCTCGTAGTCCTTTTTGTGGGGATGGGCTGCCGCCTCTGGAAGGGTCGGGGGATCCGATCTGCGCTGTTTCCGATGACCCCCCCTCCCAGTGGTGCTGCAAGCCAAAACCTGCAGCTGACAAAGGAGCTTTCCCCATCGTTTTGGCTTGCAACAGCACCTGGGGAGGTCGGGGGTGTCGGAAACAGCGCAGATCGCCTTCCCTGAGCCTCCCAGAGGTGGCAGGGATGGCAGATAACCCAAAATGGGCAGGGAAAAAAATCCATCACGGCGGAGGTTTTTTCACCCATTTTGTGCTCTCCGCCGCCCCTGCCCCCTCTGGGAGGCTCAGGGAAGCCGATCCACGCTGTTTCTGATGCCCTCCGACCCCCGAACACCCCACCCCCGGGCGGTGCTGCAAGCCAAAACCTGCAGCTGATGATATCCAATACATGCACCGGATAAGGACAAAAACCGGACAACACACGACTTGTGGAACAAAGTTTTGTCGTTATCCGGGGTATTACTGTAGCTCTTTATCACTAACTTTAATTACCGTAGTTGTTTGTATCAGAACAGTCTACGTGGCGATCTTTACATTCTGCTTTGCATATGTTAAACAGTAATCTCTGACATGAAAACACACGTTAATAACCTGAGGAGGGGGAAAGAGGCATTTGATCATCTCCGCATAGAACAAGAAAGGGGAAAAAGAAGAATGCTGGTGTCAGACATTCATCCATCTCTTCTGTCCCCATTCCAAGAAGAGACAATAATAACATAACGCAAACACATTCCTGATCGTCACAACACATGAGATCTAAAGAAAGGGAGAGTTTGAGAATCAAACCTAATGCAGCTGCTCGCCATGAAGCTCCTACTGAATTTAACAGATAATAATAATGAAACCTCCACAACTGTTTTGAGCTCTTTTAAGTGCCAGTGACTATTTGTGCTCCTGAACAATCCCCAACTTGTATTGCAAGGGAGCCCTTTTTCAAAACACAGAAGCAAACAGTGCCCTCTCTTGTCTGAGACAAAGCACACACAGGTGCTATAAAAATGCAGAAGGAAGGCAATACCTTAACTGGATCTCTAATAATAATAATAATAATAATAATAATAATAATAATAATAATAATAATAATAATAATAATAATAATAATAATAATAAAACATTATAGAAGCTTTGGGCATGCATCAATTTCTTGTTGATAGTGCAGTAAAATTATCAACGAGAGCCCTAAAAGTTCATGGCAAGATGTCTCAGGTTTTGTTTCTTAGAAGTGAATGGGGGCGAAACAGCAGGCTGCATGGGGCCTTCACCCAACTTCGGGTGATTCGCCAGTTGCGCATGCTCCTGGACCGGGACTCTTTGCTCACGGTCACTCATGCTCTGGTGAACTCCAGACTAGATTATTGTAATGCGCTCTACATGGGGCTGCCCTTGATGACCATTCAGAGGCTGCAGCTGGTCCAGAATGCTGCGGCCCGGGTGGTGATGGGGTGTGGACATTATGCCCATGCCTCACCACTGCTTCGGGAGTTGCACTGATTACCAGTTTGCCTCCGGGTGCAATTCAAGGTGCTGGTTTTGACCTTTAAAGCCCTATATGGTAGTGGGCCAGGTTACCAAAGGGACCGCATCGCCCTAAGGACGTCTGTCCGTCCAACCAGAGCAGACCGGAGGGGCTCTCTAATAGTGCCATCGGCCAGGGGGGCTCGCCTCTATGGCACAAGGAGGAGGGCCTTCTCCGTGTCCGGACTGGCCCTTTGGAACCTCCTGCCTGTAGTACTGCGTCTCCAGATGGAGTTGTTGCCCTTTAGAAAAGAACTAAAAACCAAAGTCAGGTGGAGGGGTGGCTTCCGTTGGGTGGTTAATATAGGGGAGGATGCCTGCCCCACGGTTTCTTCGGTTCCTGTACCCCTCTCTTTTTAGGGGTGGGTTCCTATTGCTGGTTTTTATCTGTTTTTATTTGTTTTTTATCTGTTTTTATTCACTGTGTGAACCGCCCGGAGTTGGCTTTGGCTGAGTGGGCGGTATAGAAATTTAACAATAAATAAATAAATAAATTTTTTAATTTTTTAATTTAATTTTAAATTCAGATTTCTATGCCGCCCAATCAGGTAAACCCAACTCAGGGCGGCTTACAACAAGTTAAACATACATAAAAACAATTAAACCATTAAAAACCCAACATACCCACCCACCTACCCCGTTCATCTTTAAAAAACTACCTACATTAAAACTGCCTTCATTGACAATTAAAAGAAATGGGGGCTTATTTTATAAGCCAACAGGCGGGGACCATCCTTCCATCCGGGCCCCACACCTGTCCCGCCAACCAGGTTTTTAGGTCTTTTCTGAAAGGTAACAGCTCTGTCTGCTACTGCAACTATACAGGCAGGAGGTTCCACAAGGCCGGTGCGGACATGGAAAAGGCCCTCCTTCGTGTGCCAGAGAGACAAGCCCCTCTGGCAGATGGGACAATTAGTGAGCCCCTCCGGTCCGCTCTGGTTGGACGGGCGGACACTCGTGGGACAATGTGGTCTCTAAGGTATCATGGCCCACTACCATGAAGGGTTTTAAAGGTCAAAACCAGCACCTTGAACTGCACCCGGAGGCAAACTGGTAACCAGTGCAGCTCCCGAAATAATGGTGAGGCACGGGCATAACGCCCGTGCCCCATCACCACCCTGGCTGCTGCATTCTGGACCAACTGCAGCCTCCAAATGGTTGTCAAGGGCAGCCCCATGTAGAGCGCATTGCAATAATCTAGCCTGGAGGTGACCAGAGCATGTGTGACCCTGAGCAGGGAGTCCCGGTCCAGGAGCGAACGCAACTGACGGATGACGCGAGCTGTGCGAAAGCCCTCATGGCCACAGCCACCACCTGATCTGCAAGTAGCAGCCCTGAATCAGGGAGGACCCCTAAGTTGCGTACCGGGTCTGTCTGGGGCAAAACAGCCCCATCCAAGACCAAAGGTCGCAGCTCCCTGGATAACGCAGGTCCCCCTATCCAAAGCCACTCAGTCTTGGAGGGATTCAATTGTAACCTGTTGTCCCCCATCCAGACCCCAACCAACATACACAGGGAACCAGGTATCTAAAAGACGCTGAACATCCACCAATGAATAGCGATGAAGGGTTCTTAAATCCTTACCAAACACAAAATCCTGCATTGATTCCCATGGTCTGCCTCTTGTCTCAACTATGCTACTGTTACTTTGTAGACGGATAAATGACATTACACAAAGTGTAGCAGCCTATTCTATTAAAGTACTTAATAATAAACTACTGTCACTTTGTTCATTAGCTGTATCCCTGCTTGGTATAAATTAGTGATGGTGAACCTTTTAGAGACTGAGTGCCCAAACTGCAACCCCAAACCCACTTATTTATCACAAAGTGCCAACATAGCAATAGGGGAGGAAGGTAACAGTCCCATTGGGATGCTGGGCAGAGGGGCGGGGCAAACTCTGTGCTGGGATGACTGCATGGGTGCCCACAGAAGGGGCTCTGAGTGCCACCTCTGCCACACGTGCCATAGGTTCATCATCACTGGTATAAATTATATATCCACGATCTGTTTCCCTACTTGATATAAATACCTGTATATACATTATTGTCATGTAATTTCTCTCTTAAGTCTGAGGAAGTGGACTTGATCAATAAAAGCTCACATTAAAATAAAAGTCTTTAAGGGGAAACAAAGTTTTTTTCTTTTGTATTTGTTTGTTCACTTTCTTGTCTTGTAAAGCAAGAGCAAGACAAAACTTTTATTTTATTGCTACCATTTATGTTGTGTCATCAGACACAGTATATTACAAACATTTTAAAGGAAAAGGCAAAAGAATGGAAGATGCAGGCAAAAACAGCGGGGAGTGTAAATTCAGTTACATATAATTAATGTCAGTGAAAAATGGAGGCTGAGTTAAGCCAAAGGCTGCACAGAATACATGGATACTGAAGAAGCATTTTAAGCAGAGAAACTTTGGTCCAGTTAGTTGTTTTGAATAAAACTGAAAGGCTCTGGACAGCATGGACAGAGAATGGGATTGTGGGAGTTATAGACCAAAATTTATGCATTATGTAGTTTTGGGAAAGCACTGCAGGCTTAAGGAACTATAGGGAAGCAGAAATATTATTTGAGGAATAGTGGTAGAAGAGCCCATACACTAGAATAAGAGACCTGAGAGATCCCGCACAAAGACGCTAAAAAAGCGGCTCCCTATGGGAAAACCTCAATTAATGACGTTCCACACGACGTCATTGTGCGGATGGTGAATGTGATGCAAAAACAGCATCGTTAATTGGATTTGTCGTTAATCGAATGCGCCAGTAATCGGGGGTCTACTGTATACTGCCAGTGATAAATGACAAAGCCAACACTTCATAAAACACTGCTTCATAAAAACTAAAAAACGGTAATAGCTATAGCACACTGTCCATTACTATCAATCCACTGCCTATTTTCTGACCACAATCAAATACTGTACTGCTAAATGCCAAGAAAGATAAAGGCTGACAGCCTGCCTTAAAAGGTTTTAAGAAGTACTGGATGGGTGATGAGAAATGGTCATCCCATAGGGAATCATTCTGACTTGTGAATCATGATGTATTTTGCAAAGTTACTATTCAAGCTTTTGATGTTCCATTCTCATCTATATCTATAAAGCAAGGACATACGTTCATATGTCCTTAATGCGTGGCCACCCCCCGCGACCCACCCACCCTGAAAACTGGACTGGGCCTACCTTGCATGTCCCGCCAGTCAAAGAGAGGGGTCCGGAAGCTGCGAGTGGGGCATAAGCCCCACCAGCAAAGATTGCTGGTTTGTCTTTGGTGCGCATGCGCATCCCAGCATGCATGCATCACCACCGGGCTTCCAAAGCTAATGAGGGTGCATGCGCTAGCACGCACGCATCACATCCGAGGCTCCGCTCACCAGCAAAGATTGCACGTTTGGCGTCGGTGCACATGCACACGCCAGCATACATGCATCTCCACCGGGCTTCCGCAGCCCGCCATGGCCCAATGGCTGCCTCCTCAAGCCTCCGCTTGGCAAGATGCTGCCGTGGACAGCCTCCTCAAGTCTCAGCCCTGCAGTGCCACCCAGCCTCAGACAGGGGTGCGCAGCCCGCCTGGCCCACAACAGCACGTCAGCCCAGGGGACGTCAAAAACTACGGGCCCGCCCCCGCCTCGGAAGGTACGGTCAGCACGTGATGGGGGGGTCTGCTGTATCCCCGGCCTGGGTTGGGTCCATCCTGGATGAAGGACGGGCACCTCTGCTAGTAGACTATAAAGTAACTTTCCACATTATATTTCTATACACATTTTTGGGAAATGCAGTAGTCTGAAGTTTTAAATGAGAAAGTGTCTTCATAGATAAAAAGATGAGCAGAGGTGAGGATCAGTTTTAGACAACATTATGCTTTTGCTTCCCAACAAGAGTTTTGCCACATGCATGCACCCACCCATGTTGTGGGCCTGAACATCACATCCCCCAACTGACTACATCACTGAAACACCACTTGCATATAGACCTCCCTTATTTACAAGAATGTATCACATCTAACCACAAGGGGGAAAGCCTGTTTGAATTCAAACTGTTCCAGCTTGGAAAAGTAGAATCTCCCCACACAAAAAATGCAGCAGACAATAAGAACTACCTTGGAAGCAAAAGGGGATGGCCCAATTCAAATTAGCCTTTGCAGCATAAAAATACTTCAAATTCACCCATATTATAAGCGGAGAAAATCCTATTGTTTTACTATGGGGTTGCACTCTTAGTAGCTACTTGCTCCCTAGAACACTGCAGGAGTTCAGGCAAATCTAGCATAACAAGTGTTCTCTAACTGGCCATTTGTCCAGTGTACTATTCACAGGTAGTGTTGCCATACGTCCCGGAAAACCGGGATTGTCCCGGATTCAAGATCAGAAAAATTGTCTCAGCCAGTTCAATAAAAATCATGTTAAAGTCCCAGATTGTAAAAACTTACTGATTGTGTATTATAACACACCATTAAAATAAATTCAAACTCTCGCCATCAAACGAGCGATTTCCTGCCACATTGGAGTTGGAGTATACCTGAAGAATTACCAGTGAGAATTAACTGTTGTAAATAAATTCATTTATATACTGATATATTTAATGTGAAAGTGTTTTATAGCTGTCTTTATATTGTGTTTGTTTTTTTAAAAGGGTATTTTGTAGATAACCCGCCCATTTTTGTCAAGTATACCTCTGTCCCGGTTTTGTGGGAGAATTATAGCAACTCTATTCACAAGTATAGAAAGCTTACCTACAGTTGTTAAAATCATTACAGATTTTTGTAAACTGGTTCCAGTGGCCAAAATCCTTGCTAATTTAATACTCGGCAAACATGAGCAGCTTGAAGTTTTGCCAGCAAGCCGCTGCATAGTTAAGAGAGTGCTGACTGAATGCCCAGCATAATCCAACACGCCACCGAAATGCAGCAATTTCCTGCTAAGATTTCCATGATTTTGGCCACTTATTTCACAGTATATTTTATCATCAGCAAGGTTTTCTAACTTTTGATAATCAAAGCATTGTTTGTTAAGGCCCTAACAGGAAAATGCCTTAAAATAGTTGACGTTCAATTCCCATAATCTCTTGACAGTGACATATTTATGTGACCTATGCTATGTCACAACTTTCTTCATCAGTGATAGCATGGGACAAGGAACAACAGCTTATAGTACACTAGACAAAAACTCGACTCCAAAGCTTGTGTGAACCATGGCTAATTACTCTGTCGTGAAATTTAACCCCCTGGAAAAAAAATCAGTGGTGTAACCACAGTAAATATCAAAACAGATCTACAGGTGAAACTCGGAAAATTAGAATATGGTGCAAAGGTTCATTCAGTCCAGTAATGCAACTTAAAAGATGAAACAAATATATGAGATAGACTCGTTACATGCAAAGCGAGATAGTTCAAGCCTTACTTTGTTATAATATTGATGTTTATGGTTTACAGCTTATGAAAACCCCAACCCCCCAATCTCATGTACCCCATAATCATCACATAATCTCATGTACACTGTTCGCCATGATCATCACAATTATAACGTATTAAGGCATGACATCTCTCGCTTTGCATGTAGTGAGTCTATCTCATATATTTGTTTCACCTTTTAAGTGAAATGAATGAACATTTGCACGATATTCTAATTTTCCGAGTTTCACCTGTATAAAGACTTTCAGTCATTTAGCACCTGTTGCCTATATACACACTGTAACTGAGGATGCATTGTCACCTTAAAGAAAGAACAGCATATAATTTTGGGGAATTCAAAAAATAAGCAGTGCACTGTTAAAAGCATTATAGACATTGTAGATACCGTATTTTTGGACCATAAGATGCACCCAGTTTTCAGAGCAGGAAAACAAAAAACAAAAAATATTTAGTACTGTATTTTGCACCATCAACCAGTGGTGGTGCTGCAGGGGAAATGTGCAGCAGGCCAACTGCACTGAGGAATGAATTGATACTCTAGCCTAGCCTCTTGCTCTCCTTTCAACCAGGAAGCATGTTTTCCCCCTCCATTTTGTCCACGTGGAGTAGAGACAAAGGCATCAAGGTAAGTGAAACCCTTTCTTTTTAAGCACAGGTTTTGTTTTCCACTTAAATGCATTGGGAACATACAGACAGAAAACTTTTGAATACAAGAAATTTATTTCCAATGCATTTAAAATGGGAAATTGCGATTTTTGCCCTCTAGTGGCCACTTGTTTTTCATGTTTTTCCCCCCTGCCCCGGAACAGTTGAGAGGCAGCCGTAGTAGTAATATCCTTTTACAACAGCTACAGCTGTCTGAAGACCAGCATTTGGACTGTAAGACGCACCCTAATTTTCTCCCCACTTTTGGGGGAGAAAAAGTGCATCTTATGGTCCAAAAAATAAGGGAGTATGATATATTGCTGAACGTACACAATGGGAAGCACAGCACAATGTACTTACTATTCTTCCATGGAAGAGAATACGGCAAGGACCGGGGAGCTCGCAGACCTGAACCTAGTTGATTCTTATGTCCCCCGGTTGTGCTTAATCCAGAGCTGGGAAAGGTGGGAAGAAACAAAACAAAAACAAAAACATGACTATTGATTTTATTGAACACAAGAGGAAATGCTTAAAAACAGAAATCTGTAAAAACACAGAAACCTACAACAAAACCAATAATGAATTCTAATGAGTAAACTACCTCTGCAGATATCCTCTCTAAAATATGACTAGACCTTAACTAACAGATTTCCACTTGCCACCCATGTCTACAGTGCGTCTAATAAAAATTGTGCACAACTTAATACAGGTACTACACACAACAGATTAATTCTTATTGAGGCTTTAATAGGCAGGTCAGCATTATTCTCATCTACTTGCACACTCTAGTGGCCACATTTCTAGGCACAAGTACCACACATAATGGAAATTCTGTAAATAGTTTCTGTAATTTTCTGTCTGTTTCTTGCCACCTGTATACACAACTGAATGCATGTCCTGGTTCTGTCTTAGCGCACTGCAGACAGCCACTTACACAATTTTGGGCTTATGCTGTGCAAAGCCAATAGGAGTCTGCCAATGAAGTAAAAATATAATAACAAAAGGCCAAAATAAAACGCTGGCCATTTAACTGTTACAGTCATTAGTCTTGAGACATGCCTAAGCAGCGTTTCATTAATGAGCTTACTTAGTCTAAAAGTAAAATCTACTTACTATCTGTTCACCGAATACGCTCAAAGCAACCCATATGCAAAGTTGGAATAGAGATTATGGCGAGACATTACACCTCATGTCTTGCCCCTTGCATTGCAATACCCTTTGTCGGTGGCAATTAATTTCCAGGTCTGAACAGGAAAAGGCTACCAACTCCTAGTTGTTAGGAATTATTCCTAATGGCTCATAAATTAAACCTGTTCCTGTGGCCTTTTCCAAACAAAGGTCTGAAAGGAGATGCTTTGCAGCATTGAAAATAAATCAATACCTCAAAGGAAGATTACAGGGAGCTGCTTCCTCTGACAGTCTACTGAGATTTGAAAATGTCAACACTGAAAAATCTGGGAGAAACCTTATTAAGTAAATGGGGCCACCTGGATATATAGGATAGATTTTCTGTAAATGGGGGGAAGGGGATTGAATCAATATAGCACTTACATCCTACTACAGTACAAAAGAAGATATAGTAAATAACTAAGATTAATGTAACTAAAGTATCCTGCTTCTGGTCAGAAACAGTCTCATTATTTAAATATTATGCTTGGAATGTTACCTATATTTTATATATATTCACAATTATAAAATGTGTAAAGCCCTGATATGAATAAAAGAAAAAAAATCTTATTATTAAACTCTGGTTCAGCTTCAAAGATGAGTGAGGTCCCAAGCCAAGGAAAAGCACTGCCTAAAGTTCATTGCTAGAGGACAACATAAGGCCGTCTTCTCTGGATTCTCACAAATGTTGATTAGATATTACAAGAGACGACTAAATACAGGTTGAACGGTGAACAAATCAGAAAGAAATATATCAAGACGATCCGTTCTCAATGGCAGCAATTGTATGAATCCAAAACTCATCAGGAAGTAAAGATCCAATTCTTACTAGAATGTTTTATAGATTGTTATAATCTGTGAATAATAATAAACAACTTATGCTAATTTTGATTAGTAATAAGTTGTTGTTTACTATTATTATTCACAGATTATAACAAGCTATAATAAACATTATAGTAAGAATTGGATCTTTACTTCCTGATGAAGGCTTCGAAAAGATAGATTACCAGATATCATCTTCGAAGTTTACAAGTTTATTGGAAAGTTTATTTGCAACAAAAGAAGGTTTATTTACTTTGAGAAATTATGAATACCAATACGGAGTTAAGAATTGCTTAAAGACATTGCTTAAATACATTGCGAACACATGACATTGAGTTTTGGATTCATACAATTGCTGCCGTTGAGAACGGATCGTCTTGATATACAGTAATACCTCATACAAAGTCCGCTTCATACATCGGATTCATACAACATCGCCCAATTCCTTGAAAAAAGTTGCCACATACAAAGTCGTGTGATGTTGTATGAGGCATTGGGGTTTTCCCAGGTTGCATTGTGCCTGGGCAGTATAAAAGGCAGGACACATGCGTGCATTGCTCTTGTGGGTTTTGCATGAGGCGAAGAGTGTTCAGTAGTGGTTTTGAGCGCGATTTTGGAATTTTTTGAATTTTTTCGTCAGAATTTTTAGAAGCATTCCTGGGATTTTTGCAGCATTCTTCAGGTTCTTGGACAATCAGGGTTGTTTGACATGTTTTTGTAATGTATTTAGCCTTTAGACAATGATTTCTTAAAGTTCTGTCAGTTTCCTGTCTGTTTCCTTGACTTTGCCCTAAAGTCTGTGCTGTTACAGTACAATGTATCTCTATGGAAATGAGGTTGTATGAGGCATCGCGGCAAGGATTTGGATGTAGTATGAGGCATCGCGGCTAGGATTTTGCATGCCTCATACAAAGTCCAAATCCGTATAAAGTCCAAACTTGTGGAACCAAGTTTGGACGTTGTATGAGGTATCACTGTATTTCCTTCTGGCTAGATATTACAGCCAACTGAAATTACCTGATAATCAAACTACTCCTCACCAAGAACTAGAACCTTGTCCCTGCTTAAAAGATGAGACACAACTGTTTTGCCTCCAACCTGGAGCTATTCCTGCACATAACAGCAGAATAAGGCCTAGCCCCACCACCAATGGATCATCCTCACAGCTTCACCAGACTATAAGGTATTCAGAGAGGAAACCCAGCACTCGTACAGGAACCTTCACCATCTCCTTCCCTAACTTGAAGAAGATGGTGCTTGTTCCACTGTTGCAAACTTGCCAACTGCATTAGCAAACTCCAGACTGCTGCCCAACAGCCCTGGTGCTCAAATGTTGAATGATTCTTACAGTCCACCATTCAAGATGAGGGAGAATGAAGCTCAGTAGAAAGGAGCTGAATAGTTGCCACAGTGAGGAACACTGTTGGCTGCTGTTCCTGACCATTTAGTTTTAATGTACAGTAAAATCCCGACTTACATAAAATTCTATTTACATAATGATTTTATGCTAAAACTATGTCCCGATTTTACACAATTTCCTACGGGTTTGCTTCAACTTATATAAAGATTCTTTTTCCTACATAAAAATTTCATTTTCTCTATGGGTTTGCTTCGAGTTTCATAAAAAAAAAAATCCCCTATGGGTTTGTTTCGAGTTACAAAAAAATTTGATTTAAGCAAAAGCCTACGGAACGGACTTTTTTTTCATAAGTAGGAGTTAAAAGTTATAGGACTAACCATTTTGCTTATCTTTGCCTCATAAGCAAGAAGGCAGTCTGCCTGGTTGTCTCACCTTAACTATACATTAATACAAAGTGATCATCAAGCTCCCCCTTCTGCCACAAGTTAGCTATAGTTTATGTTGCATGGGAAATGTTCAATGCATGCAACATAAGCTATAGCACTGTCAGGCAGCAAGCATGCGTCATTAGTCAAGTCATTCTATATGTTTCTACAGATGAATGTACAGTAGAACACCACTTTACAGAGGGCTTGCTTAACGGAAAAATGGCTATACGGAAGGAAATCCCTAGAAAATGGTGCTCTGCTTAACAGGAAAAAATTGCTATACAGAAAGTTTTTTGGGGGTGTTCTGATGCTTCCTACAGTGGTTGGAGGGTGTTTGGAGCATTTCCACTCCACCTTTGAAATTTTTCGTCACTTTTTGGCACCTCCAGAAGCTCTTCCTGCAGCCAGGAAGTGCTGAAATTCCCCATCCCCTAATCAGCTGTTTGGCAGGTACTTTTCCTGTGATTACCAGGGCTGGCCACTAGAAGATGCTGTCAGAAATGGGCCAAATATGCATTGCAAACCAAAATACAGTGGAACCTCATACAACAATTGCTCCATATAGCAACGAAATCACATAACAATTAGGTTTTGGAGGGAAATGGCGTCCCGCATAACAATTTTACTTATGGAAAAAATCGTACAACAAATTTTCAATGGGAAAAATGACTTAGCAAAAAAAAAAAATCGTTGTACGATGCATCCCATAGGGGAAATCGCTATACGATGCATGCATCGTATAGCAATTGTTTCATACAAGCTCCGTGGAACGGATTAAAATTGTTGTATGAGGTACCACTGTACTGTAATAAGTTCCTGAGCTCAGAAAAAAGGCTTTTTTCTAACCTCCGGAAAACCATGCTTTGCTTTAAGGAAAAAACGCTATTAGGAAACTCCCGCGGAACGGATTAATTCCGTAAAGCAGGGGTTCACTATATAAGCAACTTGCCCACACATAAGCAGAATGGTGTGCAGAAATGCCAATGTTTTTATTTCTTCAGAGGAAGAGCATCTCGACACTGCTTGAACTTCATAATGGAGTTACTGGCCATCTAGCTGGGATGGTTAGAGTGATTCTGAGAAACGTCCTCAACTCCTTTGGGAAGATTAATCCCTCCCTTTTAAAATGCTGCTATTTTATGTGGGGTAACTTGAAAGAGAAACTCAGTGGAGTGACCGCAAGAAAAGATGATTATGCTTTATGGCCTTCTAGTACCATCTGTATTGCTAAGAAATGAACTTGGGGAATCTACTGAAGGGCGCAACCTATTATTTACTCAGAGAGACAACTCTAAGAGACAAGATTATAGTTTCTGGCTGACTCTTATTTGGGTTTGTTTCTAGGCATCATGTCTAGTCACCACCTGTACAACTATGCAGTAGAAACCAAACCTTACAATCCACCACCACTGTCTAAATGGCTAGGATAGATTAGGAGTCAGAGTCCAACAACATCTAGAGGTTGTAATCTTACCTGTTTCTAACACAGCGGCTTGTACCCCACATAAAGACAGATCCTGCCTGATCCATTATATCTGCCAAGGCATAGAGATAAAATATACTGTTTGCATGCCAATCAAGAAGTATGAAAAGTAAAATAAACCACACATTATTAAGCAAAATAAAGCCTGTAAAAGGAAGCAAACAGAAATTTAAATGAGGAATATAATTCATTATAAAATGTCACGTATTCTGCATAGCACAGAAGACAGAAAATAATGGATAGAGGAGGAACAGGTGCTATTTGTTAGTATATCTAGCATGCGTTAGTATATCTTCATAGTACATTTTATAGTTTCAAGAAGAGGATGCTTTTGGTCACAATTATTCCATTAAGCCATCTGCTATGTGGGTCTTACCTTTGTCCCAGTCTTCTTCACATGGAGGAGGTTGCCATGGATTTATGACATTAATTTCTCTTCTGGGGTTACCCCCTTGACTTGCTAGAATAAATAAGATTTATCATCAGAAAGCATTTGTATAATGTTTCAATTGGCAGTGGAACCGCATTTTCTGGAAAAGCACATGCCTTTTTTTCTTATAGTGGAGGCTGAAAGGGGAGCTAATGGTAAAACTTATACCTCATATTACCTAGTTTGTTTAAGGATATGATGCATTTTGCACTTCTTAGATTAGCCATAGATTAGCAGTGGCTGGAGTGAGTTCACCAGTAAATATTCTAGATGTTTCTATCCAAAGTACAATTTCTAAAATAAACATAATGTACCCAAAACATTACAAAGAAAAAAGAGGCATCTATCCACCAAAGATGAATTGAACTTTTTGTTTTTCAAACACTGCATATACCTGCAGCTAGCCACAAAGAGCTCTGTATATTTTTAGGAAATTGTTTGTTTGTTTGTTTGTTTTACAGGCCACATTTCTCTCCAAAGGGGACTCAAGGTGGCTTACAATATTTTTTAAAAAATAAATTTAAAACACAATATTTATACAGTTAAAAATTGTCTGTAGCATATAAATGATTAGTGGGGGCTGTGGTGGCTCAGTGGTTAAGAAGCTTACCTTGTTAGCTGGAAGGCTGGCAAGAAAGCAGTTTGAGACCCGGGCACCGCATGACAGTTTGAGCACCCGTCTCTGTCCTAGCTCCTGCCAACCTAGCAGTTTGAAAGCAAGTAATTGCAAGTAGATAAATAGGGACCACTTTGGAGGGGAAAAGATCTTGGGGACATGAAAGGAGTCTCATTCAAGCATCCTGAGCGGAGTTCCTCCAACAAAAATCCTTTCAACTCAGAATAATTTCTCACATGAAATTATTATTAATGATGATTAGTCAATCTTGTACCAAATTGATCAGCAGTATTTCTTTTTTAAAAAAGCAGTCAAACTTCTACTAAAAAAGTTTACAAAACTGTTGTGACAACCATTTGTCTCAATTCCTAAATAAGAAGAGTAAAATTAAAATCTTAAATTAACTACGATGTATATCACACTTTAAAAAATAACTTCTGTAGTAGCACAAAAGCAGTCTAGATGAAAAGATGCTTACTGATTTAGCCCATATAAAGCACAAAATAAGCAATGAAGTATTATGGCACCTTTAAGACTAACAGCTCTATCAGTGTTATCTTTCATAGTTTGTAATCAGCTTCCTCAGATGCACAAGAAAAGTATTTCAACCAGATGTTATATAGTGTGGTACTGTACATGGTTGGGAGGGCTCTGTTAACATCTGTTTAACATGTATGCTACTGTCACTTGAAAAGTTCGTCATCTATGCTAATAAAGCTTTTATCATTTGTATCCTATTATATCCTGTAACACCCCCTACAACCATATACATTGTGTATACAAATCTGCGTCCCACATTTTGTACAGCATATGTCTGAGGAAGCTGATGATAATCCATGGATTCTCACTCTGAACTAGATCTGTAAAGCTCAAAGATGTTATGTTACTTTTAATTTGGTGTTTTATACATGCTGAAACAGAAGGAACATGGCGACGTACATTTTTATTTATTTATTTGTTTGTTTGAATTTATATGCCGCCCCCTCAGCCACGTGACTCACGGCTGCTTACAAATATATCTTCAAACATGTGTACGTATCATATAAAAAATCAACATAATAAAACAACAAGTAAAACATACTACATACCTGTATCATACATAACTGTTGTAGGACATTTTTAAAGTATATTAAATACGACCTTTCATCCTGAACTACTTGCAAAGCTTTGCCAAGCACTTATTTTGAAAACACACTCCCTACATTTTTCTTTTCTTTTTGCAATCATGTTCTGTGAGTGATCCGAAAATGGGCAGATGTTCCATTTCTTTCTTTCTTTTCTTTGTTACATTCTTCCTCTCCTCCTGCCTTTAATTTGTACCTCCAGTAAGTGAAGGCCCATGCTATACTTACATTCACTCTATGAGGCCACAGGGACTAATCAGTTTGGCTAGATTTGCCTCATACAAGAGACTGGGTATTTCCTCTCCAAAACCACCCAAACTGTACTGAATTTACACACTAGTCCACCTAAATGCTTGCTGTCACACCTAGTCATTGTGGAGATAGCCGGAATACTTCAATATGACAGATCAAGCTAAGCCTTCTAATACACTGCCGGCTGGTTTCTTTTTATTTACTTGTCCTCACTTTGAGCAAGAGGACATGATGATGCAACAAGAAAAATTTCAGGCCATCCCAATAAGCAGGGCAGCTACAGAGAACAGTGTAGAGCCCCATTCCTTGACCACATTAGAGTGGGAGATGCAAACTATTTTTCCACTACAAGGGCCTAATCAGTTTGTAACATAGAAGATTGTGCTCTTTGCAGTTAAAGCAATTTCTGTCAGTAAAAATAAAATTACCTGTTTAAATGAGTCGTAATAGTTTTGACCATTACTTGACTTTTATTGGAGTTACAAAAATTAATATTTTTATACCATCCTCTTCGCCAAAAGACTACCCGGGGGTGGGGTGGGCATAGAAGCAATTAAAATAGATACGTACTATGTATAATGTAGCATGGATTAATTAAAATGCATATAAAAATTTAAATATTTTATAATTGTATTGCCTTGCTCTAAACATTAGTAACACATTTTGTAACTTTAGTGTTTACTGTTATTTGTTTCTGTTATTAATTGTATTTATAACAGTCTGAACATTTATTCAATAAAATATCTATTTCTTACGAAAGGTAAAAAAGCAGACAAATAAAAGGGACAAATAAAAGGGACATGTAGCTATAATACAGTGGAACCTCGTATAACAATGCATCATATAACAAAAAAAATCGTACAAAAAAGATATTTTTTTTTAAATGCTGCATCGTACAATGAAAATCTCTATGGGGAAAATTGTACAACAAATATTTTTCTTTGTACGATTTTCCCCAGAGATTTTCGTTGTACAATGCATCCCATAAGGATTTCCGTTGTACGATGTATGCATCGTACAAGGAGGGAAATGTATAACTAAGTGCCTTGTGGAAGTGGAAACAATTATTTTTGTTATACGAGGTTCCGCTGTATTCAATTTCCTTAGCTGTAGTTTGTACTGAAAATGTCCTGTAGGGAAAAACCCCAAAGTGACATTTGAATTCTTCACAAAATGGCAGACAACAAGGACTTTTTGTCCCCATCTGTATGCTTCACACAAGAGCTGAATAGGAGATATGAATAACTGTATTTATTCCTGTTGCTCACTGGCAAAGACTGCTAAATAGTTTTCATCTTAATATGTATAATTTATGGTAGAGCATTTAACAGTTAAAATCAATGGTTCACAAAAGCAGGCGCTCAAAGAGCTTTCAAGCTCAACAAGGTAGGGTAGCATTCTACCTACATCGCTCTAAGTTACAATCAGCAAAGCATTAAAGAATCAATAATGCATGTAACAGATTCTGAAATAACTGTTCAGAGATCAAGAAGTTATTCAACAGCCCTTCTGAAAAGTCAGCAGCAGGTATAAAAAGTTACTGCTCCCAACAATCAACTCACACAAATGATCAATGTCTTTCTTACCAATGTCTTGCTCAATGCATCTTTTGTCATCACAGCTCGATATATGTTGACTGATTTCTTCTCTAGGGACTTGGTGACGGGCATTAAATGGGCATGTGACCAGCTGCTGCACGATATCAGGATGGTTCTACAAGAATAGAGACATACATTTGGCACCAGATTCACAGTTATTATCCCTTGTGGGCTTGAATAGAAGGCTTGGTCCAGCTACTTTCTTTTAAATCTGCCCACTACAAATATACTGTGCACTATGCACCCTACATTTTAGGGGAGACTTTATACTTATTTTAGTATTTTAATATTAAACTATGGAAAACGCTCAAAGTGGGAATAAAACTTCCCAGGTGGGCAGTATAAAAGTGTAAACAATCAATCTTCCCTGTATGATGACAGATTAGGCATAAGCAAGAACAAACACACAAGTAGGCATCATAAAAATACATGTACCAACCAGCAAATGAGTCTGTCCTAGCTGCTTGATGTCTGACTTCAACATAAAATTTAGCAAAATCCTGTATGAGCAGCAGATGACATATGTGGGGTATGCTCCATAAAAGAACATATTGCAGCCTGGCACAGATGTACTGATTTCCTATTTTTGGTTTATGAGATTGGTAAGCATAAAGTAAAAATTTCTTCAACCTTACTCATCAGTTGGTCACAAGAAAAGTAAACTGAACAGATTTGATAATTCACAAACTAAAGCATCACACTTGTGTGCAAAGAAAGGCACAAAAATGTTATTATTTTTTGAGCTGGATGTGGAAACGGCACTTTTAGTGTTGAACATGGAGATACAAGAACTAATTTTATAATGTGCTCAAAAAATCATAAGCAAAGCATTTTCCTATGCTCAGTTGCTCTGGATTAGGCATTAGTTTGAACTAAGCATAATTTAGTCATGGTGTGTTAACTTCTTGACATAACAACCTTGAAATGCATACTATTGCAATTAATACAGTATTCTGATTTTAATGCTGCTACAACCAAAGAAGAGGATGTTTTACACAGCACACATAACCATGAACACTGGACGTCAGTCAAAGGCCAAGCTTGCCTCAGGCTGCCAATGTTCCAGGTGCTTGGTATGGTTGCCCACAGCTAATCTGCTTATAGCGCACTGAGGGAAAACAATATAAAGAAAATAAAGCAGTCTGAGGGATATCTTACATGACTCTTGTGTTACAGAACACATCTGGTAGACTAGGATTGTACAATCTGCATTAGACCATGTTTTCCTATATTTGTGGTGCTGCCTTCAAAACGTATTTGATTCTTGCTTTGCATTCTAAGGTATTTTATAGTAAAAAAATGAAGTTAAGTCAAATTTCAAACTGATACCTTACTTTTGTATAGTACTGTGAGCACTGGTGAAAAGCAATGACAAAAAGCCTATTAGGGTGACATTTAGAAAAAGGGATCCGAATAAACACAGTTAAATTTCTAGTCTACAAGAATAAAATACAGTACAGATAATGAAGAAGCTGCTACTGGCATATGGGTTAGTGCAGAGGCTAATGGGCAGTGTGACCTTTTTTTTTTTGTCTTAGAATAAGGATTTGTCCAAGATAGGACATAATTTTTTGTCACAACAGCCTCATGATGCCCATCAGCCTATGTACTGGCCATATGCCAGTAGCAGCTTCTTCAACATTGCCTCTACTAAATTATATAGTTGAGTTTGAAAGAAGTGAGAAAACTTCAGTTTGTGGGCTGGATCATATTCTTACTGAAAAACATTTTAGAGCTACATAAAGTGCATTTCTCTGTTATCACTGCACTGAGCCATACCCTCTCCAGGTCTCTAAAGATCAAAAGATTCACAAAGATTTGGGCGATCAGGAATTAAAAAATATACTGTATAATAATCTCAGAGCTGCAGTGCTAGAAGGGATGCTATGGATCACCAAGTCCAGAAGACATGAGTCCTGTGTGCATACATTTCTTTCCCCATTGGTTTAATGCAAAAGTGGACAACTGACAACTTGCAGATACAGTTGGGCTACAACCTTAGCCAAAGGAGAGGAATAAGGTAGCAGCAGCCCAATGGTTTTGCAACAGTTGCAAGTTGTCTACCTAGTGCAGTGATGGCTAACCTTGGCACTCAGGTGTTCTTGGATTTCAGTTCCCAGAAGCCCTGATCAGCAGGAGTGCTGACTTGGACTTCTGGTAATTGAAGTCCAAGAACACCTGGAGTACCAAGGTTGGCCATCACTGACCTAGTGTAATGGATTGTTTTCTGAATTGATCAAATCATTAATCAGTTTGCATGCAAAAGATCTATCATTTGATCAATCCAGGGTTATTCACTCAATCAAGCCATGGATGGAAATAGCCCAAGACTCCAGACATTATTTGAAATGCTCTAAGTAACAATTAGAGAAACAACAATTTACTAGTTCAAAATGTACTCTACATGTATTTAAGACATTTAATTGACTGGAAACATTTTATATTATAAATTGTCTAGAAATAAATCTGATGAGATAAAAACTATAGTTAAATATGTAGTTCAGTTAGATCTACTGAAACACACTGCTCTTTGGACCTTAAATCAACTATATCTAGTTAAAACTAGCCTGGGGACCTGAACAATGACTAAATAGAAAACTTTATCTGAATGAAAAAGCTAAACTACTGGAAACTCATTCCCAATTTCATGCCACCAAAGAATATACAGCCTAATTCTCAAAGAGTTAGGAAAACTGTGACTGCGATAGCATTCTTCAATATGGATGTAGAATTTAGCAACAAATTACGTTCAAAAAAGACTGGGTATTAGCATTGTTCTTAGCCCATCCTTTCAAAGAAAAAGAAAAACTCTTTAAAAGGAGGAATCTAAAAAAATAAAGAAGGCATTTGTCCTTCTGCTAGACGTAATGAAAAAATTGTACTATTCAGAAATAAGCAATATAACGGTACAGTTCAGGTAATTAACCACCTTACCTGACAAAGACCGTGCTAAACAGGACCCTACACCCTCAAATACACCCAGTGATGTACTGTGGCGGGTTCTGAACAGTTCTTGCAAACCGGTAGCAGAAATTCCATGCCACGTCCACTTGGCCGGCTACGCCCACCTCTCGGCCTCCCCCTCTCAGTGCCGCCGGAAACGCTTCCCATGCGCCTCGCCCAGGACCGAAGGCGCTGCTTTCACCTCTGCACTTCGCATGTGCTGGGAGGGGGAGACCGGCACCAGCCCACCAACCCGCCCCATTCACCTCCCAGCAGTGCTGCTGGTGAAAGCGTGCCCAGACGGTGAGGGGCTGACCCACCAGCAGCGCCTGGCTGCTCTGGACTCCTCCTCATCTCCGCGAAGCAAGAGAGCAAGGTAGGTTTTTTCTGCGTGTGTGTGTGTGTGTTGAGGCCACACCCACAGATAGCCACGCCCACAGATAGCCACACCCACCGAGTGGGTAGTAAAAATGTTTTACAGTGCATCACTGAATACACCTTGCATAGGCCTTAAGACCCAAAGTGCATGGAACAACCTGGATTTGGGAATTCTGCTTTAGACTTTCACCTGGCTGAGAAACGGCCAGCCAGCCTCACTGAGATAAAGCTCATTGCTTAAGCCACCTCTGTGTGAAAGAACAAAGAAATGTGGGTAGCAATGGCCTTCCTTAATGGAATTGTGGCCTGGCAACACTCACTCCTCCCCCCCCTCCTTCAATAAACACACTGGTTGGTGAAGTTCTTCATATATTGAGAATAAAAGATAGTAAAAGCGTAAAGTCCTTCCAAAGGCGTAAAGTTTCAGTATCAAAAATAGAAAGAAGTAAAAATAGACTAATCAAAACATTTTAGAGACAATCAATAAGGTCCCTTTGCCCCAAGGAAAATAATAAAACCTATCTAGGTAATCATTTTAGCTAGATTTCTATTTCCTTTCAGCAATCTTACAATACTCCGTTTTCCATCTCATAATCCAACTTCGACCTAACTCCAAAACTCATGTAACACTGAATCAAAACATCCAAAACCCATCTCATTAGAATTAAAAAATCAAATCATTCTTAATTCATAACTTTGTCTCCTTTCCCATAGCAATCTCACAACTGGCTGTTCCCAGTTCACTCTGCCCTTACTGGCATCTTCTCAAGGCTTTCCCTTGGCATTCCTTGCACCTGGCGATAAAACTTAACCAAAACAATCTTCTCTTCTGCACATACTTTAGGCCTTAACTCTTTCCTCACACAAGTGTACCCATATTCCTGACACACAAAACTCCATATATTACATTTCCATCACAAGCTCAACCACTATTCCATACTCACTTTTTAATAGGTGGTGTGTGTGTGTCCATAATACTACCATATCATATTGTGTTAAAAAAGAGGACCAAGTTTGAAGATGTACTGAATTTGAATTTATATACAGGACCGCAATTCTCTGCCCAAGGGGCGACTCAATGTGGTTTACAAAGTACAATTTAAAAGTTACAGCATAAAAATATCACAAAAATACAGTATGTCACAATGCAATATAGCAAATACAATAAAATACAGTTACAGAACAAATGATATAATCAACAATAACAAAATACAACGCTAATAACAGGTAGCATAACATCACAAAAAAATATCAGCATATCATCACAACATCATAATATAAATATCAAAAAGCATCAATATCACAGTAAACAAAGCATTACAAAAGCAAAATCACAGAGCATCATTTGCAAGAACACAATACATATACTGTATGTGAAAGTCCGGACCTTCAAAGAAGTCACCGCACTTGTCCTCCTCCTGGCCAATGAAAAGGGCCAGGGGACGTGGTACCACAGCTGTCTTTTTATTCCCTCGCGGCCAGGGAATGAAGGGCGTCCATTCATGGCATCCGATAGCAGTGGTAGCGGCGCGGTTAAGTTTTTAAGTTCGGCCACCACACCGCTCAGCTGGTCCCCGTTCCCTCCCCTCAATGCTGCCAAACGGAGCCCCAGTTCAACGTAACAGACGGAACCCAACTCACATCCCAACCGAAGCGGTGTCCGCAGTGAGAGTTCTTTTTTAAGGCCATGACACCACACTCAACTGCACCTACTCCCCCACGGCCAAACACACCAAGGGAAGGAACCCGGGATGTCACTGGTCTCCCTCCGGCTGGCCAGCGGTCGAACGTAGCCATGGCAGTGGTGGCACAGGTTTTCAAAGGCGAAACTCATCTCTTACAAACTAGAAAAGTAGCTGCACTGACATCCAAAGAAATGAACTTATTTACAGGCAGTTAACAGGTTACAAGGCCCCTGTCTTATACATTCAGCATCAGTACCACATTTAATCCCAACTTACCTTACGACACTTGACAAGGTGATAGGGAAATCTACACGCCCTGATTTGATGGTTTTTGTCATATGGACACTGCATTAGTTTATCAGGATCCAAAGCATCTGTTAGGAAAGAACATGTGCAAGATGAAGGAATGGTTTCAGGTTTCAAACAAGGCTACAAAAGGCCAGTCTCATATGGCCTACATATGAGTATTTTTCCAGCTTTCATAAGCACCCCACTCTCGTTGCCCTCCCTAACATTTTTAAAGAGTTCTGTTTGGAGAGAGGGGAGGATCTCCAAAGGCCCTTCCTTCCCAAAACACAGCAATAAAAAGCAAAGGCTGTCTCTAATTTTGGCCATTTTAAGCCTGGCATACCTTGATTGTAGGCTTGAGGTTGACTACCCCTGATGTAATGTTTGCTGTTTTCTCAGTTGAAATGCACAAGCACACTAATATACATAGGCAAGAAAAACAGCAATCCCAGGGTAATCTATAACCACAAAATAAACTCAAGTCTAGTGGCTAATTAAACTCACTCAGAAGACTTGACTGATTAGGATACTAAAGAAACAAAATATAAACAGCAATGTAATGCAATCCTGCAGATGTTAACGACCACATTTATGAAATAAACGAATGCCACAGAGAAACTGAATCCCTGAAGCGACTCAATTAAGTGCAATTCAAAGAGTTATTCAAGGAAATGAAAAAGTTCCACCATATCGTCCCCACTGGTCTTATAAAACAAGCTGTCTCCGTTTATGTGTCTTTCCATCAAGAGGCAGATTTACTGTGTTATGATTCTGCTATAGATCACTCTACTGTAATTCCAAGTGCTGGCAAGGGCCTTGAAAGATGAGAGGAGATTGCCCTGGACTCCCAAAGACAATGAGGGCTAATGAATACTGGCAGTGTGGCATGGGGGCAGGAGAGCTTCATTCTTTACAGCCAGGATTCTCAACCTGTGGCCCATGGCGCCATTTCATGTCCCCCCCCCCCGCCAGCACCACACTAGGAAGTGCCATGTGGTGGAGGAAGGGCAAAACGGCCGTCCGGCCCCCAAAGCTGTCTGAGGGAGCATGACCCGGCCCCTGGCTTAAAAAGGTTGAGAAGGGTAGGTTACCTACCGTAACCATAGTTCTTTGAGTGGGCCTGTGAGCATTCATACAATGGGTTAATTCGCGCATGTGTGGTATTGGTTGGTTTCTTCCAAGATTAGCTCCAATGGGAGCTAGTCCCAGCCCTCAAAGGGCTGGTGTCCCGCTCCCTTCCTCAGTTTCATTTGCGTTGCTGCAGAGCAGGTGCGGCTCGACAATGACAGAGGGGAGGTAGGGCTGGATGTACGAATGCTCACAGGACCACTCGGAGAACTACACTTACGGTAGGTAACCTACCCTTCTCCTTTGTGGTCCGTGAGCAGTCATACAATGGGTGAGCGCCAAGCAACACTTACCAGGATGGAGGGAACCTCATTGGAGAGCTGCAGAGAGTACTCTCCGACTGAAGGTCGCCTCATGGGACTGCCTCACGTCCAGTCCGCAATGACTCAGGAAGATGGATGGCTGAGCCCACGTGGCCGCAAGGCAGATGTCATGCAAGGGAACGCCATTAGCAAAAGCGACGGACTTGTGGAGTGTGCACATGGGGGCATCAGCTCGTCCACACGTGCTAACTGGTACGCAAGTGTGAGAGCTGCTGAGCTGTGCCACTTAGAGAGCGGCTGAGCTGAGACTGGCAGGCCCTTGTTGTGGCCCGAATGACAGAGCAGAAAGCGAGGTGACCTCCTGAAGTCCTTTGTTCTGTGCAAGTAAAAGGCCAATGCCCGTTTCACATCTGTCCGAAGACAGATTAGGAAAGAATGTTGGCAACACAATAGGCTGCTGGAGGTGGAATGCTGAAACAACCTTAGGCAGGAACAACACGTCCTGATGTAGTACCACTTTGCCAGGGAAAAATTTGGTATAAGGCTGGTCAGCTCGCAAAGCTGACAGCTCACTGACCCCCCGGCCTGATGTTATGGCTAACAAGAAGGCAGTTTTAAAGGACAGAAGGTGCAGTGGCCATAGGCTCAAAGGGCTTCATAGTGAGTCGGACAAGGACAAGCTGGAGAGACCACTGTGGCGTTGGCTGACACACATAAGGGTACACATTGGCCAGGCCCTTCAGAAACTTCTTAACCCTGGGATCTTTGAAGAAGTGTCTGGCTGCAGAGTGCAAGGGCTGACAAGCTACAATGGCGGACAGGTACACCCTAAGGGACGATACCGACAAGCCAGATAGTTTGAGATGGAGAAGAAATTTGAGAATGGTAGATAGCTGTGGAGACATGGCCGAAGTACCTATAGAGAGGGCATACTGTTGGAATCTGGGCCATTTACTCTCATAAGCCTTACGTGTAGATGGCTAAATGGAGTCAGTGATAATCCGCATCAGTGATGGAGAATTTTCCATGCGGAAAAAACCTCCTGGCAGTCTAGCAACAGGAGTTTGTGGCACCGAGGTAGGTGGTGACAACACAGGGACGTGTCCCAAAGTGTGGTGAACTAGGCCTGTCTGGACCACCATGGGGCAACCAGAATGGCGTCCACTGGAAGATGAATCAGAAGCGACACCACCCTGCAAAGCAGGGGGGAGGGGTGGAAAGGTGTAAACCACGCCCTGAGTCCAGTCTAGGAGGAAGGCATCTCCTACGGAGGCTGGATCATGGCCTGCCCTGAAAGCAAACACAGGTAGTTTCGTGTTGCATTGCATCGCAAACAGGTCGATGTCCGGGGTCCCCCAGCACTGGGTCAGGCTGAGAAAGATGCTCTGGCTCAACTCCCACTCGTGAGTCTGCGAGTGCATGCAATTCAATGAGTCTGCCAGAGTGTTGTAGTCTCCCACAAGGTGGATTGCTACTGGGAAGATAGATCGGGGAATGCACCAGTTCCAGAGACGCATCGCGAGAGCCAAGAGGTGGCCCCAGCGTGTCCCCCCTCGCTTGTTGATGTAGGAAACCATGGTCGTGTTGTCTGAGACAACTTGCACAACCTTGCCCTTGAGGGATCCCTAAAAGGCCTTCAGGGTTTTGAAAACTGACAGGAGCTCCAACTGATCGATGTGAAGGCGGTGGTTGTGTGGAAGCCACGTGCCACTAATGCACAGGGTGCCTGAGTGGGTGCCCCATCTGGCATTGCTGGCATCCGTTGTGGGCTGTGCCTGAGGCTGCGAGTCCTGGAAGGGGCGTCCCTGACTCAGGTTGCAGCATCCAACCACCATTGCAGCTGAGCTACAATGCTTGGTGGCAGAGGGAGCCGCTTGGTTTACAGCCCCGTCATCCTGCCGTAGGCGATGAGGAACCACCCTGGAGAGGGCGTGAGCGAAGCCTCGCAACGCATAAAACAAGGATCATGGAAGCCATAAATCCAGCAGGATGTGCACGTGAAGTGCTGTGGGCCTGAGATGGGAGGCGACCGCCATGCAGATCTCCTGTCTCCGTTTGAGAGATAGAGAGACGGTCTGGTCTATAGAGGCTATGGCCATCCCAACAAAAAGACAAACCGACTGCTTGACCTCTGAGGAGGTGAAAGCTTGTTTCGGAGGTTACAATCCAGAGGAACAGCACAAAGCCAGATACGGTTGTAAGGCAGCTGAAAGTAGGTTCAATGGTCCACAGCATGCACTGCAGGGTGGCTGGAATCACTGTCGTAGTCAGCTGTGACAGAGGCAGTAGGGACCTTAGGCTAAACGAGGGCAGTCGGTGGCTGAGTGCCCGTACGCGTTGAAGCGAACAGAGGCAGGACCTTGTAGAGCTCATTTTGTTGACAGTTCCAGGATGGTAATGGCGCTGCTCACAGCAACCTGCACTACAACGAGGTGTAAGCTGGGCCAGGCAGAGGTGGCAGTCTCCAACTCATGGTATCGGGCCACATGACAAGGGACGGGCCAACCAGAGTAGCCAAGGCTCAAGAGTGCGATGTCATTGCTCATGGCGACCAGCACCACAACGAGGTGTGAGCTGGGCCAGAGGTGGCTGTCTTCAACTCATGGTATCGGGCCATGTGACGAGGGACGGACCGAACCAGAGAAGCCAAGGCTGAAGAGTGCATCGTCGGTACTCATGGTGACCAGCACTACGAGGTGTGAGCTGGGCCAGAGGTCGCCGTTTCCAACTCATGGTATCGTGCCATGTGACGAGGGACGGGCTGAACCAGAGTAGCCAAGGCTCATGACTGTAATGTCGTTGCTCATGGCGACTAGCACTACAATAAGGTGTGAGATGGGTCAGAGGCGGCTGTCTCCAACTCATGGTATCAAGCCACGTGATGAGGGACGGGCCGAACCAAAGTAGCCATATGAGCGCGGCGAGCCCAATGGGCTGGCTGATAGGTGTTCTCCTCCTGGGGAACCAGAGGTGGTACACGTTGGAGCCTGGCGTCCAAAAGGGTGAGGGACATGTGATTGGCACCAGCCATGAGGTGGTGGGCCTGTTACTGATGGAGAAGCATAACCTGTACCATGGCCCATTCCCCAACCAGTGAGGGTAGTAGGAGAAGCAGTTAGTGGCCATGTCTCGCGAGACAGTACTTGGCCACTTCCACCCTGAAAACCAGAGACTGCGCGGAATCGGCATGAGCAGCTGCTCCGGGTCTGGACATTATCACCCAGTCATCCAAAAATGGGTAAACAAAGAGTTCCATCATGCATAGGTGCGTCAGCACTGGGGCCACTGTACTCAGAAAGACCCACGGGGCAGGGGAGCAAGTATCTGAACCTGCGGTAGGAATGAACAATAAAACTTTAGACTTCTTAGATCCAGAATAGGGCGAAGTCCTCCATCAAGTCTCTGGAACAATGAATTAATGAAAAGAAACCCCCTTGACAATGTGGGGTAAGAGCTTCTCTGACAGCCCCTGTTGCAAGAAGTGGAAGCACCTGCTGAACCAACATGAGGCTGGGTGAGTAACTTTCACCTCCCCAAGGGGAAGCGATTGTAGAAACTCTAAGGCATAGCCGACAAACCAAGTGGAGAACCCAGGAGCCTGTGATGATCTGCTGCCACCTGCGGTGAGAAGGAAGCAGTGGGTGGCGGATGAGACTAGCACTGTAAGACCCCTAGAGATGGAGGTTCAGAACCTCCTGGGCACCGATCTATTATTGAGAGGCTGTAGGTAGATTCAGGCTATGAAGACACACTGTGCAGGCAGGTTTTTTTCTCTCCTTCTATTTCTTTCCCAGTAAAATAATAAATAGAACCATCCGCTGAGGCTTAGAGAAAGACAGAGTCACCAAAGGCATGTGCTCCAATCTATTGTAGGTACTGCCTCCTAGGCTAGAAGCCTGCAGCCAGGCCTGTCTGCGAAAAACTATCGCTGCCACCACATTACGCAAAAAAATAAATAAATAAACTTAGAAGTATGGCATCCAGCCAACCTGATATGGTCAGCCACCAACAATGCCTCTTGACGTATTCAGAAGGCCTCCACCGCGACCTCCTCAGCCGGGGTAGAGGGTCGTAAAGCCAAATGGTCCATAAGTACTGTTGATACAGGCCAAGTGCTCCTTGGCATACGAACACCAAGGGAGGTTCTGCAACAGTCTCCTGGCCAAGTTATCAGTCGCTTGCTGCTCCTTAGCGAGGGGCGCAGCATAGCAGAAGGTTGAATCGGGGTCGACCCAAGCAGGCTGACTGCAGACATCCTGTATATTTCCCAACACAATAGGAACCACAGGGATCTGAATGTACCCATCAACCCCATCCCCCATAGGGCATCCCATGTACATGGGGCTCTAGCCTCAGGTGTGGCAATCTGCAGATATGTAGCAGCAGCCATGCGCCGGATCATGTCCGCAGAGGGAAGAGACTCAACCCCATCATCTGCTAAGTGCCAGGCCATGGGCAAAGGACCCTGGAGCCTCATACACTATGGAGGTACAGGTGGCAGGGGCAGAGGGTCAAACATATCGTGGGGACCCCAAGAATCTGTACTAAATCCCGAGGGGGATAACGGAAAAGGGGGGATCAGGCAGTGGTGGGCTCAATTTTATTTTTACTACCACACTGTGGGCATGATATGGTGGGTGTGGCCAGGGGGAAAGCCCTGTGTTGCATTCGAATTAGGACTACTGTATTTTCTGGCGTATAAGACTACTTTTTAAACCCGAAAAATCTGTGCCAAAGTCGGGGGTCGTCTTATAGGACAGGTACTTAACTGCAGCTTGTTTCCCCTTGCTTCATATGTCCGGCGCATATGGTGGGGGGTGCCACGGCCGAGTCCCTGCTCTGTGCGGGGAGTATGAAGCAAGGGGAAGCAAGCTGCACACATCTTCCTGTACCTCGAGGAGGAGAACGTGAGCGTGGATTGGCTCTCCACCAGAACCTGCCCATTCGACTCGGAGGGCTGCGCGTCTTCGGGTTGAGTGTGGGTTAATTTTTATTTGGTGTGCATTGGAAGAGAGGTAGTCTTATACGGCAAGTATATTCCAAACTCTATATTTTAACTGGAAAAGTTGGGGGTCGTCTTATACGCCCAGTCGTCTTATACGCCAGAAAATATGGTACTTTATTTCAAAACTTGGATGGGCGAGGCCAGCCAGAATTTCTGCTACCGGTTCTGGCGAACTGGTGTGAACCTGCTGATGCCCACCACTGGAATCAGGGAAGGGAGAACCCCTATTCCCTATATGAAGGAGACATAACAATGGAACAGCTAATAGATGACAGTAGGAAGATGCCTGCACCTGATTCCACAACAATTAGATGTGCAGAAGCTGCAGCAGTGAAGGACTAGCAACATGCCTGGACTAGAAGCCAGGGCAGAAACCCAGGCAAACTCAGCGGAAGGCTGTTCCTTGGGCAATATAGCAGAGGACTCAGCCCTCTTAGCCTGTTTGGAAATCACAGGCTCCTACTGCTAGCAGGCAGCATATAAATTTAAATAAATGAATGAATGAATGAATGAATAACCTGAACCGGCTGCCTGCATAACAAAGGGGGAAGCTGAACACAGCTCACAGTAATAAACTGTTGACAGTAGTAAACAGCATCTGATGGGGAAAGTGCACAGACAATAGGGGGAGAGGAGCAGTCTTCTAGCAACAGAGGGAGATGAAGCAACAAGGAACTCAAGCACTAGGTGCCATAGCGAGAGCTAATAACAAACCTGAAAGCTGCATTTTCCCTTTTTCTTTCTTTTTTTTCCCACTCTTTGTAACAAGCACACAAAGTATGTAGTCATGTCAGGAAGGGAGAAATAATCTCCTAGCAATTGGGATATGAAGCAACAAGGGACTCAAAGCAACCATTGCCAAAAGCCAACATTAAAGCTCCATTCACATTCTCCCCGCTTCCTCTCTCTACTATGATGGCTGGGACTAGTTCCCATTGTAGCTAAACTTGGAAGAAACTGACCATATGCGAATTAACCACGAAGGAGTACTCCTGCTTTACAGATAGAAAATTGTGGAGGATCTTATCATTTTTAAAAACAAAACTGCATGTAGGTGAGCACTTATGGTTAAGACTCCTAAGTCAAGACAATACTTGAAGGGCATATATGGTGTCTGGAATGAATCCTCTACCTAACAGAGACTTTTATGATATGCAGCCTGAATCACCGTGAAAGAGCCAAACATTGAGGAAGAAAAACTTGCAAAAACATTCTCAGGTTAAACTATCAGAATCCAAAGTATGGATCCAGTAAACCAAGGGTTCTCAACGTTTTCCAGCTGTGGGCTGGACCACGCCCCCTCCGACAGCTGAGTGGGCTGGACTGGTTCAGTAAGGCGCATCCGCCACTGTAGTAAACACATTTATGACGGCCGCAGACTTATTTACAGCTGTAGTAAACACGTTTACGACAGCCACAGGCTCATTTGCGGCTGTAGTAAATATGTTTACGTGGCCATAAAAAGAGTCTGTGGCCAATTCTGACTGTGGCGGCAAGGTCGGGGACTGGATTATTTGGCACTGTGGGTCAGATCCGGCCCGCAGGCCATAGGTTGTGAACCCCTGCAGTAAGCATATGTTCGGCTTATATATATCAGTTATTTATTTTATAGGCAGAATACACGTCCCCTTGCCAGTTAGAAAAATGGCAGCCAAATTGCACCTATATTACTCCTTTTGGAATTACAGCTCTAAGTTGAAGCACTGTGTATTTTTAAACAGAGGGGTTCAATTATGGTCACTCTGAATCCCTTTCTATGATATTGACAAACTTTCTACTGAAAATTGCGGTTGGGATGGCCTTCAAAGCTGGACTGTACTTCTGAGTACACATTTGTAGCTCTCTTCCATTAAGTGAACATCACAAGCGGAACTGATTCCTAAGGCCCTAATACACATCTGAATGGCAAGGGTGCTTTAAAAATTCAATATGACATAGTGTTTTCTTCTGCACTAGGAGCTGGAAACGATATGGGTTGCAATACTCTGGGGGTGGCTCGAGGGATATGTATTAATCATAGACAGCAAGTCACTAATAAAAGCTAAAACAGAGACCTTAAATTTTCAAAAAGAAAATTTCCCAAAGATGAGGAAACTAGTAAAAAAGAAGCTGAAAGGGAAAATTGAGAGAGTCCAAACACTCCAAGAGGCATGGAGGCTGTTTACAAAAACAATAACAGAGGCCCAATTGGAATGCATACCCAAAAGGAAAAAGGGCACTGCCAGGTCCAAGAGGACTCCGATGTGGCTTACAGGAGCTGTTCGGGAAGTGATCAAGAGCAAGAAAAGCTCATTTAGAAGATGGAAGGCTTGTCCGAATGAGGACAGCAGGCAGAAACATAAATTCTGGCAGAACAAATGCAAGGCAACAATCAGGAAAGCAAAGCAAGACTTTGAGGAGTGTATAGCTAAAAATACTCAGAGAAATAACAAAGACTTCTTTAAGTACATTAGAAGTAAGAACCCAACTAGGAAGGCCATTGGACCATTAGATGACAATGGAAGGCAAGGGGTTATTAAAGAGGAAACAGAGATTGCAGAGAGACTCAATGAATTCTTTGCTTCAGTATTCACTGAAGAAGACAGAGGCCACATGCCCAAAACAGAGCCTATCTTCGTAGGGAGGGAAACCGAAGAATTAAGCCAGATAGAAATAACCAGGGAGGAGGTTCTTGCATATCTTGTTAAACTAAATGCTAACAAATCACCAGGACCAGATGGCATCCATCCACGAGTTCTCAGGGAACTTAAAGATGAAATTGCTGATCTCCTAGCCAAAATATATAATCTTTCCCTCAAATCAGGCTTTGTGCCTGATGACTGGAAGGTAGCGAATGTAACACCAATTTTCAAAAAAGGATCCAGGGGTGATCCAGGAAATTACCGACCGGTCAGTTTGACATGTGTCCCAGGTAAAGTGATGGAAACCATCCTAAAAGGTAGAATTAATAGGCACATAGAAGAGAAGGCACTGCTAAAGGAGAGCCAACATGGCTTTTGCAAGGGCAAATCATGCCTCACTAATCTGTTGGAATTTTTTGAGAGTGTCAACAAGCATGTGGATAAAGGGGATCCAGTTGACTTTGTTTATCTGGACTTTCAGAAGGCTTTTGACAATGTCCCGCACCAAAGGCTCTTGAATAAACTTACTAGTCATGGAATAAAGGGACAGGTCTTGTCCTGGATCAGCAACTAGCTAAGGGACAGGAAACAGAGGGTAGCACTAAATGGACACTTCCCCAAGTGGAGGGAAGTAAAGAGTGGGGTCCCCCAAGGTTCAGTACTGGGACCCCTGCTTTTCAACCTCTTCATAAATGATCTAGAGGTAGGAGTAAATAGCAAGGTAGCCAAATTTGCTGACGACACTAAATTATACAGGGTAGTGAAAACTGTGAGAGATTGTGAGGAGCTCCAGAGGGATCTCTTGAAACTGGGGGAGTGGGCAAACCAGTGGCAAATGAACTTCAACACTAGTAAGTGCAGAGTGATGCATGTTGGGGCAAAAAAAAACCCCCAATTACATTTATAAACTGATGGGGTCTGAACTCTCTGCGACAAACCAGGAAAAGGACCTTGGTGTCCTGGTGGACAGCTTAATGAAGGTGTCAACCCAGTGTGCCTCAGCAGTGAAAAAAGCAAACTCAATGCCAGGGATCATTAGGAAGGGTATAGAAAATAAGTCAGCAAGTGTCATTTTGCCTCTTTATAAATCTATGGTGAGGCCCCATCTGGAATACTGTGTACAGTTCTGGTCGCCATACCTCCAGAAGAATATTATGGAGCTGGGGAAAAAGCAGAGGAGGACAACCAGAATGATTAGGGGACTGGAACACCTTCCTTACCATCTGAGGCTGCAACGGTTGGGCCTCTTCACTCTTGAACGACAGCGTCTAAGAGGTGACCTGATTGAGGTTTATAAAATCATGCACAGTGTGGACAAAGTAGATAAGGAAAAACTGTTTTCCCTGTCACACAACACTAGAACTAAGGGGCACTTCATTAAACTTTTGGGTACTAGATCTCAAACAAATAAGAGAAAGTACTTTTTCACCCAGAGGATCACTGGTCTGTGGAACTCCCTGCCAGAAGAAGTGGTGACAGCTGTCAGTCTTGACAGCTTTAAGAAAGGATTAGATAAGTTCATGGAGAAGGGGATCAATGGCTATAATTATGGATACCTAAGGACAACCTCTAGGTTGGAGAGATAGACAGTATATCTCTCAATGCCAATTCCAGGGAATCCTAAGGCATCTGCTTGGGAATAATACCCTGAAGCAAATGGTGAGCCACTGTGTGAGAGAGAATGCTGGACTGGATGGGCTGTGGCCTGTTCCAGCAAGGCTGTTCTTATGATATGGAAGCTGAACAAGACTGTTGGAGGATGATTCCCAGCTCTGCCTCCCACTTTTCCAACCCAGCAAGCTGAGGCCAGCTTGGATCTTCCATATATTACACTTTTGAAGTCTCTTTAGCTACTAAGTGAATGGCAGATGATATCCATAACTCTTCTCTAACTTGGAGCTGAGATATGACAGGCACTGCCACTGATTTCGTGCTGAGTTTCACAGGCACAGTGCAAGGTTAGAGTCTTCAACTCTTACTTTTGGGGAAGGATTCTGGTAATCACAAAGTGCTGATTTATCACAAAGGCCAACTATAATCCCATTATATTGCACTTATGTAGGATTTTCTTCTAAAGGGCTTTTGGAGGTTACAATGCTTCTTTCCCTCATTTTGTTTTCCACAAAATCTCACAGCTGAACATTGTTTGAAACATATGAAAATCCTGCAAAACAGCCATTTGTACAATTTAAACCCATTTCCATCCAAATCAAATTCTAGCCAAACTTATCTACACTGTTATAGCAGCTTACATGCAGCTCTGAAACTCCTTGCTGGCAGGCTGATTCATCATGCAATACATATCATGGTTTAATTATGTCTTATGCAGCTCCTGGTGGCTCAGTGGGTAAAAGCACTGTGCTTGGAGACCAAAAGGACGGGGTTTGATTCCCCAAGAGCTGCACGATAGGGGACATGAAAGGAGCTTCATTAGCACATCCCCTGGAAAAATCTTTTCAACCCAGAGTAATCTCTGGATAGAAAACACATTATATCTTAATTTTCCTCTGGAAAAATCAATTAGGTCCCCTACTACAACTAGGCCTGCTTGTTGTCTTAATGATAACACCTTCTGCAGAAAGGGGAAAAATGTATTTTTATGGGGAGGCAATGTAGTTAACTCAAAGTGTCTATTCCTCAGAAACCCATTGGTGCCTGTGATAATTTGATAATGTTTGAGGGATTTTTTTAAAAGTTTGCTATTTCAGATTTGTAAGACTCAACTGAAAGTTCACATTTTCTTCCCTATCCATCAGCTACCCATTTCCTCTTCACTTCATGTTCGGCAGTGACTTATATTTTCTTTAGCTAGCTAAAGAAAAACTGACCCATTAAAGGTATCCATGAATATTTAATGTCAGTCCATGTTGGCCCTAAAATAAGTCTGAATGAATCTTCTCAACACAAGAGCCATACACCCCTACTCTATACCAAATTTCTTACGCTACGCGAAGAGGAAAAATAATTTACCATAGTTGTCTTCTATAACATTTTGGGAATGGGTGGAACTTTGCAGAAAACGATGCTCCCAAGAGTCGTAGGCGTCTGAGTTATACTTGCTCTAAACACCAGAAGAAAGTAACAATTTTTTGTTAAAAAACAAATGAGGTCATACAGCTGTAGCATACACAGGAAATATGTGAGCACTACCAGAGGTGCTATTAACATCTTTTAATTTCTATTCATATCCCAAAAAGGCAACACTGAGACACTGGAAAAAGCTGGCCACTGTTAAAGATGGTTAAAAAAATAGTTGACCATGGCTTCTTTGTGGGTAACACAGAAAACACAGATTTCCACCCCATTCCTCCCAGAAATAACAAAAATAATTACAACCGAGGTTACCTTCTTCCGCCCTATTTGTACACTGGTTCAATTAGCACAAAAAAACCCTAAAAGTAGTATCTTCTGAGGTGATTAGTGCTAAAATATAATTTTATTGTTTGGTTAATCCCACTCTGCAGGCTCTACAGCACAGGATCTGTGACCACCAGCACAGCCTCTCCCTCAGCTTCTATGGCAGTGTTGTGTTTCAATACTATGCATTGTGTTTTTCCATACTGTGCCTTTAACCTATACATCAATGTAACCCGCTCCAATCAGGACGCGAGCTAATGACCACCTGGTGGCAATAGCGAGCGCCCAGCTCACAGGTCATAATTCACCAAAGAACGACAGCGGGGGAAGATTCCCGCCACTACCTCACCTGGACAAGAAGGGCGTGACCAAAAATGACGTCACACCAACGGTAGTCAATGGGCTGTCGTGGAGCCACATTCAAATGTATAACCACCGTATATATTGAGCTGCTCGTCCGCCATTACCTCATGTTCCCTCTGACCACTCATGCAATAAAGATGTGTTAAGCCAATCCTTCGGCTGTTCCTTTGTCTTGGTTCTCATACACTAAAGGCAGTGACCTATGTTAATACGTCCACCAACACTAAATCTGAAAGTGTTTTTAAAAATGGGCTCAGTGGACTGAATAAATATTCTGATAAAAAAGAAAGCCTGTAAACTAGATTCACCACTCTCAAAGGTATGGGACAACCTGCATATATGTCTTGGATTCTGCCTTGTTTTTTTTTTAATAGCAAGATTTATCTCATAAGCCCACTACAATATTTTCAATTCCATGTTCATTAGGGGTTTAAAGAGGGCCGACAGTGTTGTGCTGGCAAAGTGTACAAAAGATCTTTACTGCATATATGTTTGGACTACAAATTTACTCAGGAGGCAATGGAGGACATCATCCACCCACTTCCACCTAGAATGCTAGAAAGTCCAACTGTTAAAACCTTCTATAAAACTTTAAACTAAAAAATGTGGAACTCAATGGTACTTCTAAGAGGGATGGCTCTATGGACTGCTGACCTACAGCCTGCTGACCTACCCTACATGTACAGCCTGCTGACCTACCCTACATGTATTAAGGTTGTCTTGCAAAATATTTTGGATGCTGCAAACTTTAATAAACTATCATCCTCTCCAGGTACAGTGGAACCTAGGTTAACAAATGGCTCGGTTAACATAAAAATTGCATAACAAAAGGAAATCCATAGAAAACAGTGGCTCGGTTTACGGATTATTTTTTTGGAACAGATTAGTTTTCAGCGCATTCCTATGGGAAACCACATTTCGGTTAATGTATTTTGGTTTTCAATGCATTCCTATGGAAATTGCATTCAATGCACCCCTATGGGAAATTCAGTTAAAGTAATTTTTGCTGTAATAAACGTCCCAGAGAACACATTAATTATGTTAACCGAGATTCCACTGTACTTTTAAGCACATTTAACTTAATGTAAGAATCTGATTACAACTCTTAAAACATACAAAACTCTTCAATTTAAAATAAATCTAATGCACTAAAGACATAGCACATAAAAAGCTTAAACAATTTTTTTTGCACTCAACTACAAAGAAAAGGGAAGATATCTAACATAGCTTTGTACTTCCCATTAGAGAAACCAAACACTTTATTTTGCTTTCTTTTTCCTAACACAAGCAAAACCCTAGGACAGTTCTCAACCTTTTAAAGCTGGGGGCCGGGTCACGCTTCCTTAGACAGCTTTGGGGGCCATACGGCCATTTTGCCCTTCCTACACCACATGGGACTTCCTGGTGTGGTGGAGGCAGTGGGGGCCCACATGAAATGGCGCCGTGAGCCGCATCCGTCTCACGGGCCACAGTTTGAGAATCCCTATTCTAATCTAATACTGTACACAAATCCCAACCTGTTGATTTCCAAGGTTACCAATTGCACATTATCATGAACACCTCTTGTGTCTAAGGAGATTGACCAGAAATAAGTTTTTTTTAAATGGCAAAAACTCTGTCTCTCAAATTTAAGTTTAAATCTGTCTACAAAATCTTAGTGGAAAACTAGCCTTAAGGACATGCTGCATTTGAAACAGAACATTGTGTTTTGAGATAACGTAGTAGATCTATTTAGAAAGATTTTTTAAAGTAGCCTTCCAAGTCATAGATCTGAATGGCCCATTAAAATCTCTTTCAATAGCATGGAGTTGAACTGTGTGGGTCCACTTAAACAAATCTTTTTCTGAAGTTCCTAGAAATGGTGGCCTGCAGAGGAGAATGAAGTGAACCAACTACACCTGCTCCAGTTCTGAGCAGCAGGAGCCCAGTAAAAACTGACATTTTTAGACAGTGATATACTGGGACTTCAGCGTAAGAGTAACTTACTTACTTCAAGGCACAAACAAATATGTGATTACCAGAACTGTCAAATTTATAGTCAGTGCCACTCAACTGAGAAGACATTTTATTGCCGATAGGGGTTGCATGCAAAGATGATGAATTTAAATTGAATATTTCTGAAATTTAAATGAATATTTTATCTTTTCTTATGCATCTCATTTTATTGATATTATACCACCTCATATTTAATCTATTAGTATATCTTTTATGCAATTATTTTATTCAGTCCAACTTAATGTATTTTATTTAATTCAACAATTATATTTTATGTAATCCATCTTGTTATATTTTAACTTGATATGGTCAGCAGAGTAATCAACTAATAAAGAATGAATGAATGACTTGGCTACAGTTGCCCCAGAACACATTTCTGACTGTGTAGAGCAAGGGTTCCCAACCTTTCCAAGCCGGGGGCTGGGTCACTGTCTCTCAGTCAGCTTCAAGGGCAGGACAGCCATTTTGCCCTGCCTGTACGATGGAGGTGGCCATTTTGTCCCAACAACTTCAAAGGGGCAGCATTTTGTAGGGGTGGGAGGCCACATGAAATGGCACCGGGGGCAGGATCTGGCCTTAGGTTGGGAATCCTTGATGTAGAGGATTAGTGCCTCTGATCCCCGTGCTGTCCCAGGATCAATCTGTATTAGGGATTCTTAGCCCCAAGGATACTAAAGTAGATTTTAATCAAGGAACCTGTCACTTTACAGAAAGGTGATGTATGGAATGAAACTAAAGGCATGGCCAGATGAATGTATAGCTTGCTATTTGGTGAATACAGTACTGTGTTGGTCTCTTTTGGTGAATACAGTATTGGTTTGAATCAAATTAGGTTTTGACTTAGAGCAGTCCATCCTGCCCCTTTTCAGAGATGTCCCAACTCCTTTCTGGTACAGTGTAGGAACTACCATTTTCTGGGTGAAATTCTGATCACTCTTAATAATGCTGTAGCCCAGGAGAATGGTGAGTTTGCACCCAAACGAAGCTGTAGTAGAACATGTTATCTGAAGTGACAACCCTGTGGACGCATTTGATGGATTGTGGCACTGAAGGGGAAGATGGAGAAACTCTATTTTCTTTTACTGCAACACTATTCTAGATAAACAAGATTCATTGGTGGTATTATACGTACCATGCTAGGTAGATGCATGATTGTGGCACTATGTCACTTAATCTATTTAATAAAACAGGGAAGTCGTTGTCGCCTGCTGAATGACAGTTAAAGGAAAAACCAGGGAAGGGAGGAAGAGGAGTGTCATTAAGTGTTGGATCGGGGCCCGATGTGGGCCGGAGGGTCCCGGAGGAGACTGGTCAAGCAAGACACGTGAGGCAAGATGGAGCGAAGACCAGTGTTTATTGATCAGAAGGCAAATGACTTTATACGCTGCCTAGCTTGACTACGTGCATACGTTGCATGCGGCCGTTACAGGAAAGCCATGAGTCTGCACCTTGAGATTACACAAGTTACCCATTAGGGATGACTTCACCGGAGGAAGTTCCTTATCTATCTAATTTACTACCGGGGACATGCATTGTCTACTGTTTATCGGGAGCAAACAGGAGCCAAAGTTGACTCTAAGGCTTAGAGCTTCTGCGGATGCAAGATTACTCATTACATACATGCCTATCGAGTTAAACATCTGGCGATCTTTTGCCCTCTATTGTCCGACCTGCCTGTTAGGTCAGCGATCGGTGAATTAAACTGTATCTATTATTCCGCTCCCCAATTTCTGTCCCCTCGGAACCAGAGGCTCGAAGGAGTGTTCTCCCATAACCGTGGTTCTGTCAGGGACAGTGTGCCAATTATATGCGCGGAATCCACAATTAAGAAGGTGGGGGAGCAAACTAGAACAATCCAAAAACCTATCTGGACCCTCCTCATGGAAGAAGAAAAGTCAATCTATGTGAACGGAAAGACTTCTCAAGTGAGAGACAAAATAGATCACAGTAAAAAGAAGAGCTTTTTAAACATGAATGAGGCCACTCCAACTTCCCCTACCTGGATATGACTTAAGATGAGCAAGTCCTGCTCCACCCTGCTTATCATCTATTGCCAACAGTACAGACTTAACACAACTATTTCAAACATACCTTGTAATTCATGGTTGACATCAGGACTTGTTTTCCTTTTTAAAAGTATCTTCCTTCTTCTACTACAACCAGGAAAACACAGAAACAGCAAACATGTCACCATATGCACAGCTATTAACTATTAAAAGACAACAAAGAGAACTCAAGTTTGATGCAGACCACTTACCTCTGCTTGTATCAATCACAGTACATTCTTACTTTATTTTATTCTTACAATATGTTAGCTATTTTATGCATCAGGAAATTGCAGGCTTAATTCATCAAACACAGATAGAGTGAGACAGAAAGAGAGACAGACAGACACAGAGAGAGGAAGGGATAAGTGCGCCACCCCAGCTCCAGCCCAAACCACACTGGCCGCAACCATGTTCAGGCCTGCGGGGAAACCACCCACACCCAGCCACAGCGGTGGCGAAAAGCACGCAGGACACCAGGAGCGAAGCGGGAGGAGGCCACAGACACCCCTGTAGCTCACCCAACACCCCCCCCCCTCACAACCACCTGGAACAAAGTCCAGGTACCCTTGCTAGTACAGTATATCCTATGGAAAGCTGGATTCGATTAAATGGAGTGAAAATTGGTGGGGGGGATCAATAATTTAGGATATACAGATGACACCATCTTGGTGGCAGAAAGCAGCAATGACTTGAAACAATAGCCAATGAAAGTGAAAGAAGAAAGTAACAAAGCAGGACTGCAGTTGGCCATTAAGACAAAAATCATGACTATAGATGTACTAGACAACTTTAATTGTGACAATGAAAAACTAAAACAGTGAAAGATTTTGAATACCTAGGCTCAATCATCAAACCAAATGGAGACTGCAGCCAACAAATTAGGAGGCAAATTCAAAAGGGCAGCCTTGAAGAAATTAGAAGATAGATGATCAAGTGTAAGAAGATGTCACTGGAGACAAGATCATCCACATTCTTGTATTCCAGATCGCTATGCAACAGAAGTGAAAGCTGGTCAGTAAAGAAAGGTAACAGAAAATATTAGTTTGTTCAAAATACGATGCAGGAGGAGAGTTTTGCAAATAACCTAGATTGCCAGAGAAAAAAACAAAGGAGCCCCAGAACAAATCTAGCCTGAACTATCCCTGGAGGCAAAATTGATGAAGCTGAGGCTGTCCTTCTTTGGGCACATCACGAGAAGACAAGATTCCTTGGAAAAGTCAATGATGCTGGGGAAAGTGATGGGGGCAACCAAGAGAAAAGAGGAGATTTCTGGAGATCTCTCATTCAGTCAAAGGATCACCCTAAATCAGACTTGATAATAAATACAATAATCCAAGTTAAAATAGCAAAGCAAAAGCAATCACACATATATACCACCCCATAGCGCTTAGTGCACTCTCTGGGCGGTTCGCCTAGTTGATTAGCATTTGGCCCCCAACATGCTGGGTACTCATCTTACTAACCATAGAAGCAGTGGTGGGCTCCAAAAAAATTTACTACACTGTGGGCGTGGTATGGTGGGTGTGGCCAGGGGGAAAGCCCTGCATTGCACCCAAATTAGGACTACTTTATTTCAAAACTTGGATGGGTGGAGCCAGCCAGAATTTCTGCTACCGGTTCTGCCGAACTGGTGCAAACCTGCTGATGCCCGCCCACCACTGCTTGGAAGGCTGGAAGGCTGAGTCAACCCCGACCCTGGTCAGGAATGAGTTTACAACCTTTTGGTTGCAGTACAGCAGTTTAACCGATGTGCCACTTAATACAGGAAAAAACACCCTGATTTAAAGGAAAACATTAATTGCACTTTTATGTGCAACACCTAAAAATACTTTATATTTATACTTCATTTTCTTTATCTCTGGGATCACATTTGAAACAATGCCTCTGAGAATAATCTTGCCAGGCAAGCCAGTGTTACCCTTCCCTACTGAGGCAGTGAAGATATTGCTTGTCCAAAAGGACAGCAATTTCAACTAAAAGTTCAAAGCAGGGGTCGCCTACCTTTTTTAATCGGGGGGCCAGGTCACGCTCCCTCACAGTTTAGGGAGCCGGACTGGTGGTCCCCTTGACGTTTACGGCTACAGTAGATTCCGGCGGCGGATGGAGTGAGGGCAGGGGTTGGATTATTTGGTGCCGCAGGCCGGATCCGGCCCACGGGCCATAGTTTGCCTCCCTCTGGAGTAAAGGGATTGAAGGCCAGCCACAAAATGTCCTACCTCACAGGATACGTCTAGCAATCTAGCAAAGCATTAGTAACCTCTCTCGTGTGGTAAAACGAATTCTAAAGGACACATTATTATTTTCTTTTTAAAAGTGACAAAAGAGGCGAGGGGGGGGGGGGGTAGGTGGGTGGGAGGAGAGGCAGTTTTCAAAGTCTGCCTGGGCTGGTTGGTGGTGAGTGAGCCCAGATTTCCATCTGCCTCCCGTACACGCTTGTAAACTCGTGTGAAGAGAGCAGGCAACGTCTGAAATAAAGCAACAGCAACATGATAATAAATTTAGGAATTAACCTCAAAAGAGGGGAGGGGGAAGAAAGGAAAATAGATAGGTGCGAATTATGTCTGGATCGGATCAGCCATCCGTCTGGGCAGGAGGCCATTCACACGTACATGCAGAAAAGAGGAGGCAGAAGGGGGAGGCGAAATTTAAAAAGCAAACGATTTCTAACCTCTATTAATCCGTGTTAAATCATACACACGCACGCGCGCATCCAAAGTCCAAACACACAAAAAACACGGGGACACACGCAACCCGCTGGAGGGCGAACAGAGAAGAGATTCTCCAAGATGGTCAGCAGGACACGTGAAAACCTCGGGTGTTAAGAGACTCACACGCCAGCCACAAGGCGGGCTGCCTCCGTCCCACAAGCGACTCGGGCAGGAGGCAGTTCCTGGGGTTGGCTGTGAGCCGTTAAGAAAGCGAATCCTCTCCCGGCCACTGCGAAACCCGGTGGTTGTGTGAAGGAAGGGGGAGGTGATGCTGTGATGCTCCCCGCCCCCTTAAGTTTCTCGGCACACAAACACACACAGTACACAGTGTGTACTACACACACACACAGCGCCTGGAAAGATAAAAATAAAAAGCTTACCATCTTCGGGCTTCCCCTGAATAAAAACAGGAATTACTGTACTGTATAAACGAATGGGGATGGGGAAGACGACAGAACTTTTCAAATTCGTCTTCCAAAGGAAAACCTTACTTAGGCTTACTACTAAGAGAAGGCGTTGTGTGTGTGTATCCTACAGAAACGCCTCTAGGAGACAACCACACCACACCCCAACACACACCCAAACAGACACACCCGGTGCAAAAAATGTCTCTTCTTAGGCCGCCCTTACATTTATTTATTTATTTAAATACATTTCTATCCTGCTTCCCTCACTCTTCCCTCACTCCACCCGCAGCGTCTCACAAACATAATCAAAAACAACAATAAAAACAATTTAACAGCGCCCATTTAAAAAAAAAAACAATTTTAAAACCACCTAACCCCCCCCCCCCCGCACAATTAAAAAAAAATATCAGGACAAGCCAGTATAGGCTAAATAAGCCAGCGGGACTGGGACGTTGATGCATCAATGCTCCATGCCCGCTGGAATAGCCAAGTTTTCAGTTGTTTTCTAAAGGGGAGCAGCTCCGTCTGGAAGCGTAGTTCAAGTGGCAAGAGGTTCCAAAGGGCCGGGGCCGGGGCTGACACGGAGAAGGCCCTCCTCCTGGTCCCAGCAAGATGGGCTTCTTTTGCTGCAGGAACCATAACCAACCCCCTCCGGTCTGCCCTCGTAGGACGGGTAAGACATTTTGGGGTGATGCGGTCTCTTAGGTATCCTGGGCCATTGCCATGAAGGGCTTTAAAGGTCAAAACCAGCACTTTGAATTGCATCCGGAGGCATACTGGCAACCAGTGCAGCTCCCGAAGCAGTGGTGAGGCACGGGCATAACACCCACACCCCATCACCACCCGAGCAGCTGCATTCTGGACCAGCTGTAGCCTCCGAATGGACATCAAGGGCAGCCCCATGTAGAACGCATTGCAATAATCCATCCCCATTACCAGCCAAATGACCGGACATACGCAATATGTACACACTAGAAAGCTAGCCAACTTCTCTATATTGACCACCTCTGTAAGTTGTATCTTGCCCACCAGGACCCTGGCAAACGGTATTAATTTATTCTTTATAACTTGACCACTTGAGTCCAGTCTGCACCAGTTGTTTTAGTTTAGTTTGTGACATATTTATTCATTTATTTGATTTATAAGGTGCCTTCCTCACCTCGGCGGCTCACATCAAAACAAAATATTTCATACAATAAAAAACCTAATAAAAACCCAATGCTAAAGTTATAAAATGATGAAAATCTGTAAGAAAGCCCATCACCCCTTAATTAAAACCCCACAGGGTTAAACAAGCCAGCGAGGCTGAGATGAGCTGCTAGACGCACCCCATGCCTGCTGGCAGAGCCAGGTTTTTAAAGCCTTTCTGAAGGGGTACAGTTCTGTCTGGAGGTGCAGTTCTGGTGGTATGAGGTTCCAAAGGGCCGGGGGCCAGGGCCAATACCGAGAAGGCTCTCCTCCTGGTCCTGACAAGATGTGCATCCCTGGTTGATGGGACCACCAGAGAGCCCCTACGGTCTGCCATCATAGGATGGGTCAAAAACATTGGGATGATGCGGTCTCTTAGATATCCTGGCCCACTGCCATAAAGGGCTTTAAAGGTCAAAACCAGCACCTTGAATTGCACCCGGAAGCAAACTGGAAGCCAGTGCAGCTCCCGAAGCAGTGGCGAGGCACGGGCATAGCACCCGAGCCCCATCACCACCCAGGCAGCCGCATTCTGGACCAGCTGCAGCTTCCAGATGGTCGTCAAGGGCAGCCCCATGTAGAGTGTATTACAGTAGTCCAATCTGGTGGTGACCAGAGCATGGGTGACCGTGAGCAAGGAGTCCCAGTCCAGGAGCGGGTGTAATTGGCGAATGATACAAAGTTATACTAAAGCCCTCCTGGCCACAACTGCCACCTGCTCTTCAAGCAGTAGTCGCAAGTCCAGGAGGACCCCCAAATTACATGCCGGGTCTCTATGGAGCAAGGAAGCCCCATCTAGTACCAAAGATGGTAGCTCCCAGGATAACGCAGTACCCCGAAACCACAGCCACTCAGTCTTGCCAGGGTTCAGCTGAAGCCCGTTGTCCCCCATCCAGACCCTCACAGCCTCCAGGCACCTGGTTAGGACTTCAACTGCATTGCTTGGATCACCACGGGCCAATATGTATAACTGAGTATCGTCAGCATACTGATGATAACTCACCCCATGGGATCTCCCCCAGCAGTTTCATGTAGATGTTGAATAGGAGAGGTGAGAGCACCAAGCCTGGCCCCTGAGGCACCCCATACTGAAGGGGCCTTGGGCTGGACATCCCATCCTCCACTAACACCGACTGGGTGTTAGTGGAGGATGTTGTTGTTTGTTTGATTGTTTAGATTTGCTGTGTGTTCTGTTGTTATTTGTTTTCTGTTTGTAGCAGCGGATGCTGAGAGAACTAAGGAAGAGAATGATCCTCGACATACTCTAAATCAGTACCTAAACTACAGCCCACAGGCCGGATCCGGACCCCGACACCAATTCATCCCACCCACACTGCCCCTGGAAGCAGAAGTAAAATGCGCCCATGCGTGTGCAGAACACTGCTGTAAATGCACCCGCGGCTGCCGTAAACATGTTTACACCAGCCGCAGGTGCATTTACGGCAGCATTCTGCACATGCACGGGCACGTTTTACTTCTGCTTCTGGTGGGAGCAACCACATAACCAGCCTGCTGAACCATGTGACCACCCAGCAGCCCGATAAGTTTTGCCACTTCTGCTGTAAATGGATACAGTGTGATGGACCATACAACAATTACATGATCCATTTTTTTGGGGGGGGGGGAATTGACCCCCCTCCCCCCATGTAATCCGACCATAATTTTCGCTACGAACCCCCCCCCCTTTAAAATTACATAATCCAGAGCTTTTGTATCGAAACTCTAATTTTTAGAGCTTTTTACTATTGGTGCCTAATGCAGAACGTATCTGTGTTCTTCTACTATCTTCTTTATAAGGATTATAATTTTCTGTTGGTTAGAAATAGACTGCACAAGCAATTCAATAATCTTAAATTGGATCAAAATTCCCAGAGATCATTTTTAAACCTGAATAAGCACCATGTTTTGAAACCACAACAGCTCCAAATGGATTACATAATCTTTGACCTGACCCCCCGCTCCCTCGTAATTTTCCGTAATTCAGAATTCAGATGTCAAACCCCCTACCCCCTCGAGGATCACATAATTGTTGAATGGCCTCTGAGCATCAAGGCTACTAACTCAAATCCAGGAAGACTTTATGGCAAGAACAAACATTCTTGAGTGTACGCAAGAACAAAATCAAATTAGAAGATGGAGAAAGGAGATCCCTGGACAAGGAATAAGATTAGAGGAAGATAATGGCTGTGGAACTGTTGTGTCCAAGCCAAAGTTAACGTATATTGCCTAAGAGTAAATACGCTCAAACTATTGCTGCATTACACGCCCTTTGGTGCAAGGCACCTTGTTCATCTGTTTGTTATCTATCTAGTTGGTCCCGCACAGGTTTTCCCGCCCTTACTTGGTCCGGGCAAATGTATCCCTTTTGACTGCCTTCCTGTAGTTATATAAGTGTTACCTCGGCCCTGTTTTCCACTATGTTAAGTCTGTCTGAATGTGGTCGGAAGTCGACACATAGTTCCTATCTGTACTCAACTGTAATAAACTACTGTACCTCTTTGTTAGCCCGAAGTGCTGTCGTGTGCGATTCCTCTTCAATACACAACAGGAACCCAACCTCCCCTGTGTCAGTTGGAGGAATCTGAATAGGGTAAGGGTTGGACTGCCTAAAAGTAAGACCAACATGCTCATGTGTGGTTTGCTGACTGAAAACAACACACAATGTGAATTTGCAGAGATACAGAATCCGTCTCATTTACTGGTCTACCCATTACTACCAGAAACATGCATTGATGAGGACATACGTTTGGCCAATGACAAAGCCAAGAAGAGTGCTTCATTTTGGCAGTCCAGGCTTTGATCAGGATTCAGGACACTAAAGAAGAAGTGGGGGAGAAGGCCTGAGGTGTGCATTTGCCGAGGAATTACAGGAAGCCTGAATGGTCCCCCTCTGTGGTTAGCACAGGTGGCAGCACAGCAACCAACGACAGAGTTGTGTGTAGGAAGACGTCAGTCTTCCCACATACAGGCACAACGTGCAAGCATTCACACACGCATCCAGAAGCTGGCCGGCTTTCCCCTAAAACAAAGTTTTCACTCCCTCCCTTATTCATTCACTGTGTAGGGGTAGAAAAATGCACCTTGCCTCCAATTTAAGGAAAGGTTTGACTTGCAATTGCTTGGTTCTCTGGACGTCATTCAAAACAGGGCTGTTAGCTTACTCACGTACAGCACCATGATAAGGATCTTAGTTTAGCCGGAGGAGAAAGCAGGCCGATCCCCTCCGTCTTTAGTACAGAGGCATCTAGGAGCCCACTAGCATGGATCTGCTTAAGCCTGAAGCAGGGCAGTGGGCAGTGCTCCATCCATCCCCCCCCCCCTTTTAGGTAAGCAAGCAATCAGTTAAAGATAAGAAGAACTATCCTAGATTATCCCGAAGGAAGGACATTGACTCAAGCATCATCTTCTCCCGCAGTGGTTGATTGGATGCCTCTGGCGGTAAACTCACAAACACAATTTAAATACAAGTTCTTCATCCCTTTCCCTAATTTTGAGCTCCACCAACAGGTTCAGGCACTTAAGGCACTTACTTGTTTGGAGGTTATATTTGTATATGGTCATTTCCAAGATTTCTAGCTGTTTCTTGCCATGTAAAACTCTGTTACAGTGCTTATTCACTTTTTGTTTCTGCTGGAATCGAGATTAAATTTCTGTAATTTTTACTGTATCTATACCTATAAAATGATGCATTAACCGTTGGAATGTGACAAAGGATGTTTAGCCAGGCCCCACTAGCCCCGTCCGAACCTCCGTGCACTTGCCCGAACGGGGTTGGCAGGTAACTGTTGGGTTGAAATTTGCACCAGTGGAGCAGGAGCCACCCGGATGCAAACAAAAAAAGGGAACTTCAATTCCCAACATTCCTTGCGCCGTGCCACACCAGAGCCAATCAGGTTGAGCGGCGCGGGCAAAAGGAACATTCAGAAATGTACCGCGGACAATCAAAAATAAGCCGCAGGGAAAAAACGTTGCACTACCTAAAATCGTGCATGCCAAACTACAAGCCCCAGCGTCCTGCACGCCATGAGCGCGCAGAACGCTGAGGCAGCCGGCACATGAAAAATAAAAGTAACACCCCCCACCACCACTGCCCTTCCATTCCATGGGCCAGCCATCAAGCATGGCCCGCGGAAAAGAAAGCCCCCCCCCCCTCGCCCCTGCCTTTCCTTTCCACGGACCAGGCTCGATGCCTGGCCCACAAAAAAAGGACCCCCCACCTGGCCTTTCCTTTCCACGGGCCAGTCATCGAGCCTGGCCCATGAAAAAAAAGACTCCACCCGGCCTTTCCTTTCCACGGGCCAGACATCGAGCCTGGCCCACGAAAAAAAGACCCTCCCACCCGGCCTTTCCTTTCCACGGGCCAGTCATCGAGCCTGGCCCGTGAAAAAAAAAAAGATCCCATCCGGCCTTTCCTTTCCACGGGCCAGACATCGAGCCTGGCCCACGAAAAAAAAGACCCCCACCCGGCCTTTTCTTTCCACGGGTCAGACATCGAGCCTGGCCCGTGAAAAAAAAGACCCCCACCCCACCCGGCCTTTCCTTTCCACGGGCCAGGCATCGAGTCTGGCCCACGAAAAAAAGACACCCCTTGCCCCCTGCCTTTCCTTTCCATGGGCCAGCCATTGAGCCTGGCCCGCGGAAAAGAAAGAACCCCCCCCCCACCCCTAAAGAAGTAAACACAAAAACGCAAACCAAAAACACTCAAAAACACTCAAAATCAAAAAGACAAAAAGGAAACACAAAAGCAGCCAAAAACAAACAAGAAAAAACACACAGACCCCCCCATCAAAACCCAAAACAACACCCCCCCCCAAAAAAAATTTAAAAATAAAACCAGAGAGCTTACCATGAGAGCTTACGTTTTCACTCCATGATGACCGGAACTAAAATGAGAAAATAAAGAGAATACTTACCAGAAGAAGAAGCGACACACGGAGGACAGTAGAGAAAAATTGTAGAGTACACTAAAAGCTCACCAGCCCCACCCAGAGGCCACAAGAGTAAAAACATCCAAAAATATTCAAAATAATAAGATTATTTCCCAAATTACTGAAATAAGTTATCAGATCATTCAAAAATATTCACACTAATCACAAAAAATTAAAAAAAAGTTTTCACTCAAAAAAACAAAAAAACCATCTAAACACAGTATAGAAACATTGATTAAAAAAACATATTCTTACACATGTTAAAAATAATTATCCAAGGTACAACTATGTAAAAAAACACACACATGGTAACATATTATTTGGTTAAATACAATAATTATAAAAAATTATATCATCCTTTCCTCTTTTTAAAAATCAAAAAACAAAAATTAAAAATTAAAAATCACAGTTTATACAGCCCGTGCGTAAAAATAAAAATTTTAAAAAACACAATTAAAAACTAACCTCATTTGCATAAAAAAACCTTCCAAAACCAATTTAAAGAGCCCAGCACTGAGGAAGTCGGCGCGCAAAAAATAAAAATAAACAACACACTGGGAGCGCAAGTCCGCCACAGGCAGATGCAGTGCCTCAAAGCCACAAATTCACAAAACCTTTCAACACCATCTAAAACAGCCCGTCACCATTTGTTCAAGGGAAAAAAACCCAAACCCTTCACTATCCAACACAATTTTAAAAAGCCCGGCATCGCCGGGCAAAGTATGCTAGTGTTCACTAAAATGATTTACTTCAAAATGTGAAATATAATCTACCGGTAAGTACTGTACAGTATTAGAGTGTGTCTCCAGGATGAGACATGAGATGTAGTTAGTCTGGCACCTTCTCAGAATGGAGACATGAAAACTTTTCAAAATGGAAGTAACATTGATCATAGTTCACTGATTGTGGGCAATTTGAAACATAGCTGTCTCTAGCATTGTTATAACACACACACCCCTCCCCAGTTTGCTTTTTTGAAATTACATTTTCTATAAAATGGTATAGATTAAGGCTGGATGATTGAGTATATCTGATATAGGTCTGTGTTGAATTTTTGGGATTAGATCACCAATGCTCTTAATACACTGTTGAGCTATATAGGCTCAATGACAAAAATTAGATCTGGATTATAGTCTCTCGGCCTCCTGCCTTTATTGAATAAACTGAGCAGTTTAGGATCATGTATTATCATCGTTGGTTGCAACTCAATCTCTGAGTACAGTATACATTTTGTCCTGCCCCAGGGCACCGGAAAAAGACAGGAGGCCTGCAGTCAGGATGGAACGGCCAAGTCTGGTATCAGTCAGAGACCTGGTGTCCAGTCTGTAATGGTTGACAAAAGTGGAAGGCGTCAACCACGTGGCAACCTTGTAAATGTCCTCAAGGCAAATGACTTCTATGAAGGCTGTAGAGGTGGCAATGGACCTCGTGGAGTGGGCCCTGACAACAGTAGGCAGAGGCTTGGATGCCAGCTGGTAAGCCAGATGGATGGTGTGACAGATCCACTTTGACAGTCTCTGGGATGAGAGAGGCTGGCCCTTCCTGTGACCACCATAAGCCACAAAGAGACAGGTGGTGTCACGGAATTCGGCTGGCCTCCTGGTGTAGAAAAGGAGAGCCCTGCGTACATCCAGAGAGTGCCAAGTCCTCTCCTCTCTGGGTGAAGGATTGGGGGGGGGGGGAGGCAGACAAAGTGACCACTTGTGAGAGATGCACCCTGATGGACGAATGGGAGAGACCCAATTCGGCCAGGAGGAGCAAGTAGTCCAGGAGATTCTCAAGAGAGGCAGTGTCCATGGTGACATGAATGGACTGAAGGTGTCCCAAAAAACACTTGAGTTTGGCCAAGTAGGACCGGGAAGTCGACGGCTTGATAGCAGACTGGAGAATCCTATTTAGTTGTGGGTTATGAGCCATGCAGTCAGATGCAGGCTATGCAAGTCTGGGTGAAGAATGCTGCCTCCCTCCAAGTGGATGAGGTACTGTCTGTTGGGTAGTGACATTCACTCGGATGCGAGTTTCCTGAGCAGTGGAAACCCCCAGATTGTTCAAGTAGGTGATGGCAGTGGTATTGCCTGACACCACTTGAACAATGGACACCGTGATCACTGGTTGGAACGACCTGAGAGACTTCCAGATTGCCAGAAGGTCGGGGTAATTGATGTGGTGAGACCTCTCGCTGTGGGACCATGTGCCGTTGACACGGAGGGATCCCAGGTGCGCGCCCCATCTGAGGTTGCTTGTATCCGTGGTAACCTGAAAAGTCAGGGAAGGGTGATCAAACGGCCTCCCCATGGTGACAAACGACGGATCCGTCCACCATAGAAGCTGTGCTTTTAACTCCGGAGTCGGGCGGAGACGCATCTGTTGGTCATCCTGCAACGGATTGAAGGAAGCCAGGAGCCACGACTGCAAGGATCTCAGTTTCAGCTTGGCATGGGAGATGACCGCTGTGGTGGAGGCCATCAGACCCAGCAGTCTTTGTGCCTGGCAAGCGGTGACGGATCGGTGAGACTGGAAGATCTGAACCATGTCTGTTATGTTGGCCAGGTGAGCATCCGGCGGGTAGGCTCTGGCGTGAGTGGAGTCAAGAATGGCTCCGATGAATTCGACCCTTTGAGAAAGGGAGAGCTTGGACTTGGCCAGGCTCAGCCGCAGGCCGAGACTCTCCAGAGATGAGATCACGAAAGCAATGTCCTGTAATGCTGACTCTCGGGAAGAGGAACAGATCAACCAGTCGTCTATATAAAGATAAACCATGATCCCCTGTAGACGAAGATATGCCGCCACTGGGGCCATGCACTTCGTGAATACCCTCGGTGCGGTGGAAAGGCCGAACGGTAAACACGTGTACTGGAAGATCTCTGCCCCTACAGAGAAGCGGAGGAACTTGCGATGCGATGGGTGGATTGGGACATGGAAATACGCATCCTTCAGGTCGATGGTGTAAACCAATCCCCGACGTTGAGGAGAGGAAGGATGGACAGGAGGGTAACCATGTGAAACCTCTTCACGAGGATATAGCGGTTGAGGCGCTGAAGGTCGAGTATAAGATGGAGGCCCTTGTCTTTCTTGTCCACAAGGAAGTAACATGAGTAGAAACCGTTAGCAGAGTCTATCAATGGCACGGGTTCGATTGCACACTTCAGTAAGAGGGAGGAGAGCTCCTCTTCGAGTTGTGGAGATGGAAGGGGAGGCAGTGGGTGGGAGAGTCTGCGGCTTGGGTCAGGTCAAACCTGTTGCTTCTGACTATGCTCGGTACGCTCGGTGGACTGCTGGTTCAGCAATTGGTACTTGGAATGGTTGTAACACTTCCTGGGCTTATAAATTTGTTGCCTAGGTGGGTCCGAAGGACAGAACTGCTGTCTGGACTGTTGGTCCTGCCTTTGGCCAAAAGGTTGGAAGGATCGTCTACGGTAAAAACCGGTGCCACCTAACCTTAGTTTACTGGACATGTTAATATCTCTGTGGAGGTCATTGAGAGTATTATCAGTCTCAGTAGCAAAAAGTCCCTGACCATTGAAGGGCATCTCCTCGATGAGCTTTTTTGTGTCCTCGGCAAAATCCACTGATCGAAGCCAGGAATGGTGTCGGATCTGTATAGCCACAGCAATGTTCTTGGCCTCGGAATCACAAACATGCCTGGATGTCCTGATTTGTTGTTGCCCCAAGTGGATACCTTCCTTGCAAATGGTGTCCAATTCGGGACGGAGATCGGCTGGCAGTTTGTCTAGGCAAGCCTCCAATTTCATCCACAACTTGATGTTATAGCCCCCCATGGCAGCAGAATAGTTCACCACCCGGAGCGACAAGGACGAATGCACATAAACCTGATGGCCCAGTGCATCAAGCTTCTTTCCTTCCTTTGAGGCAGGAACCGGAACACTGTGGACGGCAGTGCGGTGTTGAGAAGCCCAGACCACATGGGAGTTTGGCTGGGGGTAGGCATAGAGAAACTCTCTGTCTTCTCCCAGCAATTTGTAGATGCCGTCAACTCTGGTGGAAACTGTGTGAGCTGAAACCGGCTTCTTCCAAACCGCCTTGGCCGCGTGGGAGATGGCGGAAAGGAATGGTAGATGAACCGGAAGGATCTCCTTCGGTTCAACTAGGCCACATACCTCGTCTGTGAAGGGGGATGGTAGAGTCTCGGCCTTAATATTCAGCGTAGTACCCATCCAAGTGAGCAGTCATCAGGTGACTTATCCGCATCCACAGGCAGGAGGAACATGTCCGAATCTGGCTGGTCTTCACCAGAACCTTCCGACCTCTCCGAAATGGTGGGAGGTGGGAGGAAGGCCTCGGGGTCCGAGTCAGACCAGTACAGCCTGGCTGAACTCGGAGCATCCTCGGACATGGGAGAAGGTGGAGGAGAAGCGGTGTGCTCCACCCGACGCTTCTTGAAACTGGAAGACAGAACGGTGGCCTTGCGTCTCAACGGGCGCATCGGTGGGTCAGTCGGGGGCGGATTGGGGACGGGTGGATCAGTTGGGAGAAAAGCCCTGACCTGTGTTGTCACCTGGGTGGTAATCTCCTTCACCATGGCGTGGAAGAGAGGAACCAACGCATCTATGGACACCAAGGTAGGGGGTGCCGATGCAACCGAGTCCTGGGACGTAGGCTGAGTCGGTGGGTCCGGATGCCTGGGTGTATCCTGACGTGGAGGGAGACAGGCAGACTCCACTGTGGACTCCAGCGTCGGTGAAGAGTGGGTGGAAATGGCCATGAGGAAAATCGCCGAAGCTGGTGGTGAAGTCCTGCTTGCTCTCAGCGTTGGGGACAAAGAAGGTGTTTTCTTGACTTCTTCTTTTCCTCCTCCTCCTCCTTTAGGAACTCCGCCATGGTGAGCTTTTGAGCCGGGGCAGAGGCAGAAGAGGAAGGGAGCACCTGAGGTTCCCGACGAGAACCGGACGGTTGTGGAGCCAAAGCGGTAGCCATGAGGTGAGCCTGAAGTCTGTTTTTTCTATTCTTCTGGGCAACCTTCAAAACCTTTTTACAGGCCGGACAGGAATGTACCGGGTGGCTTTCCCCCAAGCAAATAAGGCACCTATCATGACTGTCCATGTGGGGAATTTTAGAGTCACAAGACCGGCACTACTTGAAGGCAGCAATGGCGGCCATCCAACGAAGCGCCGAGCAAAAAGGCGCGAAAGACCAGATAGGCCCAAGAGGGGTGCCCCTCGGGGAGAATAAAAAATTGAGCCGAAGACTCTGAAAATGTGATTTTCTTCTCCTAAATAGAGAGAAAAGCGGGGCCGGACAGGGAATATCCCTCCCCGGCCAAGGAAAAATTGTCAGAAAAAGCCTTTGAATAATCGAAAATGGGCATAAATTAAGGAGTGCTCTCAATTAGCTCCTGCTAGCGCAGCAGAAAAAAAGAGAACTGAGGTGGATGGCACAAAATGGCGCCGAGGGTGGGTAGAGATGGTGGGTGGTCCTAACCATAAATCTTATCCAATTGTCTCTACAGCTCCGAACTGGCTTCCGCGCAGGTGTGTAACCCATAGGTGTGGATCCACAAACAACACGAAGGGGAACCTGGTCTTGGAGGCCGGTTGGTTCTGGGTTTCCTTCGCACTCCAAGGCAAGCAGGAAAAATGCCACTGGCGTGAATTTGTTTAAGGTGGATTCCAGCTAGCCATGAAATGATCCATACACTATGATCTCAGAGCCATCTCCTATGGCACATATGAAATGAGACATGCAGAATTTTAATACCCTGACTGCAATAGACTGCCACAGCCTTGAGGAATATTGACAAGGTGATCTTTTACAGCCAGTCCATCTGGCATGGCCTCATGTATAAAGCACATTGAATGGGATTCTGCCCATTTATTAACAGCTTTACCATTTTCATCATTGTGTTCATCTCCCCCAAATGTTGCTATAGCTGTTTAAATCTCCAAAGAGGAAGTGAGTGTTTTCCATATTAGATGGCTCCATGAAGCAGAATGGTGTAATAGATGGTTTATAAATATGTTATACTGTACATGCAACCAGTTCAACCACTAATATTTCTATGTTGTCTTCTTCACTATAGTCTGTTAAGAGGGTTATAATACTGGATATATATATAGGGGGCAGTTTTTTTAAATGTGTGATGGTTTTTAATGTGTGAGTTTGTACTTTTAGCCACCCAGAGTAGGTAAACCTAGATGTGCAGGGTATAAACATAATAAATATAAGAGATTATAGCAAAATTTATTTTATAACAAGAGTTTTAAAAACAGTTGGTGTCAATAAAAGCACATTTCAAAAATAAGTTAACTTTGCTTGAAATGGTTTGTCTTGATTGCTTCTTCTTCAGGATTCCAAAACAAATTCTGTAATGATATTTGAAGTAGAGTACTGTATTAGTTTTGACTACCTGTGCATTGGCTTGTAATAATTCCAAGGTATTCTATTACACCCAAGTTCAGTAGCCCAAATTAAGTAGCACATAACCCCTTCCTTCCTACAACCCGGGGGGTGGGGGGAGATGTAACCCTACAGATGTTTTTGGACTGGAATGCCAATGTTCCTCGCCTCTGGCTATGATGGCTAGGTTTGATAGGATCTATGATCTAACATCATCCAAAGAGCAGGACTTTGCCTACCCGGGAGCAAATTCATAGCAGGGTTAAAATCCCAGAATTTAAGCACAACCAAGGAAAACTATGGAATATAATATAATCATTACCCCTGTAATACATTTCACCCATACCTTTAAAATGGGTTGTGGATCTGGCCATGGGTGCTGTATAGAAGAAAAATAGGAGCATTATGTATTAGAAGCAAAACTTACAGCTAACTCTAATCATTTTTAGAAACATTTCTTAGGCAGTGTTAAGAAAGCCAAATGGGACTACTGCACTGAAAAAGCCTTAAGTAAAATCCAGCCTCTGAAACAGTAGCATCTGTTTTTGCTAGATTCCTTGTTCCAGCAAATAGGCTCAGAGAAGTTTCAGCTGTGTCCTTGCTTTTTAAAAAAATGGCATGAGATTTCAGATTTGACTATGCAACTTCATCAATATTTGGGACAATTGAGAAAGTATTCTGCCATCAATCTCCCACCAGCAATGGTCAACTGCTGAAGTAGCAGCCAACACTTTCAAGGAGGAACATTTTGATTTTAACATGTAGCCTTGAGATTTAATATGCATTTTCTGCCTACGTGTAGTGGCAGCCTACCCACTTACATTTATTGCCAAATAAAAAAAATGCAGTAAGTTTCAGGTCAAATTGTTTTGTGAAGGGCAATGCAGTATGCTAAATTACAACAACTTCTGGCCACAGCTAAATTGAGGGCAAACCCTCCCTAGTTCCTACAAATTGCATTCCTGACACCTGTGAATGTTTTACATTTTTCCCCTATGTTAAGAACATTATGATGGCTGGCAGCACTTCAAAGTGAACCTCACCAGTTTTGCCTTTTAAGACAAATGGATATCTTCCAACTGGCAGCAACCATTTCAGAAATTATGCTCTCATGGTGCTTTCTCAATTTCTAATGGACTTAAATGACTTCATATCCCTGGATTTAAGCAAGCATTTACTCTGTGAGGCCAATAAGTGTAATCATATAATAATAATCATCTGCTACCCATAGTTAAGAGGATATATCTTCTTTTTACAAGCGCCCAGAGTCAATTGGCATATGAGAACATATTATTTGCTAGCTTGGTTTTGGTTCCAATTAGCATAACAAGACGCTGCCAAAAATCTCTTTAGACATACCTGGTGCCAAAAACAAAAGGAACAGCAGGATAATTTTCAATATCTGGAGAAAAAATAAACAAAAATGATTATACCTAAACAGCTTATTTTAAGGTCCTTCACTCTGGATTGAAAGAGTCAAAAAGCCACGCTGTCAAGGTAAGATACTTCCCATATGATCCCTCACATAAAGTAGTAGTTAGATGAAAAGTTATACACTGGGAGAGGAAAAGCCAGACAATTTATTTAGTGGACACAGGTGCTATATGTGCAGTTTATTAGTATTATTACATGAATTTTTTGAACTGCCTTAGGCTTACAGAATACATTATAGTTGTTAATGAGTTGGGAGCACATGTGATGCTGTAATGAGGAGTTGGGAGCACCTGTGATGGCCCCGGCGGGGGATAAAAAAACTGCGCTGGCTGCTGCCTTCCTGCCACTGACGCCCAATGCTGCGGCCCGCCAAGGTCCAGGGCTCCTCCTCCTGGTCCGGCAGACCGGGAGGAGTTGGGAACACCTGTGATGGCCCCAGTGGGGGATAAAAACTGCATTGGCCGCTGCCTTCCCACCGCTGAGGAGGCCTGACATCTGTATGGAATGCATACCCAAAAGGAAAAAGGGCACTGCCAGGTCCAAGAGGACTCCGATGTGGCTTACAGGAGCTGTTCGGGAAGTGATCAAGAGCAAGAAAAGCTCATTTAGAAGGTGGAAGGCTTGTCCGAATGAGGACAGCAGGCAGAAACATAAATTCTGGCAGAACAAATGCAAGGCAACAATCAGGAAAGCAAAGCAAGACTTTGAGGAGCGTATAGCTAAAAATACTCAGAGAAATAACAAAGACTTCTTTAAGTACATTAGAAGTAAGAACCCAACTAGGAAGGCCATTGGACCATTAGATGACAATGGAAGGCAAGGGGTTATTAAAGAGGAAACAGAGATTGCAGAGACACTCAATGAATTCTTTGCTTCAGTATTCAGTGAAGAAGACAGGGACCACATGCCCAAAACAGAGCCTATCTTCGTAGGGAGGGAAACCGAAGAATTAAGCAAGATAGAAATAACCAGGGAGGAGGTCCTTGCATGTCTTGTTAAGCTAAACACTAACAAATCACCAGGACCAGATGGCATCCATCCACGAGTTCTCAGGGAACTTAAAGACGAAATTGCTGATCTCCTAGCCAAAATATATAATATTTCCCTCAAATCAGGCTTTGTGCCTGATGACTGGAAGGTAGCGAATGTAACACCAATTTTCAAAAAAGGATCAAGGGGTGATCCAGGAAATTACCGACCTGTCAGTTTGACATGTGTCCCAGGTAAAGTGATGGAAACCATCCTAAAAGATAGAATTAATAGGTACATTGAAGAGAAGGCGCTGCTAAAGGAGAGCCAACATGGCTTTTACAAGGGCAAATCATGCCTCACTAATCTGTTGGAATTTTTTGAGAGTGTCAACAAGCATGTGGATAAGGGGGATCCAGTTGACATTGTTTATCTGGACTTTCAGAAGGCTTTTGACAAGGTCCCACACCAAAGGCTCTTGAATAAACTTACCAGTCATGGAATAAAGGGACAGGTCTTGTCCTGGATCAGCAACTGGCTAAGGGACAGGAAACAGAGGGTAGCACTAAATGGACACTTCTCCAAGTGGAGGGAAGTAAAGAGTGGGGTCCCCCAAGGTTCAGTACTGGGACCCTTGCTTTTCAACCTCTTCATAAATGATCTAGAGGTAGGAGTAAAAAGCAAGGTAGCCAAATTTGCTGACGACACTAAATTATACAGGGTAGTGAAAACTGTGAGAGATTGTGAAGAGCTCCAGAGGGATTTCTTGACACTGGGGGAGTGGGCAAAACAGTGGCAAATGAGCTTCAACATCAGTAAGTGCAGAGTGATGCATGTTGGGGCAAAAAACCCCAATTACATTTATAAACTGATGGGGTCTGAACTCTCTGCGACAAACCAGGAAAGGGACCTTGGTGTCCTGGTGGACAGCTCAATGAAGATGTCAACCCAGTGTGCCTCAGCAGTGAAAAAAGCAAACTCAATGTTAGGGATCATTAGGAAGGGTATAGAAAATAAGTCAGCAAGTGTCATTTTGCCTCTTTATAAATCTATGGTGAGGCCCCATCTGGAATATTGTGTACAGTTCTGGTCGCCATACCTCCAGAAGGATATTATGGAGTTGGAGAAAGTACAGAGGAGGGCAACCAGAATGATTAGGGGACTGGAACACCTTCCTTACCATCTGAGGCTGCAACGGTTGGGCCTTTTCACTCTTGAACGACGGCGTCTAAGAGGTGACCTGATTGAAGTTTATAAAATCATGCACGGTGTGGACAAAGTAGATAAGGAAAAACTGTTTTCCCTATCGCACAACACTAGAACTAGGGGACACTCCATGAAACTTTTGGGTACTAGTTCTCAAACAAATAAGAGAAAGTACTTTTTCACCCAGAGGATTACTGGTCTATGGAACTCCCTGCCAGAAGAAGTGGTTACAGCTGTCAGACTTGACAGCTTTAAGAAAGGATTAGACAAGTTCATGGAGGACAAGGGTATCAATGGCTATAATTATGGATACCTAAGGGCAACCTCAGGGTTGGAGAGATAGGCAGGATATCTCTCAATGCCATTTCCAGGGAATCCTAAGCAGGTGAAGGCATCTCCTTGGGAATACCCTGAAGGAAATGGTCAGCCACTGTGTGAGACAGAATGCTGGACTGGATGGGCTGTGGCCTGTTCCAGCAAGGCTGTTCTTATGTTCTTATGTATGGACTGTAGGGACGGGATTTTGCCTTGGGCCATAGGTTGAGAACAGTTGAGCTTGTCTCACTCAACCTCCCCTCCAGGACGCCAGCCCCAAGGATAACTTCGAGCCTCACAAGGAAGAACTAGCCTCGTTAAAAAGCTCCACTCACCCTTTCCCTGAAGCCTCCACTGACAGTTGGTGTCTCCCTCCCTCCTTCCAGGAAGAAGCAAAATGGCAGCCCCTTTGAAGCTCTTAGGACAAAATGACTGCCTCAAAATGGTTATCCCCATAGTGCAGGCAGGACAAAATGGCCACCCAACCTACTCAGTTGTCTGAGGGAGCATGACCTGGCCCATTGCACAAAAAGGTTGAGAATCCCTGCCTTAGTATTTGTTGACAACCACCTTTGAAGACTGTTGTGTATTAAGGCACATTTGCAAGTTGCGCGGACAGTGCCTTGCAAGAAGAAAATGGCAGTTTCCCACCATCCAAATTAGGAACTAAAAGTGGCGTGAAATCTCCCTCTAAGCGTGCCCAGTATGCTAATCAGAGTTCTGTGATTGGTTACAGTTTTGGATCCAGTTCCCCATTGGTTAATATATATCGTGTTATGATTGGTTGGTTGTGCTTGTCCGGCAGGTCGCTACTTTGTATCAAGGAGCTACTGCCAGGGAGACACTATATAAGCCCCATGGGTAAACAAGGGTGGGGCCAGACCAGATCTATACTACCCATTCCACACAGGTAGCTAGTACGTGCTATGCCTGGGTCTCCTCCACACACTATCACTACTAGTGTAGCTCAATCATTGCCAGTCTTCTACGGCAGATTCCAGAGGGACTGATTTCATGGGATTCGTATAGCCATCTTTGTGTCCAGAGCGCCTTGTAAGCTTTATCTGAAAGACTGTTTAATAAACACCTGTTGCTGTTCTGTTCACCATTGCCTCAATTATTGCTTATAAGGGCTGGACGTGACATTGGCGACGAGGATGGGATTGAAGAAAAGAGATGACTGACCAAATCCCGTTGTGGCTGCAACCATTCGACATGTGCAAGCCTCGTCTATGGCCCTGTTATAAAATTCAGCTAGAGATCTACTTCACAGGAAGAAAACTTGAACTGCCGCTGTGGAAGGCAATAATCTTGGCCCACTGCAGGTTAGAGACTCTCGACGTTGTCTCGAAACTTTTGCCGCCTGACGTGCTACAGAAAATTTCCCTGCCGGCCCTGCTGCACACTCTGCGTGAACACTTCCAGCGCATGTCGGCCCTTGAAGGTAAAGAACCACTGGGTCAAGCCACGACCGTGGATGCTCCTTCGCCAGTCTCCATCCACATCCACCAAGGCTTTGCAAGCTCACTTCAGGGACCATGGGCACCAACGCCGGGTTCAGTTGCACCATGCCAAGGTTGCAAGAAATGCCACTTCCGCAATGAATGTCCCTTCAGGAGTGTGCAGTGCCATCGGTGTGGAAAGAAAGGCCATATCTCCAAAGTATGTAAGCAGCATGTCGAAAGTTCGCCGACACTACAGTTCTGCATCGCCAAGGTCTTCACGAGCCAAGGGGTCGACGACGAGACATGAGACCTGAAGGACGGGTTCTTCGTAGATGTCCGCATCAAAGGGTTTCCTTTTCATCTCGAGGTGGATTTGGGTTCCTTCCTCACCGTCGTGACCAAAGACGAGTATTGCCGCATTCTGCTGAATTTGCAGCCCAAGATAACAGGACTACCAGGGGCTGCAACGTTCCAGTAAGGGGGATCAGAAATTTTGAGGTCCATTATAACTATGTCTATGTGAACCTTCCCCTTGTTGTGAAAACGGGTAGGACAAACATTCTAGGGTCCCAGTGGTTCAGTCCCCTTGGCATTCACTTTATGGGGATTCACTTGGGGGGAGATGAGCCGGTCCTTAGCATAGAGGACAAGCCCCAAGCATTGTTTTCACCCGGGGAGGTTTTGTCCCAAGGGCCCCCTGGAAGCGACTCCTCCACTGAAGAGTTAAGTGCCATGTTTTCCCAACACGCACATGTTGCGCATAAAGACTGACTTTGCCAAACAGACTGACTGTCCGGAACTGTTCGAGTTACAAGAACTTTTGCCCATGGATGCATTGAACTCTAAAAACCCTGACTAATGGGACGATTTGTCTATCATTTCGCTCAAACTGTCCCTGAACTTTTCTGTGGCGTCTAAAAATGACCCCTTGCTGTCTGATATTGTGTGGTTGGACATTGGGTGGCTGCCTCCTCCCTACAACGCAGAGGCGAATGTCTACTACCGGGACCGTGAAAAACTCTCAGTCTTGAGTGGGTGCTTGTACAGACTCTGCAAAACAGTTGTTCCGTGTGGGTTGCGGTGCAAAATACTGCAGCACTTGTTACTGGGGTCCACGGATAGCATACGGGCAAGAAAGGTCATACGTAGCTATTTTTGGTGGCCAGGAATCAAACACGCCATGGAGATTTAGGAACTACAACACAGCACTTTGAGTGCACACACAGCTGGGTGATTTTCAAGTTCCCCTGGGGTGGGTGAGAGCTCACTGTCCTCTGGGGTTGGAGGGGGGCCGCAGGAGTCTTCATTGCCCCCAAGAATAGACTGGGAAGAGAAAGAGCGCCTGGGTGCGGGCTCGCATATCCGGGGAGAAAAGGAGGGGTTGCGGGAGCACTCATATCCCCTAGAGTTGGAGGGGAAAGGGCAGGGAACGCAAGGTCTCCGAACGCCGAGGCAAAGGGAGCTTTCCTCAGGCTGTATAGGAGAACGTTCAGCAAGCCCTTTCTTGCAGGCAGTTCATGGAGTTGGCCCAGGAGCAGCCCTCACTAAAGAAGCCTCAGTTGTGGTGGTGGATAATCAGCTCAGGTCCAAAGCAAAAGGTCCAGGATTGCTGTTAGAGAATGGGCCAGGGAATTAGAGCAAGAAGGTTCATTGCACGCACCACACTTGTGGTCACCGTCAAGCAACATATCCTTCGAAGGCCAGGAGCTGCACCCTGGTATGGATTGGTTTGCCTTGGGTCACACACACACAAAGCACAAACTAGGGCAAGGTTCCTTGTCCACACCGCAGCGCGCCAGTAGAGAACAAGGGTAACTGAACACAAGCGTAGAAAGTGCAGAGTGGCTTCATGACCATAAGTGAGTTAGTTCCTCAGATGAGGATTCAATATCTTAGGTTAAAGTGGGGATCCGTACAGAACTTAGGGGGGAGGAATGTTGTGTATTAAGGCACATTTGCAAGTTGCACGGGCAGCGCCTTGCAAGAATAAAATGGTGGTTTCCCGCCATCCAAATTAAGAGTTTAAAGTGGCGTGAAATCTCCCTCTCTAAGCATGCCCAGTATGCTAATCAGAGTTCTGTGATTGGCTACAGTTTTGGATTCAGTTCCCCATTGGTTAATACATATATATCGTGTTAAGATTGGTTGGTTATGCTTGTCTGGTGGGTTGCTACTTTGTATAAAGGAGCTACCGCCGGGGAAACACTATATAAGCCCCATGGGTAAACAAGGGTGGGGCCGGACCAGATCTATACTACCCATTCCTCATGCTATGCCTGGGTCTCCTCCACACGCTATCACTACTAGTGTAGCTCAGTCATTGCCAATCTTCTACGGCAGATTCCGGAGGGACTGATTTCATGGGATTCGTATAGCCATCTTTGTGTCCAGAGCGCCTTGTAAGCTTTATCTGAAAGACTGTTTAATAACACCTGTTGCTGTTCTGTTCATCATTGCCTCAACTATTGCTTATAAGGGCCGGACGCGACAAAGACTTAGGTCTGTGGGCAAAGAATAAAGGAAGACTGTAGTCTTCCTCCCCCAGGCATGACAATTCTACTAAAATGGAGCTTGGCAAAGTCGGCCTACCAGGTGTGGTTGAGTTACAATTCCATCAGCATAGCCAACATGAACAAAAGTGAGAGACCTAATGTTGCAACATCTGGTGGGCTACAGTTTGTTCTAACACCTTTGAAGTATTTGCCAAGGACATGTCTTAGGGGAGCTTCCAGTACTTCCACAAGTTATAAGACTGCTGTGGTAAAGCAAGTATATATTATGCCCTATTTGTGAGCACTTTGGAGGTTGAAACTTACCAGCTTCCCAGTCTTCCTTTGAAGGAGGGGCTTGGCAGGCTCTCACTTCTTTGACTTCATTCCACAGAACAGTAGCTACTACAAGAACAAGCAAACATTTAAAGGAAAATGATAGAAACATGCTCATGGAGGTTACTTCTACATTTAGGCTTGATTGTTTCAAGTCTGAAAGATTATACACTCCAAGGTGCATATTCCATATATCAGAGAGTAAACAAAAATAGAATACAAAAAACGCTGTGGTGTTTTAAAGACTGACTTGCATTTTAATGTTAGCTTTCATGGATAAAGTCCACTTCCATCAGACAGAAGAGTAAGGCTTCATGGAATCAATTTATACATATCAGTTACAGCATAACACGTAAATATACAAACCACTGTCGTTTTTTACAACTGGTACCTGTTATTCGGATTAGTTGTGGCGCTTCACCCTTTTGAATTGCAAATGGTTAGTAAATGGATGCAAGACAGACATTATGGCATTAACACATTTTCTGATGAGTTTACCCTTCATGTTTCTATCTTTATTTGTGTCAGAGGTACTACCAGCATATAATAACCCTTCAGGCTAACATCTGTTATGTGAGTGGTCCAGGCCAAGCACCAAGTTCTTCCTATATGCTTCTATATACTGTATACAGTCTATTGCCATGATGGCAAATCTTGGCACTCCAGATGTTCTTGGACTTCAATTCCCAGAAGCCCAAGCCCCCATCAATCCACACAAATGGGTTTACTGTAATTCACCCGGCCCACACCGCCCTTGTCACTCCCGGAAGTGGAAGTAAAATGCCCCCATACCGAGATAATGAAGAGCTGGCAGGCCTGCTCTGGCACCACGCGGGTCCTACAGGACGAGGGCAAGGAAAGGCCTCAAGTGAACAGCCATGGCAAGGCAGGAGGAGAAATAAACAGGAAAAAAAACCAAGCAACACAGCCAGACCAACGGCTTGAATTTTCCAACGGAGTGTGTGTATGTGTGTCTCTGTGCGCGTGCGCACACAGGATGAGAGGGAAAGGGGCGCAGGGAGGGCGAGGGGTGTGTGCGCACACGTGGGGTGGAAGGGAACGGGGCCCAGGGAGGGTTAGGGATGTGTATGTGCGCACACACGTGGGAGGGAAGGGGGTGAAGGGTGGGTGAGGTGTGTGTGTGCAGGGTGGGAGGCAATGGGGCCAATGGAGGGGGGGCAGGCCGGTGGGAGGGAAGGGAAAGCAGGGAGGGTGAGGGGTGTGTGTCTGTGTGTTGGGGACGCTTCGGGGACCTCCCAATGGAGACCCCCACGCCTGTTCAAGGTCCGCTGAGCTATGCATTTTCTTAACTCTTCAGAAATTGGGTCCCTCTTAAGCCCTCAGTTTATGGCCGCTTTCATTCCTTCACAGGAAAAACAAACCCGAGCAACACCGAGTAATCAGCTAGTATGTTATATTATACCACCTTTGCAGAAACTACTCCAGTAGAATTCTCATCCACAACCTCAGAACATAGGAATAACTTGTACCCAATGTCTATAAATTGATGCCTTGAAGTCTCACTCTTCTGTCTGAAGGAGTGGACTTAATACATGAAAGTTAACATTAAAATACAGTATGTAGTCTTTAAAGTGCCGCAATGTTTTTTCTTTTATTTACTCTCTTATATGTTTGAAACATAGACTAACACGGCTACCATTTCAAAAATATTTCATATAGCTGAGGATCTCAACCTCCCCTATGTCACTTGGAGGACCCTGAATAGGCCTAGGGTTGGAGTCCACAAATGCAAGACCAACATGTTTAAGTGGGGACTGCTGGCAGACAACACATGGTGTGAATGCAGAGAGATACAAAATCCAACTCAATTTACTGGTCTGCCGATTGCTGCCAGTGGCATGCACTGATGAGAACTTGGGTTTAGGCAATGACAAAGCGAAGAAAGTGGCTTCATTTTGGCAATCCAGGGTTTGATCGGGACACAAAAGGAGGAAAAAAACCTATTTCTTTGGGAAAGGCTGTAAGGAATGTTGTTGTTCACTAGGGATGAGAATAGGCAGGTCTCCAGATCTTACTAGATTTCATCTCATATTAGCTTTAGCCATCGTATTATCACAATTACTCTCCAACATCCTCTGGATGGCGACAAGTCGCCTGCCTCTGCTACAGGTGAAATGTCCGTCATCAAATTCCTTGTGTAAATTGTTACACATCACTAAATGTCAAACACGGAAAGAACACATCGTATTTATCAGCTCAATGGACTGGTTAAAAGAATCATTGCCTTACCTTCACAGGCGACCGGGAGAACCTTATTCTCACAATTTGCAATGTGGGAGTTGAACTCCTGTTTGGGAATTCTGTGACGGGCATTGTAGGGGCATGTTAATAGTTCCTTTGCAATCTTCATATTATTCTGAGGGGGGAAAGCAACAGAAATTGTGAGGTACAGAGCATGGCCCTTTCTAGCAGATGATCCTATAAAGATGATGTTGGTGGTTCTGCAAAATTTATACATCTGGCTACTGCTTTACTCTGTTTCATCAGAATGGTCAGGAAAAAAATAATTTTCCCAAATAAGGCAGGATCATGATCTGGAATAAAAGCTGTATCCATAACAAATGGCTTGGGTTCCCCAAAGTGCTGAGACCAGTAAAGATATGTCTAATAAAAATGTCTGAATCTGTGTGAGCAAATGTACAACTTTTGTTTTTATGCGGGAGGAAGAAACCAAAGCACTTGATTTACAATAACTCTCCAAGAACTACTCTTGAGCTGCTTTTATTTTGACCTTCTCAAGGTTGCCAGCCTTGAGTGGAACATAAATTCCCTGAGTAAGAGACAGAAGATGTGGCCTTGTATGGATTCCCCATGCCCATCTGGCATGGAAACGGCCCTTGCAGAGGCCACTTAGGTGAGAAGGCTCCCGGCCGTGGTTTCTGCGGGCAGAGAAATTAAGGGGGGTGGATAAATGATAGGGTTTGATTCACCCAATTCCTTGACCTGACCAGCGGTTCCGCTGAGAGAGCATTTCTCCAGACTCAGTTACCCATTAGAGTAATCCCTCATCTCCGAGTCTCAGTCTTATCCCAGATGCAAACAAGAAGTCATGTTTACCCCAGTCTAAGCTTTAGACAATGGTGTTTTCGCTGTCAATGTTTGTCCGTGTTAATTAACTTCCCTTAGAGAGATTCCTCATTAACCTGAGCAAATAGGTGATGTGATTTCTGTCAGATGACGGTTTTGCCACCGTTGCGCTTTTCCTTCTATATATGCTGAAGTTTTCCCTCAATAAACCACTGATCTGATCTCACTCCATACTGCCTCGTGTCGTTCCTTGATCAGTCTCCTCCGGGACCTCCGGCCCTCTGCGGCCCCGATTCCTACAGCCTTGAAAAGTGAATTGCTCTCTCACGGTGTCGTAAGGTCACAAGATTTCTAACATCTTAAAAAGTTTGGAACTTCAAGCACACAATATGCAAATACAAGAAACCATAGATGGGGCTCATGTGACTTGCTCAAATAGCAGCAGAAGCATGGGATTTTTAAAAAATCTTACAGGGTGGTATGGATGTTCAACATGTTGCAGAAATGGAAATCAGAGCTCAAGCTCAAGCTTTCCTCTTTTAGGAGGTAAGCCATGAAGTGTTAAGCCAAGACCTTATTTTCTTTTAGTGCAAATTTATGACCCAGATCATTTTGCAAGCCATCTCTTTCTACTCCAATGTGTGCCAAACCTTGTCAGAAATACCATCCCTCTGCAGGTTCCTTACCAATGCCCAGCTTCTATTTTCCTCTTACCTGTTTGCACTTCACCAAGTGATAAGGGAATCTGCTGGCTCTAATCTGGTGGTTCTTGTCATATGGGCAATCCATGAGTTTTTCTGAATCCATACAAGATGATGGGATGTTATTTTCGCAAGAATCTATTTAAATATGAGAAGTTACTTAAGCATCTTGCCTTAAGTTTCTTGGCATGAGTAGAAACCCTCTTAAGGACAGATGCACTAATTGCCAGTGTGGTGAGTGTGCCAAGAGGTTTTTTAAAATAATAATAATAATAATAATTAATTATCCTGGATAGAACTCATTTCAAATTACCATTCAGTCATGGGTCTCAATGTAGAAATCAGGAAGCCTGGATTCAAATCCCCACTCAGCCATGGGAACTCACTGGAGGATGTAGCTCTGGTAAAGCCACTAACCTTAAAAGCCCTATTATGGTCACTATAAACTGGCTTATTCTTGACAGCACATGACAACAAGAAGTGTGGCCATGGGGTAGTCATCGTCTTCCAGTCTAACTTCCCTCAGCTCAGATTAATATAGAAAATAAAATGGGCTGCAGAAAGAACTGTACTTGCCACCAGGAATTTTACAGTCGAAATAGAAGATGTAAATAAATAAAGTAGGATGAAGATTAGATTGTGAGCAGAAGACAGGGGGAGAGAATACAGTAATAGCATTATGGCTTGCGAAGGGAATTGCATGGCTTTGATAGTGCAATACCTAGGATACTATAAGGAGCAGACAAAAATCATTTGGGCATGTAAAGATCAGATCACATTAAAAAATTATTGGGGCACAGTTGTCCCAGAAATGCATTAGAGTTTATTCCTGTTCTGCGAAGTTATTAGTTTTTATTTCTGTGCTTTGTAATTCTCCAATATTTCCTCTATTAAACACAAAGTTATTCCCTATAGCATGGCATCACATTTTTTGGTATTAAATGCATGGAATATTGTTTCTGTCATTATATCAGATAGATTCAATAGGCCCTCCCGAAAGTGTCAACTATCTTCCTGATCTGGTAGCAATATCCTGCATGAAAGGTATCCTGTCCCTATCCCAAGGCTCCCAGAATCAAAAGGGATTCCTGAGGAGCCTTGAGACCTGTGGTGAAAGAGAGACATGATATGTTAAATTAAATATTTCTGTCCGGGTTATATAATGTAAACATATGTCAACAGGACTTCAGTCACTAACTTCACAAAGGCTTCCTAATTTATATAGGGATCAATACAACACCTTGTATTTTTGGACTCTAATTATAGGGAAGGAGAACTGTTAAAATAAGGACTTGAACTTCCCAATTTATTACTTCATTGCTAAATTTGTATTTACATATGAATTGTTAAAATTTCAAACCCAAACCTAGCTGTGAATCTGGTGGTTGATTTCACATTCTCACTCAATGATCTACTCACTTGTGACCAGTGTTAAGCCAACAATTTCCAGATAATAAAAGGTTTGCTAATAAGCTACAGGTGTAAGTAAGCTACTTTTGTAACTAACCACTACTAATTATATCCTGTGGCTGGAATCCAACAGGGACTCATGTACAATTTGTGCATATAGCTATGGCTAATTAATGAAGTGTGGGCTGCTCTGTGAGGAGAGTGTCTGAGGGTGTGACAGCAAGAAGGGTGCATGTCTGATGAGACCAGAAAGGATTGATTTGCCAGGAGTGATCTTTCTGAAAAGCTACCATTCTGTCTATCAGAGAGCTTGGTCCCTAAATGTAGCAATAGCCACACAGGAAAGCCTGATTCCAGGCTTCTCCTCCAAAAGATGTTCTATTAATAATTGTATGCCATCAATTCAAGCTTTCCGGGGTCACTTCTTACAGCGTCCACATATTGCATATGCTGGAGCATCCCAATCTTCTCTCAAGTATTCCTTTGTGAATCCTTTTGTAGGAGATGACCTATATGGGACCTTTGAAGCCATCAAAGGTTGCTTTTAATATAAACATCTGGGATGCTGAAGGGGCTAATGAGCCACTTCAGCATATCAGATATTGAAATTAAACACTTTCCCTTATGGAGGAGTAGGGAAAGTGTAATTTCCCCTCTCCTATCTAATCCTTGTATCGTTACATTGGTTAAAATAAAAATATTTCTGGTTTTCTCTGTAGTGCTGTGAGCAATTTCTTGACTGGCGAGATTTTTAGCATTGCAACATTGATGGGATAGATGGAAAAAATTACACCTTCCCTGGAGTATGGGAAATGTTTAATTTGCTTGTATCGTGAAGCAGCTGACCAGCCAATTCACAATGTAGGCAAAGGTTGGTAGTTCTGTTTGGATGAGGAGGAGGAAGTGGGCTAAACATAACTTCAAAAACAACAATTCCAGGCCAGGCCACAAGAAGCAGTCTGGAAATGTTCAAAATCCCCATAGCTAGCACCAAGCATTCATTGTACAGTTCCTGTACTGTACTTTATTTCGCAGAAAAAGCTTAAGGGCTATTTGTGAAAATATTTAAAAAGATGTGTTAGCTTTCCAAATTGGTTTAATTGTAGGGAGGAAAAAGAACTATGAACAGTTCAGTGTGTTGTAGCTACAGATTGTAAGTTTCACAGAGTGTAATTTTTTTTAAAAAACTTGTTATTTTTCTTCTGTTCCATCAAGTTGCTTTCCAATTAATTGCCACCCTATTTTTTTTAATTTGTGAGATTTTTCAATGAGTGATTATTGCTACCTCTCAATGAATTTCCAAGGGACTGCAGTGGCTCAAGTGGTTAAAACACTGACTGGAAGGTGGCAGGTCAGAAGTTCCAGACCTGAATGCTGCATGACAGAATGAGCTCTCTGTCCCAGCTCCTACCAACATAGCAGTTTGAAAGCAAGAAATTGCAACTAGATAAATAAGGACCACTTTGGTGGAAGGCAAACAGTGTACAGTATTACAGTATCTAGTATTAGTACAGTATCTTCTGTTTTAATGTGAGGCTTGTTTAATTCTCTTAATGTAAAAATTGTTTTAGTATGTCTCTTTGAATTTATGTTCATTGTTTTCAGTGGGCCTCTTTCACAGGAAAAGTTATTAACTAGGGTATAGAAATTTGGAGGGGGGGAGAGTTGTTACAAAAATGTCTTGCTGCCTGGGTGTGAATCTCCCCACCCTGGAATCTATACTGCCTTCTGCTATTCCACTCTGTGTTACAGAAACATAAAACAGATGGGCTCACTCCAGAACCTGTAACATATTTTGAATGCAAAATATTTTGAAATATTATAATATCACCCTTAGTCTGATTTCTATATTCTTAAATAAAGTTACTTAAAACTTCTAATTTCCCTTGACTCAGATGGAGCTGGAAAGTTAATGGGCAATAAGCCAGGTACCTGATTTCTTGGAAGCTGCCTTTTGGGATGTTAATTTGTCTGTCCTGGCTGCCCAAGAGCTATTGTTAAACTTGAAGCTCAGAGTGGCATTAGAGTGATTTCTTTTAAAATAGGTAACTTTCATGAAAACCTGCCTCTCTGTGTGCATGATAATTAACACTGAATGTTATATCTGATCATTTCAAGGAACAGTGCTGATAAATTCTGATAAAAGCATAACTCTAATGATAAATCAATTACCATACCCTGTGCTCTCAAGGAATTGTTGTCAAAGAAGGAGTCAACTACCATCATCCAGATGTAACATGATATTCTGAATGCAAAATATTTTGAAATATTATAATATCACCCTTAGTCTGATTTCTATATTCTTAAATAAAGTTACTTAAAACTTCTAATTTCCCTTGACTCAGGTGGAGCTGGAAGGTTAATGGGCAATAAGCCAGGTGCCTGATTTCTTGGAAGCTGCCTTTTGGGATGTTAATTTGTCTATCCTGGCTGCCCAAGAACTATTGTTAAACTTGAAGCTCAGAGTGGCATTAGAGTGATTTCTTTTAAAATAGGTAACTTTCATGAAAACCTGCCTCTCTGTGTGCATGATTACTAACTCTGAATGTTATATCTTATCATTTCAAGGAACAGTGCTGATAAATTTTGATAAAAGCATATATATCAATGACTATAACCTGTGCTCTCAAGGAATTGTGTCAAAGAAGGAGTCAACTACCATCATCCAGATGTGGAATTTGCTGCAATGGTTGCTTCTTATCCAGCCTTTTGTTTTACTCAAATATCTAATTGTAACACTTGCAATAGCTATTTGGTTTCTGCTACATGAAAAATAATTGTAAAATGCTGTTTCTGCCACATGAAGAATATTGTAAAATGACTCTGTATTTTCTGAACTCCCAAAATGTTTCTTTTTCTTTAAAACTTGAAGTACATCAGGATAGTTGTTTATGCATGGGACAGGATGGAGGATTTAACAAGGAGGTGACACTGCTTTCATCCACAGATCAAAGACCACTATCTCAGGAAATGGGCTGTTTGGGAGGGGGCTATGTAGATTTCTGTATTAACATTTATGGACATGCAATTTGGGGGTTTAGCCATTTGCTACTGATATTTTGGTCATCACTTCATGGAGGAGGGGACATGTCCATCATTAATTTACTATGTGATTCTGTTTGGACCAATTGAAATTGTCTGGATTTTTGAATTGGCAGGGCAGGTGTGGAGCTGGTTGGCGGGGCAGGTGTGGGGCTCAGATGGAAGAGTGGCCCCCGCCAGTTGGCTTATAAAATGAAGCCCCCCCCCATCTTGTTAATGCAGGCAGTTTTAATGTGGTTATTTTTAATAGGTGGGTGGGTATGTTGGGGTTTTAATTGTTTTTAATATGTATGTTTTAATCTTGTTGTGAGCCGCCCTGAGTCAGGTTCGCCTGATTGGGCGGCATAGAAATTTGAACCATAAATAAATAAAATATATAAAGGAAGGGTTTCTTGAGACTCTCTGCCTTCCTTCTCTCTCTCTCTCTCTCTCCTCCCCCAATCCAGCGTGGTCAGGATGGCTTTCTCTCCTCCTCCCCCCCTCTCTTTCTCTCTCACTCTTTCTCTACCTTCAGCAAGCTTTTCCTCCCTATCTCTTTCTTTTCCTTAGGCAAATCTTAAGCATGTGATTTCTAAGCAATCTTCTCTTCCTCTCCCCTGCTTCTAATTTTCTCTGCTTCTCATTATTCTGCATTTTCAGTGTCTTTCCTTTTAAGGTTCATTCATTTGTAAGTAGGCCTTCTCTCTTTAAGTAACTACATTGTTTATTTCAAAGTAACTTCTTTACCTTTAAGTAATTTCTATCTTTACTTAAACTTTCATCTCTAGTAACTTCATTTATTTTTATTCCTGAGTAACTCCATATGTCTAAGCATTTCTAAGCAATCTTCTGTATTTCTAAAGTGAACTCCATCTAACTGGATTTCTTATTTGGTACTTTATTTCCTTATTTGATTTATAAGTAAACATCTTTAAATTTGCATCCAAACACTTTGTGAGTTTGTTCCTGATTCAACCCTGCCTGTGAATGGTCCCATAAAAGGTTGCCAATTTTCAGGTAACAAACCCAAAAGGCAGTTGTACACTCACGGCCAGGCAGGCATGTTTTCCTCCTCTCCTATGGCCTATCTTATGTAACCTTAACCAGTAATGCTGTGAACTACCACAACTACTTATGTAAAGGCCTATTGAGGAATGTTGGTTATCCATTTTAGTTAGCAATGTGTGAGGTACAGTAGAAAAATCAGCAACACAGAGAAAACATGGAGAGATTATCCCAGTCTCTTTGCTGTCCCCATTCCTTGATTTCTCCCTATTAGCACTTTGTATGATAAAATCACTGTAAAAGCATTTAAAGTAAGGGGGAAAAGTATTTTTAATTAGAGTTACCATCTGTGTGTAGTTACAGTTTGTAGTGGGGGATGGAAATTGGAGTCACCAGCATGTGGAGAGACCCTCCATGCTTGCTGTTTGGTCAGAGATCAAAGAGGAATATAAACAACAAAAACAATGGAAGAAAGTAAACAAACAGGTAGATGGGTCAGGGCTTGCCTTGCTTCACATGCCAGAGCTAGGAAACAAATGTTACCAGTCAAATTAGTGGCAAAGGTCAATCACCAGATAGGCTGTAAAGACTCTTCTCATGATACCCAGTGTTAGTACATGCAAGACTGCTATCATCCCATCAAGGTCTGCTGATTGTCATAACTGTCAAGCTTTTTTTCCCTGTTCCTCTGAGAAAATAGCTTCCCTTTATTGTTTTGAAAGATACAAGTAGTCTCAGTGAAGTGTGATGTTTTCAAAGTACAGTATCATAAGAAAAGACAAGGTTACAATCACCATCTAGCTTGGAATCCTGTGTGCAATCTAGGTAAAGGTAAAGGTTTCCCTTGCTCAAAAACAAGTCGTATCTGACTCTAGGGTGCAGTGCTCATCTCCGTTTCTAAGCCGAAGAGCCAGCGCTGTCTGCTTCTGCAGATGTTTCCGTGGTCATGTGGCAGGCATGACTAGACACCGGAGCGCACGGAACGCTGTTACCTTCCCACCGAAGTAGTCCCTATTTATCTACTTGCAATTTCTTGCTTTCGAACTGCTAGATTGGCAGGAGCTGGGACGAAGACGGGAGCTCATTTCCATCCTGCAGTACTCGGGAATCGAACTGCTGACCTTCCGCTTCCCAGTCAGCATCTTAGCCACTTGAGCCACTGCAGTCCCTGCAATCTACTGCAATCTACAGCTGGACAAAACCTGTAGGACTAACCAGTAAGAGTACCTGCAGATTTGGGGATGGAAGTGGGGGTGGGGTGGCTGCCTAAATGCTAGTCTGAGAAACATAAGCATGTGCTGCACTGCATTGTAATGCTCTTTGTGTACATCAAAATAATAAACAAAGTCATGACTGCAGAGACGAGCCATGCACATATTTTTCAGCCTTACCCATAATTACTGTATACAGATTTTAACCAAATCTTCCATACTTCTCCTTCCCTGCCAATAACAGAAAACTTACCTTCCTCCTTATCCCAGGCTGCTCAGGATTGGCAAACTATAAAGCCTCCCAAACACCCTAGGCTTCTCAACAGATGCTGAATTTAAAATGATGAGAGGCTTCCAGTTACCAAGCAATTTAACTGTAGGCCCAGCCAATGAAATGGAAGCAGCCTTAGTACCTTTGTGATGTCATCGCAATAAAGGTATTGTGCAGTGATGGCTAACTTTGGCACACCAGGTGTTCCTGGACTTCAGTTCCCAGGAGCCCTGATCAGCAGGAATGCTGACTTGGGCTTCTGGTAATTGAAGTCCAAGAACACTGGGAGTGTCAAGGTTGGCCATTGCTGGTATAGTGATATAAAAGGGAGATTGCCAAATGAGCAGCATTCAGTTTCTTGAGATTTTAGCATCACAGCCTACAGTATAGGCCCTTTGATGTTATGATGGCAGATCCTTCAACCATAAATGCAAAGTAATATGCCATAGTCATTTTAGGAATGAGTAGCAAATAGATCCATAGATTAGCATTGGAATTCCAACAGCAGCTCTAAATTAAGCAGTGTAATTAAAAAGCAAGAGTGTCTCAGAGCATGCGCAAATGGCATGTCCTGGAGATATGAACTCAAATTGTCAGACTGACAGCTTCGTTTCCCCAGATGTTTCAGGTCTGACACCTATCAATCCTATATGTAAACTAAGGCCAGAAGATACTACAGTTCTGGATGATGGGTTTATTCCTTTGTACCTTCTTTCCCAGCCCAATACCTTCCAAATTTGGATTGCAACTCCTGTGAACTCTTTAATAAATTGGTCGCTGGGCTTTACTGGTTGTGGAGAATGTAAAACACACTGTAAATGTAGCTGTATTGACTATAATAAAAATTCTGAAACCAGTTGTAAAGTACTGTAATACTGTACCTTTAGTGGCCCAGCTCAAAGGCCACACACTAGGTAGGGCAGTGATTGCACTCCAGGTGTTTTGGAACATCAATTCCCAGAAGCCCTGATCAGGAGGAGTGCTGACTTGGGCTTCTGGTAATTGAAGTCCAAGAACACCTGGAGTGCCAAGGTTCAACATCACCACACTAGGGTAAGAGCTTTTGAATAGGCAAGAATTTAGCAAGCAGATCCTAAACTTAGCCAAAAGGTGGGGAGAAAAGAAGGCGACCATTTAAGTCACACATTTAGTCACAGTCTTGAGAGGAAATATGGAAAGAGAGCGTTAGTGCTGACTGGGCTTCTGGTAATTGAAGCCCAAGAACACCTGGAGAGCCAAGTTTGCTGACCCCTTCTACACCAAGGGTACCCAATCTGCAACTCTTGAGTTCTTCTTAGTTAGCCCTCCAACCTGCTTGTTTCCTACTACTGTATCACCCTCCAGACATTTTTCCTTAGAGCTACACTGCTATTCCTGCCACAAGCACAATGTTTCCTGTCATTTTCTTACAAAAAACTCAACAACATTTGCGGATTCCCCATGCCCAGTTGGCATGGAACGGTCCTCGCAGAGGCCACTTCAGTCGAGAAAGCTCCTGGCCCGTGGGCTCTGCGGGCACAGAAATTAAGGGGGGTGGATTAATCATAAGGGTTTATTCACCCACACCTGACCTGACCAACGGTTCTGCTGAGAGAGCAAATCTCTAACCTCCATTACCCATTAAGCAATTACTGACTCACAGATCAGCCTAATCTTTGGTGCAAATAGAAGCCATATTTACCCTAGTGTCAGACAATGGTTTTTCCCCTGTCAGTGTTTGCCTTAGTTAATTAACTTCCCCAAGAGAGGTTCTCAATTAACCCGGGTAAATGGGTGATGTGATTTTCTGTCAGATGACCATTCTACCAAGCGCAGCCTTGAACATAATATATACTGATGATTTTCCCTCAATAAATCACTGGTCTTAGCTCCATCTTGCCTCGTGTCATTACTCGACCAGTCTCCTCCGGGACCTCAAGGGCCGCTTTACGGCCCCAATCCTACAAACATTGTTTCTTCTGACCTCCATGGTTCTTTCTTTCAACCTCCCTCTCAGTTTTCTCCTCCATGCCCAAGACTTGATTGCTTTGTACCTGTCCCCCAGCCTGATATTCTTCAAAATTGGACTACAATTCCCATCAACTAAATTGGTAACTGTAATTTACTATTTGTGGAGGATCCAAAGGCTTGCCTAACTTGCAGACATGGAAAATTTGCATTTCTTCACGATAAATTGTCATCAGAGTCCACCTTTCTCCCACTGACATAGACCTGTGACCGGTGGCCCGGGCCCATGGGCCCTGACCCATGGGCCCCCTCCGGGCCCATGGTGCCAGCCCCATGAGCCCTGGCCCCCGGCCTGTGACCCAGTGGCCCGGGCCCATGGGCTCTGACCCATGGGTGGCCCCCAGAGGGGGGGCCCTGTGTTGCCGGCCCCATAGGCCCTGGCCCACGGCCTGTGACCCGGTGGCCTGGGCCCATGGTCCCATGGGCCCTGGCCCATGGGGGCCCCCAGAGGGTGGGCCCCTGTGTGGCAGGCCCCATGGGCCCTGGCCCATGGCCTGTGACTCAGTGGCCTGGGCCCATGGGCCCTGCCACATGGGGGCCCTCCAGAGGGTGGGCCCCTGTGGTGCAGGCCCCATGGCCCCTGGCCTGTGACCTGGTGGCCTGGGCCCACAGGCTGTGCCCCATGGGGCACCCCCCGGAGGGGGGGGCATGGTGCCGGCCTCATGGGCACTGGCTCCTGGCCTGTGACTGGTGGCCCCATGGGCCCTGGCCCCCGGCCTGTGACCGGTGGCCTGGGCACATGGGCCCTGCCCCATGTGCCCCCCTGGGCCCATGATGCTGGCCCCATGGGCCCTGGCACCCAGCCTGTGACCAGGGGCCCAGGCCCTTGGGCCTGGCCCCATGGGCCCCCTCCAGGCCCATGGTGCTGGCCCCATGGGCCCTGGCCCCCGGCCTGTGACCCAGTGGCCCAGGCCCAAGGGCCCTGGCCCATGGGCCCTGGCCCCCGGCCTGTCAGGGGTGGCCCAGGCCCATGGGCCCCCTCCAGGCCCCATGGTGCTGACCCCATGGGCCCTGGCCCCCGGCATGTGACCCGGTGGCCCGGGCATATGGGCCCTTTCCCATGGGCTGCCCCCGGAGGGGTGTGTGTGGTGCCCGCCCCATGGGACCTGGCCCCCGGCCTGTGACCTGGTGGCCCGGGCCCATGGGCCCAGCCCCATTGAGGGCCCCTGAAGGGGGGCCCCATGGTGCTGGCCCCATGGGCCCTGGCCCCCGGCCTGTGACCCGGGCCCATGGGCCCTTTCCCATGGATGGCCCCCGGAGGGGTGTGTGTGGTGCCCGCCCCATGGGCCCTGGCCTCCGGCCTGTGACCCGGTGGCCTAGGCCCATGGGCCCTGCCCCATGGGTGGCCCCCGGACAGGTGTGTGTGGTGCCCACCCCATGGGCCCTGGCTCCCAGCCTCTGACCCAGTGGCCTGGTTTTTTCTCACCCAAATTTGGATACTTCACCACTATGGTCCCAGCCACCTCTAAAGTGACCTTTTTGGGAACTTGCTGGGGTTCTACTTTTGGGGAGATCCCCCTTTTACAACACTCCCATTGAATGTGGATGCTGGGAAAGGGGTAAAAGGGAGCCTTGTAACTTTGACAGCTGCTTCAGCTTTCAACATCCATTATCAATGAAGCAGCAAACTAGCTGCTTCTGATAATGTTTTTTTTCCTTTGTGTAGTGCAGAGTGAAACTGCCAAAATTAGGGCACCTTTTGGCGAGTTCATTCTCACCAAAGCTGAAAGTAGTGTGATCTACAGAAACTTGGCTTTGCAATCAAGCTGCTGCGTTTCTTAAGCAGCCTTGTCACAGGAAGTCCCAACCCCAAAGGGGAAGCTGTCTTCATCACTGCTCAAGGGGGAAGTGATGGTGTGATGCTTGTGCATAGCTGGAGACCCAGAGAAAAAGGAGCAACACAGAAGTTGTGGAGTTCACAGTTTTTCTGGGTGTGGCGCATGGGTGGTACACCAACTTTTTAAAATCTTGCCTTTGTGTGTGGATGGTGGTAGCAGCTCACATTATTAACCCTGGGACCTTCAGGGTCTTCCTTCAAGTAACCAGCAGAGGCAAGCACTGACAAATTGGTATAGAGATGTCCCTGCCCGTGGTGTACCAGCACAAGTTTGCGGAGAAGCTGACGATCCTTAATGAGAGAGGAAAGGGAGTTCTCATTCGTGTGTACAATATCAAGAAGGTAGGCAGTTATGTGATTCTGTCATTGGTCTTTGGGTTTTCCAGAACAGTAGATCCATCCCTATTTTTTAATAAGGAAATTATTTAGTCGGTCGGTCGGGTGAGTAAGTGGGGGTTTCTTTGTCCTGTTCCAATGTTGGCTTGAAGCAAGAGGAGATAGACAGCTTTTTGGGCCTGACATATGGGTAGTCAGATAGAGGAACTGTGGGTTGCTATTCTTAGTTTGAGGAAGCAGCCATAGTGTTGAGTTTCAGTAACAAATGGGCAGGATTCTCCTTCTGAGATGGTGTAGTCTACCCTGCCTTCCCTTAAAGAAATGAGGTTTATGTAAAGCTAAGCACAGTTCATGGCCGATCTTGTGCTTGTGTGTCTTTTCAGGAGAAGGTCCCTTTGACAGTGCCTGTGGATCTAATGCAGTGGTTCCCAACCATGGGTCCCCAGATGATCTTCAGCTACATTGCCAGAAATCTTGGGCAGTACAAGCCAATGGTGAAGGCTTCTGAGAGTTTGTCCAAGACCATTTTGGGACCAAAGGTGTTGGAAGCCACTGATTCAGTGGTGGGCATCAGCAGGTTCGCACCAGTTCACCAGAACCAGTAACAGAAATTCTAGCTGGCCCCGCCCATTCAAGTTTTGAAATACTGTAACGTAGTCCTAATTTGGGGGCAACACAGGGCTTTTCTCCTGGCCACACCCACCATACAATGCCCACAATGTGGTAGTAAAATTTTTTTGGAGCCCACCACTGCATTGATTTAATGGGTTGCATTAGGAAGACTATTTTGGGGGTCTGTAGCCAGGGGGTGGCCAGAGTGGGCTTTGCCCACCCTGAGTTAGCAGTTTGCCCACCCTCAAACTCCTGGCTGCTTATATATATGACATATATATACTGTATGACATTGTTGCCCATCCTGAAAAAATATTCACCCACCCACATCTAGAATCCTGGCTACGACCCTACTGATCTATGAGATATTTCTCTTATCTCCCATTAAGTCATGCTAATTTCTTTACCACCTAATCATAATTCCTTGCTTTAAATTGGGGTTCTCAACCTTTTCAAGCTGAGGGCCGGGCCACACTCTCTAAGACAGCTTTGGGGGCCAGATGGCCATTTTGCCCTGCCTGCCACACATGGCACTTATGGGTGTGGCAGAGGCGGTGTGTGTGTGTGGGGGGGGGGGCGCATGAAAATGGTGTTGCAGGCTGAATCCGGCCCCTGGGCTGTAGGTTGAGAACGCCTGCTTTAAATCATGCAAATCAAATACTTATCTCTCCTCTTCCCCCTTATTTTTCTTCACTTATGCACCCATTTCCTTTCTGTCTTCCACATGCTTCATTTTTACTGATACACTTTATCCTAAGCTGCTTTAATATATCTGTCTCTACTGCAATTTGAACTTCTGTCTCACAAAATCCTAACTATCCTTCCTGGTCAGTCTCTTCACACCTTTCTAGGTATTATCCATCTGGCAAAATAGGCAGTTGCCTCCCCAGAAGCCATTCTGTGACTTCTAGAGCTCCCACTCCATCATCAGCTGTGGATTCCGCATGCCCAATTGGCATAGAACCTTGGCAGAGGTTAAACCAGTCGAGCAAACTCCTCGCCACTGGCCCTTGCCAGTATGGAAATCGGGTGGGGTGGGGTGGATTAATAATCAGAGGGTTGATTCACCCACATCTGACCTGACCAGCGGTTCTGCTGAGAGAAGCAGATCACTAACCTCCGTTACCTATTAGGCAATTAGTGACTCACAGATCAGCCCAAGCTCTAGTGTAAATAGAGGCCATATTTACCCTGGTGTAAGCCTCGAACAATGGTTTTCCCCTGTCAGTGTTTGCCCGAGTTAATTAACTTCCCCAAGAGAGATTTCCCATTAACCCGAGTAAATGGGTGATGTGATTTTCTGTCAGATGACGATTCTATCCCGTTTTGCCTTCTGATCTATATATGATGATGCTTTTCCCTCAATAAACCACTGATCTGATCTCGCTCCATACTGCCTCGTATCGTTACTTGATCAGTCTCCTCTGGGACCTCACGGCCGTCCAGCGGCCCCGATTCTACAATCAGCGCTAAAGCAATAGTGAACATTCGGAGGATAGTGCCAGAGCTGTGACAAATCTGTCGCATATGTATTCTATCCTTCCTCTAAGCCAAGGCTGGGGAATATTTGGTCTTCTTGCTGCTTTGGACATGTTGTGCTACTAGGAGGTGAAGTCTAGAGCTTCTAGAGGGCCAAAAGCTGCCCATTTTTCTTCTAAGGAGCTCTTAGAAGCTCACATGAGGCCTTTATTGTCCCATATTGTCCTCAAAACAGTCCTACCCAGTTACCCTGAGAAAGAAAGAGAGGCTGTGCCAAAATTAACCACCCACCCAATGATGTGTAAAGGTGAGGGTGATATAAACTTCTTTGTCCAAATTCAAGTCCAGCACTGCAAGAGTTGTTTGGTTCTTGGCTTCTCTCTGACAGATGGCCAGGGCCGTGGCCAGGGTGGGCTTCAACCACCCTGAGTTAGCAGTTTGCCCAGCTTCAAACTCCTGGCTGCTTATATATATGTGGTCCTGCAGATGGCTGAGAAGTAAGCAATGAAAATACCAAAGACTAAAGCTGTAAAGGACCTCAAGATGTGATAGCAAACAACCAGCCACCAGAAACAGCTGTTTTCTTATGTGGTGGAGTTGCTGATGGAGGGCCCTGAGACTGGCTGCAGATCTGCTGCCTTGCAGAAGTGCCTATGTTAGCTCCTCCTTTTCAATAAAGCAAATTTCTTGCCACATTTCTCTTGCCCCTGAAGGAAGCAAAATGAAAGACTCCAGCTCAAGGGGTTCATTAGTTGAGGAAGTGTGGAATGCTAAATGCATTCTTCACCCAAACAGTGTGTCTGTTCATTCATGTTCGTTTTATTTCCATCTGATTTGCTTTAGGAAACTTATCGGTATAGGTTAGTGATGGCAAACCTTGGTCCTCCAGGTGTTCTTGGACTCCAATTACCAGAAGCCTAAGTCAGCACTCCTGCTGATCAGGGCTTCTGGGAATTGAAGTTCCTGAACACCTGGAATACCAAGGTTCATCATCACTGGTATAGGCATTCAGTGTCAAGATGCTCACAGAGGACAACAGAACCCTGTTCCCTTGTAATCACCGCCAGCTACATGTATTTGTGAGGTAGAAGATAGTGGGTGGCATTGCACTTAACTGAGCTGCAATGAGCAGATTGACATACACAAGGCATAACAGAGAAGTAATTCTCTACCATTACCCAGTCCCTAGCTTTAAAAAAGAGCAACTTGTTACATTCCTCATATTTTTAAAAGAAGTACAGTCTAGAGGCAATTGTTTTAACAAATTGACCTCTACGAGAATGCCACATTTGATCTGATTCTTCATGTTTATGGCTTCCATCTTGTAACTTGGCAGTAGAGGTGAATCAGTGGACTGAATCTTGATGGGGTAGAAGATCAGGAAGAGAATACAGTAACACCTCGGATAACGTTTGCACCAGATAACGCTAAAACCGCATAACGTTAAGAAATCCGGGGGGGGGGGGGGGATTACATTGCATAACATTGAAATCCTACAGGATATATTGTATAATGTTCGCTGAAGCCTGTACCGGTTACAATGTATCTCTATGGAGTTTTAACGTTATGTGATTTATCCCATAGGATTTTAACGTTATGCGATGCATGTATTGCATAACATTACAAATCAGATAACGCTAAGACTCGTGGAACCAAGTTCTACTGTATTAGGCATACAGTATGTTTCAGATGTACCTTATCTTGACAGACTATTCTCTGACCACTCCACATTAGATCACACTGAGAGAGGCTACTATTTATCCACAGTCTATACCAGTGTTCCCCAATCTTTGGTTTTGGGACTTAAATTCCCAGAAGCCTAAGTCAATTCCCCAAAGCACTGATCAGCCAATGGACTGACTTAGGTTTCTGGAAATTGTGGGCCCCACATTGGGAACCACTGGTCTATACTGATCTTTCTATTAGCCTCATTCTTTTGCTTAAATATAGACTAGATAGAAAAGGAGATGCTGTTGGGATCTTTGAGGATTACCCCCTGTGTTCATGACATGGGTGTTCCTTCTTTCTTCTGAGAGAGGGAAGAGCATATTCAGGTTTGGAAAAGGGCTTTAAATTGTACTGAGAGATCAATTCAGTGACATGAGCTTGTGTGCAAAGGCATTTGAGTGCATCTATTGTTATCTTTGCAGACATGCATGGATTCCCGGACCAAACCCGCTTTTCTCAATGAGAAAACCATGGAATCATCCATTAAATTCATTAACAAGAAATTCCCCAGCTTGGATACACGGAGTAGCACGGTGAGATGCACAGCCAGAACTGGGAAGGGGTGGGAATGGATGGATTATGGCACAGTGAAATAGATAACTTGTTTAGTGGGCTGGTGTGATTTATTTTCTGGTAATTTCAATTTCAATTTTAATTTATACCCCGCCTTTCTCAGCGAAGGCCAACTCAAGGTGGCAACAACATATCAAATACAGTACAATATACAATATCCAAAGCAATACAACAAATAATTACAGATACGAATCACTAAATACAATTACAATTAATTACTTATTACACTTCAGAAAAAAATACACCACAGGTGTTTCTGCCTCCATTCTCGGCCCAGGGAGGCGAGGCGAAGCCGGTTCGGCAGTGGCGATGAGGGCGCTCAGCGAAATCGCGGTGCTCGGCGTCTTCCTCCTCTTTGGACTGGGTTCGGCCTTTTATCCCCCTCTGGGCAAGCTGGGCCCAGAGAGGAAGGGCGGGAGCGAATCTCCACTGCCCAGTCTCCACAGCTGTCACCACTTCCCTCTCTCCTCTGGCGATGTCGGGGCCAGAGGCGGCGGCGGGAATCACAGGATTCACGGGTAAATATGCTCCAGCCTGACCATGATCAAAGCTCAAGCTAAAACGTTTGGTCCAGCTGTAGGCGCCTTGCTCTTTGGAGCCCAGCTGGAGCAATTTCTTAGCAGACAGCAGGATGGCTTTGAGGAAAATCACTCCCATTAAAACAAGTCTTCCTGATGTGATCAGGCATGCAGTTTTGCAGCCATCTGTCCATGGCTTTACTTACTGAAACATTTTAAAACCACGCTTCGTTTGCATAGGATAGTGTGCAGGTATGAGAAAACTATAACAACACGAAAACACACATCATACAGGAGCAGATGCAGTTCAACAGACATAATCACCCTAGTAGAGAGAGAAAGAGAAATATTTTCAACCAGCACCACATGGCTTTACTTACTGAAACATTTTAAAACCACGCTTCGTTTGCATAGGATAGTGTGCAGGTATGAGAAAACTATAACAACACGAAAACACACATCATACAGGAGCAGATGCAGTTCAACAGACATAATCACCCTAGTAGAGAGAGAAAGAGAAATATTTTCAACCAGCACCACAACCGTTGCAGATTTAGTGCAAACTGCATCTCTAGAGAGAAAGATTTCATAACTGTGGTACCACAAACAGGAAAATAGTCTCCCTTGTTGGTGTACAGACTAGATCTATATTTAGGATAGCCACATGGTGCATATGAACAACTCATTGTAATCCGTTTTGTTAGTGTTTTCCTGCTACCGGTGCAGTCAGCGTTGGTTTTCGGGGATACTTCAGTCTGGAGCTCATAATTTCTTATCTTTTTATTCCCATTTCTGGGGCCCTATCCTCTCCTGCATGTCTCACTTCGTGTGTGCTGCAGGAGATGGTGCCGTGATCATGGTGTGTGGGTCACTTCATGGCAAGCTGGGATCCACCTTAAACAAATTCACACCAATGGCATTTTTCCTGCTTCAGGGGTGTTGTGTTCCTAATAGTATGCCTTTGCAACAATGTAACACCCATCAACTGTAACACTGTAACCTTCTGTAATAGGACGCAAGCTAGTAACCACTAGGTGGCAATAGCGAGCATCCAGCTCATATGGTTCCAATTACGCAATAACTCCAGCGCTGGAAGATTCCCGCCACCACCTCACCTGGACAAGAAGGGCGTGACCAGGGATGTCGTCACGCGGGCGGTAGCCAATGGGCTATCGTGGAGCCACATTCAAATGTATAGCCACTGTATATATTGAGCTGTTCGTCCACCATTACCACATGTTCCCCCGGACCACCATGCAATAAAGATGTGTTAAGCCAATCCTTCGGCTGTTCCTGTGTCTTGGTTCTCATACACTAAAAGGGGAAAATGCATTCTCGGATACAAGTTGCAGTTGACAATCCTCTCCTACTCTCACTGCTTCTGCCATCCAAATGATGGGATGCAGGGCATTGTATTATTCAGTCTTTTCTGTTTGTGGGTGTGTAGATAGGCAGCTATGGGACTGCGGTGCTTTGTGGTTAAGATGCTGAACTTGATGACTAGAAGGTTGGCAGGTCAGCAGTTCAAGGCCTGAGTGCTGCACAATGGACTTAGCTCCCATTGTCTGTCCCAGCTCCTGCCAACCTAGCAGTTCAAAAGCAAGAAATTGCAAGTAGATAAATAGGTATGACTTCGGTGGGAAGGTAAACAGTGTTCCATGTCTAGTCATGCCTGCCACATGTCCATGGAAACGCCTGCAGATGCAGATAATGCTGGCTCTTTGGCTGTAAAACAGAGATGAGCATCGAACCCTATAGTCGGATATGACTGGCTTTCGAGCAAGGGTGATCTTTTTACCCCTAGTCTTATAGGTGCTAAGTTCCTTCTGGTTCCTCTTTTGTTACAACAGTCTAATATGGCTACCTGCAGGGTTACATTTTCAATAATAGAGTGTTCCATGGTCATATAATGCGTAAGAAATTGCCTTAATCTAAACTCATGCCCTTGTTTGTTTTTCTTTACAGCAACATTTGGGCCCAGTACACAAAGACAAAGGAGATATTTTCCGGGCACTCGGTGCTTATTACCACACCTTTGTGGATGTATTGGAATTCCGGGTGTGTATCAGCTGGGCTTAGCCATATTGCTACCATGGAATGCTGTTTTAGGTTTATGTCTTCTGGTTTGGGGATCTCTTCTTTGAAAAATGGATTGGATAGCCGATATTTTACGTTTAGAATTTGTCTCAATCCTGTGCTCCAATGACATAGATAACTGCTACCCTTCTTTACAGTCCTAAATAGTCCAGACTGGTCTACGTAGAATTACTTGGAATAAACAGAGCAGTGTTTAAGCTGCTGTACTGCAACCAAAAGGTTGTGAGTTTGATCCTGACCAGGGATCAAGGTTGACTCAGCCTTCCATCCTTCCAAGGTCAGTAAAATGAGAACCCAGCATGTTGGGGTTAAAATGCTAATTAACTTGTGAACCGCTCAGAGAGTGCTCTAAGAGCTATGAGGTGGTATATAAGTGTGATTGCTTTGCTTTAGGGCTACATGTAGTTCCAGGGCCTCCTCCCTTAGAAGTTCTTCAGATTCCCCTGGCTTTTCCATTGCCCATTTTCCACCTAGAATGCAAATTATTCTCTCTCAGTTTCCCTTATAAATGTAAATTTGCTCCACAGTGCCTGCTTTTACACTACCCTCCTTTTTAAATAAATAAATATTGACCCTTAGAGAAGCAAAATAAATTCTGACATTTTAAACATTTGACCAGTTAAATTACCTGCTTCCATTTCTTAAAATCTTTCAGACAGTTGCATTTAATACATATGCTTGTTATCAGAGTATGCAGCAACTCCAGACAACTTGTTTATTTCTTGTTTATAGCTACATTGAGTTAACAGCTGAATACATCAGACATCCAAGGATAGTAAAACAAACATTTTTCAGTGGCATCAGAGCAGTCTTGAATAAAACTGGAGCTGTTTAGAAAGATGGTGGCAAAGGAAAGCTTTCATGTTTGGGTTCATACTTTATTTAGGCCATCCTGGTTCACATTACCATGGGGTGATTAGTCCTGTGAATAGAAGCCTGGATTGTTTGGTAAACAAGGTGAAAGCAAGGAGATAAGGGATGTGAAGAAAACAGTAATGGTAGGAAATGTATATGAAGAGCCCTTGTGGTTCAGAGGTTAAGCTGCCAAAGCTCTTCTCACATTCTGAGTTCGAGCCCAGTGGGCTTAAGGTTGAATCAGCCTTCTGCCAATACCTGTCAAGTATCCTGTATTGGCCAGGATTTCCCATTTTTCTGTGCTCGTTCCTCCCCTTCCTTGCCGCCGTCCCATATTTGAATGGTGGGGAAAGGGCTTACTGAGCATGCGCGGCCACGGTGCACATGTGCAAATGGGTTACTAAGCATGCACGCCCATGTATGTGCAGTAATTTCCCATATTTTGCAGAGCCGTTCTTGACGGGTATAATTCTGTCCTTCCAAGCTTGGTGAAATGAATATCCAGCATGTTGGGGGCAATCTGCCTGGAGAGTCCTTTAAGTGCTATGGGCTGATTTTTGTAAGCAAGATGGTGAAGCAAACCCTGTTCTTTATTATAACAGTTTCAGTAATGTTTGCTTTCTTCTTTAGGACCATGTTTATGAACTGTTGAACACCATTGATGCCAGCCAATGCTACTTTGACATAGTAAGTGCCATTCGCGTAACATAGAGGGGCTGTGGTTGTTTTGTTGGTTCAAACAAAACCACTGGCCACTTTTCTTTAGCTCAATGGAATACAAAATATACTGATAAAATCTAACACAGAGACCTTAAATTTTCAAAAAGGAAATTTCCCAAAGATGAGGAAACTAGTAAAAAAGAAACTGAAAGGGAACATTGAGAGAGTCCAAACACTCCAAGAGGCATGGAGGCTGTTTACAAAAACAATAACAGAGGCTCAATTGGAATGCATACCCAAAAGGAAAAAGGGCACTGCCAGGTCCAAGAGGACTCCGATGTGGCTTACAGGAGCTGTTCGGGAAGTGATCAAGAGCAAGAAAAGCTCATTTAGAAGATGGAAGGCTTGTCCAAATGAGGACAGCAGGCAGAAACATAAATTCTGGCAGAACAAATGCAAGGCAACAATCAGGAAAGCAAAGCAAGACTTTGAGGAGCGTATAGCTAAAAATACTCAGAGAAATAACAAAGACTTCTTTAAGTACATTAGAAGTAAGAACCCAACTAGGAAGGCCATTGGACCATTAGATGACAATGGAAGGCAAGGGGTTATTAAAGAGGAAACAGAGATTGCAGAGAGACTCAATGAATTCTTTGCTTCAGTATTCACTGAAGAAGACAGAAACCACATGCCCAAAACAGAGCCTATCTTCGTAGGGAGGGAAACCGAAGAATTAAGCAAGATAGAAATAACCAGGGAGGAGGTCCTTGCATGTCTTGTTAAGCTAAACACTAACAAATCCCCAGGACCAGATGGCATCCATCCACGAGTTCTCAGGGAACTTGAAGATGAAATTGCTGATATCCTAGCCAAAATATATAATCTTTCCCTCAAATCAGGCTTTGTGCCTGATGACTGGAAGGTAGCGAATGTAACACCAATTTTCAAAAAAGGATCCAGGGGTGATCCAGGAAATTACCGGCCTGTCAGTTTGACATGTGTCCCAGGTAAAGTGATGGAAACCATCCTAAAAGATAGAATTAATAGTTACATAGAAGAGAAGGCGCTGCTAAAGGAGAGCCAACATGGCTTTTGCAAGGGCAAATCATGCCTCACTAATCTGTTGGAATTTTTTGAGAGTGTCAACAAGCATGTGGATAAGGGGGATCCAGTTGACATTGTTTATCTGGACTTTCAGAAGGCTTTTGACAAGGTCCCACACCAAAGGCTCTTGAATAAACTTACCAGTCATGGAATAAAGGGACAGGTCTTGTCCTGGATCAGCAACTGGCTAAGGGACAGGAAACAGAGGGTAGCACTAAATGGACACTTCTCCAAGTGGAGGGAAGTAAAGAGTGGGGTCCCCCAAGGTTCAGTACTGGGACCCCTGCTTTTCAACCTCTTCATAAATGATCTAGAGGTAGGAGTAAAAAGCAAGGTAGCCAAATTTGCTGACGACACTAAATTATACAGGGTAGTGAAAACTGTGAGAGATTGTGAAGAGCTCCAGAGGGATCTCTTGACACTGGGGGAGTGGGCAAAACAGTGGCAAATGAGCTTCAACATCAGTAAGTGCAGAGTGATGCATGTTGGGGCAAAAAACCCCAATTACATTTATAAACTGATGGGGTCTGAACTCTCTGCGACAAACCAGGAAAGGGACCTTGGTGTCCTGGTGGACAGCTCAATGAAGGTGTCAACCCAGTGTGCCTCAGCAGTGAAAAAAGCAAACTCAATGTTAGGGATCATTAGGAAGGGTATAGAAAATAAGTCAGCAAGTGTCATTTTGCCTCTTTATAAATCTATGGTGAGGCCCCATCTGGAATATTGTGTACAGTTCTGGTCGCCATACCTCCAGAAGGATATTATGGAGTTGGAGAAAGTACAGAGGAGGGCAACCAGAATGATTAGGGGACTGGAACACCTTCCTTACCATCTGAGGCTGCAACGGTTGGGCCTTTTCACTCTTGAACGACGGCGTCTAAGAGGTGACCTGATTGAAGTTTATAAAATCATGTACGGTGTGGACAAGGTAGATAAGGAAAAACTGTTTTCCCTATCGCACAACACTAGAACTAGGGGACACTCCATGAAACTTTTGGGTACTAGTTCTCAAACAAATAAGAGAAAGTACTTTTTCACCCAGAGGATTACTGGTCTATGGAACTCCCTGCCAGAAGAAGTGGTGACAGCTGTCAGTCTTCACAGCTTTAAGAAAGGATTAGACAAGTTCATGGAGGACAAGGCTATCAATGGCTATAATTATGGCTACCTAAGGACAACCTCCGGGTTGGAGAGATAGGCAGGATATCTCTCAATGCCATTTCCAGGGAATCCTAAGCAGGTGAAGGCATCTCCTTGGGAATACCCTGAAGGAAATGGTGAGCCACTGTGTGAGACAGAATGCTGGACTGGATGGGCTGTGGCCTGTTCCAGCAAGGCTGTTCTTATGTTCTTATGTTCTTATGTTCTTATGTTCTTAAAATCCGCTTGTAAATACTGCACGGCACCAGAATAAGATAATAAATGAATAAATGAATAATACTCCGAGATCCAATGCTTGTTGAACCAACGTGTTCTTTATATGGTTATCAAGTATCATGGCACAGCACAAATAAGCAGATTTCGCCACGAGGCTGGACGCTGGAAGAAATATTATTTTGAAAAAATTACTATTTCTAAAAATTACCACTTCAATAGTCACTAATTCGCTCTAAGATCCCTGAGGAAAGGGTTGATCCCAGAAAAGCTATATAATTATCTGGAAAAAGCTTTGGATCTTGATAACCATATAAAGAACACGTTTGTTCACCAAGCATTGGATCTCGGAGTATTATTCATTTATTCATTTATTATCTTATTCTGGTGCCGTGCAGTATTCACAAGCGGATTTTGTATTCCATTGAACTTCTCTCCGCTTTTCCCATTTGTTTCTGGGCCACTTTTCTTTAGCACCATGTGTATCATTTATTGCCTTAAATGAATTGCAGACATTATGGGAATATGTTTTCGTTGTTATGCAGACAATCAGCAAGCATAGTTAATCAGACCCAAAGCCCTACAGAGCAAGGAGTCAGCAGGAGGGTTCAACATACCAGGCAAGGTCTGGAGCAAGAAAGGCATTTATCTCCAAACAAGCTCACAGTTTGACTCTCACAATTGACCAACTGAGGAAGGAACTCCCCTGCAGGATTTAGTCCATTGGCCACCAAATGAGAATTGAGGACTCACAGGAGAAGACCCTGATGCTAGGAAAAGGCAAAAGCAAAAGGAGAAGGGGACAGCAGAGGATGAGATGGCTAGATGGCACATTGACGCAGTGGGCATAGATCTGGGCGGAATACAGAGGATGGCAGATGACAGAGGAGCCTGGTGTGCTGTGGTCCATGGGGTCGCAAAGAGTCAGACTTGACCATACCCATCAAGCACGGCTCCTGAAAATACGGGAACTGCTCTGGCCTGGGTGCGCATGCGCCGCAGCAACTCATCTGCACATGCGCAGAGCCCATTTGCAATGGGTGTGCATGCGCAGTAACCTCTTTCCTTGCCGTTCAAATACAGGATGGCTGTGGGAAAGGGGAGGAATGAGTGGAAAAATACGGGAAATCCCGGCCAATCCGGGATGCTTGACAGGTATGGACTTGACTGTGTGACTGATCAACAACAACATCCCTGGGAGGAGGAGGCTCTTTCCTTCCAGGAGTCCTCCTACCCTTAAGGAGGCCCTCCACCTTTCCCAGCATCAAGGCTTTCTCAAGTGAATCCTCTCTTCTCATTTTATGTCCAAAGTACTTTAGCTTCATCTTTACTATTTGACCTTCTAATTACATATGAATGGTTAATTGGCCATTAGCAACAATAGGGAAGTTTGCCTTTTATTCTCTATTGTCTCAAAGCAAAAGCCTTTCTGCCAGGTGGACAGGCCAGAGCAGAAAGGTGTTCTTCTCTTTTCATGAAAATATGAATACTGTATTTGAAAGAAAAAAAAAGACCAGAAATCAGCTCACAGCCTCACTGGATTTTTTTAAAAAAAGTGACTAGTTCTTTATGCTGCTAGTAAACATGAGAACCTATACAGAGTATAAATCAATGCTAATCTTACTTTTATTTTTCCTTTCCCCACACCATTTTAAAAACATTTCTGCAGCATGTAAATTATGATTTCACCAAGAATTACCTTGACCTGATTGTCACCTATGCAGCTGTCATCTTACTCCTTTCCCGTATCGATGATCGCAAATCCCTGATTGGGTTGTATCATTGTTCCCATGAGATGATCCATGGAACCAGGTTGGAGTCCACTTTTATTATCAATATTTATCAATATTTAATTTATCTAGAGCAGGCATTCACAACCTACTGCCCGTGGGCCAGCCCCAGTCCCTGACGCCAGTTCATCCAGTCCCCGATGCCCTTGCCGCTCCCGGAAGCGGAAGCAAAACGTGCCGCATGCATGCACAGAATGCTGCTAAATGCATTTTGTGCATGCATGGGGCACATTTTACTTCTGATTCCAGGTGGGAGGAACCACGTGACCGGCCCACAACCTGAAAACGTTGAGAAACACTGATCTAGAGCATGTCCACAGAAACATCTAAAGATGCAGGCTCATTGTCTGTAAACGGAGATGAGCACTGAACCCTAAAGTCAGATATGACTGGCTTTCGAGCAAGGGAGACCTTTACTTTTGTCTTTATATTCTATAAAAATAAATAAATGAAACACCATTACTGGTATTGTACAAATACAGTTGTAGTAGCCTAAGAAGAATACATCTTTATTTTGGCTGATGGGAAAAGACCCAGCAGATGTACTTATTTGGAGAGCATTTCCCCAGGAGACAAGTGGTTGTGCTTTTGCTTTGAAAAGTATGGGTGCTCCCGGAGGAGAGGGATGGGTTGCTAACAAGCACTTCTAACAACTCATTGTTTATATGGTTCCAGTGATGCCAGCTACCCTCGGTTGGGTCAGATGATTTTAGAGTACGAGCATCCTTTGCGTAAGCTGATGGAAGAGTTTGGACCCCATACCAAGGTAAGATTTTTCTAGGAGAACTTTTCCAGTTGGATCTGGCACTCAACCCTGTTCTAGAGTAGCTGGTTTGTGAAGCTGGCACCAATGTGGGAATGGTTGCTAGCCTACACAATAGGATCAGGATCAGGCTGCATTCTGTGTTCATTTTTTGTAAGGGTGTGTCATATTTTGTTAGGTAGTTGTATCATCACATCCTAGATGTGTCATTCTGTTTTGTAGGCCAGAACATCACTAAGAAGCCTACGGGTTTTGTTCTGAACTTGTGGTTTCTTTATGGAGTCAGTCCATCTCATATGTAGTCTTCTTCCTTTTCTGGTGCCTTCAACATTTTTTCTCAGAATTATCTTAACTAGTGGCAGTCTGGCCAGACATCCCGCTACGGTAATGAAGTAGACCGTATAGCCAGCGACTCAATGCCGAGTGTTGGGCAGTGGTAAATAACCTGACTCCCTAAGGGGGCCAATGCCTATGGATGGATGAGCCCCTTTAGGTAGGATGATGGTCTCTCTCAGTGGAGGAAATGCCACTAGAAACCATCATATTGAGCCCAATGGCAAAATAAGCCGAGGAACCACTTCATTATTTTGATTCCCAACGGTAATGGAGGTGGAAGAGGCTATGCTGCATGGATTGGTTATGAAGGCTACGGCAATCCATTGCTGTCCTGATGTCAAATCCTGCACATCTCATTTCATAAGTGCCACAAGAGATGGCTCCATGATCATAGTGTGTGGGCCACTTCATGGCAAACTGGGATCCACTTTAAACAAATTCATGCCAATGGCATTTTTCCTTCAGGAAATATATATAAATACTCGGACATGAGTAGCAGCCAGCAATGATGATGAATATGTTGTTTCTAACCTCTATAAGAGAGCAAAAACTCTGCAGAGAAGAGTCATTGTTCCTGCCCTAGATGTGTGGAGAAGAAGGAAATGCTCACTCACAGAGCAAAATCGACAACAACTCTTGGGAATCTTCAGGCTTAAAATTATATGTCTCTTTGCATGCTAACCAACAGACACTCTTCCTTTTCCAGTCAGTGAGGGAGGAACATCACCAGCTCTGCCTTGTCAGGTGTCCCCAGGTTATCCTAACATCTCATAGCCTTTGAGCCCAAGTCTTGAACTATCAATCCTGAGAGTGAAATTGCTGGCATTTTGTGTGATGGTGATGGAGTGCATGGCCAGCTTTCCATGCCTGCTGCCTGTTCCTTTACTTCAGGGGTTCTCAGCCTGCGGTCTGTGGGCTACATGCAGCATGCGGCATCATTTCATGTGCCCCCCCATTGCCTCCACCACCCCCAAAAGTGCCATGTGTGGTTCCTATTTAATGTCCAGGCACCCCCCCCCCCCAATTGTGCAGGCAGGGCAAAATTACCGTCCGGCCCCCAAAGCTGTCTGAGGGAGCATGACCTGGCCCTTGGCTTGAAAAATTTGAGAACCCCTGCTTTACTTACATACCTGCCTCAGATAAAAGAACTGTCAGCCACTAGAAACCATCATGTTGGGCCCAACAGCAAAATGAGCGGAGGAGGAACCACTTCACTATTTTGATTCCCAATGGTTGTGGAGGTGGAAGAGGCCATGTCAGATGGACTGGCTGTGAAGCCGCACCTTGATAACATCCTCAAGGCTGCGGCAGTCCATTGCAGTCCCGGTGTTAAATCCTGCATGTCTCATTTCATACGTGCTGCAGGAGATGGTTCCGTGATCACAGTGCTGCAGGAGATGGCTCTGTGGTCACTTCATGGTATGCTGGGACCCACCTTAAACAAATTCACACCAATGGCATTTTTCCTGAAAATGATTTTCAGGGGTGGAGGGGATGTATACTCGGACATGAGTAGCAGCCGCCGCCACCGATTGTTACCTTATTATGTACTCAAAGTTCAGCAGCCTTAGGATACTTCTATGTGGTACTTATGCCTTTTCCCCATTGATTATTTCTTCTCTATGAATATTACCTGGATTCGCTGTAGCCGAGCTAAGGAAAAAGTGGTCCCAAGACAGAGCATTTGCAAGGAAGAAGGGTCAGATGCAAGATAGAGGTCTTCCTCTTGCTTGCATGCCCTGGGCCTATTGCAGTTGTCAAGCATGGTTTAGAGATATGCATCTGCCAAGATGACATGCCGTTCTGTCCTTTCTCACTTGGTCCACCTGTCATTCATGCCTACTGCTAACAAATTTCTCTTGCCAGGCGGTGAGCAGTGCCCTTCTTTCGGTGCATTTCCTCTTTGCCCGGCGAAACCACTCGGCTGATCAGTGGCGGAGTGACCAACTTTTCAGTCTAATTAACAACCCAGCAGGCATGCTTGCTCCAGCCAGTTCAGACACGGTAAGGGTGGGTGAGGCTCTGTCCCTCTAGAACAGCTGAGCTTGGGGTTTTGCAAAGAATGTCGAAGAGGCAGGTGCTGTGTTCTAAATAAACAAAGGCAACTTTGGGAAGCTCATGGCACAGATGCTGTAGATGGCTTTATCACATTCTGGGGCAGAATCCAGTACTTCTCAGTATGCAATGCAGTTTCAAGCAGAAGATCTTGATTTTGATGTCAACCTTTGTTGGAGCTTAAAAGAAATTTGGTGCAAACAACATAGCTACCGGTAATGAAGTACTCTTCTTTTTCAGTAACAAAGGCATAATGAAAACACTTTTTAAAAACTAGCAGAATGGTTGAAATCTTCTTATGCTCTTATGCAAATGGTTGGGAAATTTTTCAGTGTGTAACCGAAACACCACCTGGTTTTGATCAACCTCGCAAGATATGGGCTAGTTTTAATAGAATACGTACAGGACACGGTAGATGCATGGACTTTTTGCATAAATGGGGGAAACTATCATTATCAGCATGTGAGTGCGGGGCACCATGACAGACTGCGCAACATATTGTAGAACAATGTAGCCTTAGAGCATATGAGGGCAATAGAGAAGATTTTTTAAGGGCGACTCCTGATGCAATTAAATATATAATTTTTAGATGTTTGTTTATAAATTAATATTTAGTTTTATATAGTTTATATATTCTTGTTATATGTTGACTCAATGTGTACAAGTGCCATATGCAAAATATTTATTTATTTATTTATTTATTTATATTCATATTTATATAGCCGCCCAACTCACAAAGACTCTGGACGGCATACAATCTTAAAACCCTTAAAACAAGAACAACCCCATTAAAACAAATTAAAACCCCCACACATTAAAAAGAGGAAAATTACTTTGATATTAAACCAACCAGCAGGTGGGGGTCATGACATCTTCAGGACCCCACACCTGCCCCGCCAGCCATGTTTTCAGATCTTTCCTGAAGGGCAGCAATTCCGTCTGCAGCCTTAGTTCCACTGGCAGGAGGTTCCATAGGGCCGGAGCAGACACAGAGAAGGCCCTCCTTCTTGTGCTAGAGAGACAGGCCCCTTTAGCAGATGGTACAAGCAGAGAGCCCCTCCGATCCGCTCTGGTTGGACGGACAGACGTTCTTGGGGAGATGCGGTCTCTTAGGTATCCTGGCCCACTACCATATAGGGCTTTAAAGGTAATGACCAGCACCTTGAATTGCACCCGGAGACAAATTGGAAGCCAGTGCAGCTCCCGAAGCAGTGGTTAGGCGCAAGCATAACACCCACACCCCATCACCACCCGAGCAGCTGCATTCTGGACCAACTGCAGCCTCCGGATGGTCGTCAAGGGCAGCCCCATGTAGAGCGCATTGCAATAATCTAGTCTAGAGGTGACCAGAGCATGAGTGACCATGAGTAAGGTGTCCCGGTCTAGGAGCGGGCGCACCTGGTGAATCACCAGAAGTTGGGCAAAAGCCCTCCTGGCCACGGCCGCTACCTGATCTTCAAGCAGCAGTCGTGAGTCCAGGAGGACCCCCAAGTTGCACACCAGATCTGTCTGGGGCAGACTAGCCCCATCCAAAACCAACGATGTAGCTCCTGAGATAGCACCGGGCCCCTAATCCATAGCCACTCAGTCTTGCTAGGGTTCAGTTGTAATCCATTGTCCCCCATCCAGACCCCAACAGCCGCCAGGCACTTGAACAGGACTTTGACAGCATCACTGGGATCATCACGAGATGAGATGTACACTTGGGTGTCATCCGCGTACTGATGGTACCGCGCCCCGTGACAACGGATGATCTCACCCAGCAGTTTCATGTAGATATTAAATAGGAGAGGAGACAGTACCGAGCCCTGAGGCACCCCATATTGGAGTGGCCTAGGGCTGGACGTCTCACTCTCCAACCACACCGACTGGGTACGGCCCTTCAGGAATGAGGAAAACCAGGACAACACAGTGCCCTGGATACCCAATCCTCAGAGCCGTTCCAGAAGGATACCATGGTCGACGGTATTGAAAGCCGCTGAGAGGTCAAGGAGAGCAAGGATGGTCGGATAAATAAACGTTATGCAAAGGGTGTAACCTTTGAGGGTGAATTTCCTTAAGTTAAAAAAAAACTCCATAGACATTTTTTTTGTTGTTGCATACAGAGTCACAAGACTTAGCATGCAACAGATAATATCTGTGAAGATTTCCTAAGGTGAGGAAATTAACACAACCCCCCCCCCCCAAAAAAAAAAAAATCAGTCATGTCTTTTGCATAACAGCACAACACGATTTTGGCCAAGGGACAGTAATGAAATCATCTTACTGTAGTGGTATGTAACTGCTCCTGATTACTTTTAAAGTTTTAAAAAAGATATTTTTAAAGGAATTTGGGCAAAAAATGTTCACCCTTTATATGATTTTCTTATCAGTCTTCATTTAAAATAGCAGAGCCCCAGTGGCTTAGTGGGTAAAAGCACTGTGCTTGGACAGGGTTCGATACCCTGAGAGCTGCACGATGGGGGATATGAAAGGAGCCTCATTCGGGCATCCTCTGCAAAAATCCTTTCAACCCAGAGTATTCTCTGACACGAAAACTCACTAATATTAAAATATATATATGTAATGACAAGTAATGAAAAAGCAATAGACCACACACTGAATAACATAGGTTACTTCTCAAATATTGTATTGAATAAAAGCAACAAATCATTCTTGCAACAGTGTAATGAATAAGATTATATGAATTATTTAAAAAAACTTTCCAAGCTCTAAATGTTTCATTTCACAATCAAGTTCCAGCTTTTCAGGCATTGAAGTTAGAGTCTGAATAAAGGATGACTGCAACATATAACTGCTCCACTAAATAATCCCATGGGTTCATAGCAAGGCCTTGCTGCTTCCAACTTTGTAGGCAAAATTATTGCACAGAAAGGTTGAGTGGGGAGTAGGCAGCAGGAATGAAAGTTGCGAAGGAGAAGGATGACTTTGGTTGTGTGTAAGAAAATCTTCTCTTTCCCTCCCTACTTCTTCCTTCTCAGATGGCTTGTGAATACCTTTCTCTGGAGGCGATGGAGCGATGGATTTTGAGTAAGTCACCACCTTATTCTTCAGAACATCCTTATGCTGGTTAAGATACCCGCTGGGCTCTAAAACCTGAAAGCTTTGGATTTACCTATCAAGATGACTTCTGTCCAGGGTCGTCTCATTAACCATGGCTCAATAGTGCTAGATTTAGGAGATTGATTTCATAAGCTTCAGTGGGCATCCTGAACAATTATGTGATCCTTGAAGGGGGGGAGGGGGTCTGCCATCTGAATTATGGAAAAATTGCGTGGGGGCAGCGGGGTCAAGTCAAAGATTACGTGATCCATTTGGAGCTGTTGTACATTAGGCACCAATAGTGAAAAGCTCTAAAAATTAGAGTTTCGATACAAAAGCTCTGGATTACTTAGTTTTAAAGGGGGGGAGGGGGTCGAAGGTAAAATTACAGTCGGATTACATAGGGGGAGGGGTCGATTTCCCCCCAAAAGTGGATCACATAATTGTTGAATGGCCCCACAGCTATGTACATTCTGCAAAACAACTCCAAAACCCATCTGTCTCACTCACTACATATTTGGCATCAAGGTAAAGGAACCAGATGCAAAGAAGTACTGAGATTTATGATACGTTTATTTCATTTGCATGATCTGTTCTGATCCCAGAAGCAGAGGTGGGTGAAAGATGGAACTAGCTGGCCTGCAGAGCAATGAAGATCAGTGCCTCCTTACCTTGCTATTGATCACCATTTCCTCTTGCAGTTGGCTTCTTGCTCTGCCACAGTTGCCTGAGTTCTACACAGAGCTGCCTGGAGCTGTGGCGGGCAGCTCTCCGGGGCTCACTCTACATCACCCTAGTACGGGATGAAGCGATTCCAATTCACAAGGTTACGGAGGAAGCCTTCAGTGGTCTCAAAGGGTAAGTGGTGTGGAGAGGAGAGTTGAATCCTTAGGACAGGGGTGCCAAATGTTTTGGGCCATGGGCCGGCCGGTCATGTGGTTCAGTGGGCCAGTCACATGGTTCCTCCCACCAGAAGCAGAAGTAAAATGTGCTTTTCCATCTGTTCTGCAACAGATGTTTTGCAACAGGATGTGTTGTGTTCTCAAACACTGTACCCTTATACAATGTACCTATTCATGTGTAACCAATGTATCCTTCTACTTGTAACATGATAACCATCAGCTGCATCACTGTAACCCTAATAGGACGCGAGCTAGTGACCACCAGATGGCAATAGCGAGCGTCCAAGCTCATTGGTCCAGACTCTCCTAAAAACAACAGCGCGGGAAGATTCCCGCCACCACCTTCACCTGGACAAGAAGGGCGTGACCTGCAATGACGTCACGCGGACAGTAGCCAATAGACTGTCAAGGAGCCACATTCAAATGTATAGCCACTGTATATATTGAGCTGTTCGTCCGCCATTACCACATGTTCCCTCTGACCAGCATGTAATAAAGTTGTGTTAAGCCAGCTCTTCGGCTGTCCTGGTGTCTTTGGTCCCATACGCTAAATTGGCGACGAAGGTGGGATAATGGCTGCCCACGGGACCAAGACATACGCCGATTTCGACATCAAGAAACCGCAAGATTGGGAACTCTTCCAAGGCGCGCTGGTGGAGTTCGAGGTGACGGACGAGGCAAAGAAAAGAGCCATCCTCACCAGAATGCTCGGGCATGACGGCAAGAGGGTATTGATTGACCTCATCGCACCCAAAAAGGCGGCTGAATTCAAGGCAAAAGAGCTCCTGAAGGTGTTGCGAGACCATTTCCGGCCCTCGGTGGCGATGTTTCCCGCTCGGAGCGCGTTTTGAAGAGTCGGTCGCCGCCTTCGTAGCGGCCCTGCGTATGGCTGCCGGCCCATGCAAATGGGAGAACTTGGAAGTCACCCTCAGGGACTGCGTGCTATGCGGCCTGAAGGACGCCGAGATCCAGCGCACGCTGATGAATAAGGAGCCGCCCCCCACGTTGCAGGAGGTCCTGAAAGCGGCACAGGCCGCGGAAGCCACGAAGGCCGGGGTGCAAGAGCTCCAGGACTGGCGGCTGAAGCCCGACAAAACAGAGACTTCGGTGCACGTAGCCCGGCGAATTTCGAAATCGTCCGCCGAAAGCAGCGACGACGAGGACGTCTGGAGGGTCCGGAAGGAGGGACGGCGTTGCGACGGCTGCGGGGCGGCTCACGGCCGCGCCAGGTGTCCGTTCAGAAAAGCCGAGTGCCACAACAGTGGGCGACGCGGGCACATCGCCAAAGTCTGCAGACAACGGCGCAAGGACCGGAGGAGCTCGCCCGACCGCTCAGCGAGGCCAGACCGCTCGACGAGACCAAAGGATGGCGCCCGGCCCACGAGGAAGCAGGACGGCATGGGCCGCATCTCCGACGGCAGCGACGACGACGCCCCAGTTTTCAGCGTGTCCATGGGACACCCCCGTTACTTTGTTGAGGTACTGGTGCAAGGGCCCCCTGTTAGGATGGAGATTGACTCTGGCTCCTCATATTCTATCATTTCCCAGAGGGAGTTCTTGAGAATTGCCCCCCGAGTACGGCCCAAGCTCAAAGCGTTGAGGTCCACGCTTCGGGACGTGCAAGGGAACAGTATCCCGGTGTTGGGGGTTGGGAAATTCCAGGTCCAGTATAAGCGGCACGCTGCGGAACTCCCCCTAGTCGTTCTTAAGGGGGGTAATTGCAGCCTCCTTGGGACTCAATGGTTTCAGCCCCTGGGCCTGTTTATTGGGGGGGTGCATGCCGTGGGGTCTGACCCAATACAGGAGGTGTGCGACACGCACCCCGAAGTCTTCAAAAAGGGACTTGGGAAATTCAATGGACCCCCAGTAACTTTCGACCTGGACCAGGAGGTCCGCCCAATAAGACTCAAACCGCGCAGAGTGCCTTTTGCACTAAAGGACAAAATAGAGGCGGAACTGGACAAATTAGTGGGCCAGGGGATTCTTGTTCCTGTTGATTCTGCGGAGTGGGAAACTCCAATTGTCACGGCATTGAAGGCCAATGGGGAGGTTCGCATTTGCGCCGATTATAAGTGCACCATTAATAAGGCAATCCGCCCTAATGCATATCCGGTGCCGGTGGTCAGCCATTTGCTGGCCAGGTTACATGGGGGAAAGTGTTTCGCTAAACTCGACCTGGCACAGGCCTATCAGCAACTCATGGTAACCCCTGCCGCAGCTGCTGCACAGACCATAGTCACGCATAAGGGGGCGTTCCAGGTGACGCGCCTCCAATTCGGCGTGAACTCGGCGCCTGGGATTTTCCATTCGCTCGTGGAACGCCTCCTCAAAGGGCTGGACTGTGTTTTGCCATATTTTGATGATGTCTTGATAACGGGGGGGAGTGAGGTTGAGTTGGCTGAAAGGCTAAACAAGGTCCTGGCGGCATTCGAACAGGCGGGGTTGAGGTTGCGAAAAGACAAATGCGTCTTCTTCGCGAAGGAGGTTGAGTTCTTAGGATTCCGAGTAACACCCGAGGGGATCAAACCGTCCAAATCCAAGGTGGCCGCCATCAAGAAAGCCCTTCGCCCCACATCCAAGCCCGAGTTGCAGTCGTTCCTGGGGCTCTTAAATTTCTACCACTCCTTCCTTCCATGGAAGGCTGCGGTGGCTGAGCCGCTTCACAAGTTGCTCAAGAAAGATGCGGCATGGAAGTGGGGCGATGACCCGGAGAGGGCATTCACGGAACTGAAACAACTCCTGGCGTCTGACGCCATTCTGACCCATTTCGACCCCAAACGGCCGGTAGTACTGATTTGTGATGCATCCCCGGTGGGGGTGGGGGCAGTGTTATGCCACGTGTTGGAAAACGGGAGGGAGGCCCCAATAGCGTTTTACTCCAGGTCCCTGTCCCAAGCGGAGAGGAATTACGCCCAGACAGACAGGGAAGCGCTGGCGATAATTGCAGGGACCAAAAAATTTCACGATTTTCTTTATGGCTGCCCTTTCACCATCGTGACTGACCACAAGCCCCTGCTAGGCATTTTTACCGCAGATAAGCCCACGCCACAGATCCTGTCCCCGAGGATGCTTAGGTGGGCCATTTTTCTCAACGCCTACCAGCACGCGTTGGTGTACCGGCCCGGGAGGGAAATCAGCCATGCGGACGCCTTGTCGAGGTCCCCCCTCCCCCAGACACACAGCCACGTGGGCGGGGAGGAGCCGGACCGCCAGGTGCTCATGATAGAAGTCTTAGATTCGCCCCCCATAGTACCCGCCGATATCGCTAAAGCGACAAGCAGAGACAGGACGTTGGCGGCGGTTAGCTCCTGGGTACAGAAAGGGTGGCCAGTGTCTGCCCCAGCGGAAGAATTCGCTCCCTTTTTCAGAAAAAAGTTGGAGTTGTCCCTAGAGAGGGGGTGTCTCTTGTGGGGGCAGCGGGTGGTGATTCCCACATCCCTTCGGCCGTGGGTGCTTAAACTGCTGCACGTCAGCCACCCCGGAATTGTGCGCTCCAAGGCGCTGGCCCGTAGTTATTTTTGGTGGCCCCAGTTAGACGCCGACATCGAGCACATGGTCGGCACTTGTGAGAGTTGCCAATGCTCCAGACCGGAAGAGGCCCGTCTTCCCCACAGGGAGTGGGACGCGGCTAAGGGTCCGTGGTCCCGGATACACATAGATTTCGCGGGCCCGTTCCGAGGAACTCTGTTTCTCCTTGTTGTGGACGCTTTCTCCAAGTGGTTGGAGGTCATCCTGGTCACGAGCACCTCCTCGGCCGCGACAATAAAGCATTTGCGGAGAATTTTTTCCACGTTCGGCATACCCGACACTCTAATTAGCGATAACGCTAGTTGCTTCACGTCCGCTGAGTTCAGGGCATTCACAGAGATCAACGCCATCCGGCACATCACCTCCACCCCTTTCCATCCGGCCACCAATGGCCAAGTGGAGCGCCTCGTCTGCACCACGAAGGACGCGCTGCGGCGCATGGGCCCCGGGGACCTTAACCTGCAAGTGTGTCAGTTTCTGCTAGGGTACAGGGTGACCCCGTTGGCGTCAGGATACTCCCCCGCGGAGCTTTTAATGCGCAGGAAACTGGCCACCATTCTCACCAGGCTAGACCCCACGAGAGTAGAAGATAAGGGGAGGAACATCGGGCTAGAGGCCACAAAGAGTTTCAGCGTAGGCGCCCCCGTGCATTGCAGGAACTACGCCAGCGCAGGGCCGGCCTGGGTGCCGGGGGTTGTCGTGGAGCAGACCGGTCCCGTATCATACCGCGTGGAGACCAGCACGGGTCTACTGTGGCGGCGACATGCGGACCAGCTCCGGAGCCAGGTCCCAGAGAGGCAGGGCTCAGAAAGCACAGACAGGGATTCAGCGTTAGGGTTCTCCCCCACCCGTTTAGCCCAAGGGGGAGAAGAGAGGGGGTCATGCGTCCCCACCGAGGGGGGAGGAAAAGGAGTTTGTCCTCATAGATACCCCGCGGGATCACCCAGCAGAGTTTGATTTTGAGTTTCAGAGCCGGGGGGGTTTTTCGGAGTGGTCCCCCACCCATCCAAGCGAGAAGAGGGGTTTTACGTTAGCCCCTAGTGCCCCCGGTCTGCCCACAATGGAGTTTGTCCGTTCCCCTAAAGCTGCAAAACCGCAGCAAGCCTCTAACAAGTCTCCCTCTCCCATTACAGGACAAGGGACCGGGGAACACGGAAGCGGTAGCGCCCCCAGGGCGGGCCAGCCCACATCGCGGCCCAAACGCAATTGCAATAAGCCATCTAGGCTGAGAGACTTCGTCTCATCCTAGGGGGGAGGGATGTTGTGTTCTCAAACACTGTACCCTTATACAATGTACCTATTCATGTGTAACCAATGTATCCTTCTACTTGTAACATGATAACCATCAACTGCATCACTGTAACCCTAATAGGACGCGAGCTAGTGACCACCAGATGGCAATAGCGAGCGTCCAAGCTCATTGGTCCAGACTCTCCTAAAAACAACAGCGCGGGAAGATTCCCGCCACCACCTTCACCTGGACAAGAAGGGCGTGACCTGCAATGACGTCACGCGGACAGTAGCCAATAGACTGTCAAGGAGCCACATTCAAATGTATAGCCACTGTATATATTGAGCTGTTCGTCCGCCATTACCACATGTTCCCTCTGACCAGCATGTAATAAAGTTGTGTTAAGCCAGCTCTTCGGCTGTCCTGGTGTCTTTGGTCCCATACGCTAAAGGATGAGATAGATTTTAGGCTGCCATTTTCTCTGCTTAAACCAGGAGTGCCCAAACTATGGCCCATTGGCCAGATTTGGCCCATGACACCAATTCATCCATCACATGCCACCCTTGTCGCTCCCGGAAGCAGAAGTAAAATATGCCTGTACAGGCACATTTTACTTCTGCTTCCGGGAGTGATGAGGGCAGCATGGGTCGGATGAATTGGCATCATGGGCCGGATCCAGCCTGTGGGCCGTAGTTTGGGCACCCCTGCCTTAGGACAATTAGGCCAAATGGTTTAGAGCAGGGCTAGCCTGCAAGTATTGTGGACAACACCCCTCCCAGCACTGTTGGCCATGCTGGCTGATACCTTCCGGGAATTGAAGTCTAAAAAAATCTGGAAGCAGAAGTTTGCAGCTCCTGCTATTGACACTCCTGCTATTCCCCATCTTTTTATCCAGAAGAGGAAACGTAGTTGCTTGAGATGGGTTTTCTTTCTGTAGAAGATGTAGAATTATGGCAGAATAAGTTGACAAAAGGCCACAAACATTGACTGAAATGTGGTAGTAAGTTGCAACTAGAATAAGCTCGTTGAATTAGTGGGATTTACAGAGGAGTTGGTTCACCAAATCCCTACTGATTCAAATGGGCCCACTCTAGTTGTGACTTGCAAGAGGATTTCAGTCACTGAGGTTTATTCTTCTACACTAGTGTTCAAGGTATAGGAAAAGTCTGGTATACCTACCCCCAGCCTTTTCCAAGCCAGTGCCCTCTAGCTTTGTTGGACTATAGTGCTGCTCTTCTGGTAGCAATAGGGATTGCCATCCTATCCTTCTGGAAAGGTGACCTTTCTTAGACGCTGTCACTGAAATCCTTTTAACTGAGGGGGAAATGACAGGAATTGAATCCAGTGCCTTCCTGCATGTGAAATGTCTTCTGTACCATTTGCATGGATAGTAGTTACCAAAAGTGCTGCAAAAGCCCAAGAAGCCTTGGTACTTTAGCCATATATTTTTTAATCATGTCAGAAGCACACGAAGGTGCTTTCTGGGTTGAAAGGATTTTGCTGGTGAAACTCCGCTCAGACGATGCCCAAATGAGGCTCCTTTCATGTCCCCAAGATCTTTTCCCACCAAAGTGGTCCCTATTTATCTACTTGCAGTTTCTTGCTTTCAAACTGCTAGGTTGGCAGGAACTGGGACAGAGACGGGCACTCATTCTGTCATGCAGTACTCGGGCCTTAAACTGCCGACCTCCAAACCTTCCAGCTAACAAGGTGAGCTTCTTAACCACTGAGCCACTGAGTTCCTTGGCCATTTGAAAGGCAATGATTTCCAATGTACCACTGACTTTTTAAATAAATTTCCCCTCTGCCAGCCTCAGTTCTTATTCATTTACTAAGCAGACAAAGCAACACAGTCCAGGATGTTTTATATGGTTTGGACTATGACCTCTTCTTCCTCTACCTCTCTCTTACTCCAGCTATGGAAAACGTGTAGCTGATATCAAGGAATGTAAAGAACATGCTTTGACACACAGGTGAGAATGTGCCTTCTCCACCTCTCCACTACTCCCTGTTGTCTGCTTCACATCTGCTCTTGTTCTGCTTTGTTCGTCCTAGAGATTTTTCTGCAAGATTGCCAGACCGGGTCTGCAGGGCCGCCATCAGGGGGTGGGGGACCATCAGAATTCCCATCCCAGGCCTGGAGATGATGGGGGCCCAGCGCCACCGGGAAACCACTGTTCTACGCATGTGCAAACAAACCGTGCATGCGCAGAAAACCATAGGGGCGTGGCGGTACCAGGAAACCACTGTTATATGCATGTGCAAACAAACCGCGCATGCGCGGAAAACCATAGGGACAAGGCCAAAATGTGGGGAAGGGGCGTGTACCGAGCCCAGAAATTTCTGATGCCAGCCCTGTGGGTCTGCTTCATGTTTTCTCCTGTAGCCACCTGTTTTCTTTGATATTTTGATTCTTAGCCCTATTTACAATGGAACATCGAATAACGAATGTCCCCTATAGCGGAAAAAACCGCATAACGAAAAGAATTGGGGGGAAATGGCACCATGTATAATGAAAATTTTCACTATGCAAAAATAGCACTCCCTATGGGGAAAACTCGTACAACTAAAATTTTCACTATGCGATACAGCGTCCCTATGGGGGGAAATCATATAACAAAAGTTTCTATGGGAAAAACCGCTTAGCAATTTTTTTTTGTTATATGATTTTTTTCCATAGGGATTTTCATTATACGATTTTTTCCATAGGGATTTTCGTTATATGGGGGGAAATCGTATAACAAACAAAAAATTGTATAGTGAAAAGCCTCGTAGAACGAATTTTTTTCGTTATATGAGGTTTCACTGTAATTGATTTCCTCGGTGCCCCTATTTTTTTTAAAAAAAATTTTTTTATTAGCTTTTAAAAGATTTAACATACAACATAAAAGGGAAACAAAAACAAACAACCAAACAAACATTGCAATACAAGATAAAACTTAAAATACAAACCAGAAAGAAAAATAACAATACAGTATATTTAACAAAAAAATATTCTCATATTATTAAGTTACAAATTTCTTTATAGTAAGTTTCTAATATCAATATCCGTTAGTAATATTTAGTTATACACATATCTACTCTATTATATCAAATAATACAAAAGTATATACTATTCTCAACATTTCATACAAAAGTACATTATTTAAAAAGAAAGAAAGAAAAATGACCACCAATGATATTTACAAAGCCCTGAATACTGTGTTTACCTCAGCAAATATATTACAGCTTCCAAAAACCCAGTTGATCTGATACTGTTCTGCCACCTTTACCTTTGTACAATGCATAATCCACAAATGGTTTCCATATTTCCCAAAATTTATTTTCCTTTAATACGGTAATACCTTTTTTAAATTCAAATCCCATGTCAATTTATCATTCCACATTTGTTTATACCATTCATCTACCTTCAAAGTTTGATTAGTTTTCCAATTTCTTGCAATACGTTGTCTTGCAATTGTCAAGAAAATTGATATTAGTTCCTTTTTATTAGCATCAACATCTAAAACCTCAACATCTGTCAGCAAAGTGGTACCTGACTCCAGCTTAAGGTCCAGTGCCCCTATTTCTGCATCTTACTGCTTCATGAACTCTGTGGTGTTGGGATTCTCACTTCTTGACTATATCCTGCATACACCATTGAGTTAACAAGGATTCTCTTTTCAGGAAACATGGAGAGCAGAGATGGGCACCTCAGATTCTTTCCTTGACCCATTTGTGGGTTGAACTATACCACAAAATATGGATGTGGTCTTGAGTTTGGAAATGAAGCTACAGCTGTAAAAGAAGTCCCAAACTTCCCATGCATCTTATGTTACATTTTAAAAGAATGCTTTTTAAACATACAAGTCACCCTCCCATATCCATGGGCCCAGTATCCACAGTTTCAGTTACCAATGGGTCTAAAAATGTTCAATTTTTAAAATTCCTGAAATACCAGTACATATTATACTGTACAGTAAAACCTTGTTTTATAGGAAAAGTCTGTTCCATAACTTTTTCCGTAATATGGTTTTTCCATAAAACGAAGCACAATTTCCCATAGGAATGCATTTAAAAAAATAAACAAACAGTCCCAACTGGACCAAAAATAATTTTAAAAATTAAAAATCCCAAAAAATGGCAGAGATGACCCTCTCCCACACCCTGATCATCTCACCAGCTGGGGTGGAGAAGAAGGGGTGTTATTAGAGCATTTTCCTTTATTATCCCGCACCTCCACACCTCCATCAAGGTATGAGGGTACGAGATAAAAAAGGTGGGAAACAGTACAAAGGGAGCGATCTTCCTATCTTTTCCATGCTGCTGCTTCCTGAAGGGGTTGTCCAGCCATCAGGGGAGCAAGAGCTTCTGCCACCACCAGCATCACGAGCGCTGCCTCCACTGCCGCTGTCCCCACTGATTCTACCAGCACAGGGAGAGTGTGGAGGGCATATCTGCTCCATTGCGCTCTTTGTCTGTGCTCCCTCCATGGCATGCTTTAGCCGGGAACATGTGTCGGATGAAGAGCAGAATGGAGTGGTCTTTGTCCGACGCACATTCTCGGCTAAAGCGCGCTGTGGAGGGAGCATGGGCAAAGAGTGCCACGGAGCGGGTATGGACCCCACACTTTCCCAGTGCCAGTAGAAGCAGCGTGGACTGTGGAAAACACAGCAAAACTGCTGTAATCATTGCCACTGGTGCCTCCACCACCACCATGGTAAGTGATGTCTTACGACTTCCGGTGGTGGGGATGGGTGACACGGGGTGGAATTTTTTAGTCTAAAATGGCATGGGGCTGCCATTTCAGACTTAACAGACAGAAGGAAATTCTGGGGAAACCTGTTTTGTAAAATGATTCCCCCCCCAAAAAAAGGGGGGGATGTGATTTCCCTTCTGTATAACGGGATTTCTGGAAAACGAGGCATCCATAAAATGGGTTTTTACTGTATATGCATTTCTATGGCACATTAATAGAGCTGGCAACTAGTGGCCACTGTCTGCAATGTAATGTTTACATTAATGTAGAATAATGGAGGCATAGGAAATGCTTGCCCTGCTTCTATGACTCAGGTATGTGCTAAATATAGGGCTTACTGTTACCCACAGTTTCACATATCTGTGAATGGTTTCAAAATGTATTTTCTGCAGATACAAGGGGCAAGCTGTACTTCTGAAAATTAATTTCACTGGTCATGGGGAACTTAGTGTCTTCAAGGTCATAAAAAAAGGAGAGGGTGTGGCCTGGAGACCATGTGTTCCAGACTCCTGATGCATAGGTACATGCACCTTTCTGAATGATTGGGGGAAATGTCAGACTCACACAATTTTTTTTAATTAAATGGGAAGGTGGAGTTGTTGGTAATTTGGAAAGCTAGCATAGTTTTTAAGCTATGGGAAAGAGATTAACTTTTTTCTTTGGGCCCAGTACAGCAATGCTGTCCCTATTCTGATTTGCTTGGCAAATGGAAACCTGCACTTCTATGTTTCTCATACATGCTCATGACAGAACAAGCCCATCATCTCTATGAGTAAACTCTATGGTCGTTTTCTTGACAGTGGGCAGCTGCACCGAGGTCGGCGTAATTTCCTGAGGAATGCTGTGAAGGAGATGGAGGCTGTCTTAGCCAATGAACCTGGGCTGTTGGGGCCAAAGGCAAGTGTAGGAAGTTGTTAGACAAGGATGATAGAATTGAAACGAGCTGTGAAATCAGGCTGCTCTTTCACCTATGTTGTACATGAATTATGCAAACATACATATATGCCATCAAAGATGGGTATTTATACAGGGTATGTTTGGCTTAGCTAGTTTTCATGGCAAAATAAGTCTGCTTGTGAGGTTGCATACACACCACCTTGAATATATTTCATTTTTGTCTGACTTGACCTCTGGTCCGTCATTATCACATGTACATCGGATTGGTTCTTTGACAATATACAAAACCAGTAGTACTTTTTGGAAAAAGTGTTATCTAAGAGGACAAGCCTAAAATGAAATGAAGTAAAATAACACAGCTGTTATACATGTATATCTTTATATACTTCATATACGTTTTTATGTATATATCTTTATATACACATATATGTTTATATAACTCCCGAGCTTCTACCAGTAATGATATATTTTCTGACAAGTGTTTTAGTAAAATATTTCAACTTCCACTTCTTTAGTCACTCTGATAAAGGTACGCTGTTTTCAATATGACAGTTATAGAACAGCTGAAGAAGGCAGGAGGTGAAACATTTTGCTAAAATAGCTCAGTTTCATTCTTACGAGTATAAAAATTAAATGCATCCACCATGGACCAAAAAAACCTTAACTGAGGCACTGTTCTCTTCTAATTACACTGCATCACAAAGAAATAAATATTGTTTGCTATTTGGTCTAATCCAGGAGTTCTCCACCTTTTTAAGCTAGGGGCCAGGTCACGCTCCCTCAGACAGCTTCAGGGGCCAGACAGCCATTTTGCCCTTCCTCCACCACATGGCACTTCCAGGTGTGGTGGAGGTGGTGGTGGGTCACATGAAATGGTGCTGCTGGCTGCAGATTGAGAATCCCTGGTAATTCATGTGTCGTATACTAAATCAAGTGCGCTGAACCCAAATCTGAAGTACAATTCTGCCTAGGATGTCAGGATCTTACATTAGCAAATCTCACCGTCTTGGTTAGGTTCTTGCATTGATCACGCGGGGTATATTTGCCACAAATGTCGCAAAAATTGTCCGGTTTATTAACACAGCTGCGCCTACTCATCTTTAGCTCAAAACACTCACTATGGCCTAGCTGTACTATCCAATAAGATAGTTTCACACTAAAGACAAATCTTTGGTCCATCACACCTTATATACCTATTTCTGACATCAGCTCACTGACTTGCCCAGCTGCTGCTGGAACATGCATGCCACCAAGGGACATGATTCAGCCGAGATGGCAGAAGGCATAGTGGTAGCTGCAATTGTTATAATGTTCCCATGTAAAAATACATTACCCTATTACCAACTATTTGAACAGCTATAGTATTCCTTAAAATCTGTACGTGATAGGCAAATTCTGAGTTCAGGTTTGAAATCAGCACACTTGATATCATGTGAATCACATGTGTTATTCCCAGTAGGAAAATCATTGTTGTGCAGTGATTTATCATTAATACTTTGGTGTATGAAAACCAAGACACAGGACACAGCCTCGGGCTGGGTTAACTCAGGTTTATTGCATCGTGGACAGAGGGAACATGAGGTAATGGCGGATCGATAGCTCTTTATATACCGGAGTAATACATTTGAACGTGGTGACATGGTAGCCCATTGGCTACTGCCTGCGTGACGTCATCGCGAGTCACGCCCTTCTTGTCCAGGTGTAGGTGGTGGCGGGAAAGCTTCCCGCGCTGTTGCCTTTGATGAGTTCGGACCAAGAGAGCTTGGACGCTCGCCACTGCCAGCTGGTGGTCATTAGCTCGCGTCCTCTTACAGGGTTTATATGATACAGCTGAAGGTTACATTGTTGCTATAGGCAAGGTTACATTGGCTCAGATACATTGTAATCCATGTGGAAGGTAAAACCCTTAGAACACAACACTCCTCCCCCCTAGGACGAGACAACGTCTCGAGCCCATACTTCTAAACACTCCCCCCCCTAGGAGACAAAATCTCTCAGCCAAGATGGCTTGTTTCGAACACGCTGGGGTCTCGATGCGGGCTGCCTTTCCCCGGGTTTGCTACCTTCTCTTTGTCCCCCGGTTTCCTGTCCTGTAATTTGAGAAGGAGACTCGTTAGTGACTTGCCGCGGCTCCGCGGCGTTGTTGGGAGGTGTGCTCTTTCTTAGGGAGGAACCGGGGGCACTGGGGGCTAACGAAAAGCCCCTCTTCTCGCTTGGATGGGTGGGGGAACACTCCTGAAAACCCCCCCGGCTCGCTAAATCAAAATCTAAATTCCATTCGGGGGCAGCGGTCGCGAACTCCTCTCCCCCTTCCCCGGCCTCTGATCGGACTGGTTTATCAAAAGGATATGAGTCGGGGCCGCTGCTTCTTCCTTCCCCCCTTGCTTGGGACTGCTGTCCGCTGCTGTCTCCCCCTTGGGTGAAGCGGTTGGGGGAGAGCCCTAACGCTGAATCTTGTTGCTGATTCTCACTGACTGGCCCACTTACTCGGTGCCTCAGTTGGTCTGCGTGCCTCCTCCAGAGGAGACCGGTGTGGGTTTCGACCCGGTACGAGACTGGCCCCGTCTGTTCTACAACTGTCCCCGGCACCCAGGCTGGCCCCGCGCTGGCATAGTTCCTGCAATGAACAGGGTCGCCGGCGGCGAAACCTTTCGAGACTGCCAACCCTACGTTTTTCCCTTTATCCTCAATTCTTGTGGGGTCTAGCCTGGACAGGAGCGTAGTCAGTTTTCGCCGCATCAATAGCTCTGCCGGCGAGTAACCTGACGCTAAGGGGGTCACCCTATACGCTAATAAGAACTGACATACTTGGTGATTTAGGTCCCCGGGGCCCATGCGCCGGAGCGCCTCCTTTGTTGTACGCACCAACCGTTCCACTTGGCCATTCGTGGCCGGGTGAAACGGCGCGGATGTGATATGCCGAATGGCGTTTGCCTCCATGAATGCCCCGAACTCTGAGGAGGTGAAACAACTCGCGTTATCGCTGACTAAAGTGTCGGGTAAGCCGAACGTTGAAAAGACTCTCCGTAGTTGGCTAATCGTAGTGGCGGAGGACGTGCTCTTTACCGGGATGACCTCCAGCCACTTTGAGAATGCATCCACCACCAGGAGAAACATGGTTCCTCGGAAAGGGCCAGCGAAATCTACGTGCACTCTGGACCATGGCCCCCTTGCTGTGTCCCATTCCCTGTGCGGGAGGCGGGCCGCCTCTGGTCGGGACCCCTGGCATGCCTCACAAGTGCCGACCATGTGCTCAATGTCCTCGTCCAGCTGTGGCCACCAAAAGTAGCTGCGGGCCAGCGCTTTGGAGCGAACGATGCCCGGGTGGCTGACGTGCAGCAGTTTGAGCACCCTCGGCCGCATGGGTGTTGGGACCACCACCCGTTGGCCCCACAACAGGCACCCCCTTTCTAGGGACAACTCTAGCTTCTTCCGAAAGAATGGGTCGAATTCCTTGCTTGGGGACGATGCTGGCCACCCTTTCTGCACCCATGAGCTGACTTTCTCCAGCGTTCTGTCCTTGCCTGTCGCCCTAGCTATATCGGCTGGTACTATTGGGGGTTCGTCTAAAACCTCGATTAGCAACACCTGGCGGTCTCTCCCTATTCTGGCTTTTTGGTCGTCCGACAAGGGCAAAGGTGATCTCGAAAGTGCATCAGCATGGCTGATCTCCTTTCCGGGCCGGTACTCCAACTCGTGTTGGTATGCGTTAAGAAAAATGGCCCATCGCAACATTCTCGGGGATAGTATCTGCGGCGTGGGCTTGCCTGCCGTGAAAATCCCTAACAGGGGCTTGTGATCCGTCACGATTTTGAACGGGCGGCCATACAGAAAATCGTGAAACTTTTTGGTCCCCGCTACTATTGCTAATGCCTCCCTGTCGGTTTGTGCGTAATTTCGCTCTGCTTGGGACAGGGACCTTGAATAAAACGCAACTGGGGCCTCCCGACCGTCATCCAACACGTGGCAAAGCACCGCCCCCACCCCCACCGGTGATGCATCACAGACTAAGACCACCGGCCGTTTGGGGTCGAAGTGCGTAAGGATTGCGTCCGATGTTAAAAGTTGCTTGAGTTCGTTGAACGCCCTCTCGTGCTCGTCACCCCACATCCATGTCTCCTCCTTTTTAAGTAACCGATGAAGCGGTTCGGCCACGGAGGCTTTCCGCGGGAGGAATGTATGGTAAAAATTGAGGAGCCCCAGGAATGACTGTAGTTCGGTTTTGGATGTGGGGCGAGGGGCCTTCTTGATGGCTGCTACTTTGGATTTGGACGGCTTAATACCCTCGGGTGTGATCCGAAACCCTAAAAACTCGACCTCGGTTTCGAAAAAAACACATTTGTCCTTCCTCAGTCTCAGCCCCGCTTTCTCGAACACAGTTAGCACTTTATCCAATCTCCTTGCTAGTTCGGCCTCACTCCCCCCTGTTATCAATACGTCATCAAAATAAGGCAACACCCCCTCCAGCCCCTTCAGGAGGCGTTCCACAAGCGACTGAAAAAGGCCGGGTGCCGAGTTCACGCCGAACTGTAAACGCGACACCTGGAACGCTCCTTTATGTGTGACTATCGTTTGTGCCGCGGCCGTGGCGGGAGTTACGGGGAGTTGCTGATAGGCTTGTGCCAGGTCGAGCTTAGCGAAACACTTTCCCCCATTTAGCCTGGCCAAAAGGTGGCTGACCACTGGCACCGGATATGCATTAGGGCGAATCGCCTTGTTAATTGTACACTTATAATCAGCGCAAATGCGCACCTCCCCGTTAGCCTTCAGAGCTGTTACAATTGGAGTTTCCCACTCCGCGGAATCAACAGGAATAAGAATCCCCTGGCCCACCAATTTGTCCAGTTCCGCCTCTATTTTGTCCTTTAGTGCGAAAGGCACCCTGCGCGGTTTGAGTCTTATCGGGCGGACCTCCGGGTCTAGGTCGAAGGCTACAGGGGGGCCGTTGAATTTCCCAAGTCCTTTTTTAAAAACGGCGGGGTGCGCATCGCACACCGCTTGTATTGGATCCGCCCCCACTGAATGTACTCCCCCTATGAACAGGCCCAAGGGCTGAAACCACTGTGTCCCTAGGAGGCTACAACTTCCCCCCTTGAGGACAACTAGGGGCAGTTCCGCAGAATGTCTCCTAAACTTAACCTGAAATTTCCCGACCCCCAACACCGGAATGCTGTTTCCCTGTACATCACGTAGCGTGGACCTCAATGCTTTAAGTTTGGGCCGCACGTGGGGGTCGATTTTCAAAAACTCCCTCTGGGGAATTATAGAATAGGAGGACCCCGAGTCAATTTCCATCCTGATAGGGGCCCCTTGTACTTGTACCTCAACAAAGTAATGGGACTGTCCCGCGGACACGCTGAACACTGGGGCGTCGTCCTCGCTGCCGTCTGAGACGCGGCCCACGCCGTCCTGCTTCTTCGTGGTCTGGACGCCATCTTTGGGCCTCGCTGGACGGTCCGGCCTGATCGAACGGTCTGATGACTGCCTCCGGCCCTCTTTCCGTTTTCTGCATGCCCTGGCGATGTGCCCCCGCCGGCCGCAGGTGTAACATTCGGCCTTTCTAAATGGGCACCTCGCGCGCTCGTGGGCCGCTCCGCAGCCATCGCAGCGGCGCCCCCCCTTTCGGACCTTCTGGACTTCTTCGCCGTCGCTGCCTTCCGAGGACGATTTTGAGGCCCGTCGAGTCGCGTGCACCGGTTTTTCCGCTTTGCCAGCTCTGGGACGCCACTCACGCCACTGGTGCATCTCGTCCACTCCGGCATTCGTGGACTCTGCGGCTTCCGCGGCCTCAACGACCTCTGCCAGTGTGGGTGGCGGCTCCTTGTTCATCAAACTGCGCTGCACCTCCTTGTCTTTCAGGCCGCACAGCACGCCGTCCCTGAGGGCCATTTCTTGGATATTGCCCCATTTACAGGGGACGGCGGCTACCCTCAGGGCGGCCACGAATGCCTCAACCGACTCGTCCGGCGCTTGGACTCGCCTCCAAAACGCGCTCCGAGCGGGAAACATCGCCCTCGCGGGTCGGAAGCGCTCCCGTAGCAGCTTCATGATGTCGTCCGCCTTAAATTCGCTCACCTTCTTCGGGGTGATGATGCCCACCAGCGTCCGCTTGGTGTCCATCCCTAGCATTCTGGTGAGGATGGCCCTCTTCGTCTCCTCATCGTCTTCCTTGACTTTGAGTTCCACCAACGCCGCATGGAAGTCCATCTCAAACAGCTCCCAGTCTTGCGGTTTGGTGATGTTGAACCCGCTCTGTGCCCTGGCTGCTCCTTGGGGATCCATGATCCCATCCTCGTCGCCAATTTTGGTGTATGAAAACCAAGACACAGGACACAGCCTCGGGCTGGGTTAACTCAGGTTTATTGCATCGTGGACAGAGGGAACATGAGGTAATGGCGGATCGATAGCTCTTTATATACCGGAGTAATACATTTGAACGTGGTGCCATGGTAGCCCATTGGCTACTGCCTGCGTGACGTCATCGCGAGTCACGCCCTTCTTGTCCAGGTGTAGGTGGTGGCGGGAAAGCTTCCCGCGCTGTTGCCTTTGATGAGTTCGGACCAAGAGAGCTTGGACGCTCGCCACTGCCAGCTGGTGGTCATTAGCTCGCGTCCTCTTACAGGGTTTATATGATACAGCTGAAGGTTACATTGTTGCTATAGGCAAGGTTACATTGGCTCAGATACATTGTAATCCATGTGGAAGGTAAAACCCTTAGAACACAACAAATACATTAATATTCATTCTTTTTAGCTTTAATTTTACCACATGCTTCCCTTCCTCCCACTACTCCTCGGTCTTTTAGGCCTCTCCTCTTCCCATTGAAAAATCTGAAGAACATGAACAAGTACACAGCGTTACTTTATCAAATTCCATTAATTTGAGCAATTGATTACCCTGGTTTGATATTTCATTATGTAATATAGAATTTAAGGACATCTTATGGTCTAACAGGCAATTTTAAAGAAACTCTTAGTTCCCAGTATTTGCAATTTTAAAGAAACTCTTAGTTCCCAGTATTTGCAATTTTAAAGAAACTCTTAGTTCCCAGCATTTGTAAAAAAGAAGAAGAAAGAAAATGGGCTTTTCTTGAGTTGAGTTGCTGATTGGTGAGAAGGAATATCTTTGACTGATTTCAGTTTCTCTCCCATTTTTTACCCATGCCCCGACCCCTGTGCATAACAGGCTATTCTTGTTTTCATGGCTCTGTCCTTCTGCCGTGATGAGATCACATGGTTGTGCCGACATAGTGAACATGTTAGCAAAGGCAAAAACCCAGAGGAATTCACTGACAGGTATTGCGAAGGGGGAATGTGGATGGAAATTAACTACAGGGGACTCTATCTAAATGTCCTCAATCCAAGTGGGTTCTCTCCTTCCTCTCTTCTGATTCTCCATTGCTACAGTGAACAGGAGGCACAAAACAGATATACAGTATAACCTTGTCTTTGATTGTATCCTATTCTTCTAGTGTAGGCAATTTCAGAGAAATGCCGATATGGCTCTTTGAACCCATAATTGTACCTTCACACACACACACACCGCCCCGCCCCGCCAGTTCAGCTACTGAAGTCATAACTACTGCAGAAAGCACTATAACTCCTACAGTTTTAGAAAGTCACTTTTTGAAGTAATTCATATTACCTACTCCTTTCCATAGGGGCTTTAAAATAATTACTGTATTTGCACTGAAGGGAAAGCACATCCAGATGGTGAGGGGCTGACCCGCCAGTAGTGCCTGGCTGCAGAAGACCAGCTGACCTGCCAACAGCTCCTGCAGCGCTTCCCGTGAGTGAGTGTCCCAGAGTGACATGGCTGAAAGGACCTCACCAGATGGACAGTGAGGTCCTTTCAGCCTAGCTGCTCTGGGACACCGGGCTCAGGAAGAGCCTCTTTGTCTCAGAGGTGAGGAAGAGGAGGAGTCCCAGAGCAGAATGGCCGAAAGGACGAGGCAGCTGCGGCTGCTACTGGCAGGTCGGCTGGTTTTCTGTCTCTTGGAGCTGCTTGTGGGTAATGCTGTCACCATCCAGGCAAGGCGCACAAGAAGCGCTGCGGGAGCTGCTGACAGGTCAGCTGGTCTTCTGCAGCCAGGTCCAAGCGTGCTTTCACCTCCGCACTTTCCATGCGCCTTCGGCCCTGGGCAAGGCGCATGGGAAGCGTTGCCGGTGCTGCTGGGAGGTGGGTGGGGTGGGGTGGTGGGTGGGGTGGTAGGCATTCAGACTATAAGATGCACCCTCATTTCCCTCCTACTTTGGGGGAGAAGTGTGTCTTATGGTCCGGAAATACGGTGCTTACTCTTTCACATAAAGAGTGCCTCACTTAGAGACTAACTCGCTTAAAGAGCAGAATTTTCTCAGGTCACCTCGCTTAACAACTAAAACAGGGTTCACAGCCCCCCCCCCCCCACACACACACCAGAAGTCACAGTTGGTCACTTACAATGGTGTTTTGCTTAAAGAGCAATCCTGTGGAGTGTATTATGCTCTTTAAGTGACGTACCAGTGTAACTATATTTGGTAGCATATAAGACCCACTTTCCCCCCTTGAAATACACTAGAAAAATGGAGTGTGTCTTGCACTTTATATAGTGGCCTATATAGTGGGCTATTTTGGTAATAACGGGGTACGTCTTATACTCCGATGCATCTTATACACTGACAAATATGGTAATTACATTTTTTTTGTTTTTTACTTTTACCTTTCTTTCTATTACTTTTTGGGGAAGGGACAGGGCTTAGAATTGATAAAGAGAAAGAAGCAACCAGTAGTAATGACTAAACTTATCCCATTGCAACAATGAAGTGGTTGGCTTACAGAGCAGCTTTATTAAGGCTATCTGAGATTAAGCAAAACAGAACAACAAAAGACAAAAAAATTGTTGTGGCCACCTTAAAGACTAACTCCTGTATTTAAATGCGAGCTTTCATGGACCAAGTCCACTTCATCAGATATAAGAGTGAGGCCTCATGGCATCAATTTATACACACATAAGGAACACAGGCACACAATAATTGGCTAGCCTATCAGAATAGTAACGTTGTAGCTTTTTACAACTGACAAAATCCCCTGTTGGCTGTTTACAAAAAGAAAGGAAATCTCATTTTATCTATACCTATAAAATGGTGCGTTAACCGTTGCAATGTGACAAAAGACATTGCACCAGGCCCCACTAGCCCGTAATGGGCCTCCGTTCACTCGCCCGAACCCGGTTCACAGGTAACTGTCGGGTTGAAATTTTCGACCCGGGGGCAGGAGCCCCTCAGTCGCAAACAAAAAAAGGGAACTTCAATTCCCAATGTTCCTTGCGCTGCGCCGCGCCAGAGCCAATCAGGCTGAGCGGTGCGGCAAAAGGAACGTTCGGAAATGCGCCGCGGCCAATCAAAAAAAAAGCCGCAGGAAAAAAACTGCCACAGTAAGCAAACACGTGCAGGCAAAACTACAAGCCCCAGTGTCCTGCACGCCATTAGCATGGTGCGCAGGGGAAAAAAAGAAACCCCCCCGCCACCGCTGCCCTTCATTTCGATGGACCAGCTGGTGCAAGAAAAATAAAAGTTAAAAAAAAAAACCGCCGCCGCTGCCCTTCTTCCCCACGGGCCAGCCAGCATGGCCCACGGGGAAAAAAAGGGAACCCCCCCCGCTGCTGCTGCCCTTCTTCCCCATGGGCCAGCCAGCATGGCTCGTGGGAAAGAAAGCAAAGGAAGCACCACCCCCGCCATTGCCCTTCCTTCCCACGGGCCAGCCAGCATGGCCCGTGGGAAAGAAAGCCCCCCCCCCCCACCAATGCCCTTCCTTCCAACGGGCCAGCCAGCATGGCCCGCGGGAAAGAAAGCCACCCCCCCTGAAAAAGTAAACAAAAAACACTCAAAAACACTCAAAAATCCAAAAATGAAACACAAAAACAGCCAAAAACAAACAAGAAAAAACACACAGACTCCCCCCCCAAAAAAATCCCAAATCCCCCCCCCCCCAAAAAAAGAGAGTTTACCAAAACACGTCTTCTATCCATGAGGACCAGAACTCAAATGAGAAAATTAAAAAAAAAATACCGGAAGCGACACCCAGAGGACAGAAGAGAACAATTGTAGAGAGGCAGAAAATCTCACCACCCCCACCCAGAGGCCAAAAGAGAAAAAAACATTCAAAAATATTGAAACTAATAAGATTAATTCAAAAATTAATCAAATAAGTTATAAAAACATTCAAAAATAATCACACTAATCTCAAAAAATACCACATGGTATATAATATACTAGCATATTTTGCCCGGCGGTGCCGGGCTTTTAAAAATTGTGTTGGATAGTAAAGGGTTTCTTTTTTTTTTCTTCAACAAATGGTGCTGGGCTGTTTTAAATGGTGTTGAAAGGTTTTGTGAATTTGTGGCTTCAAGGCGCTGCGTCCGCCTGCGGTGGACTTGCGCTCAAAGTGTGTGTTTTATTTTTATTTTTTGCATGCTGGCTTCCTCAGTGCCGTGCTCTTTAAATTGATTTTAGAAGGTTTTTGTTTTATGTTTATGCAAATTTTATTTTAATTTAATTTATTTAATTTAAATTAATTTTTTTAATTTCAAATTTAATTTTGGTTTTTTAAATCTTTATTTTTACACTTTTTTGAGTGAAAAGTGATTTTTGGGTTTTTTGGTATTTTTTGAGATTAGTGTGACTATTTTTGAATGTTTTGATAACTTATTTGATTAATTTGGGAATTAATCTTATTATTTTCATTATTTTTGAATGTTTTTTCTCTTGTGGCCTCTGGGTGGGGGTGGTGAGCTTTTCTTCTACTCTACAATTTTTCTCTACTGTCCTCTGGGTGTCGCTTCCGGTAAGTATTTTCTTTATTTTCTCAGTTGAGGTCCGGTCATCATGGAGTGAAGACATCTCCTGGTAAGCTCTCTGTTTTTTTTGGGGGGGTTGGGTTTTTTTTGGGGGGGATCTTATGTTTGGGGGGGATCTTATGTTTACTTTTTGGATGTTTTTGTGTTTCTTTTTGACTGTTTTTTTGACTGTTTTTGGATGTTTATGTGTGTACTTTTTTGGGGGGGGGGAATCTTTTTTTTTCCGCGGGCCAGGCTCGATCCCTGGCCTGTGGAAAGAAAAGGGCGGAGGGGTGTTCTTTTTTTTGCGGGCCAGGCTCGATCCCTGGCCCGTGGAAAGAAAAGGGCGGTGGGGTGGCCTTTTTTTTCACGGGCCAGGCTCAATCCCTGGCCCATGGAAAGAAAAAGGCGGGGGGTGGTCTTTTTTTCCCACGGGCCAGGCTCGATCCCTGGCCCGTGGAAAGAAAAGGGCGGGGGTGGTCTTTTTTTCCAAGGGTCAGGCCCGAAGCCTGGCCCGTGGAAAGGAAAGGGCAGGTGGTGGGGTTCTTTTTTTTCATGGGCCAGGCTCGATCCCTGGCCTGTGGAAATGAAGGGCAGCGGCGGCAGGGTATTTTTTTTTCATGTGCCGGCTGCCTCAGCGTTCTGCGCACTCATGACATGCAGGACGCTGGGGCTTGTAGTTTTGCGTGCACGATTTTGTTTACTGCAGCAGTTTTTTCCTGTGGCTTTTTTTTTTTGATTGGCCGCGGCACGTTTCCGAACGTTCCTTTTGCCGTGCCGCTCAGCCTGATTGGCTCTGGTGCGGCGCGGCGCAAGGAACGTTGGGAATTGAAGTTCCCTTTTTTTGTTTGTGTCCAGGGGGCTCCTGCCCCCCGGCCGCAAATTTCAACCCGACAGTTACCTGCGAACCCCGGTCGGGCGAGTGCACAGAGGTTCGGACGGGGCTAGTGGGGCCTGGTGCAACATCCTTTGTCACATTCCAATGGTTAACGCACCATTTTATAGGTATAGATGTTATCACTTTGCAAGTCCTGGCGGCTAGCAGAGGAAAAGGCTGCGGTTGGTTGCACTGTGAGTTGGTAGTGACATCTGAGTGGATGTTATACCTTGCCTTATATCTTTCCTCTTATAAACTCGCACACATGGAAATATTGTCAGCAAAGAAAGCTTCAGGCACGCACATTTAGTCAAAACAGAAAGAGAGGTGTGTGTGTGTATTTCCAAGGTACAGTAAAACCCTGCATAACAGAAAAGCTCTGTTCCACGGAACTCTTCGTTATGCGGTTTTTTTCATTGTGCGGATCCAATTGGCGATACCCCGCATAACGAAAAGAAAATGTTCATTATACGAGGTTTACATTAAGCAGGGTATACCCCGGCTAACAAAAATCCCGTATAACGAAAACAGTCTTCGTAATGCGGGGTATCGCCACTGCCTAACGAACACTTAGTTGTATGGATTTTTCGTTATATGAAGCGTTTGTTATGTAGGGTACCACTATATTTCAGAAATGGTTTTCTGACTTATGCACACACGCAAACACTTGAGTTTTTATGGATAAGCAAGGATTTGAACCCTGGCCTCGAGAGTCCTGGTCCATCAGTCCGTCTGCAACACCAGTCTTGCACTCAAAGGCTGCCACCTTAAAAGCTGATAATTTGCATAAGCTTCCATGGATTGCAGCCCACTTCATCAGAGGCACAAAGTGTGCCATCATTATTATTATTATTATTTGGGGGGCGGTTATTGTACAAAAGTGTGGGTAAGTAGATACCTGTGGCTTGTATTCATGCCATTAGAGGGAATCAGCATGCAGATCCTTGTAGTCATTATCATCATTTACACCTTTTGCCTACCAGTTCCTTCTCACTCCACTGACTGCAATCTCTCATATCCCTAAGCATCTGCCAATTCTGATGAAGTTGGCTGTAGTTCATGGAAGTTTAAGCCAAATAAATCAAGGTTGCTATTTTAAGATGCCAGAAGACTCTTTGGTGGTTTTGCTGAAGCTGACTAAGGGTGAGATTGGAGTGGCACTTTTGGTATGGGCTACTGTGATCTAAAAGGGACTGTTGGTAGCTTAGTGGTTAACACGCTGTACTTGACAGCCAGAAGGTTGGCAGGTCAGCAGTTTGAAACCTGAGTGCTGCATGATGGAGTGAGCGTCCATCTCTATACCAGCTCCTACCAACCTAGCAGCTCAAAATAAAGAAATTGCAAGTAGATAAATAGGTACCACTTAGGCAGGAAAGAAAACAACGTTCTGTTTGCATTGTATGTAGTGCAATAAACTGCCCGTAGCCATAGTTTTGATTGACTTCACCCAGAAACAACGTAACTAAAATGGCCAAACAGTGACACAATGGTAATACTAAGAAACCGTTTGTGAAGGCAAAAAGTTATAATAAACTCCGTCTAGTATTCTTCTGTGTGTCGTCTTAATGGAGAGCTATCCCGGAATAATGAATCCAAATATCCAAGGATGATTGAAACGGTAAATCTTTATATTAATAATACTCAAAAATGCTTATCTTCAGCAGAATATGTACAAAACTGAAAGTAGATACATTCTCTATGTCCTCATATCATGTTGTAAAAACAAATCACTATTACGGTCCTCCAATGAGGCTGCTTGATTTGAATCTTGCGGAGTCGAACTCCTTAATCACAAATTACTATTTCGGTCCTCCAACGAGGCTACTAGTTGTTAGTCTTGCAGAGTCGAACTCCTGTAATATATATCCAATACTCCGATATTACTCCTGTAATATATATCCGATACTCAGAAACTCATGATAATAACTACATGCCGTCAAGTCAATTCTGACCAATGGCGATCCTTTCCAGATTTTTTAGGTAGAGAATACACAAAAGTGGTTTCCCATTCACTTCTTCTGGGATTGCCCTGGGACTGTTCAACTTGCCCATTGGCTACACAGCCTGGTTCTTCTCCTTGGAAGGATATTAGGGTCTCGAACTCCCAACCTCTGGCATCGCACCTTCCCTGCTCCCCCCCCCCAAACACCCCAAGCAAGGAAAGTGGAATACAGAAAAAATCTGAATCCCACCTTCCCTGCTACTGCCCCCCCCCACCTGCCGACCCCCAAACATCCCAGGCAGGGAAAGTGGGATACGGAAAAAAAACCTGAATCCCACCTTCCCTGCTCCCCCCCCCAAAAAAAAACACCCCAGGCAGGGAAAGGGGTAAAACAACCTACCCCTTCCCTCCCGACTCACCCACATGCAGCCTCCTTCACGGCAGCCTCCTCTCTCTCTCTCTCTCTATCTATCTACCTGACTCACACACATCCTATGGTGGACTGCTTCTTTGTCTCTCTCTGTCTCTCTGTCTCTCTCTCTCTCTACCTGACTCACACACATCCTATGGTGGACTGCTTCTTTGTCTCTTTGTCTCTCTCTCTCTCTCTCTCTCACACACACACACTGCCTTGCCGGGCAATTATTATCTCTGTGTTGGTGGTTGGGGTGGTTTTAGGGAGGGGTTTCACACACACCCCAAAACCACCCCAACCACCCACTCGCACATAATAACTGCCTGGCAGGGCCGGGCAAAAAAATGCTAGTATATAATAATTTCACTTCCCTGTAGGTAGGGTCTCACAAGGAATAAATTGGTCCACTCTAGGGATCAGGTTGTCTAATTACCAGAAAAAAGCATGGACTGCCCCACCCACCCACCCCTTGGCACATCAAAAAACAGGGCAAATGCCTGTTTGATCAAACCTTAGAAAACATAGGGTGCAGAATGACACTTGTTCCCTCCCCACAGTGGCCTGGCTGAGTTGCTGTTTCTGATGGAGAAGCTACGTAACCTGCTCCAGAAGCATCAGGCCATCATCCAGCGCTACCATGTACAGTACCTGTTGTATTATGATGTCCAGGTGCTCCGTGATATCATCCAGGTATGAAAGCTGCTAAAGAAAAGGAGTCAAACCTAATGAGAGATGGTATCTTGAGATCTCCAAGAGCTCATGGTCTTAAGGACCATCCTTTGCATCAATTCAATATGACAGAAAGTAGTAGCAGTCAAGAAAAAAGGAAGATGGGGCTCAGCCATAGTTGTCAGTGGTGGCACAGAGTTCTGCCTTTGTGCATAGTGTAAGAAGAACTGACATCTGTGATACTGTGTGTGGCAGCCTCTTATTGAGTTTATGGGATTGCTCCAGAAACTCATGATAATAACTACATGCCGTCAAGTCAATTCTGACCAATGGCGATCCTTTCCAGATTTTTAAGGTAAATACACAAAAGTGGTTTCCCATTCACTTCTTCTGGGATTGCCCTGGGACTGTTCAACTTGCCCATTGGCTACACAGCCTGATTCTTCTCCTTGGAAGGATATCAGGGTCTCGAACTCCCAACCTCTGGCATTGCAGCCAGGTACCTAAACCACTAAGCTATCCAGCAAGTTCCGAAATCTCATAATGAGGTATAAATAGAAAAATTACATTTAATGGTTAAACCCATCCAGGGATAGTGCAGAGAAAAGAACCTTAAACTTGAATATAGAATCTGTTGATATTGGTGTCTATGAATGAGGTTGTGCTGATAGTTTTTACGAAGGAGACTCCGTGTGTTCATTCTTCCTAACAAAGATGAATGGTACGGATGTTCTAAAACAGGGGATGCCAACCTTTTTAAGTCGAGGGCAAGGTCACACTCCCTCAGACAGTTGAGGGAGTCAGACTAGTGGTGTCCCCCCCTGGCAATTTATGGCTACCGAAAATGCACCCATGGCTGTAATAAACATACAGTGATACCTCATACAATGTCCAAACTTGGTTCCACAAGTTTGGACTTTATACGGATTTAGACTTTGTATGAGGCATGCAAAATCCTAGCCGCGATGCCTCATACAACGTCCAAATCCTTGCCGCGATGCCTCATACAACGTCGTTTCCATAGAGATACATTGTACTGTAACAGCACAGACTTCAGGGCAAAGTCAAGGAAACAGACAAGAAACTAACAGAACTTTAAGAAATCATTGTCTAAAGGCTAAAAACATTACAAAAACATGTCAAACAACCCTTATTGTCCAAGAACCTGAAGAATGCTGCAAAATTCCCCGGAATGCTTCTAAAAATTCTGACGAAAAAATTCAAAAAAATCCAAAATTGTGTTCAAAACCACTCCTAAACACTCTTTGCCTCATGCAAAAACCACAAGAGCAATGCACACATGTGTCCTGCCTTTCATACTGCCCAGGCACAATGCAACCTGGGAAAACCCCAATGCCTCATACAAAGTCACATGACTTTGTATGAGGCAACTTTTTTCAAGGAATTAGACAATGTTGTATAAATCCGATGTTGTATGAAGCGGAATTTGTATGAGGTATTACTGTATTTACGGCTGTTGTAAACACATTCACAACAGCTGTAAACACATTTATGACAACCATAAATGAGTCTGCAGCTGATACTGCAGTGGCTCAAGTCGCTAAGACGCTGACTGGGAAGCAGAAGGTCAGCAGTTCGATTCCCAAGTACTGCAGGACGGAAATGAGCTCCCGTCTTCATCCCAGCTCCTGCCAACCTAGCAGTTTGAAAGCAAGAAATTGCAAGTAGATAAATAGGGACCACTTCGGTGGGAAGGAAACAGCGTTCCGTGCGCTCCGGTGTCTAGTCATGCCTGCCACATGACCACGGAAACATCTGCAGAAGCAGACAGCGCTGGCTCTTCGGCTTAGGAACAGAGATGAGCACTGCACCCTAGAGTCGGATACGACTGGCTTTCGAGCAAGGGAAACCTTTACTAGCTGATTCTGGCGGCAGTGGCTGGAGTGAGGGTGGGGCCTAGATTATTTGGCCCCATGGGCCACAAATTGCCTACTCCTATCCTAAAAGAAGAATAAACTGAAGCTTCAGTGTAGCAATTAAAAAGATCTCAATTTATCTCTAGTTAAAAGGTTTTCAGGCATCAGATGTTTAGAGAACAAGACCATTGTCTGAGATCATGGGGAGATGTTACAATCAAAGTAGGCAGTACTGTACTTTACTAATTTAGTATATGGCAGTTTCAGGGCAGAGGATATAACACGATTCTGAAACTGGAGAAAGCAATGAAGGGGGTCACTGTAAGGTATTTTCTTTTGTTATGAAGCTTCCCCCTACTTGCGTATATTTGCAGGAATTATCTTTCCCATAGGTCACTTGAGGCAGTAAGCTGCATTGAAACCCAACAACAATATTCTTTCATATATCTTAACCTATAAAACCGAGGGTTAACCGTTGGAACTTCGCATAGGCTCCTTAGCCAGGCCCTACTAGCCCGCACTTACCTGGGTACGCAGGTAAACGCAGGATTGAGAAATGTGCCAGTGGGGCAAGAGCCCCACAAACACGAAAAAAGGGAAACAACTTCATTTCCCAACGTTCTTTGCGCCATTCCACAGCCAATCAGGCTGAGAGGCGGGAGCACAAAGAATGTGGGGAAATGCGCCGCGGCCAATCAAAAACCACCCACACCAAAAAAAGAGCACAAAGGGAAAATACCACATGGTATTGCCACGGGCCAGCCACCGAGGCCGGCCCATGGAAATACCCCCACTCCCAACAGAAACAAGAACATTAAAAAAAATCAAAAACAAAAATAAGAAACATAAAAAGGAAACACAAAAACATCCAAAAACAACCAAAAATAAACAAGGAGAAACACACAGAACCCCCCCCCCCCAACCCAAAACAAACCCCCTAACAAAAATAAACCAGAGAACTTACCAGGAGACGTCCTCACTCATCGACGACCGGAACTGAAATGAAAAAAGGAGGACACTACTAACAGGAAGAAGACGCGACACCCACAGGCCAGTAGAGAAAAATCAATCAAAATTAAAAATTATGCAACAGCACCACCCAGTGGCCACAGGATAAATAACAGTCAAAATATTAAAATTAATCTCAAAGATTAAAAAAAGGAAATAAGTTTTAAAAACATTCAAAAATATCCACAATAATCAAAAATAATTCAAAAATAAATAAATAAGTTCTCACAAAAACAAACAAACATCTAAACACAGTAAAAAAAATTGAATTAAAAAAACATGCACTTACACATTTTTAAAATTGTTATCCATGGTACACCTATTAACAAAAATTCACATAGTAACACATTATTTTTTTAAATACAATAATTGAAAAAAATTATATCAACCTTTTCTCTTTAAAAAAAAATGATCACAGTTTAAAACAGTCCATTAGCATAAACATAAAACAAAAACCTTACAACACCATTTAAAACAGCCCGGCAATGCCGGGCAACCTCTGCTAGTACTGTATAAGATTCCTCCAAGTGCAGAGAAAGGGCTTAAATGCGAGTGACCTCTCCCCCCACTTCTTTTGCTGAGTCTTGCTGCCTTTTGCAGGACCTCACTGTGTGCCCCGAAGAGGAGTCCATGATTATGTCATTCTTCGTGAGCTCACTCTCGACCCTCACGATCAAGCAAGGTAAGCTATGGTGTCAACTGAAAGTTGTTCTCTGTGTGTGTGTGTGTGTGTGTGTGTGTGTGTGTGTGTGTGTGTGTGTGTGTGTGTGTGTCTGTCTGTCTGTCTGTCTGTCTGTCTGTCTGTCTGTCTGTCTGTCTGTCTGTCCGTATACATGCACACATGCATGCATGTTTGATGTGATGAGATATCCTTCTGCACATGAACGTTTCCAATTGCTTGCCAAGAAAAGTAATTGGGTTTTTTTTATAATGGCTGGAATATATTATGCCAGTGGTGCATGATTTGTTTGGACTGCAGGTGCTAATCTTGTTTCCCCAAGCAGTGAGGAAGACGAGGGAAGGAGTGCCACTTTCCTGTATGCACAGTCTCCCTCCTGATCTTTTGAGTTTTGGCCATTGGGGACTTTAAAAAATTTGAGGAGAGATGTGGATCTGATTGAAAAGCATGTGCGGCAGGCTATCTTAAGGCAAGTTGTCTATGTCAGTTGCAAATTGTACCCTCCCCTTCTTCAGTGAGAAAAGAGCTGTCCTTAACCAGTTGATAAACCAGAGATCAGGAACAACCCATTAGACTTTACATGTTAATGCCATTACCTTTTGCATTACACAGGAGGAATACATTTAGCCCTTTAAAAATGAATGTATTGCTTTCATCATGGTATTCTTTAGAACAGGGGTGCCCAAACTTTTTGAGCTGTGGGTCAGTCATATGGTTGACCGTGCTGGTCATGCGGTTCCTCCCACCGGAAGTGGAAATAAAACATGCATGCACCTGTGCAGAACGTGCCCGTGCATGCACAAAACACTGCTGTAAACGACCTGCAGCTGTCGACAGCCGCAGGCCATTTATGGCAGCATTTTGTGCACACGTGTTTTGCTTGCAGGAGTGGCAAGGGCCGGATTAATTGGCCCCACGGGCCATAGTTTGGGTACCCCTGCTTTAGATGTAATCGTTGACCTGTCCTGCTTAATGCAAAAGTGGCAGTGTCTTTAAAGTGCTACAATAATTTTCTCTCCCCCAGCCCTGCCAACTTGACTTCACCATTAGTATGTTAAAAGAATGAGGTATTTCCGAGTGCTGCTATAATCTCCTCATGAGAAATAGAGCTTCTTCTGTGTCTTGGCCAGACATGGAACTGCCAAAATGAAGGCACCTTTTGGTGAGTTCATTCTGCAGTTCCTTTCGTATGACCTAGTGTGAGAAAGATTAGTCATCCAGCAATAACTAGTTGTTTTAGGACTAAGGTTCTTCTTCCCACTGTGGTACTTCCTGAGCTTTCTCATCAGTAGGGCTCTGTCACTCTTCCTCTTCTCATTTTGCTTTATTAACACTACTTTTTATTTTCAGTGGAAGCAAAGGAAAAATTCAATTTCACCGGGCTGCGGTTGGATTGGTTCAGGTTGCAGGTAAAATCCTCTCCTCTTCCATTGCCTCCCCCACTAGTCTCTATTTTATCAAGGCACGTGTGGCTTTCTTTACAAAAGCTACCCCCCATACAGTGTGTAGTGGGAGCTCTTGATCTGAGAACTGGGCTGTACATTGTGCTCACCATATTATAAGGGGAACCTGACTGTGTGGCTCTTTTGGAGACATCCTTCTTTCCTTCCTGTAACATAGCCATGATAAAACTCCACTTTAAATGTGAACTTGGCTACTTTATTGAGTCCAAATTTTGGCCATTACTATTAGTAGCTACTTTCTCAATTATAAACGGTGTCCCTTCCTCAAAAAAAGAAACAGAAAAAAAGCAATAAGCAATGTAATTAGTTATTATTGTGAAACTGTGTAACACTTAACTGTATCTAAAAGGTAAAGGTAAAGGTCACCCTTGCTCGAAAGTCAGTTGTATCCAACTCTAGGGTTCAGTGCTCATCTCTGTTTATAGCTGGAGAGCCAGCGCTGTCTGCATCTGCAGACGTTTCTGTGGACAAGTGGCAGGCATGTGTAGACACCGGAGTGCACGGAACACTGTTTACCTTCCCACCGAAGTGGTCCTTATTTATCTACTTGCAATTTCTTGCTTTCGAACTGCTAGGTTGGCAGGAGATGAGACAGAAACAGGATTTCCTTTTAAACCAGGGGTTCCCAACCTAAGGTTCGTGGGTCGGATCCGGGCCCTGGTGCCATTTCATGAGGGGGCCTCATTCCTCCAAGAGCATTCAAGAAATAAAATGGACACCCCTTTGAAGCTGTTGGGACAAAATGGCCAACCCCCATCATGCAGGCAGGGCAAAATGGCCGTCCGGCCCTCATAGCTGACTGAGAGAGTGTGACCCTGACTTGAAAAGGTTGGGAACTCCTGTTTTAAACCATTATGATAAGGAGCAGGAAGAGATTTATCCAAACTGCAAGAGGGTGGGTGCCCGGGAGAAAATATGGATTCAGTTGACATACCACCAGCCCTGCAGCACAACAGAGTCTCTGCCTGATCTGATCTGATCTGATATTATTAGTATTAGTATTAGTTATATTATTATATTTTAACTTATATACCGCTTTCCTTTATAAACAACAAACTCAAAGCGGTTCACATCATGTTCAAAAATCAACAAAACAAAAATACAGTATAGCATCATATTATATTATTATATAATATTATTATATTCTCAGGACAGTATTCATGGCTGATCGCCATGATGATCACCAATATTCGGATTTGAATAAGGCAGAAGAAGAAGGGAATGATGAAATGAGTGGGATGGAGTCTAGAATGACAGTGGTGGAAAATTCAGAGCAGATACAATCAATTGGAAAGCCTATTCTGTGGTAGTGTGGCAGTGAAGAAGCAATTTCTTCTCTGCCATGATTGTATCTGCATAGAGCCATCCAGTGGAGCTCTTTCAGGTGGGTTGAAGTCTGTTGAACTTATGGCCATGAGAAAGATGGTGACTACTCAATGGCCCACTGTGGAGAGTTTAATGGCACTTTGCTGCTGAAGTCACTTGGATCTACTCTGACTTAGAAGCTGTAGGTGATGCAGGTCCTGCTGATATAATTTTGGCTCCTGCTTGTCCTATTGTAATGGATACATTTCAGTTGATGCAGCTTGAGAAGGTGAACAGACTCTTGGGGCATGCTGGATTCTTGCCCTTCTTGGCTTATAAAAGCAACTAGAGGAGGTCTAACAAAGTGGGCTGAGTGGCGAATGCCTCCTTGCACCAAGGCAAGGTACCAGCATGCCTAAAGGAGGCAGTAGTAAGACCTGTTCTTTTTTGCTGGACCTCTCAGTGACTTTTGATGCTATTGACCATAGTGCACCTTTCTGGGATGAGTCTTGGAGGTACTGTTCCAGTCCTTCCTAGATGGTTGGACTCAGAAGATGTTGGGAGAATCCTGTTCAACATCCTGGCCGTTGTCTTCCACATTATTGCACATCTACATGAAACTGCTGGGAGAGGTTGCCTAGAGTTCTGAGGTTGAGTTTCAAGCTGTTCTCAATGACATATTATCCCAAATCATTCCACTAGGCCTACACCAGCGTTGCAAAGGCCTCCTTACAGCTACGGGAGAATCAAAACATCGCCAAGGTGATGAGCCTTGTTGTCTTCCACACCAAGATGTTGGACTCTGTGGAGGAGTTGATGATGGAGACATCTGACCTTTCCATATTCTGGTGTGTATTTGACATGGAAGGAAGTGACACAACCCATAGATCAAATATAGACACTGCAGAGAGCCTGTAGGTGATGAAAACAGTTTAGAACCCCTCATTATGGCCAAATCCTATTGTGTTTCTATACTGAGTAGTGCAATTGATGTATATCTGAACTGGGATGAGTGAAAATATTGGCATAAGCATTTGCTATTGGGTTGAGCCATGTACATTTTGATGCAGATACCTGTGCTCATTTCTAAACTTGCAGCAGTTTGCGGTTGAAATTTACAGCAGTTCTGCTAGGTAAAGGTCACCCTTCCTCGAAAGCCATTTGTATCTGACTCTAGGGTTCAGTCCTCATCTCTGTTTCATAGCCAAAGAGCAGTGCTTTCTGATTTTGCAGACGTTTCCGTGGTCATGTGGCAGGCACGACTAGACACCGGAGAGCATGGAATGCTGTTTACTTTCCCACCAAAGTGGCCCATATTTATCTACTTGTAATTTCTTGCTTTTGAACTGCTAGGTTGGCAGGAGCTGGGACAAAGACGGGAGCTCATTCTGTCCTGCAGTATTCAGTTATCAAACTGCTGACCTTCCGCCTTCCAGTCAGCATCTTAGCCACTTGAGCCACTGCAGTTCTGCTAGTAGGTGCAACTAATGGGATTTGGAGCATTGATTATTGAAACACTAACAAATTGAAACACTAACAAATCACCAGGACCAGATGGCCTCCATCCACGAGTTCTCAGGGAAGTTAAAGATGAAATTGCTGATCTCCTAGCCAAAATATATATTTCCCTCAAATCAGGCTTTGTGCCTGATGACTGGAAGGTAGCGAATGTAACACCAATTTTCAAAAAAGGATCCAGCGGTGATCCAGGAAATTACCAACCAGTCAGTTTGACATGTGTCCCAGGTAAAGTGATGGAAACCATCCTAAAAGATAGAATTAATAGGCACATAGAAGAGAAGGCGCTGCTAAAGGAGAGCCAACATGGCTTTTGCAAGGGCAAATCATGCTTCACTAATCTGTTAGAATTTTTTGAGAGTGTCAACAAGCATGTGGATAAGGGGGATCCAGTTGACATTGTTTATCTGGACTTTCAGAAGGCTTTTGCCAAGGTCCCACACCAAAGGCTCTTGATTAAACTTGCCAGTCATGGAATAAAGGGACAGGTCTTGTCCTGGATCAGCAACTGGCTAAGGGTCAGGAAACAGAGGGTAGCACTAAATGGACACTTCTCCAAGTGGAGGGAAGTAAAGAGTGGGGTCCCCCAAGGTTCAGTACTGGGACCCCTGCTTTTCAACCTCTTCATAAATGATCTAGAGGTAGGAGTAAATAGCAAGGTAGCCAAATTTGCTGACGACACTAAATTATACAGGGTAGTGAAAACTGTGAGAGATTGTGAGGAGCTCCAGAGGGATCTCTTGACACTGGGGGAGTGGGCAAAACAGTGGCAAATGAGCTTTAACACTAGTAAGTGCAGAGTGATGCATGTTGGGGCAAAAAACCCCAATTACATTTATAAACTGATGGGGTCTGAACTCTCTGCGACAAACCAGGAAAGGGACCTTGGTGTCCTGGTGGACAACTCAATGAAGGTGTCAACCCAGTGTGCCTCAGCAGTGAAAAAAGCAAACTCAATGCTAGGGATCATTAGGAAGGGTATAGAAAATAAGTCAGCAAGTGTTATTTTGCCTCTTTATAAATCTATGGTGAGGCCCCATCTGGAATACTGTGTACAGTTCTGGTCGCCATACCTCCAGAAGGATATTATGGAGTTGGAAAAAGTGCAGAGGAGGGCAACCAAAATGGTTAGGGGACTGGAACACCTTCCTTACCATCCGAGGCTGCAACGTTTGGGCCTTTTCACTCTTGAGCGACGGCGTCTAAGAGGTGACCTGATTGAAGTTTATAAAATAATGCACGGTGTGGACAAAGTAGATAAGGAAAAACTGTTTTCCCTATCGCACAACACTAGAACTAGGGGACACTCGATGAAACTTTTGGGTACTAGTTCTCAAACAAATAAGAGAAAGTACTTTTTCACCCAGAGGATCACTGGTCTATGGAACTCCCTGCCAGAAGAAGTGGTGACAGCTGTCAGTCTTGACAGCTTTAAGAAAGGATTAGACAAGTTCATGGAGGACAAGGGGATCAATGGCTATAATTATGGATACTTAAGGACAACCTCCGGGTTGGAGAGATAGGCAGGATATCTCTCAATGCCATTTCCAGGGAATCCTAAGCAGGGGAAGGCATCTCCTTGGGAATAATACCCTGAAGCAAATGGTGAGCCACTGTGTGAGAGAGAATGCTGGACTGGATGGGCTGTGGCCTGTTCCAGCAAGGCTGTTCTTATGTTCTTATGATTATTAGAAGACAGAAATAATGAGTTGTGCTGTAGAAACAAATTGATTGACAAATGTACTCAGACGACATGTTTGTCACATGTTAAGATCAGCCCCTTGTTGAGTGGCCTTATGGTATGCATCGGTGTGGGGGGAATATCTTTGGCCCTCCTAATGTTTTGAATCACAACGTTCTTCTTCTTCTTCATCATCATCATCATCATCATCATCATCATCATCATCATCATCATCATCATTATTATTAATGGTGGTGGTGGTGGTGGTGGTGGTGGTGTTCGACTTGTATGCTGCCCCACTTGCAAAGCGCAATTACATGATATAACATTACAACAAAAAAATTCAGAAACATTTCAAAAAATATAATAATTACAAAATATCAAATTATCATAATACAAAATACTTTAAAAAGAATACACAGAAAAACATCATAAACTCAAGCCCACCAACTGTGTCCACTTCCCTCCAGGCCGGTTGGCCAAGGGACCGTCCAGAGGTGGTGGTAGCGGCGGCGGCGATTTTGTAGCCATTGCAAAGGCAGCCATGACATTCACTTGAATATCACAGGCAACAAGAACTTACATTCTGCCTGGAGAAAGAAAAGAGTGGCTCTGGTGTGGGGCTGCAGTGTGTAACCAGGCATGCATTCCCACTTCTGCCGACTTTTTCCACAACAGGATGTTGTCCATTCTTTAGACCAGTAGGCTGGGATAAACCCACACAGTGAGTTGTGTATTTGAGTGTTCACTGGAGTTTGAGCTTCACTTTTTTGCAGCCTCAGTGGAGATATCTCACCTGATGTATAAAACAGGAACATGTGGATAAGAGGAAGCTGTAAGAGGCTTTGGTTCACAATACAAACTGTGGAAAGCTTTATTTTGGGATTTCTGAAACCTTCATTTAAATGGTTTTTAGTTCCTGTGTAAAGACTGACAACGTGCAGATTAGACAGCCCGGAAACGCCGGGCAACCCCTGCTAGTTTGTTTTAAAATGAAAGAGGTAAGAATCCTTTTCATCACTGTCTTGCTCATGATGGACTGCTCTTTCTTCTCAGTCAGAGAATGGTTTCTATGTATTTTGCCCACCACGAAAGCACTTATGTGAGAGTTTTATCCTCATCTCAGATAGCAGCTTGATGTGTCCCAAGAAAACTTCCAAGTTGGAAGATGGCACATTAAGCCCATGTCTCACGAGTCCTCCAAGTAGGTCACACAACTTCCTGATGGGCAGAATTGGTTTGTTTGTAAAACTATTATTATTTATTATGGAGAAAAACTATTGACCCATGTAAATCATCTTTGGGGTGTAATTTATCATGATGGACAGGTTTAAATATCCCTTAAATAAAGATGTCTCATGGCAGACATGGCTGTGATGGAAGATGTGTGATAAAATATCTCAAATGTCTAAAGTTAATAGATTCCTGCTGGCATATATCAGTGCATAATAAGATAATTTGTCTGGAGGTGCCAGCTCTTGACAGTCATTGTCTCTGCTCATTTTACAGTTTCTATGTGCACTACTTTGAGAGGCTGTTTGCGTTAACCATGGAGGAGCCATCCATGTTGCGATATGCCATAGCTTTCCCGCTCCTATGTGCTAGCTTCAGCCATGTCACACATCCTTTGTGTCCAGAGGAGGTAGGTATGAAATTAATCAAGGCATGGGGAAGGGGTGGAGAATCAGGAGCTGAAAGCACACAGAGTCTCCCTGACAGCTAAAACCACTGGGGTTTTTGTAGTGTACAAGCCTGAGCTATGGTACTGGGAACAATAGGTCCTGGGATCCTGGCCCCTCCAATGGGAAGCCAGGGAGAATCGTCCAACTAGCCAATCAATCCTAGGATCCTGGCTCCTCCAATGAATACTAGGATCCTGGCCCCCTCCAATGGGAAGCCAGAGAGAAGGTTCAAACTAGCCAATAGCCAGCTAGCCCAGGTAGTTGGGAGTGTATATAAGTTGGCCCTGTAGGCTGTATAGGTATTCCTGTTCCAGCATGTAACCTGACAAGACCCTTTAATAAAGAGCTGAAATCTACCCTCCCAGAACCCACTACATTACAGTTTTCCTACATGATCTTTCTGCAAAATTTCTAGACTGAAATGTTCTAAACCAGGAGTTCCCAACCTTTTTACGCTGAAGGCCTGACCACACCTCCCAGACAGCTGAGCGGGCCAGACGCACCCCTGGAAGTGGAAGTAAATGCGCCCTCTTCCACATTTACGACAGTCATGGGTGCATTTACGGCTGACATAACTGCATTTACTCATGCGCAGGTGTGTTTTATGGCTGTCGTAATGCGTCCAATTCCACTACTGGGTACGACGGCGGCAGCAGGCCACATAAAATGGTGCTGCAGGCCTTAGGTTGGGAACCTCTGATCTAAACTCAATAACTAGATTCAGTAGAAATTGCCCTGCATTTGCAAAATAATAATCTGGGTATATTGTATCTAATTTCTGTTACATCATTTCTATATGAGTTGAAAGAAGTATTTTTGCATAACTTGAAGTTGTGATCCTTAACATGCTACCTAGGCCAGGGAAACAAACCATTTTTAAAAGTTGTGGTTCTTGTGCATCATCCAAAAATGAGGGTGCCCAAAAATATAAAAAAAAAACATGAACTTTCAAGTTCTTCAGGAGTCTTCATCAGGATAGATATTGCAGAGAAAGGCAGTCTTAATAAGACATAGTAGAATTTACTTTTCTATCAGCCACTCTTACTTTCAGCTAAAGGCCGCAACACTTTGTACAAAGTTTAAAAATAAGTGGTCTACGTTAAGAGAAAAGAAAATAAGGTTGACTTTTAAACCTCGTTGGCACCACAGCAAATATATTGACAAACTACAGTATTAAAACTAAACAAGTGCATAAATTCCTGCCCATGGCAAATAATGCCTTCCTAAAGGTCATATAAAGTTGACGATCTCCCACTAGTTCCATTGCTATCCTGTGGAATTTTGTCTGAGGAACACAGGAGAACACTTTGTCTTTGAGCAAATATGCATAAGGTTATGCTGCTAAGGCTGCATGCAGGTCATGTATAATACTCGAAAGGTTCACTTTCTGGACTACAGTCACACAGTCATGTCCAACCCTTTGCAACTCCATGGACCACAGCATGCCAGGCTCCTCTGTCATCTGCCATCCTCTGTAGTCCACCCAGATCTATACCCACTGCATCAACGATACCATCTAGTCATCTCATCCTCAGAGTCCTCTCTTCTCATTTGGTGGCCAAAGTACTTGAGGTTCAGCTTCAGTATTTGTCCTTCCAAGGAATAGTCAGGGTTTATTTTCCTTCAGGATTGACTGATTTGATCTCCTTGCAGTCCAGGGGACTCTCAAGAGTCTCCTCCAGCACCACAGTTCAAAGGTATCTATTCTTCTATACTGAGCCTTCCTTAGGGTCCAGCTCTCACAGCCATACATTACTGCTGGGAAGACCATTTCTTTAACTATGCGAACTTTTTTTGGCAGGATAATGTCTCTACTTTTTATGATGCTGCCTAGGTTTCTCATAGCTTGCCTCCCAAGAAGTAAGAGTCTTTTTATTTCATGGCTACAGTCACCATCTGCAGTGATTTAGATACTATAGTCCAAAAATCTAACATTTCTGAACTGTGTTTCATTACCCAAAAGCAAATACCACTGAATTCAACCTGTGCAGTTGGCCCGTCTGTGAAGGCATGGAGAATGGTGCCCAACTGGAGGTTTATGGCAGTGGACAAGGCACAGCCATCCTTTCCATTAGCCCAGGGGTCAGCAAACCTGGCTCTCCAGGTGTTCTTGGACTTCAATTCCCAGAAGCCCTGATCATCAGGAGTGCTGACTTGGGTTTCTGGGAACTGAAATCCAAGAACACCTGGAGAGCCAAATTTGCTGACCCCTGCACTAGCCCAACCTGAGCCCAATCCTGTGTGACAACAGTGAAATAGTGGCCACTACCAACTGCATGAGAGAGAGAAGTGAGCTCAGAGGCAAATTGCAAGGGCAGGATGAGGCTCAAGCCTCTTTTGGATCTCAGATGCCAATTCTTCCTTCCGTCCCAGGGTCCTCATCTGCGAAGCTGTGCCTTGGGACTTTGCAACGGCTTCCTGGAAGAGATAGCAAAGCAGACTTGTACCTGTATCTTGGACATCTGTGCTGAACAGTGTAACCTGAATGAACAGGTGAGAAGCCAGTGGGTGATACCTTTGTCAAATGCACTAAGAAATATCACAAACATACACTAGCTCTTGACCCTGCCCAGTCTTCGTCAGACTGTGGGTTCCACAGACCTGGGAATGGTGCAAAATAAACATAAAAGTTCCAAAAATCATGGCCTGATATAGAGGTCAGGTTCCTTTTCCCCCCTTTAAGGAAGTTCCAAAATGGACATTGCAGACTCAGATTCAAAGGTGGAGTTTTTCAGATTCTACCTCTAGAGGGTGTGGATTGGAATGGCTGCCCCAATCTTGATAGGAGAAGGTGTTCCAGTTATTCAGTCACTCTTTCTTCCTCTCTTGGAACATGTGGTTCTTTTTAGGCTAGGCAAAGAGGCATGCAGGAATGAAGTTGGGTTAAAATGTAGACTGCACTCTAAGCAAGTTGAATTAGAAGTATTACCTAGTGTTGGAGGGAGGGATCCTCCGTTCTATTGGGGCAATGCTCAGTGTCCTTGCTTTGCTGTAAAAGTTGATCTGGTTGGGTCTTCCAGGTATCTTCCATAGTTTGGCCAAAAAGGGAGAAAGCCACGTGATCCTTGTATATATAATTTAATTTAATTTAATTTAATTTTCACATTTGTATGTCGCTCAATCAGGAAACCCGACTCAGGGCAGCTCACACAATAGTTACACAATATAATAGTTATACAATATACACAATAATACAATATACAAAATAATTATGCAATAACACATAATAATATAATATATAACAATACAATACAATAGTACACTACAGCAGCCTCTCCGCCCTGGCCACAGAAAATGTCCGAGGATGGCGGGGGTGAAGTCCTGCGGTTCGCCACCTTTAGTGTTTGAGAACCAATACAATAGAAACAGCTGAAAGCTTGGCTTAACACATCTTTATTGCATGATGGTCAGGGGGAACATGTGGTAATGGCGGACGAACAGCTCAATATATACAGTGGCTATACATTTGAATGTGGCTCCTCGATAGCCCATTGGCTACTGTCTGCGTGACATCATTCTCCGTCACGCCCTTCTTGTCCAGGTGAGGTAGTGGCGGGAATCTTCCCGCACTGAAGGTATTTGGGGAATTGGAACCATGTGAGTTAGGCGCTCGCTATTGCCCCTGGTGGTCACTAGCTCGCATCCTAATACAGACGGTTACAGTGTTACAGCTGGTGATTGTTATATCCACTCATTCGAGTGTTACATTACTTAAAGGCACAATACTCCAAACACAACATCCCTCCCCCCTAGGATGAAACGAAGTCTCTCATCCAATATGGTTTATTGCAAGAACGTTTTGGATGCAAGGCTGGCTGGCTTGTCCCGGGGCCGCTATCACTTCTGTGTTCCCTGGTCTCTTGTCCTGCAATGGGAGAGGGAGACTCGTTAGCGACTCGCCGAGGTTCTGCGGTTTTCGGGGTAGGGGTAAACTCCATTGTAGGAAAACCGGGGGCATTGGGGGCTAACGAAAAACCCCGCTTCTCGCTTGGGTGGGTGGGGGACCACTCTGAAACCCCCCGGTTTTGTAACTCAAAATCAAAATCAAAATCATCTTCTGGGATATCTGTGGGGGCATCCTGCAGGATATCTGTGGGGACAAACTTATTCCCTTCCCCCCTTGGTGGGGACCACTGGCCCCCCTCTCCTCCCCCTTGGGCTGAACGGGTGGGGGAGAACCCTAACGCTGAATCCTGTTTTGCGCTTTCCGCGCTCTGGTTGCCGGGAACCCGGCGTCGGAGTTGGTCCACGTGCCGCCTCCAGAGTAGACCTGTGCTGGTCTCTACGCAGTACGACACGGGACCCGTTTGCCCAATGACTACTCCCGGAACCCAGGCTGGCCCTGCGCTAGCGTAGTTCCTGCAATGGGCCGGGGCGCCTATTTCGAAACTCTTTGTGCCCGCTATCCCGATGTTCCTCCCCATGTCTTCTACCCTCGTAGGGTTTAGCCTGGTCAGTACCGTAGTCAGCTTTCTGCGCATTAGGAGCTCTGCGGGCGAATAGCCTGACGCTAGGGGGGTCACCTTATAGCCCAGCAAAAACTGGCACAACTGCAGGTTCAAGTCCCCGGGGCCCATGCGCCTCAGCGCGTCTTTGGTGGTACGCACGAGGCGTTCTACCTGGCCATTCGTCGCCGGGTGAAAAGGCGCGGAGGTGATGTGCCGGATGGCGTTAATGTCAATGAATGCCCTGAATTCGGCGGATGTGAAGCAACTTGCGTTATCGCTCACAAGTGTATCGGGTATGCCGAACGAACTGAACACCTTGCGCAATTGTTTAATGGTTGCGGCTGAGGAGGTGTTTGCAACTGGGATAACCTCTAACCACTTGGAATAAGCATCCACTATAAGGAGAAAAAGCAAACCTCTGAAAGGGCCCGTGAAATCAATGTGCACGCGGGACCACGGCCCCTTTGCCGCATCCCATTCCCTGTGCGGAAGTCGGGCCTCCTCGGGCCGGGAGCTTTGGCAACTCTCGCAAGTGCCCACCATGTGCTCGATATCAGCATCCAACTGGGGCCACCAGAAATAGCTCCTGGCCAGTGCCTTGGAACGGACAATCCCTGGATGGCTGACGTGCAGCAGCTTGAGCACCCTTGCTCTCAGGGATTCAGGGACGACCACCCGCTGGCCCCACAGGAGGCAACCCCTCTCCATGGACAGTTCTAACCTTTTCCTAAAAAATGGAGCAAATTCCGCCACTGGGGAGGACGTTGGCCACCCTTTCTGCACCCATGAACTAACCAGGGCCAACGTCTTGTCTCTGCCCGTCGCCTTGGCGATCTCCGCGGGCACTATGGGGGGTGAATCCAGGACCTCTATCATGAGCACTTGGTGGTCTTGTTCCACCTCACACACGTGGATGCCCATGTGGGGCAGGGGGTGACCTCGACAGGGTGTCCGCGTGACTTATGTCCTTTCCAGGGCGATACACCAGCGCGTTCTGGTACGCGTTTAAAAAAATGGCCCACCTGAGCATTCTAGGGGATAGAATCTGTGGTGTGGGCTTGTCTGCGGTGAAAATGCCTAGCAGGGGCTTGTGGTCGGTCACGATGGTGAAGGGACGGCCATAGAGGAAATCGTGAAACTTCTTCGTCCCAGCAATTATCGCTAATGCCTCCCTGTCTGTCTGTGCATAGTTACGCTCTGCCTTAGACAGGGACCTGGAGTAGAATGCCACCGGGGCTTCCTGCCCGTTTTCCATCACGTGGCACAGGACCGCCCCCGCCCCCACTGGAGACGCATCACATACCAGAACCACTGGTTTCTTGGGGTCAAAATGGGTTAGTATGGCGTCTGAGGATAAGAGTTGTTTCAGCTCATTGAATGCCCTCTCCTGACTCTCGCCCCATCGCCACGCCTCGTCCTTTTTTAGCAATTTATGAAGCGGCTCCGCTACCGATGCCTTCCTAGGCAGGAAGGAATGGTAGAAGTTTAAGAGCCCCGGAACGACTGCAATTCTGGCTTGGAGGTGGAGCGAGGGGCATTCTGAACGGCGGCCACCTTTGATTTGGAGGGTTTTATGCCAACAGGGGTTACCCGGAAACCCAGGAACTCAACCTCTTTTGCGAAGAAGACGTATTTGTCTTTCCGCAGCTTCAACCCCGCCTTTTCAAATACCATCAGTACTTTGTCTAGCCTCTCAGCCAATTCTGACTCACTCCCCCCTGTTATCAATACGTCGTCAAAATATGGCAAGACCCCCTCCAGACCCTTCAAGAGACGTTCCACTAGTGATTGGAAGATGCCTGGCGCCGAGTTCACGCCAAACTGTAGGCGCGTCACCTGAAACGCCCCTTTATGGGTGACTATCGTCTGCGCAGCAGCTGCAGCTGGGGTTACCGAGAGCTCCTGATAAGCCTGCGCCAGGTCAAGCTTTGCAAAACACTTTCCCCCATGTAACCTGGCCAACAGGTGGCTGACTACTGGCACCGGATACGCATTTGGGCGTATCGCCTTATTAATGGTACATTTGTAATCAGCGCAAATTCGAACCTTCCCATTGGCCTTAAGCGCTGTTACAATCGGAGTTTCCCACTCCGCAGAATCAACAAGAACAAGGATCCCCTGGCCCACCAATTTGTCCAGTTCCGCCTCTATTTTGTCCTTAAGTGCAAAAGGCACCCTTCGCGGTTTGAGTCTTATTGGGCGGACCTCCGGGTCCAGGTCGAACGCAACTGGGGGCCCCTTGAATTTTCCGAGTCCCTTCTTGAACACTTTGGGATGCGCATTACACACCTCCTGTATTGGGTCAGTCCCAACGGTGTGCACAAACCCAGGGGCTTAAACCATTGTGTCCCAAGGAGGCAACAGTCCCCCCCTTTGAGAACAACCAGGGGAAGTTCCGCGGCGTGTTGCTTGTATTGGACCTTTAATTTTCCCACCCCCAACACCGGAATGCTATTTCCCTGCATGTCCCGCAGCATAGACCTCAGTGCTTTGAGCTTGGGCCGCACGTTGGGGGAAATTCCCAAAAACTCCCTCTGGGAAATGATGGAATATGAGGAACCTGAGTCTATCTCCATCTTAACGGGGACCCCTTGCACCAGTACCTCTACAAAATAATGTGGGTGTCCTAAGGACACGCTGTGGACCGCCGTGTTGTCGTCGCTGTCGTTGGAGATGTGGCCCACGCCATCCTGCTTCCTCGAGGGCCGGACGCCCTCCTGCTTCTTCGGTGAGCGGTCTGTTGAGCCTTTCCGGTCTCTGCGCCGTCGTCTGCAAACCTTGGCTATGTGGCCTCGGCGCCCACAGTTGTGGCACTCCGCCTTCCTGAATGGACACTTGCTGCGGTCATGGGACGCCCCGCAGCCATCGCAACGCCGGCCATCCTTCCGCACCTTCCGGATGTCCTCGTCCTCGCTGCTCTCCGTGGAGGAGTGTGGTGCCCGCCTGGCCGCTTGCACTGAGCCCGCTGCCTTGTCGGGTTGTGGGGGCCTTGACCTGAACCCCTTAACCCCGGCCCTCGTGGCTTCCGCTGCCTGCGCTTCCTTCACGACCTCTTTCAACGTCAGGGGCGGCTCTTTGTTCATCAGCTTTCGCTGGACTTCTTCGTCCCACAGGCCGCACAGCATGCGGTCCCTGAGGGCGATTTCCAGGTTCTCCCACTTGCATGGGCCGGCGGCCAAACGGAGGGCCGCTGCAAAGGCAGCCACGGACTCACCAGGCGCCTGGACTCTCTTCCAGAAATGCGTCCCGAGCCGAAAACATTGAGACCGAGGGCTGGAAATGGTCCCGCATCGCTTTCAGGAGCTGCTTGACCAGCACTTCGCTCACCTTCCTTGGGGACACCAGGTCCACCAATACCTTCATGGCCGGGAACCCGAGCATCCTGATGAGGATGGCCCTCTTCTTCCCCTCGTCCGAGATGTCGGACACCATCAGTGCGCTTTGGAAATCCATCTCGAACAGTTCCCATTCTTCCGGTTTGTTGATGTTGAAACCGGCCTGTGTTGTCTTGATTCCGTGGGGATCCATTATCCCACCTTCATCGCCAATTTAGTGTTTGAGAACCAAGACAATAGAAACAGCCGAAAGCTTGGCTTAACACATCTTTATTGCATGATGGTCAGGGGGAACATGTGGTAATGGCGGACGAACAGCTCAATATATACAGTGGCTATACATTTGAATGTGGCTCCTCGATAGCCCATTGGCTACTGTCTGCGTGACGTCATTCTCCGTCGTGCCCTTCTTGTCCAGGTGAGGTAGTGGCGGGAATCTTCCCGCGCTGAAGGTATTTGGGGAATTGGAACCATGTGAGCTAGGCGCTCGCTATTGCCCCTGGTGGTCACTAGCTCGCGTCCTAATACAGAATGTTACAGTGTTACAGCTGGTGATTGTTATATCCACTCATTCAAGTGTTACATTACTTAAAGGCACAATACTCCAAACACAACACCACCATAATGGCATTTTCAAGTCCCGGCCAGGGGCGCAGGCGATGGAAGGGCCTGGAGCCTGCTGCTGCCACAGTCTCCCTGCCCTGGGGAAGTCACCTGGCCAGTAGAAAGGGCCAGAAGGGCACGGTGGCATCTTCAGCCTCCCGTGGCTCTTCTCCTCCCTCCAAGTCAGAGCCGGTCGAGGGGGCATCCGGTGGCGGCGGCGATGGCAGTCTCAAGTCTGGCCAGCCATGCAGCTGCTGCTCCTTTCTTCTCCCCCTCCAGGCCGGGGCCAGCTGAGTGGGATTCATTAGAGGGAATCCAGAGTATGGGAGGCTGGAGGGAATTACTTGTTGGGAATGGAGTTGACGGAAGTGCCTGCTGCCTGTTTCTGGGAGATATGGTTCAAAAATGTTACTTTGCCAAAACTCTGCTTAACTTCAGAGCAGAAAACTATTGGCCTTTTTAGTCTCTCCAGTGACTGCTGAAGTGTGAGGAAACTGATCATTCCTAGTATGCACAGAAGACTTTTAGATACCCAGTGCGTAGGTAGGAAGGAGGGTTGTAGGTAAGGGTTGGCATATACAGGTTGGAAGGGGTCCTTTAAAAAAAAATATTGTCTTCTTGGTGTTCATGGCTAAGTTCACTTCATTGGTTCTAATTTTCCACAAGAAAAACAAACCTTGCCCTTGGAACGATGGCTTTAATTTCCCAATGTTTCACCCACCTAGCTCCCATTGTAGTGAGTGACCTGCATCAATGCAAAGCCCTTCTCCTTTTCTATTCCCTGCCCAGCTCTTGCCCAAACACTGTGCTGCCACTATCAGCAAAGCCCGGAAAAAGAGATCTCAGAAAGCAACCTCCAGGAAGGGCGAACCAGAACGGGATAAACCTGGAGCAGAGAGTCTCCGAAAGGACCGCAGCCTGACGACCAAGTAAAGCAGTGATGGAAATGTCTAAGTCTCCCCACCCCATCTTTTTGGATTGCTTTAAAACTCAAGACCTTCCTCTTTTGTTTTGTATTTGGTCTTTCTTTGTTGGACTATATGTGCTGGATGCACATTGTAGAAATCCGATCCATGTAAAGATCTAATCAATCAGCCTCATAAGGAGCAGTTTATAGCCCCAGATAAACAAAGGAAGAGTTAAGAAGTCTAACGGAGTCCAGCTTCATTAGGCAGAGTAAGGAAGAAACAGAGATAGAGAGAAAGCATACACACGACTTCAGTCTTGGCTGAACAAAGGAATAATCAAAGCGTCTCTTTATTCAAACAGAGTATATCAGAAACAAAACTAAGGCACACACAGCCAATCAGAATGTCAGAACCAAATAAGGAGAAATAAGGAGAATTCTTCTCACTTTTCTACGCATGTCCAAAATCAAGCGTTGTCTCTCATGTATACAAAGAGGCCTTTGTTTACAAAATGTGTAGGAAGACAGGCAGACAGAACCCAGATAAATTCCCACATGTCCTCCTTTTTCATTTAAATTTGAGAGAGGGACGGCTAATCATACCCCTGCATGTCATCATACTCCATAACTACTCCTCCATATACATCATCACTGTCCTCCTGGACATCGTACCCCTCATGATTCCTGGTACCTTGTTCCGGAGGATGATACCTCATTGAGTACAATTGCCGTCGTGCAAAACCCGATGTCTCCCTTCTACGCAGTGGACATGTGTTACACATAGAAATAAGATTAAGAATACAATAAATGCAAAAACACAAAGATATAAGGCAAATAATAATAAAGACCCCATAAAAGAAAACTTGTCTAAGGACAGACAAATCAGGCAACCAAGAAGTCATCCAATCAAAGAGATTAACATCAGTGTGTACATTGTTAGTAATGCTCTCCTGTAAATTCTGAAGTTCTTTCTCAATAGTATTATTCAGATCCTGGAATTTTACCCGACATCCCTGGTTCCCGACCAGTTTACAAAATCCTCCGGATTTTGCTAACAGGTAATCTATGGCCAGTCTGTCCTGCATTTGGTCTTGATGGAGCTCAGTGATTTCCATTTGAAGATCCCGTATGACCCTCCCTGTGGCATTGATTGATTTCTCCAGCCTACAGGTGAGTCCCAAAATGGACCTTCTATTCTCCTGGGAAATGACACCTGGGTATGATCCCAATGTGAGTGCTCCAGTGATAACACCCCCTATAGCTCTCCCCCAGGAGCTACCATCAGAAAGCTGAACATCGATTATCACTTCATCATTGCAACCAGAACCCATCGGGCCGGCAACAGCTCTCCGGCACCATGCATCTGCCTGAAGCGGCATTTGCACTTGTACGGGTAAGGTAAAATAACCCAATGCTGCACATTGATATTGTCCTGGATGGAAATTCGTGGCAACTCCATTAAAAAAGAACCACATGTTGGGATCCTTGATTTGCCATCCACTGCAAATTGAACCACTATCTATAGCAGAATAATCAGGAGTAAACATAGAAAACACATCATATATATCTTCAATAGTAGTGTTAAACAAGGTAAAATTAAGCTTATAAGAACTGTTATAACTACCCCATAACCAAAAATAATCATCACAACCCGTATAATTGCCTACATTCCGCAAAACCCTTTTTGCTTGAGTCCAGTGCTTCCATTTACTATTCCAGACCCCAGAACTATGACAGCAGAAACAAAGCCCTTTAATGTATTTCTTGAATGTCATGCTTCGCCAGCGGGTGTTGTTAAATTGTTCTGGGGGATTAGAACATATAGTTAGCATGACGAAGCCAAAAGTTGGGGTTGCCCCCATGAGTCATTGTTTTTACAGCTGGAAGCACCGTAAGAAAGAAAAGAACAAATGTCAGCAAACTTAGTCCACTGGTGAACCACCGTCCTGGAGCTGAGTAACCTTCTTCTCTCTCCATGGGCGAATCGCTCGGGCAGGAATCCACACAGGTCCTGAGGTCGTAGAAACAGCTGCGTATCCTCGTCCCCAGGTGATTAGAGGCACAGGACCTTTCCACTCAGGATCCCCTTGTTGCCAATAAACGACCAATGGCTTAGGAAGACACTCCCCTAAGAAACAGGAGCATGCCCTGTTTGATGACCAGTGCTATGTTATTACTAGAACCATGTAACTAGATATGAAACATGCCTGACATTTAACACAAATGCAATATCACAAACCCATTTACATGTGTAGGGTACTGAAAACTCTTCCATGTACTTCTGGAGGTACCTTGAGATATGCAGTTTCATAAGGCAAAATATAACATAAGCAAAGACAGGTCTTTCCCCTGCAAGAGAATAAGCAAAACATTTAAGCATGAACAAAACATGAACATTTCTCTTCTTCCTTACATGAAGGAGGTTTTTGTTGCATTCTAGCAAGCATTTCTCACTCCCCAATTACATGAGTAAGGCCTTACATTTCTTCTTCTCTCACTAGGTGTAAGTGAAAGAGGCATTCAATAACTTAAAACCAGCATAGCATGGTAAATCAAATACAGTACAAATATCATTAGAGCATTTCACACTCATAGCATGAGCAGGTAGACAATTTTTTTCTTTAAAAAGGTTTTCAGGTTTTATAATGCAAACAAAGCCAATTCTTCTTTAGAGTCCACACAACTTTTTAGTCCAATTAAAATGTCCAAATTAAAAGTCCAAATGTTGATTTAAGCTTTCTTCTTCTCAGATTACAGCTTAAACACTATCTTCTCTCCAGCACAGTTCTTGGCATGGCAAGGTTGAAATTAGGCCATAAATTAATTCTCACTGAATTCACAAGACAACTAGGCAACCCCCCTTTTCAGCTTTTCGGGCAAACACACATTCCTTCATGCTCCAGCCACACCCATCTGTATTAAGGCAGGCAGATGAGGTATGAAGGCACAAAGAACTACTCCAGAAGTTGCAAGTAACTTTCACACAGAAGAACAGTACAGGGAATTCCCATTTGCTTTCCCTGCAATCCTGATGCTTGAAACTTGGAACAGCCCACTCTGGATCTCTTTGTTTGAGGGTTGGGCAATACAAAATCAGCCAAAAACTGGAGTATGTCTTCTCCCTCCTTGTATTTTTGCAAAAGCCTGCTGTCCATAGAGGAAGGATCCACACCCCTTTTCCTCTGGACTTCTTTCATCTGCAGCATCTGAATCTCAACTTTATGACAAACTGCACCTGTTAGTTTGTACTTGCAATAAGACCCCTTTTTGGGCTTGGGTTTTCTGCATTCCTCCTCTGGGCCATCCTTCCTGGCCACACGTGAGGTATCAAGTTTACTACTCAGCTTCTCCTGCTCTTGTGATGAGGGTTGCTTCAGGAGTGAACTGAGGTCTCCTGTGCTGCTCTTTGAATCACACTCCTCGCTTCCTGCCACTTTGCATGCATTAATAACTTCAATCTGTGATGAGGTCTCCACCATTTGTTCCCAATCAGCTGGCACTAGTTGTTTTTTAGACTTGGCAGGCAGTATTGCAGCAGTCCCATTTGCAAGAGCCTCTCTGTTCACTGGATATACAGCAACAGGTTCCATATCCAGCACAGCTGCAGTTAAAGCAGCAGAGAACAGGTCTTTTGTAGGGCTAAAAGTGCTTGATTGCTGCAAGGCAGGATATAATGTCCCATCTCCTTTTCCACCCCCATCTCCATCAGGGGGCTCATGCTGTTGTTTCTCATATGATGGAGGGGCTGTCGCCAGAGTCCCTCCCTTGGCTGGGGGCAAAAGCTGTGGAAGGGGACCAGCAAGCCTCTGGGACAACAAAATATTCCTTGGAGTAAGTCTTTGAAGACAGTTTCTGACTTCATTCCAGGTATATTGCACTGGGACAGAAACCCCATCATGCTTCTGCAATTCATTCCCAACCTTATCCCAATCTTTTAAGTCCAGACAGTCATATTTAAACCAAGGACAGTGTTTTCCTACAACTTAGACCAGCTGTTGTACTTCCTTCGTATCAGCCCGTTTCCCATTCTTATTCAGAAGATATGAGATATCTTTACAGAACTCCTGCTCTGGCGAAGCTAGCACGCACCCCATAATAAATCTTTCACTCACCCTGTTGGGATTCTCAAGCGCTTGACTGACCTTTCCTCTGGTCGGACCTTTTCTGGTCGTGGGTGAATGACAATAGACCTCCCTGGTCGCCAATTATGAGCTGTTAATTGCTGAAGCAGAGTTCAAAGAAGGCTCTCATTGCAGTTCAAAGCCTCCCACGGAGCGCCACTTGTAGAAATCTGATCCATGTAAAGATCTAATCAATCAGCCTCATAAGGAGCAGTTTATAGCCCCAGATAAACAAAGGAAGAGTTAAGAAGTCTAACGGAGTCCAGCTTCATTAGGCAGAGTAAGGAAGAAACAGAGATAGAGAGAAAGCATACACACGACTGCAGTCTTGGCTGAACAAAGGAATAATCAAAGCGTCTCTTTATTCAAACAGAGTATATCAGAAACAAAACTAAGGCACACACAGCCAATCAGAATGTCAGAACCAAATAAGGAGAAATAAGGAGAATTCTTCTCACTTTTCTACGCATGCCCAAAATCAAGCGTTGTCTCTCATGTATACAAAGAGGCCTTTGTTTACAAAATGTGTAGGAAGACAGGCAGACAGAACCCAGATAAATTCCCACAGCACATAGATCAGGGGTACCCAAACTATGACCCACGGGCCGGATCTGGCTCAAGGGCCATAATTTGGAAACCCCTGGTTTAAGCAGAGAAAATGGCAGCTTAAAATCTATCTCATCCTGTTGCAAAACAGATTGCAAGGTGCATTTTACTTCCACTTTCAGTGGGAGGAACCACGTGACTGGCCCACTGAACCACATGACCAGCCCACTGAACCACATGAGTGGTCCATGGCCCAAAAAGTTTGGGCACCCCAACATAGATTATCTTAGCCCGGGAAGAGATAATATGCACAGCTGCTACAGTTTGTTCTATAGCCATGCATGAGAGACTCTTCCACTCGGCATGGTGCTGTAATGATAATTTTTGGAGAGCTTTGCTAATGCCACACCATGAAGCTAAAAGTATCTCGGGATGGCTTGCCCAGAAATGTGGCACAAGAAGGGGACTGTGAACAATCCCTGTGGCAACTGTAAGATAAGTGGGTGATTGGGTTGCCCTTGCTTGAAAGCCAGTCGTATCCAACTCTAGGGTTCAGTGCTCATCTCTGTTTATAGCCAAAGAGCAAGTGCTGTCTGCACCTGCAGATGTCTCTGTGATCATGTGGCAGGCATGACTAGACACTGGAGTGCATGGAACGCTGCTTACCTTCCCACCAAAGTGGTACCTATTGATTGCAATTTCTTGCTTTCAAACTGCTGGATGGCAAGAGCTGGGACAGAGATTGGCGCTCACTATGTCATGCAACACTCAGGTTGCGAACTGCTGACCTTCCAGTCATCAGGTTCAGTGTCTTAACCACTAAGCCTCCGCAGTCCCTTTTTGGGTTTTTTAAAAATGGAGGAAATGCCTGCCAATGTGGGCTGAGAGATTCTGGGGGATACTCAAAAGGAACTTTCCCAAACACTGTTCAGAAGGTGGGTTTACCAAGTCTTTTTCCTATCCTTTCCTCTCTTTCCCCCACCTTCCAGAACAAGGAGTAAGTGGTGTAAATGGCTTTACCCATTCTCTGCAAATTCCTCATTTTTTCCTTTCCTCAGCCTGGACAAGCTGCACCTGATGCTGACTGAGCTGTGCCAGAGCCTCAATCAAGTCAGCAGCATGGTTATATTTCAGCATACAGTGACACCAGCAGAATATCTCAGCAGCCAGTTGGAGACACGCCTCAGCAGGTATAGTTGCAGTATGGAGGGGAATACATTTGTGAAATGATGAAACAGCTTTGGGCTCCTTCGCATTAGAGCACTTGGGCTACAGGGGCCCGGGGACGATGAGGGGCAATCGAAAAAGAAAAGTGCAGGGAACACAAAGCAGGCAGTGCAGAAAAGGTGAGGCAGAGCCAAAAAGACAGCATTGGAAGCGGATAATGAGGGCATCAGGTCAAAGGATTATAGCAGATCACCAGTAGAGGTGCTATAATTCTCTCCCAGAAAACAGGGACAGAAGTATACTTGACAAAAATGAGCGGGTTATATACAAAATGGCCTTTTTTATAACAGACATAATATAATGACACTTTCACATTAAATATATCAATACATAAATGAATTTATTTACAACAGTTATTTCTTATTGTAAGATGATCTGTTGTAATTCTGAGAAGTCACGTGGTGGTCAACTCTTAACATCCTCAGTTCCAGGATACACATTGGCCACACCTATCGGGCAATGGTGTGAGCCAAGGATGTTAAGATTTGTCTCCAGGTATGCTCCAACGCCAATGTGGCAGGAAATCGCTTGTTTGATGGTGAGAGTTTGAATTAATTTTAATGGTGTATTATAATACACAACCAGTAAGTTTTACAAATCTGGGACTTTAACATAATTTTTATTGAACTGGCTGGGGCAATTTTTCTGACCTTGAATCCGGAACAATCCCGGTTTTCCGGGATGTATGGCAACCCTAATCACCAGGGATGAAGGCTGAAGATGGAAGGCAGATTGAATTCAGGAAGGCAGACTTCCAATACCGGAAGCCTTGCTCATTGTGAGTAGTTTTTTTAACATATTAAACTTTGGTAAGAGCATCTTTGTTGGTTTTTTGTTTTCTGTTTTGGAGTGGTAGTTTAGTGCTAACATCCCTGCCACAGTATAAACCCTACCTGTTAGTTGGTTTTAAGAAGAGCATGGATACGAGACACACCTCTAGCACATCCATGTGCTAGCTGTGGGTTGCCCGCGGGAATAATTGGCTAAACCTTTCCCCAGGGGTTCGCTCCGCTTTCGACAGATCCGGGGACCAACCGGGCTTGGCAGGAAAGGCAATTGGGGTGCGGGATAGTTAGTTAGTTTGGGGGATGAATCAGAAAGCCTTGGCTGAAGGTTACAGTAGAAACGGGGCAAAAACCAAAAATGATGACTCTAATGGAAATACACAATCCTCCGCTTCTGGCTACAGATTAAGTTGGGCAAATAAGCCATGCCAGACAGCAGGACAAGCTAGGCCCCTGGAGTCAATACACATAAGACTCCGAGATAGGGCAGGAACAATGGGTTTCCCCAGCCCAGACCTTAATTAGTTGTGGGTTGTCTATTAACCACAGGGCAATGTCTAAGAACAGGCATTGTACTGACCACCGGAAAATGCCACATATGCAAGCCTTCTGTATTAGGGGGTCACGCGCATCTTATGCACATATCATCCCAAGGCAGGGTAATAAATACATACCACCTGACCCTGATCGGGGCTGGACTTCACCACACGATTGTCTCACTTGTCTTCCTTGCGGCCAGCCATTCCCACATCTGGGAGCCATCGCAACAGCTACCCATCCTCCCCAAAGCACTGTTGTTCTGATGGGTTTGGTAGGTTGCAACTCCCAGCATGACTAGCATGGCCATTGGCTGTGCATTTTTAACCCACCTTGTGTTAGCTGATGTCTCTGAATTAGATGCATTAAAAAAAAAGTCTCTGCGCTGGTGGCCGGTTGGTAGAACGTTAGCCATAAGCCCTCCATTCTTATTCCCTCTTTGCCTTACTTAATGGCCATGAAGGGCAGCCAGCAAACTCCTTCATCCCCAGCTTGCAGTCAGCTGTTGTGCATGTCTTCTTCAAGGGTCAGCATGCTCTGTGCCTCCATCCTGGCCATTGCATCTCTTGCAAGATGTGAAGATGCAAGCTACCTTCCCGCTCTTGTTTAGCAAAGTTCAATCTTCATTTGCAAAGTAGCAGAAGAGTCTTGTTTTGGATTTGTATCAGGCTTCAGCCCCTGATATTGACCATCGTGCCCAAGAGAAGAACTTTGGTTGACTTCTTACTAATACTTGAGGGTTCAGCGCTATCTCCTGTTTTCTTCTGTAGTTCTTGAAAGGTCTTGCTCTGATTGTCATGCATTATGAAATAATTACTTTGATATTTGGACATGCCAAGAGTTTCTTTGTAGTTTGCTTAGTATTGTACTAATAATAATTTCATATCTTAAATTATTCTGCGTTGAAAGGATTTTTGCTGGAAAAACTCTGCTCAGGGAATGCCTGAATGAGGCTCCTTTCATATCCCCAAGATCTTTTTCCTACCAAAGTGGTTCCTATTTATCTACTTGCAATTTTTTGCTTTCGAACTGCTAGGTTGGCAGGAACTGGGACAGACGACGGGCACTCAAACCGTCATGCAGTACCTGGGTCTCGAACTGCCGACTTCCTGGCCTTCCAGCTAACAAAGCAAGCTTCTTAACCACTGAGCCATCGCAGCCTGGCATTTCTTATATTAGGATACAGTAATTCATTAGGATACAGTAATTCCACGGCTGGGTGGAGAGACCACTGTGGCGCCCGGCACCGGGACCCCTCCACCACCACTAGCATCCTGGGCCTCGCCCTGCACTGGGCCAGGGCAGAAAAGGCCGCGATGGCGGTAGGACTTCACCACCGCCTCTGGGCTTCCTCGCGGCCAGGACTGGGTGGGGAGGCCACTACAGCGATGGGCGACAGGACCCCTCCACCACCACCGACGTCCTGGGCCCTGCCCCATGCCAGGGCAGAAAAGGCTGCTTTGGCAGTGAACGGTAGGACTTTGCCGCTGCCGCCTTTGGACTTGCCTGTGGCCAGATTGAAGAGGCCGTTGTACTTTTGTACTTTTGTATTGGAGGATGAATATGGTTTAATTATTGTCTATATTGTATATTTTATTCTGTATTGTTGTATATATATTGCATTATTGTGGTAATCCGCCCTGAGTTGGGGGCCCCTGAGTGGGGGGCATATAAATGTGCAAATTAAATTAAATTAAATTAAATTAAATTAAATTAAATTAAATTAAATTAAATTAAATTAAATTAAATTAAATTAAATTAAATTGTTTTTATATGGAGATGCTATGAATAGCACTGCACTGGTGATGTATTTATATTTGGGGAATTTTGTCATGCTTTGTTCTGAAACAGTTGGAGTGAAGCACATGCACAAAAGCAGTACTGTATTGTGAATCAATGAGTAAATGCAGCCTTCAGAGATTTGGGTCACCAAGCTGGGCTGGCTGGATCACAGCAAAGCACGTGAGCATTCTAATGAGCTGGGTTTCCCCACAGACTTATTAACAGAACAAAAGAAACAAGGTGTTTTTTGGTTTTTTAAATAAAAGTAGTGGTTTTCTAAAAGCATCTTCATTCAGTCCTTTCTACCCCTGAGCTTGTTCCTCACCAGCTAGCAATGGCACATTTGCTTATACACTGAGAGTGCTCAGCTAGTATTGACCGTTCAGAGAGGGACTTATCCTGGAGTTACCAGTCAGAATAGCAAATGAGATAATAGAAATCTTGCATGCACTAACAATGGGCATTAGTGAGAGGATGACTTTACTGACCAATGTGATTGTCCTTTGACACTCACATGGTTAGTAAATTTATTTCTTCACCGCCATACCTGTCAACTACCCTGTTTTTCCCGGGAAAACCCCTTATTTTTACCCCTCTTCCCACCCCCTCCCGTTTTATTAATTTCCCCGTATTTCCCCTTATTTTAAAAAAAACTATCCTGACCAGAGCCCTCACAGGCGAAGCTGCAGTATTTTTTTCTGGCCACCAGAGGTCAATGTGTGGCAGGCTTTTCGCTTGTGGAAGGGGGGGAGAAATAAGGTGGGGGGGAGCATTCTGTAGTTTCTGTTTCATTTTCCTCCTGCCACATGGCCAATATGGAGGCTGCTTCATTTTGGCTGCTGGGAGCAGGAGTCTACTCTAGGTGAGTGATATAGTTCATATATGCAGGGGCAAATCAGTGAGAGGGGGTTACCTGATCACTATATATGAGAGGGGGGAATTAATCCCTTGCTCCTCCACACTAATTGGGGGGGGGGTGTTGCCTGATCACTATATATGAGAGAGGGGGGGAATTAATCCCTTGCTCCCAGTCAGCATTTTAGTCACTTAAGCCACTGAGTAAACAAGAAAGAAAACAAAACAAAAGTCCCCCAAGAAGATGGGGAAAGGGTTCTTTGGCCCACACAGCTTTGTGCCCATTGCATCTACAATACCATCTAGACATCTTATTTTTGGCCACCCCCTTCTTTTGTCCTCCACCTTTCCCAGCATCAAGGCCTTCTCAAGTGAGTCATCCCTTCTCATTTGATGTCCAAAGTACTTTAGCGTCATCTTTACTATTTGACCTTTAATGAGCAGTCATGGTTGATTTCTTCTAGGATCAACCTATTTCTAACACCACATTTCAAAGGCATCTATTTTTGTGCGCTCAGCTTTCCTAATGGTCCAGCTCTCACACACATACATTACCATCGGGAATACCATTGCTTTGACTATGCAATTTTTTGTTTGCAAGGTGATGCCTCTACTTTTAACTATGTTTCCCAGGTTTCTCATAGCTCGTTTCCCAAGCATCAGTCACCTTTTTATTTCATGGCTGCAATCACCATCTGCAGCGATCTATGATCCTAAGAAAGTAAAATCTGCCAGTCGTATCCAACTCTAGGGTGCAGTGCTCATCTCCATTTACAGCCAAAGAGCCCGTGCTGTCTGTGTTTGCAGACATTTTCATGGCCATGTGGCAGGCATGACTAGAGCTCAGCAAGTCACATGGCTATATTTGGCCACACCCACAGAGGGCTGTGGCCAAAATTTCCTTTATTTTCAAATCCAAAACTTGACAGGTATGTTCACCGCTAGCATTTGGGGCAAGCCCTACCCCTGCCATCGTTTTGTTAATAGCTCCTCTTTTTCCTCTGACCCCTCTCCAAGCAGCACACATGCAATTGATGCTACAGATTCCTCCCCTCCCCTCTTCCTTCTGACTATAACAACACAATATATGTAAATACACCCTTTTCTATTTTAAATGCTTCTAGAGTGATATTGGCAACAAAAAAATCAATTTATTTCACATTTGTTGCCTGTGTTGAAAACTGCAATTTTGTTTCTCTCCTGTTGTTATCATTTCCCATCCCTTTTTCATGCCACAGCACATCTGTTTCAGCTCCAAATTTGCAAATGGGAGCAATGACCTGTGTCACTAAGTCTGGATTCTCCTGGTCATCATTAAGAAAGCACTTTAAGTTATGCAGCCTAACTTTGCATGGGAAACTTTGGCTTGAAGGGTAATACATAAATACATAGGTAAACATGGTGGGTGCTGCCCTCTCTATGAATCCTCTTCTCTCTCTGGTTTGGGCTGCCCTTTCCCCCCCCAGTGACATTCACATCTTCTCTTCCCATTCCCAGGAACTTGGTGCGGCTGGCAAAGCCAAACCCAAATTCATCAGAGTTGGCTCGCCCTTCAGAGGTATTGGCAGGCGTGCAGGCTTATGCCACGTCTCTGATGTCACTGAAGCATCGTATGGGAGTAGACCCAGGGCGCCTGCTTCGCAACGTGCTTCTGCAGCAGACTCAATCCTTGGATGCAGCTGGTGAACAGACTCTCACCACCCTTTATACCAACTGGTAGGTGCCTACGGCCTGATAATGGTGAGGAGACGTACAGAGCTTGTGGTTTACACTGCACCACTCTAAGTCAGTGTGCAGGATTGTGTCCCAGTGGTCTGGGCCTTTTGTCCCTCTCGCAGTCAAGTTTCTCCAGAAATAAGTGGCTCAGCAATCAGGTTGACCCAATTAAGCTTGCATTTGTCCTTTAATGATCTACCACAAAACAGAGCTGAAGATGCCTATTTGAGGAAGATTGCATGCTTTTTACAAATAGCTATTTGTCTCTGACTTGGGGAGCACATTTTGTGTGGAGCTTGTCATCTGGTTTGACCTTCAACAGTTGGATGTTTGAGGTATTCAACAAGTGGGTTCATCCGAGTACAGTTTATGGAAAGGTCACTCATTTAGAGCAGGATCACTCATGGTTTTAAAAGTTTTTAAACTAGATTTTTATTTGGTGCGGGTGGGAGGTAATTTTTCAGTGTTTTTAGAAATTTTAAGGGTTTCTATAGTTTAAATGTTGGGGATTTTATGTACGCTGCCCAGATCCGCATGTCAATTGGGGCGGCTATACAACTTGAATGAATGAATGAATGAATGAATGAATGAATGAATAAAATAAGCAACCACAAGTGGACCTATAGGCTACATCATGAATTCTAGATATTGTATGGTTTCGTCTTTGTTAAAATAAACACTAGGCGTTAAAGAGGGAAGGAATGAGGGCCATTCTAGAAGTGTGCTGGGACTGGTGTTATTATTGTCATGAGCTGTCAAGTCAACCCTATGAATCAGTGACCTCCATTAAGTCCCATTGTCAAGAGCCCTGCTCATGCAAATTCAAGGCTGTGGGGTCCTTTACTGAGCCAATTTTCACTAAATGCCTCCAGCATTATTGTCTTTTCCAGTGAGTCTTGACTTCTTATGATTGGCCAAAGTGTGATCACTTCACTCTTTTTGTTTCTAGGGAAAGTTCAGGCTTGATTTTACCAAGAATCCACTTATTTTTATTTTTGGCAGGACATGTTATGCTCTGTGGCTGGAAAAAGTTGAAAAATCCTTAGGAACAATTTTCTCACTAAAAGGTCTCCCTATCTGTCTTCTCCCTCCCCCATCAGATGCCTTTTCCAGTAGGAGAAAGCAGCAATTGGTAGAACATCTGATAAGATGCATTTGGCTGTGCATAGAAAGTAGCAGGTTTTTCTGTGCTGTCCTTCCCAGGTATCTGGAGTCACTTCTGCGTCAAGCTAGCATGGGCTCCATTGTCCTTTCACCAGCAATGCAAGCCTTTGTCAGCACACCCAAAGAAGGGGAGCAGATCTTTAGTGCTGAAGAGTTTTCTGATGTCTCAGGTAAGTGACGGTACACCCACTATGTGTAGCGTCTAGGAATAACTTGTAATAGGGCCTCTCAACTTAAAAATCACAGAAAGTGAGTTGAGCTCCAGATGTGCCTCTAGACTGGGGTGCCCAAACATTTCGGGTCATGGGCCAGTCACGTGGTTCAGGGGCACAGTCACTATGGCCTGTGGTAGGCTCGATCCCGCCCCCGACACCAATTAATCTGGCCCACGAAGCCCTCGTTGAACCTGGAAGTGGAAGTAAAATGCACCCGTATGGGAGCAACAAGGGTTTCATGGGCCAGATGAATTGACACCAGGGGCCAGACCCGGCCCACCGGCCATAGTTTAGGCACCCCTGCTCTAGTTGTTCCTAGACTTCCTTGCTTGGGAAAAGTGGTGGATCCCACTACCAAACCTAATGTGGCTTAAGCAAATTATCTCACCATCTCAGTAAGTAGCAGATGGGAGGAGAAGTTCCAGCTCAGTTCTTTTCTTGCCAACCAGAAAAGAGGAGTGAGGTGTTGAGATGTCCTACAGAGCATGGATCACCTAGCTAAGGCCTCTGCTGTTGCTGTTATGATCATAGGGGGAATCTGGCACCTAAAATTGTGGGAAAGGGATCAAAAGATTTGTGACACTGTGACTGGTGCTAGATTTTAGAAAAGCCAGCAAATGAGTAGATGCCTTTTCCCCCTCCTGTGCAGAGATGAGAGCCCTGGCTGAACTCCTTGGTCCATATGGAACGAGGTTCCTAAGTGATAATCTCATGTGGCATGTCACCTCGCAGATGGTGGAGTTGAAGGTATGGCACTAGGAGGGGAGGGGAGCCGGGGAGTGGGGACGGACGAGGATTTTCTCTCCCACCTCTGCATCCCAGGGCCTCAGGGTGGTAGGGATGCCCTCTGTCTTCAAATATCCCATTCCAGCAGCTGAATCAGTCGGTGCTGGATGACTGTCCTGACAAGCCACCTTCTCCTAATTTTTGGATTTCCTTCCTTCCTTCCTTCTAGAAACTGGTGACTGAAAATATGGATGTCCTTGTTCAGATCCGGTCTAATTTTTACCAGTCAGAGCAGATGGGGGCCCTGCTACCTCGCCTTACAGGTAAGCTTGGAGATGTGTGTGTATGTCTTTGTTTGCATGTATGTATATATTTATCTAGCCAACTGTCTGGATAGCTCAGTGGCTTACGTATGGCTGTGTATCTTGGGAGAAGAGCCAGCCTGTGCTGTCATGGGCAAGCTGCACAATCCCAGGGCACACCTAGAAGAAAGGACAGGGAAACCACTTCTGAAAATTCTCAACCTAGAAAACCCTGGAAAAGGTCGCCAATATTCAGAAATCTCTCTCCCCACCACCACTCTATTGGTGACTTGATGATTGAGTGCTCTCAAAATGTCCTATCTTTAACAGCCTTGCTCAGCTCCTGGGAAGTCAAGATGTGGCTTCCTTTATGAATTCAATCCCTCTCATGTTTAACCTTCCTCTTTTCCTAGCATCATTTTTTCAGCAAGTCTTGTCTTCTCACGGATATGTCCAAAATACAATGGTGTCTGTTTATTCCATGGGTTCCTAACCTTTTCAAGCCAGGGGCCAGGTCACACTCTCTCAGGCAGCTACGAGGGCCGGATGGCCATTTTGCCCTGCCTGCATGATGGGGATGGCCATTTTGTCCAAACAGCTTCAAACGGGTGGCCATTTTGTTTCTTGAATGCCCTTGGAGGGTTTGGAGGCCACATGGAATGGTGCTGAGGGCCGGATCTGGCCCACAGGCCTTAGGTTGGGAACCCCTGGTTTATTCATTTTGGTTTCTAGAGAGAATTCAGGCTTGATTTGATCTAGGACTCACTGGTTCATCTTTCTGGCAGTCCATGGTATCTGCAAAGCTCGTCTAAGGTAAAGGTAAAGGTAAAGGTAAAGGTTTCCCTTGCTCGAAAGCCAGTCATATCCAACTCTAGGGTGCAGTGCTCATCTCTGTTTCAAAGCCAAAGAACCAGTGCTGTCTGCTTCTGCAGGCGTTTCAGTGGTCATGTGGCAGGCACGACTAGACACCGGAGCGCACAGAGCGCTGTTACCTTCCCACTGAAGTGATCCCTATTTATCTACTTGCAATTTCTTGCTTTCGAACTGCTAGGTTGGCAGGAGCTGGGACAAAGACGGGAGCTCATTCCGTCCTGCAGTACTCAGGAATCGAACTGCTGACCTTCCGCCTCCCAGTCAGCGTCTTAGCCACTTGAGCCACTGCAGTCTCTAGTACTATACAGTATTTGGAACTAATCAATTTTTCAAGCTTCCCTAGCTGCCTAATTAGTGAAACTAAACTCAGGATTCCCTGTATGTATTAAAACGAGTTCTCGTACCATGTGTTTTTCCTAGCTGTAGAGAATGTCTTGAAAAGAATGACCATCATTGGGGAGATCCTATGGTTCCGGGCCCTGGCTGAGGAGGGCCTTCGAGAGGTCAGTGCTTGCTCAAGTGTTCATGCACAGCCCAACTCTCAGTGCAAAAGTATTTCCTATTCCTTCCTTGATTTTCTCTTGGTGATACAGGATGGCAATGCATAATACTGACACAGGAGCTAAGGCAGAGGGAGGCAACGTCTGACCCTCTGGATGTTGAACTACAGTTCTAATCATCCTTCACCCTTTGCTGTCCTGGCTAGGGTTGAATAGGGTTGCAGTTCATGAACAGCTGGAAGGGGCACAGGTTACCACCACCACCCCAGTCTTAAGGGTTAGGGTACTGTTATGTATTGAATGCAGTGCTATGAAACTCTGTAAGACATCTTTTAACGAATGTAACCAATGATTGCAACCAATTGTATCTCATCAAGAACTCATTGTAACAGGTTGTGTGAGGATGCGAGCTAAGTGACCACAGGTGGCAGTAGCGAGCATCCAGCTCACATGGTACAGATTCCCCGAATACCTGAAGAGCGGGAAACCTTCCCGCCGCACAAACACCTGGAGAAGACGGGCGTGACACGCAATGATGTCACGCAGGCGGGAGCCAATGGGCTACCAAACCTGCATGTTCAAATGTATAGTGCAATATAAATAGAGCTGCTTGTCCGCCATTACCACATGTTCACCCTGACTACCATGAAATAAAGTTGTGTTGAACCTCACTGTGGCTATGCCCTTGTCTTCATTGCAAGACACTAAATTGGCGACAAAGGTGGGATGGCGTCCCGCAAAGTGAACATCACTCCTTTCGACACTGCGAAGCCAGAGAGATGGGAACTCTATGAGCAGCAGTTCCTCTATGCAATGGATGCTGAGGGCATCGAGGATGAAGCCCAGCGGCAAGCGCACCTGCTGGCTCAGTGTGGCCTAGAGACTCTGGAACTGTCTATGAACCTCCTGACGCCGAGGCCACTCAGAGAGGTTTCCCTAGACGACATTCTCACCGAGCTGAGGAAGCATTTCCACCCGAAGGTGTCCGTCTTTCCAGCAAGGCTAGCGTTCCAACAGCGAAACCAGCGGGCCAGTGAGTCTGTGGCAGAGTTCGTTGCAGCCTTACGGGTGGCTGCAGTGCCATGCCGGCAGGGAACTCACCTGAGCGAGGCGCTGAGGGACAGGCTCCTACTAGGCCTGCGAGATGAGGGTGCCCAAAAAAAGTTACTGGCCAAGAATGAGGGCATCTCCTTTGAGCAAGTTCTGCGAATTGCCCAAGCCGCCGAGTTGGTGCAACACAGCGAGCGGGTATGCTGGGCCAGGACTGCGGTCCCAGTCTGCGGTCCCCGTCTGCGGTCCCAGTCCACAGCTGTTCGTCCCACGGAGAGCAGGGAGCCCCCAAGTCCACCACGTCCACCTCCGAATGCAGCGAGGACGGCGACGTGCAACGAGTACAGAAGAGGCCCGAGGTTTGAGAACGAGCCAGGGGAGACTGCCACTGCGACGGATGCGGAGCGCCTCACGACCGGAGCAGATGCCCATTCCGGAAGGCGGAGTGCCACAACTGCGGGTGGCATGGCCACATCGCCAAGGTCTGCAGGCGGTGACGGGATGAAGGCAAGGGCCCGGCAGAACGGCTGCAATGGAAAGCAGACAGAGTCAGCAGGATCTTCGACGACGACGCGCCGGAGGAACGTCATGTGTCTCGAAGAGTTCCCGACAACCAGGACCAGGCAGTACACAGTGTGCCCTTAAGGCACCCCCGTTTCTTCGTGGAGGTACAGTTACAAGGGGTCCCAGTTAGAATGGAGACTTGAGGTCACCATATTCCATCATCTATCTCCCAATGGGAATTTTTGCTTATTCCCCCCAATTCGCGCCCCAAACTGAGAGCCCTAAGGACAAACTTACAGGACATTCAAGGGAAGAGCATCCCAGTGTTGGGGCTGGGAGAGTTCAAGGTTCAATTCAAACGGCGCACCGCACGGTTGCCCCTAGTAGTTTTAAGGGACGGGATGTGTTGCCTCCTTGGGACACAGTGGTTTGGCCCACTGGGGGTTTTCATTGGGGGCATACACGCCATGCAGGTGAACCCAATCACAGAGGTGTGTAACTCACTCCCGGCAGTCTTCGAAAAGGGACTCAGGAAGTTCAAGGGTCCCCCAGTTTCTTTCGACATGGATCCCAACAGACTCAAGCCACGAAGAGTGCCATTCGTGGAGCGGCTTTTGAAAGGACTTCCGGGTGTGATCCCCTACTTCGACGATGTTTTGATAACAGCGGGGGGGGGGACAAGAATTGGCCAAGAGGTTAGACCGAGTGTTAACCATGTTGGAGAAAGCGGGGCTCAGGTTGAGAAAAGATAAGTGTGTGTTTTTTGCAGAGGAAGTCGAGTTTCTATGTTTTCGCATAACCCCTGAAGGCATCAAGCCAGCTGAGTTGAAGGTATCAGCAGTCCAAAATGCCCCACGCCCCACCACCAAACCTGAGCTACAGTCCTTCCTAGGGCTTTTGAATTTTTACCACTCCTTCCTGCCCAGGAAGGCGTCGGTGGCAGAACCGCTGCATAAGTTGCTGAAGAAAGATGCGGTTTGGCAGTGGGGAGAAAGTCAGGAATGGGCATTCAGAGGGCTTAAGCAGCTTTTGTCTTCCGAGGCTGTCTTAACCCATTTTGACCCTAAGAAACCTGTTGTATTAGTTTGCGACGCCTCACCGGTGGGGGTGGGGAAGGTCCTATGCCACGTGCTAGAGAGCGGGTGGGAAGCCCCAGTAGTGTTTTACTCGAGATCCCTGTCCAAGGCGGAGCGCAACTACGCGCAGACAGACAGGGAAGCCCTGGCAATAGTTGCAGGAACCAAAAAATTCCACGATTTCCTGTACGGTCGACCGTTCACAGTCATGACCAACCACAATCCCGTACTAGGAATTTTTACCAGAAACAAGCCCACCCCACAGATTTTATCCCTGAGATGCTGAGGTGGGCCATCTTCTTCAACGCATACCAGTATGCGTTGGTCTACCGTCCTAGCAAGGAAATCAGCCACGCGGACGCCCTTTCCAGGTCACCCCTTCCACAGCTAGGAGACCTGGGGTGTGAGGTAGAGCAGGACCACAAGGTGCTACTAATCGAGACTCTAGAAACTCCCCCAATACTGCCAGCGGACATCGCTAAAGCTACAGCGAAGGACAGATCACTAGTTTTAGTCAAGTCCTGGGTGCAAAAGGGGTGGCCAGCGACCTCCCCCACGGAGAAATTCAAGGTATATGGTAGGAGGAGAGACGAACTGTCTTTAGATAGGGGCTGCCTCCTGTGGGGGCAGCGGGTAGTAGTCCCCGAAGCATTAAGATCACAGGTATTAAAAATGTTACACATCAGCCACCCGGGAATCGTGCGCTCTAAAGCGCTAGCCAGAAGCTACTTCTGGTGGCCCAAGTTAGATGCTGTCATTGAAAACTTGGTTGGCACTTGTGAAAGCTGCCAGAGTACCCGACCCGAGGCGTCCTGACTCCCCCATAGAGAATGGGACACAGCTCACGGGCCATGGTCGCGCCTACACATAGATTTTGAGGGGCCCTTCAGGGGCACCCTGTTCCTAGTAATAGTCGATGCTTACTCCAAGTGGTTGGAGGTTATCCCGATGTCTAGCACATCGTCAACCACAACAGTGAGACAATTGCGAAAGGTATTCAGCTGTTTCAGGTTACCAGACATGCTTGTGAGCGATAACGCCTCAACTTTCACGTCAGCTGAGTTCAAAGCATTCATGGATACCAACGGGATTTGCCACATTACCTCCTCCCCGTTTCACCCTGCAACAAATGGCCAGGCGGAATGCCTGGTGCGAGCAACGAAGGACGCTTTGCGTCGGATGAGCCCTGGGGACTTGAATTTACAGTTGTGCCAATTCCTGCTAGGATATAGAGTAACGCCCTTAGCATCAGAGTTATCGCCCACCAAACTCCTTATGCGGAGGAGACCTGCCACAATCCTCACACGCCTAGATCCAAACATGGTAGAGGACACGGGAAGAAACATAGCGTTAGGAAACACTAAGAGTTTTGGGGTCGGCGAGGCTGTGCACTGCAGAAATTATGTGGCCACAGGACCGAACTGGGTTCCTGGAGTAGTAGTTGGGCAAACGGGGCCAGTATCATATAATGTTGAGACCAGCACAGGTCTCCTCTGGAGGAGGCATGCTGATCAACTCAGGAGTAGGATGGTAGATAGGCAGGGCACTGGAGCCCAAGCAGGGAATTCAACGATAGAGTCCTCCCCCACCTGCTTATCCCAAGGGGAAGACACAGACTATTGGGGGGAAGGGGATGAAACAAACTCGTATCCTTTGGACCCCCAGGGCTACAGGAACGATTCGGAAGAGGAGAATTCGGAAGAGTTAGATTTTGAGTTCAGAAGCCGGGGAGGTTTTTCGGAGTGGTCCCCCACCCAACCGAGCGAAGAGCGGGGTTTTTCTTTAGTCCCTAGAACCCCCGGCTTCATGTCCCTGGAGTTTACCCCTACCCCTCGACCTCCCCAATCCCAGATTCAGAGGCAGCAGCCGATCGCTAACGAGTCACCCTCTCCCGTTGCAGGACGAGGACCGAGCGAGCAGGGACATGCAGCTACCCCAGGGCCAAGCACAGCTGCCACTCGCCCCAAATGCATTTGCGGAAAGCCACATTGGCTGAAGGACTTTGTCCTTACCTAGGGGGGAGGGAGGTTATGTATTGAATGCAGTGCCACGAAACTCTGTAAGACATCTTTTAACGGAACGTAACCAATGATTGCTACCAATTGTATCTCATCAAGAACTCATTGTAACAGGCTGTGTGAGGATGCGAGCTAAGTGACCACAGGTGGCAGTAGCGAGCATCCAGCTCACATGGTACAGATTCCCCAAATATCTGAAGGGCGGGAAACCTTCCCGCCGCACCAACACCTGGAGAAGATGGGCGTGACACGCAATGATGTCACGCGGGCGGGAGCCAATGGGCTGCCATACCTGCATGTTCAAATATATAGTGCAATATAAATAGAGCCGCTTGTCCGCCATTACCACATGTTCACCCTGACTACCATGAAATAAAGTTGTGTTGAGCCTCACTGCGGCTGTGCACTTGTCTTCATTGCAAGACACTAAAGGTACTAAGATATTTAGGGATCAGCTTCTGGAAAACTATCTCAGTAATATAAAGTGTGTAGGTCTCCTGTGTAGCACATTGGCATTGAGTAGCTGCCAGTCTTTCCTCTTCCTTTTTTCACTGGGAAAACTCTTCATCACAAAGGTTCTTTCGCCTCTCTCCCCTGCCCCAATTTGATTCTTTCATATGAAACCCATCCATGATTATTACCAAAAAAAATGCAAAAATTGCATGAGGAAGGCGATACTTTTATTGGATCACTAAAAATTAAAAGGTTGCAAGCTTTCAAAATAAAAGATTTCTTCTTCGTACATAGCATGATGTCTTCTTGCCAGGTACAAAACTTAGAAATGCGCGTAGAACAACAGAAAAGCCTTTTTGCTGTATCACCCCACCCTCTCATCCCCACAGGAAATCAGGCATTTTTTCTTCCCACATGGCCCTTCATGAAGCATCCGCTTTCTCTGTGGCCAGACGTAGGGAACACAAAACTCCATATTCCTCCATTGGGGAGCAATGGTCTCAATTTGGTTTACACAATAGGTATTATTATTATTACAGTATTTATATACCGCTTTTCTTGCAAAAAGGCAACCCAAAGCGGTTCACAATTACAAGTTCACATATAAACAACAATCAATAGCAATGCTATTGCATATCAATAGGTAGGCCAATTGCAGTCCAATCGAAGTCCAAAGAAAATCAATTAGAATATTACCTAGCGACAGGGCTGTAGCCAGGATTCTACAGGGGGGCACGAATATTTGTTCTCTCTCTCTCTCTCTCTCTCTCTCTCACACACACACACACACACACACACACACACACACACACACACACACACACACACACACCATAGGCCCTGCCTAGGGGACATTCAACAATTACGTGATCCATTTTTTGGTGACATTAACCCCCCCCCCCCCCCATGTAATCTGACCGTAATTTTCGCTTCGAACCCCCCTCCCTTTAAAATTACATAATCCAGAGCTTTTGTATCAAAACTCTAATTTTTAGAGCTTTTCAATATTGGTACCTAATGCAGCGTAATCATCTAATAAAATAAAAACTTTCTATGGACCAGGTATTATTTATTTATTTCATAACCAGCTGCCCAATGCGAAAGTATGAGATATTGTACAAATTTCTGTTGGTTAGAAATAGACTGCAGAAGCAATTCAATAATCTCAAATCGGATCAAAATTCCCAGAGATCATTTTTAAACCTTAAAAAGTGCCATGTTTCGAAACCACAACAGCTCCAAGTGGATTATGTAATCTTTGACCTGAATCCTGCCCCCATGTAATTTTCCATAATTCAGATGGCAGACCCCCTCCCCCCCCTCAAGGATCACGTAATTGTTGAATGGCCTCCTAGCTATCCTGTGTTTCTTGAATTTATGGTGTTGTTCCAATCTTTAAAAGTCCATGCCAGGCAGCTATTCATGGTATCCAGTTGTTCCATAGGCAAACAGAGGAGATTAGCCGTGTGACCCATATTCAAATTACAAAAAATGCAAACATTGCAGGAGGAAGGCAATAACTTTATTGGATAACTAAAAATTAAAACGTTGTGAGCTTTTGAAATCAAATATTTCTTCTTCAGGGAAATTACGAAATTACAAAAAAGGCACCCCTGATCTATGGGAAGGTCAGATCATGAAGCAGAGCAGTAAGGAATAACAGCATACCTCCCTGCCTCCCTCTCTTACATTGCCTTTTGCATTCTGACTTTGACAGGTTTTTGCTAGTCGCTGCCCTTTCCTGATGGGCCCCATAGAGTGTCTGAAGGAATTTGTCAACCCTGACATGGACATCAAGGTATTTTCTCTAAATGCTTTGGCATTTTTTTGCTTTTTTTAAAAGTGTGAGCGACTCTTCTGCTACCCAGCTTCATTCTCTGAGCTTCTCCCAAAGACTGAAGTATCGATTCTTTGAACTTTGCTGTCCTTGATTTAATAGCAGGTTAGGAAGAAAGGTATGATACAGTGAATATATATATATATATATATATATATATATATATATATATATATATATATATATATATATATATATATATATATATATATATATATATATATATAGATAGATAGATAGATAGATAGATAGATAGATATAGATATAGATATAGATATAGATATAGATATAGATATATATATAGATAGATAGATAGATAGATAGATAGATAGATATATATATATATATATAGATAGATAGATAGATAGATAGAGAGAGAGAGAGAGAGAGAGAGAGAGAGAGAGATGTTCTGCACTGGGACTCATGGTAAAGGTTTCCCTTGCTTGAAAGGCTGACTCTAGGGCTCAGTGCTCATCTCTGTTTATAGCCAAAGAGCCAGTGCTGTCTGCGTTTGCAGACATTTCTGTGAACATTTGGCAGGCATGCCTAGACACTGTTTACCTTCCCACTGAAGTGGCACCTATTTATCTACAGTAAAACCCCTACTTATGGGGGGGGGGGAAGCCGTTCCGTAGGCTTTTGCTTAAATCGAATTTTATGTAACTCGAAGCAAACCCATAGGAAAAATGAAATTTTTATGTAAATCAAAGCAAACCCATAGGGAAAAGAATCTTTATGTAACTCGAAGCAAACCTATAGGAAACCGTGTAAATCGGGACATGGTTTTAGCACAAAAATCATTATGTAAGTCAAATTTTATGTAACTCAAGGCATATGTAAATCGGGGTTTTACTGTACTTGCAATTTCTTGCTTTCCAACTACTAGGTTGGCAGGAGATCCAGATATTACTCAGTTGCTATTATTTACTTATATACATACGAGTACATGCAAATTTTCTGAAAGGAAAAAACCTCTAGAAAAGAAAATGTAAGAAAAGCTACTCAATTGCAGCAAAAGCCTTGGCATTTCAGTATTCTCACAGTAGCCACAAAGATGTCCCTCACAAGCCCACAAAGAGGACCCAAGAAGACAGGTACTTTCCTTCATTGTTGCCTCTGAGTATAAGAGGGGAACGTAGTTATACATGACAGACACCAGAGGTATCTTCAAGTCAAGATCTAAATGTCAGCTTTCCTCGACTCTAGCCCAACTAATTAAAGGCATTAATTTGTTAAATGAAGTGGGCTACAGCCCACACAAATTTCGAATCAAAATAAATGTCTTACACAGAAAGAGCCTCCACAAAGATTGTGAATACAATCGGGCGTACCCTGGGCGGCAACCTTGCCGGCTAATCTTTCTAACACCAGATCAAACCAAAGGAACCGAGGAATAAATTTCTTAGTCCCTGAGATGGTTGTTGTTAAGGTGCCGTCAAGTCGGAACTGACATATAGTGACCCTAATCAAGGGAGGTAAGATATTTAAGGAATGGCTTTACCAGTTCCACACACCCAGTCAGCTTCCATGGATGAGTGGGGATTCGTATCTAGATCTTGTCAGTCCTAGTCCTCCTCCCTATCCATGAACACCCATAGCATCCTCCATTGCACCTGAAAAGCATCGGGCAATGCTCAGGGGCATGCAGAGCATTGTAATAAGGAGCACACACATCTCTTACCTGTTATATGCCCATCCACACCTATTATCTGAGATGGCAGATCTCAGTGCACTGAATGGCACAGCCAGTCATAAACTGTGCAGCCATTTCAGAAGGGTGAGATTCACATTTGTAATGTTCTTGCTCCAACAATTAGCACAGAAGAAGGTTACGGCTGTTCTCCCTGATGTGCTGCTTGCTGGGGTATTTTTCACTGCAAAGCATTTATTTTTTAATGAAAATGCTACACCACACCTGTACCCAACAATGGCCCAGAATTCTTCTGCTCCTTTTCCTCACCTGTTTCTTGGCCTGAGCCGACTGTGTTTGCCATGAATGTAGCTAAGAAGAGGGGGCTGTAGAGCCAGGTCTAGCAGCTCTGTTTTTGCCTTCCTGTCTTTCTTCTAGGTGACCTTGAGCATCTTTGAACTAGCCACAGCTGCCGGGGTCCCGTGTGACATTGACCCTGCCCTTGTGACTGCCTTTTCTAATCTGGCAAAGGGTAAGACACAGACATCTTGGCAACATTTCTGTCGTCTGTCACATTATGGTGGAACAGAAGGGCTGCAAGTATGCCTTCTATCATTTGCATAGCTGGATAGCTCCGTGAGTTAGGTTTCTGGCTGCAGAGCCAGAGGCTGGTAGTTTGGTTTCCAAATGTGTCTCCTGGGGGAAGAGCCAGCTTGTGTAGTCTTGGCCAAGATGCACAGCCCCAAGAGCTCCCCGCAGAGAAAGTGAATGGGAAACCACATCTGAGTACTCTTTATTCTCTCCCTCCTTGTTTTAATACTTAAGGTCTCCCAATAATTTTACCAGGCCCTTTTCTCATTCAACAACTTTCCTGTTTAAGCCAGAGTTTGGAAAGAATGCATTAAAAATAAAAGTGTTACAGGGAGGCAGAACACCTGGCCAGATTATCCTGCTATTGTAATTGATTAGACCCTACTGCCAGCAACTCAATGCCAAGCATCAGGTGGCGGTTAACTAACTTGACATAACTAACCTGACAACCGTGAGGACTAGTGGCCTTGGCGAAGTCCACAGCGAAGGGTCGATGGTCCCCAAATGGATTAAATCCCACTTGAATCCATCTTGATGGAGGGCAGCAGCTTCATCAATACTGGACTGGGGCTGAGGAGGACTTTGCATGCCAAAAGGGCTCAGGACCAGAAAGTGACTCGCAGAACTGGATCAGTGGTACGGGTGTCACACTGCGATGCAGAAGGCAGATGGTAGACCACTGCATTATATTCACAGAAATGGATACATTTGGGCAGGAAGAGACAGGAAGGGAGAGGGGTAACTTGGAGGTTATCGGACCGGAGTGAAAACTGTACAGACTTCATAGTTTAGGCGGGAATGTAGTCCCGCGATATTACAAGACCAAGAAGAAGGAGACAAAATGGACGATCGTAATGATCCTAAGTAGTTCACAAACGTTACAGCATAAAACATATTCAAACACAACACTACTACAATCTAGCTGGGGGTAATGGGAGTTTTAATCTACAGCATCTTGGTCAGTGTTCCCCAACCTTCTAGACCATGGGAGAGCCAAGTTTGTTGACTACTGGTCTAGAGCAATGGTTCCTCAAAAGTGGCTCTCCAGGTGTTCTTGGACTTCAATTATCAGAAGCCCAAGTCAGCACACCTGCTGATCAGGGCTTCTGGGAATTGAAGCCCAACATCTGGAGAGCCAAATTTGAGGAACCCTGAGGGTTGAGGAAGTCTGATGTTAGCATATAGGCACACATTTTCTAACACATAGGTACACAACCAGAGAGAGGAGGAGGAACTATGGACCATGGCCCTCTGGAAAGTCTTTCCTATGGAGATCCAAGGAACAGTAGACACAGTCCCTGCTGGGCATCTTCTGAGCATCTCTCTCCCACCTCCTTTCCATCCAAGCTTTTCTTCTACAGCAGGGGTTCCCAATCTTTTCAAGCTGGGGGCTGGGTCACGCTCTCTCAGTCAGCTTCAAGGGCTGGATGACCATTTTGCCTTGCCTGCACAATGGAGGTTGCCATTTTGTCCCAACAGCTTCAAAGGAGTGGTCATTTTGTTCCTCAACCTTCCTTTTTTGGGGAAGGTTCTGGAGAAGGCAGTGGCACGTCAGCTGCAGGGGGAACTGGATGAAGCGGAATATCTGGACCCATTACAGTCAGGATTCAGACCTGGATATGGTACTGAGACTGCATTGGTCGCGCTGATGGATGATCTCTGGCGAGAGCGGGATGGCAGTCATCTGTCCATCCTTGCTCTTCTTGACCTCTCAGCGGCCTTCGATACCGTTGACCACGGTATCCTTCTGGAACGGCGCCGAGGATTGGGGATCCAGGGCACGGTGTGGTCCTGGTTTTCCTCATTTCTGAGGGGCCGGACCCAGTCGGTGTGGTTGGAGAGTGAGAGGTCGAGACCTAGGCCCCTAAAATATGGGGTGCCTCAGGTCTCGGTACTCTCTCCTCTCCTATTTAACATCTACATGAGGCCGCTGGGTGAGATCATCCATTCCCACGGGGTGCGGTACCACCAGTACGCGGATGACACACAGTTGTACATCTCGGCCCGTGGGGATACCAGTGATGCAGTCAAAGTCCTTTCCAGCTGTCTGGAGGCTGTTGGGGTCTGGATGGGGGCAAATGGGCTACAGCTGAATCCTAGCAAGACTGAGTGGCTATGGATAGGGGGTCCTGGTTTTCCCGGGAGCTACCATCTTTGGTTTTGGATGGGGCTGTTTTGCCCCAGACCAACCCGGTGCGCAACTTGGGGGTCCTCCTGGATTCGCGGCTGCTGCTAGAAGAACAGGTGGCGGCTGTGGCCAGGAGGGCCTTCACCCAACTTCGGGTGATTTGCCAGTTGCGCCTGCTCCTGGACCGGGACTCTTTGCTCATGGTCACTCACGCTCTGGTGACCTCCAGACTAGACTACTGTAATGCGCTCTACATGGGGCTGCCCTTGATGACCATTCGGAGGCTGCAGCTGGTCCAGAATGCCGTGGCCTGGGTGGTGATGGGGTGTGGACGTTATGCCCATGCCTCACCACTGCTTCGGGGGCTGCACTGGTTACCAGTTTGTCTCCGGGTGCAATTCAAGGTGCTGATTTTGACCTTTAAAGCCCTACATGGTAGTGGGCCAGGGTATCTTAGAGACCACATCGCCCTAAGGACGTCTGTCCGTCCAACCAGAGCAGACCGGAGGGGCTCTCTAATTGTGCCATCAGCCAGGGGGGCTCGCCTCTCTGGCACAAGGAGGAGGGCCTTCTCCGTGTCTGCACTGGCCCTTTGGAACCTCCTGCCTGTGGAACTGCGTCTCCATACGGAGTTGTTGCCCTTTAGGAAGGAACTAAAGACCTGGCTGGCGGGCCAAGTTTGGGGTGCGGGTAGGGATGGGGGTACCGTTGGGTGGTTGGTATAGAGAAATGTGCCTTCCCCCAAGGTCCCTTCGGTTCTTGCGCACCTTTTAGGGGTGGGTTTTTTAACTTTTAACTTTGTTTTATTATGTGTCTTTTATGTATTTACTGTCCGCTATGTAAACCGCCCTGAGTTGGGTTGTACCTGAGTGGGCGGTATATAAGCATGAAAAATAAATAAATAAATAAATAAATGCCCTTGGAGGGGCGAGGGGCCACACGAAATGGTGCCATGGGATCCGGATCTGGCCCATGGGCCTTAGGCTGGGAGCCTCTGTTCTACAGAGTACACATTTCAAGCAAAACCAGGCAGTTGCAGCCCACCCCCACCCCTTACTAGCTCCATCCATCAGATATCGGCCTGTCACAAGTGCCACAGGTTATGTATATTAAAAGAAGCCCAAACTCCCTCCCTCTCTGTGTCCCTTTATTATTATTATTTAAATAATAATTTTTGAATATTAATTTTTTTAACTGAGAGCATTAATCAGGTTTATTGCTGAAATCTCTTGTTTGATGTCATTTCTCTTGCCTCCCTCTCTGACAGACAGCCCTTCCCCAGAGGAGGATTACAAGATTGCCTGCCTGCTTCTGGTCTTTGTTGCCGTGTCTCTGCCAGTCTTGGCCAACGACCCTGCCTCTGTTTATGCCACTGATATTAATGGTAAGAAAGAAGGAGAAGATGCTCCAAACCTGCTAAGCTGATTATCTACATTACATTAGAACCTCAGATAAAGTCCAAACTCCGTTCCACAAGTTTGGACTTTATCCGATTTTGGACTTTATCTGAATCAAATGAGCATTTCATCGGATAACGTCCTAAAATGGACTTTATCTGAGGTTCCAATACCAAATACCTCGGATAACGTCCATTTTGTAGCAGTTTTGGACTTTATGCGATGCATCACGTGTGCATGAAACCGCGACTTTATCCGAGGTAACACTATCATACATTATCTGGCTAAAGCCAAGCAGACCTGAATTCAAGTCTTCATGCAATCTTGAAATTCATTAGATGGCCCCGATGCAATTATGGTCTTTCTGCCAAACTGGAATAATCTAGATCAGGGGTCCTCAAACTTTGTTCTCCAGGTGTTCTTGGACTTCAATTACCAGAAGCCCAAGTCAACACACCTTGTGATCAGGACTTCTGGGAATTGAATTCTGAGAACATCTGGAGAGTCGAGCTTGAGGAACCCTGGTCTAGGTGACTGGAGAAAGGGTTTGTAAAACATTACTCTATAGAGCAAAAATGCATGTTGTGCATTAAGGATATTATTTAAAAACATCCTTATAAGTGGACAACTTTCCCTCTTGGTCAGAAGGTCAAAGGAGTAAGAATAACAAGCACCTTTATGGAGTGATTTTCATTAGGAAAATTCCACTAGAGGTTTTTCCCCTTGAAAGCCATCCTCACCAAGATAATCCCCCACCTTTTTTTGCTACATTTTGCAGAGAAGGGAGGTGGTCACTTGGTGATGCATTTTAAAAGAAACTAAAGATAGATTTGTCAACATGACAGTGTTTCACATTGCAGAGCTGATTGTCAATTGCTTGTTTTATTGACTGTACAAATGCATCCTATTAAACTTTTGGGTCAATTGAGTAGATCGGCACAGTCAACTCTTCTGTTTGTTGTAATGACAGTAATAATAATTGAGTGCTATCAGATCAAATCTCACGAATGATGACCCTATCCAGGATTTTCTAGGGTAGACATCACTCAGAATTGAGTTACCATTCCCTTCTTCTGTGGGTGTCGTAGGACTGGTCAACTTGCCCAAGGCTTTACAGGCAAACTCCTCTCTACAAATCCACAGTCTGGAATTGAACCCCTAATCTCTGGCTCTGCAGCCAGATATCTGACTCACTGAGTTTAGTGTCTTGCACGGAAGACAAAGAAGGAGTCGCAGGAAGGACTAACACAGGTTTATTCATTGATGCTCAGCAGGAACATGTGGTAATGGGGGAGATACATCTCATTATATACCATAACACAATACATTTGAATCTTGTTGCACGGTAGCTTATTGGCTGCTACCGGCGTGGCCTCGCCCAGGTCACGCCTCTCTTCTGCAGTTGCTTTCTCTTCTGCAGTTGTTTTCTGTAGCTCCTGATCATGTGGGGAAATTCCCGCGGCTGTTCGTGATTTGGGCAATGTGGACCATGTGAGACTGAACGCTCGCAGCTGCCCTCTATGGGCGGCTTGCTCGCGTTCCTTAACAGCTGAGATACATTGTGATTGTGGACTGGTTACATTCATATATTTAAAGTAACATTGTACATGCATACATAACATCCCTCCCCCCTAGGATGGGACGAAGTCCCTCAACCATTGTGGCTTGCCGCATGTGCGCCTGGGGCGTGCGGCCGCTTGACTTAACACAGGGGAGCCGGAGGCTCCTGGTTCCGCGGAGTCCTGCCCTGCAATGGAAAGGGGGGACTCGTTAGCGGCTCGGTGTGGCGTCTGTGGTAACCTTGCATTGGGGGACGGGAATGGAATGAATAGTTGGGAAGTGAATCCCTGCCTGCCGTTTGAGGAGTTTGGGGACCCCCCCAGTATGAATCTCGGGACCGACAAAGAGGCCCTCGTGGCCTCGCCACCCCCCGCTGCCTGTCTGGGCGTTCTAGAGACTGTGGTGGGCGGACTCGCCCCTGTTGCCTGTCTTGGGGGTGTTGGTCTCCGGGGAGCGGGAGCTATTGTATACTCCAAAACAAAAGGGCTAGGGGGACTGGAAGTACCAGGGGCTGAACTGAAACCCCTCTTCTCGCTAGGACGGGTGGGGGACCACTCCGCTACATCCCCCTGGTACTGCAACTCATAATAATCATCAAACTGATCCCTCTCTTTGAAAGTATCCTCCTCTGTGTCTCCCCCTTGGGTAATGCGGGTGGGGGAGGACCCTAATGCTGATTCCCCCTCGCCGGTGACTCGCCTTCGGAGTTGGTCGGCGTGCCTTCTCCAGAGTAGACCTGAACTAGTCTCGACCCTGTAGGATACTGGCCCCGTTTGCTCAACAATTGTCCCTGGCACCCACGCTGGCCCTGAGGCCGCGTAGTTTCTGCAGTGAACCGGGTCCCCTACCGCAAAACTTTTGGAGCTCTCTCCCCCTATGCTTATGTTTCTCCCTTCATCCTCCACCCTGGACGGATCCATCCGGTCAAACAGTGTTACCGGACGCCTCCTCATGAGGAGTTCGGCTGGGGAAAAGCCTGACGCTAAAGGGGTTGTCCTGTAGCAGATGAGGAACTGGCACAGATGCAGGTTCAACTCACCGGGACCCATGCGCCGCAGTGCGTCTTTCGTAGTGCGCACTTGGCGCTCTACCTGACCGTTTGTGGCGGGGTGAAACGGGGCAGCGGTTACGTGCCTGACGGCGTTCCTCTCCATAAACGTCTTGAACTCTGCCGACATGAAGGTACTCGCGTTATCGCTCACAAGGACGTCTGGCAGGCCGAAGCAGGCAAACAGCTTTCGCAACTGTTTAATGGTTGCGGCAGAGGACGTGCTGTTCATGGGGATTACCTCCAACCACTTGGAGTAGGAGTCGACTACCAGGAGAAACATGGACCCGTGGAAAGGGCCGGCGAAGTCGACATGGATCCGGGACCATGGCCCGCGGGCCGTATCCCATTCCCTATGGGGTAACCGGGACTCCTCGGGCCGAGAGCTCTGGCAGCTCTCGCACGTGCCCACTAGGCGTTCTATGTCCCCGTCTATCTGGGGCCACCAAAAGAAACTCCTGGCCAGAGCCTTGGAGCGCACGATCCCGTGATGGCTGGTGTGCAGTAGCCTCAGCACCTTGGCCCTCAGCTTCTCTGGGATAACCACCCGCTGGCCCCAGAGTAAGCAGCCCCTTTCCAGAGAAAGCTCTACTCTGCGCCTAAAAAATGGCTTGAAATGTTCCTCGGGGGGAGAGGTGGGCCACCCTTTTCTAACCCAGGAACTAACTTGGGCCAGGATCTTGTCGGCCGCCGTGGCCTTGGCGAGGTCGGCCGGCACAATTGGGGGTGAGTCGAGAGACTCAATCAGCAGGACTTGGTGTTCCTGCTCTACCTCACACGTGGGGTCCCCTAAACTAGGGAGAGGGGATCGGGACAGGGCGTCCGCATGGGAGATCTCCTTCCCTGGGCGATAGACCAGTTCATATTGGTAGGCGTTGAGGAAAATGGCCCAACGCAACATCCTGGGGGATAGAATTTGTGGGGTTGGTTTGCCGGTAGTGAAGATCCCCAGAAGCGGCTTGTGATCCGTCACTACCGTAAACTTGTGGCCGTATAAAAAATCGTGGAACTTCTTGGTTCCCGCGATTATTGCTAGGGCCTCCCTATCTGTTTGCGCATAATTGTGCTCGGCTTTCGAGAGGGACCTTGAGTAGTACGTCACCAGGGCTTCCCTCCCGCTCTCCAACACGTGGCACAGGACCACCCCCACCCCCACCGGGGACGCATCACAGACTAGCACCACTGGTTTTTTCGGATCAAAATGGGTCAGGACCGCATCCGAAGACAGGAGTGACTTAAGCTCCTTGACTGCCCTCTCCTGCTTGTCCCCCCACCGCCAAACCGCGTCCTTCTTAAGTAGCGCGTGCAGTGGCTCCGCGACCGAAGCCTTCCGAGGCAGGAAGGAGTGATAGAAATTTAGGAGCCCTAGGAATGACTGCAGCTCCGGTTTCGCGGTGGGGCGAGGGGCGTCTCTCACGGCCGCTACCTTGGACTCGGAGGGTTTGATTCCGTCCGGGGTTACCTTAAACCCTAGAAACTCTACCTCCCTCGCGAAGAATACGCACTTGTCCCTCCTCAATCGAAGTCCTGCCCTCTCGAACACTGAGAGAACCCCATCTAGCCTCTTGGCTAACTCTAATTCGCTCCCCGCTGTTATCAACACGTCGTCGAAGTATGGGAGGACGCCTGGAAGCCCCTTTAAAAGGCGTTCCACGAGGAATTGGAAAATTCCGGGGGCCGAATTCACGCCAAACTGAAGGCGCGTTACCTTAAACGCCCCCTTGTGCGTTACGATCGTTTGCGCGGCGGCAGCAGCCGGGGTTACAGAGAGCTGCTGATATGCCTGGGCCAGATCTAACTTGGCAAAAAACCTCCCCCCATGTAGCGTGGCCAGCAAATGGCTGACCACGGGCACCGGGTATGCATTTGGCCGAATGGCCTTATTTATCGTACATTTATAGTCCGCACAAATTCTGACCTCCCCATTTGACTTGAGGGCTGTAACGTTTCCCACTCCACCGAGTCAACTGGAACCAAAATCCCCTGCCCCAGCAATTTGTCCAGTTCCGCCTCAATCTTGTCCTTGAGGGCGAAGGGCACTCTCCTTGGCTTGAGGCGGATGGGCCGGATTTCTGGGTCCAGCTCAAAGGAAACCGGGGGGCCCTTGTATTTCCCGAGCCCCTTCTTGAAAACGTCTGGGTGTGCGTCGCACACGTCCCGCATTGGGTCAGTCTCGATGGCGTTAATGCCGGACAGTTCGATCCCCAGGGGAGCAAACCACTGCATTCCCAAAAGGCAGCACCTCCCCCCTTTTAGGACCACTAGGGGCAGTTTCTCGGAGTAGTTCTTGAACTTCACCTTGAAGTTCCCCACCCCCAACACTGGGATCCCATTTCCCTGCACGTCCCGTAGATTGGATCTCATGGCCCGCAGTTTGGGCCGTTTCTCTGGGGGAATGCGCATAAACTCTTTTTGGGACAGGATGGAATAAGAAGACCCCGAGTCTATCTCCATCCTCACTGGGACCCCCTGCAACAGTACCTCTATGAAGAACCGCCAGTGCTCCAGGCCCACGCGGTTCACGCCTTCCTCGCTGTGGCCGGCTGAGACCTTCCTGGTGCCGGCCGCCTTTCGTTGGTGCGTCTGGGAATGGCTGGAACTGCCCTTGTCCTCGACTCGCCCGCGCCTGCATACTCGGGCGATGTGTCCCTTTCGGCCGCAGTTGTGGCACTCGGCCTTCCGGAACGAACACCTCGTGCGGTCGTGGGCCGCCCCACAACCGTCGCAGCGGCGGTCCTGCCATTCTCGGGTCTGCCGCTTCTCACCTCGCTTCTTGATCCTCTGGACGTCGTCGTCCTCGCTGGAGTAGGGATCCGCTGTCGTGGAGGACTCCTCGGACGACGTTGGTGCGGCGGCGGGCGGCTTGGGGGCCCGCCAGGCCGTCTTCGCTGGTGTCCGCCGGGCCGCCTGCACTGGTGACTTGGCCCTCTCGGACGTGGCCCCTCGAGACTTGAATAGCCGGACGCCGCTCCTGGCCTCCTCGGCTGCTTGCGCCTCCCGCAGTACCTCGTTGAACGTGAGGCGATGGTCGCGGGTCATGAGCCTCCTCTGAAGCTCCTCGTCCCTCAAGCCGCACAGCATGCAGTCACGGAGGGCCTGATCCAGGTCGTCCCACTGGCAATGCACCGCTGCAAGCCTGAGGGCCGCCGTGTAGGCGGACACGGGTTCGCCCGGTCGCTGGTCTCGCCTGTGGAACGCGACCCGGGCTGGGAAGATCGAGACGGACGGCTGGAAATGCTCACGCAGTCTCTCCAGGATACGGTCGATGGGCACCTCGTCCACCTTCCGGGGGGCCACCAGGGTCATCAGGATCCTCAGCGTGGCCGGCCCCACCTGAGACAGGAAGTGGGAGCGCATCTTCGCGGCGGCGTCGACGCCTGCAGCCTCCATGGCGTGCCGAAACTGGCACTCGTAGAGCTCCCATTGTTCGGGCTCGCTGACATCGAACTGGTACGGCTTGACCTTGGGATTCGCCATCGATCCCACCTTCGTCGCCAATTTAGTGTCTTGCACGGAAGACAAAGAAGGAGTCGCAGGAAGGACTAACACAGGTTTATTCATTGATGCTCAGCAGGAACATGTGGTAATGGGGGAGATACATCTCATTATATACCATAACACAATACATTTGAATCTTGTTGCACGGTAGCTTATTGGCTGCTACCGGCGTGGCCTCGCCCAGGTCACGCCTCTCTTCTGCAGTTGCTTTCTCTTCTGCAGTTGTTTTCTGTAGCTCCTGATCATGTGGGGAAATTCCCGCGGCTGTTCGTGATTTGGGCAATGTGGACCATGTGAGACTGAACGCTCGCAGCTGCCCTCTATGGGCGGCTTGCTCGCGTTCCTTAACAGCTGAGATACATTGTGATTGTGGACTGGTTACATTCATATATTTAAAGTAACATTGTACATGCATACATAACACTGAGTTATCCAGTCAGATTCTTGTTTTGTGTGGTGCTGAGAATTTGAAATCAATGGTCCAAGGGCATTCCTGCTGCCCACCCCACCCCACCCCCCACCCCCACCCCCACCCCACTAAGAGCCAAACTAGAAAGAAGGAAGAGATGGAGATCTGAGCATACTGAAGGGAACAGAGATCCTATTTGCAGTGGTCATTTGGGGTCTGTTCACTGTACGTATAGACCAGGGGTTCCCAACCTACAGCCTGCAGACCAGATCTGGCCCCTGGGCCAAATTCATCCAGCCCCCAGGCCGTATTGCCGCTGATGCTGGAATTGCCCCACTGTCACTGGAAGTGCTGAAATGGCTGTGTTTTTGCACCAAAATACCACAAAAAAGGGGCAAAAAATTGGCTTGAAAATGTTCCTCCCTCACTCCCTCTGCCAAGGGAAGCGGCGGAGGTGGGGAAAACACTCAGAAACACAACACAAATGCATGTACCACCACCAGGAAGAACCTGGTGGTGGTACATGCTGACTGAGTGGGCGTGGTCAGGTCCCTGTTAGGAAAAGGTTGGGAACCACTATCGACCATATCTCTTCCAGGAAGTTCTTAGTCGAAAGGGGCCAGAGCTTACGTTTATATCGGCAGACTTTACCACTTCAGCTGACAGTGTCAAAGTCTACTTGTTGCACAATAGAAAAGGAAACCAATGGATACTGGACACTTAGTTTTTTGTACCTCTGATGTAACGCCTTCACAGATACTGTATATAAAGCTAACTTCTATGGTTTGGGGTGCAATGGCTGTAGGTTCTGTGGATGATGGGAACTGTAGTCCAACACATACAGTAGGTGCCAGGTTGGAAAAGCTAGTTGACTATGTTTTGGAATCCTGTCTCTGTAGGATACAGTAATAACATCCACTGCCTAGCCAAAGCCATCATCCAGGTGTCGGCTGCCCTCTTCACAGTCTACAATAAGAACATTGAGACCCACCTCAAGGAATTCCTGATGGTAAGAAAAGCTTCAGCTCTTCACTGGTAGCTCTTGGGTCATCCGCTGACAATGTTTTTTAAGCGAGAGAGATACCTCTAGGGGTGAACTTATTCTTTTATCCTATCTAGCCTTCTTCGTTGCTTTTCCTAAGCTGTGGAACTCTGCTTGTAAACAGAATGCTGCTTGCAAACATGGTGGCAAAGCAAACACCAGTAGTTTAATTTCCTTGTCTTAGTTGACTAGTAAAAGGAAATGTACATTGAGTTCTGTCTTTTGGCTTGTGGATGCAAAGCTGTGGAGCTACAACAATGTCTGGTGGTGTGTGCAGCACAGCAGGTCATTGAAATGAAGTAGGATCTGCAGCACACAACAACCTGTTAGTTATACGCACCCCCAACCAACTGGGTCACTCAAACAATTGTCAATAGATGCTAACTCATTGGCAAATGTGTAATGTCATAATATTTGTTGCATCCACATTTTGTATGTTATGCATCAGTTTACAAGAGAAGTTTGTTTTGCAGCCCAACCGGAAATTACTGTACGGGCTGAGCAAAATTACCATACCGTACAGGCAGTGGGCGGAGTTATGGGCAGAGTTTGGGCAGAGGAGCCAGGTTTTGCAGCAGGTTTGAATAATAACGGGGGATTTTGTCAGTTGGAAAAAGATATGATGTTACTATTCTGTTAGGCTGGCCAATTATTGTGTCCCTGTGTACCTGATGTGTGTATAAATTGATGCCATGAGACCTCTCTCTTATGTCTGATGAAGTGGACTTGGTCCACGAAAGCTCGCATTTAAATACAGGACTTAGTCTTTAAGGTGCTACAACATTTTTTGTCTTTTTTTGCTGTTCTGTTTTATTTACTCTCAGATATGCTTACACAGACTAACATAGCTACCACTTCAAGGGATTATAGGTATTTTTCTGGGTCATTCTGGAGGTACTCTAGATGCGAATGCAGATCATATTGTGCGATTTCTAACTCAATTGTGTGTGTGTGTGTGTGTGTGTGTGTGTGTGTGTGTGTGTGTGTGTGTGTGTGTGTGTGTGTGTGTGTGTGTGTGTGTTAGGGTTACAGATATTTTTCTGGGTTTTTCTAGCTACCCTAGAAACTAGTGCAGACCATATTAGGTGATTTCTAATTCAATTTTCCATGATACGGCTTACTGTCTCCTTAATATTTTTAGGCTTAGGCCTCCACCTAGGGTTAGGTTTAGAGTTACTATCAGCTGTAGTAGTGTTATACAGTATATGTTTTTCTGGGCTGTTCTGGAGCAACCTTTCTACTGAAGTGTCTGTTTCACAAAGCTTAATTACTTTTCTGACTTCACGAGTGTGATTTTTCAACCTGCTGCCTAAGCTCTGATTATTTGTACTGGGAAAATTTCTCAGCTCTAGGTAATGTTGACTGCAAGAGAACTGATTTTGTCTTCTTTTGTTTCTCTCCCTTGTCTTCCTAGCTGGCCTCTGTTAGCCTCTTGCAGCTGGGACAAGAAACTGACAAAATGAAAGCCAAAAACAGAGAATCCTTTTCACTGCTCATGCACTTGGTGAGTGTTACACAAGAGTAAGGGGGCTGAGTGGGTGATTCCTCCTATAATACACTAATTATGAATGACAGCCATATTAAAACAAGTCTGTCCATTCATAGACAGAAGCAGAAAACCTTTGGGACAGATAGGAGACTAACAGTTTGCGATCTTTACCTATAAAGTTGCGTGGTACGTGTCCGGCATACGTGGCCACACCCGGCCCAACCATCCTGTACCGAGCCAGCCACACTTGCCTTAAGACCCTGTGAGCATCGCCGCAGGGGTCTGGATGCCAAGAGTGGGGCACCCGCCCCACGAACACACAAAAAGCTATGTTTCCCAGCATCTTCCGTGCCGCGCAACCCCTCAGCCAATTAGGCTGAGGGACGTGAGAGCGGAGGAGGCCGGGAAAGTGATGTGCGCGTAAAAAAATGGCTGACACACCAACCACTTCCCTTCATCTCCCGGAAGGAAGCCATCGCCGCAGCTTCAGCAGGGTTGCGGAAAGGAGGGGGAGCCTCTCTTCTCTCCACAGCCCCGGTGACAAAGGCCAGCACCAGCCTCTCTGCAGCTTCAGCAGGGTAGCGGGGAGAAGAGGGGGAGCCCATCTTCTCCCCACGTGGCTTCGGCGGGCTCAGGGAAATGCAGGCCAAGAACGGTGCTCTGTTCTTGGCCTTCGTCTCCCAGATGGAAGCCATCGCCTTCCACAGAGGGAGGGGGCCGAAAGCTTCGGCCCCCACCCACCGAGGAAAACGAACCATAATAAATGGATTGTTGTTGTTGTTGTTATCCTGGTGGAATTTACCTAGGTGTGGAATCTGGATCTTTTCACAGTATGTTTGGTGAGTAGCCAAGGAAGGGCATCCCTTTAGCGCTCAACATCTCTTTCCATGTGCTTCTTTCAGCTTGTGGAGGAGTCATCCTTCTTGACCATTGACATGCTGGAGACCTGCTTCCCTTACGTTCTGCTGCGCAATGCTTACCGTGAGGTCTCCAGGAGCTCTGCCTTGAGTCGGCTTCCTTCACATTAACTGCTCTTCCTGCAGCCATAAAGGAAGGCAGCTTGGGATGTAAGTGCCCATCATCCAAACACATGGAGGAAGAGTCCCTCACGGGGATTTGGAAGGCAGTGAATATGTGGCCTCAGCAACCCTCTTGGGCAATTATGGCTGTTTTATGTGATTGTTTGGCACAATACAAAACAGGATGGTCTAGCCTGGGCCTGTATACCTGCCTGCTCAAAAAGTTGCACGTTGATTAGCTGCTTCCAAATTCAGACCAGGAAAGCCTGTGTCCTTCCAGATGTTTGATAGACTGCCATTCTCTTCATTTATTGCCCACTGCCTTTACGGTTTAGGGCAGGGCTTCCCAACCTAAGGCCCGTGGGGTGGATCCAGCCCTTGATGCCATTTCATGTGCCTCCCCCACTCTTCCAAGGGCATTCAAGAAACAAAATGTCCACCCCCTTTGAAGCTGCTGGGACAAAATGGCCACCCCCATTGTGCAGGCCAGGCAAAATGGCTATCTGGCCCTCAAAGCTGACAGAGAGAGCGTGACCGGGTCCCTGACTTGAAAAGGTTAGGAACCCCTGGTTTAGGGGCAGTCCAACCTCATTGGAAGAGTAACATGTTGAGTTCAAGAATTTCAAAATGGTTTCCAGGTCCCTTCAAAGGTGCTTATTATTAACAGAGCTGAAGCCTACAGCTGGCACCCTTTCTGGATTTTCACATTTTGATCATTTAAAAAGCTAGCTGTTGTGTTTCCTCTGGCTCCTTTGGGATCCCATTCAGCCAAGGGCTTGCATAATTCCCTAATTTCCACCCTGCTTAGGTTTACACATTCTTCTCCTCTTGACTTCTTCCATCAACATTTGGACAGAATGCACTTTCCTTTTAAAAACCTTCTCTGCCTGATTTGCAAACAAAGTATCATGAGCCTTGCACAAGTGCTATAAAGTCAACCTGTGGATATCTAAGATAGGGGTTCCCAAACTTTTTATGTCACAGGCATGACCACACCCCCTGGACAGCTGAGCGGGCCAGATCACGCCCCCAGAAGCAGAAGCAGTCGCATTTAATAATCGTGCCAACTTCCACGTTTACAACAGCAGTGGCCACATTTACAGCTGATGCAAACACTTCCACTTCCGCGAATGGCAGCTGTGGGCCACACAAAATGGTGCCATGCGCCGGAGCCAGCCTGTGGGCCGTAGTATGGCCTCCCTTGATCTAAGACAGGGATTCTCAACCTGCGGCCCACGGCACCATTTCATGTGGCCCACCACCACCTCCAACACATTCAGGAAGTGTCATGTGGTGGAGGAAGGGCAAAATGTCTGATGGAGCATGACCCGGCCCCCAGCTTTAAAAGGTTGAGAACTCCTGATCTAAGGCATTGGTAGATAGCCCAGGCCAGTATAGATGGTAGTAAAACATCATGGAAGCCCCAGCCGCAAAACAACTGGAGGGCCACAGGTTTACCCATCCCTAGTATAAGCAGTAGCAATACTAATAATTAATCTTGGCAATTTAAAAGCCCCTTATGTATCCAAAGCCATATATACCTATATATAGTCTCACAGTAAATAGTTTCTGGGATTTTTCATAATAGTAAAACATAACAGTGAAACCAGTTCACATTTTTATATATACTGGATAACTGGATCACATGTGTGTGTGGAATTACATCTACCTGAAAGCTTAATCAGGGAATACTTATTTTTCCTGTAGTCCTTGAATTGTTTACATGTCTTACATGTTTTTCAAAATGCATTGAATTATTTTCTTTCTAATACATTGTTCAATAAAAAAATTATTTCAAATGCTTTGTGTTTCCTAGAACAGAACTTAACTATTCATTGTTGTTGTTATGTTACTGTACGTTACATACAGATTATGAGATTTCCTGTCTGGCACTGCTTCTCACACAGTTTGGGAATAATAAATTAAGAAAAATTATATTAAATCACTGTTTTTTTAAGCAACATAATGAGGGAAAATGTCATCATACCTCCTTGCTATTATAAGGGTTAGCGTTTCAGAGTATGCAATGGATTCAGACCAAAATCCCCACCCAACCACAAAGTTATACTGTATGTGTGATTCCAGGTCAGTGATTACCTCCCAGTCATTCAAGATTATATGAAATGAGGCTGGGGACCTTATATTCTGCCCTTCTTTGGGAAAGAGCGGATTAATTAGTTGTCATAGCTTTGTGAACAAGCATTATAATCTAAAGAAAAGCTAGGTGCCTAAAGCATAAGAAACCTACAGTCTAAATTAAAACATTCCACAGCAAAGCTCAAAAAGTCCCTTTTTGGGAATGACATCTCCCTGAATTCTTCTCTCCCCCCCCCCCCCTCCGGCTGAAATGCCTGGATTATTCTAGGAGCTGTCAGCCAAAAAGGTAACTTTTCCAAGTTCTGAGGAATTCTACAGAATTCTAGGTTTTCATTAATGTGTTTGAATGTTGGTGCAAACCATCCACTAGTTACTTCTATTTTGTTCTTTCCCACTCCAGCAACTGCTAAGCAAATCAGTATTAACTGAGACCCCGGTCTTGTCATTTCCTTGACAAACCAAGGTTTGTTCTTCACCTGTAATTCCTAGCTTGTGTGATCACTCTTCCTCCATCTTGATAGCAATTTAATTCTAATCATGATTATGTCAGCAAATCCTTATGCTCCAGTCTTCCCAACTGTCCCCCCCCCCTTTAAGTGGGAGAGCAGCACCTGGTGTTCAGGTTTCCTGTCTGTCCCTTCCTTTCTGACCCCTACTCCCAAGTTCACAATTGTGTGCAGCAGTCAGTTCTTCTGAAATGCTTTTTGTTAAGTGTTTAGTGTTGTTTTTCACCAGCTCTTTATACTTCTTCAAACCTGGAGTTCCCTTAAGACATGGGGTTCCCAAGCTAAGGCCTGTGGGCCAGATCCGGCCCATAGTGCCATTTCATGATTGGGTCTCATTCCTCCAAGATCATTCAAGAAACAAAATGGCCACCCCTTTGAAACTGTTGGGACAAAATGGCCACCCCATCATGCAGGCAGGGCAAAATGGCCATCCAGCCCTCGAAGCGGATTGAGAAAACGTGACCCAGCCCCCAGCTTGAAAAGGTTGGGAACCCCTGCCTTAAGCCAACTCTCTAGGTGGCTTGTAGGAGGTGCCAGATTTCATAAATAACTGTACTTGCATGCAGCCTGAGGTCGGAAAGGTAAAGGAAAGATTCAGGCAAAAATTGTTCAATTGCTTAAAGAGTGGTTTACTTCCTAAGCTTAGGATCTACTTCCGTAATTGAACTACCGCAAGCAACTTCATAGGCATTTGAGAAAAGCAGATGAAACCAAAGCACAGATTCTGTGCCTCCTTCAACTGCAGTCGAAAGGAGCACACAATACATTGTGGTTCTGAGTGTAACCTCCCTCTACTTTGCATGCAGACAATACTGGACCGATGAAGGCATGTGTGACGTGTCACAGTAAGACAGGTGGAAAGTTTGCTGATGGCAACTGTCAACTAGAACTGCAAGAAGCATAAATGCCATTAAGCCTTGAAAAAGCTCACATCTAGAATGACGTAGAGGTGGACTAGCAAGCAAAAGAGACAAGCGCAGTGTGTAAGAAGATTTATTATTTATTTTTCCAATCTATATAGCTGCCCAACTAAAAATAACTCTGGGCGGTTCACAAAGTTAAAATCCACAAACACAATCTAAAACTTAAAAACCCATAAAAACCCCATAAAAAGTACTACAATACCCAGCATCTAAAAGGGGGAGGGGCGAGGGAGTGCTATTGCTATATCAGCCAGCAGGCAGGGGTCACCACATCACCGGTGTCCCACACCTGCTTTGCCAGTCAGGTTTTAGTTCTTTCCTGAAGAAAGAGTCGCACGTCGATTGGGGTGGCTATACAAATTGAATAAATAAATAAACAAACTCTGTCTGGAGTCACAACTAAATTGGCAGGAGGTTCCATAGGGCCGGGGCAGACACAGAGAAGGCCCTCCTTCTGGTGCTAGAGAGACGAGCTTCTGTAGCAGATGGCACAATAAGAGAGCCTTTCTGGTCTCTACTGAGACCAACAGATGTTCTCGGTGTGACGCAGTCTCTTAAGTATCCTGGCCTACTACCATTAGGACTTTAAAGGTCATTACCAGCACCTTGAATTGCACCCGGAGGCACACCGGTAACCAGTGCAGCTCCCAAAGAGGTGGAGAGGCACGGGCATAACGCCCACGCCCCATCACCAACCAGGCAGCCACATTCTGGACCAGTTGCAGCCTCCGAATGGTCATCAAGGGCAGCCCCGTGTAGAGCGCATTACAATAATCCAGTCTGGAGGTTACCAGAGCATGCGTGACCATGAGCAAGGAGTCCTGATTTAGGAGCGGACGTAACTGGCATATGGCACAAAGTTGTGCAAAAGCTCACCTGGCCACGACTGCCACCTGGTCATCGAGCAGGAGTTGTGAGTTCAGGAGGATCCCCATATTACACACTGGGTCTGTTTGGGGCAATATAGCCCCATCCAAAAATAAGATGGTAGCTCCCGAGATAACGCGGGCCTCCTGACCCATAACCACTCAGGTGTAGCCCATTGTCCCCCATCCATACCCCAACAGCCTCCAGACAACTGGATAGGACTCGGACTGCATTGCTTGGGTCACCATGGGCCAAGATGTACAGCTGTGTATCATCAACATACTGATGATACCTCACCCTGTGGGAATGGATAATCTCCCCCAACAAATTCATATTAAATAGGAGAGGAGAGAGCACCAAGCCCTGAGGCACCCCATATTGGAGGGGCCAAGGGCTGGACATCTCATCCTCCAACCAGACCGACTAGGTCCAGCCCCTCAGAAATTAGGAAAACCAGGACTGCACAGTGCCCTGGATCCCCAGTCCTCGGAGCCATTCCAGAAGGCTACCATGGTTGACGGTATTGAAAGTCACTGAGAGGTCAAGAAGAGCAAGGACAGACAGATTACCTTTGTCCCACTCTCGCCAGATATCATCCAACAGCGTGACCAATGCAGTCTCAGTACCATATCTGGGTCTGAATCCTGACTGAATAGAGTCCAGAAAATCCACTTCATCCAGGACCCCCTGTAACAGCCGCGCCACTGCCTTCTCCAAAACCTTCCCTAAAATGGGGAGGTTGGATACAGGTCGATAGTTGGCCAGTATCGTTGGATCGAGTGATGGCTTCTTCAGGTGGGGGTGCACCAAAGCATGTTTCAGAGGTGCAGGAAACACCCCCTCCCACAAGGATGCTCAGACCCAACTGCCTGTCACCGCCTTGGATGCTTTAACCAACCAGGCAAGGATCCAAAAAGCAAGCAGTGGCATGAACAGATCCAAGGAGCCTGTCCACTTCCTCAGGGACAACTGGATCAAACCAATCCCAAATAACATGGCAAGACAGCGAACCAGTCAGCTCCAGACTCACATTATCCATGCTAGGATTAAACTTTGAGTGTATCCGAGCGATTTTCTCTGTAAAATAATCAGCAAAATCCTCAGATGACCCTTGCCAACCAGGGACAGGCCCCCCTCTACCGAGAAAGGACCTAGTCACCTGGAACAGGGTTGCTGGCAGTGATGCACTGCAGCAGGTTCTGTCAGGTTCTGCAGAAATGGTAGCGGAAATTATCCAGGTCACACCCACTTGGTTGGCCACACCCATCTCCATAGCTCATAATGCTGGATGTTTGGCCACGCCCACAGATTTGGCCCCACCCACAGATTTGGGCAGCCAACAGAGTAGGTAGTAAATTTTTTTGCAGTGTTTCACTGGTTGCTGGGTGATTATCTGCAGAGGCAATAAGGGTGGTGAAATACAGTATTCACGTTTCACCACCTCTATTGCCACAAGGTAGGCTCTAATAGCAACTCTAGCTGGTGTTCGGTCAGAGTCACTCTGAGTTCTCACCCAGCGGCACTCTTGGCGTCTCTTTACCTGTTTAAGGTCTCTCAAATCCTCCATAAACTACAGGGGTGAGCGGGGCCAATGAGCTTGGAGAGGCCGTAGTGGCACGATTATGTCCAAGGTCATTGTCACCTCTTCATTCCAGAGGGCTTAATGGATAAGTGGAAAATGAAATAATAACTAGTATTAATGTCTGAGTTCCAAAAATCTGTTTTGGACATTAGCTGAATCTCTCATGGTATTTCTTATAAGGCCTAAAGATTTTTAGACACCACTTAAAATCAACATGCAGTATATGTAGCTGCCACCATGAAGACTCTGAATGTAAGTGTCCTCTATTTCTCTCTTTCCTCCGTTATCTCTATTCTTGGAAATTTGAATGGTGGATAGTTTGCAGGCATCAAACAATATTCAAAGGACTTTTGATCTGGGATGGTCAGAATTAAGGCCAACCTAGAAGATGTCAGCTGGGCCAGAGTAGTTGGAGGGGGTGGAATAAGGCTCTTGCTTTACTTGGTGGAAGTAATTGATCAAAGAATACACACCTTTTTTGAACAAAGGATATAGCAGTGTAGAAACCACTTTAGTGACCACACCACCTGCCCCACCGATCATAGCCACCATTGCATTATAGCCCACGTCTATGGCACCGTCTAGAGCACGTTTTTTTGCCACTCCTATGCAGCCCCGGGCTGCAAAATAGATGCTGCTCCCCAAGTTGTAGTAGGTACCAACTACAGGTATCCACACTAGAACTGCATGGACTTTTTGCTCTTTCTCACTAACGCAATCATTTGAGCTGGAGCGCCGGACTCTTGCAACTCTGTGGCATTGATGTAGCCAAGAATGGCCACTGTGGTGTGGTAGGAAGAAGCTGCCGTCACGAGCCACCACATGGAAGGAACCAGTACCATTGGAGGCCACTCCAGCACAAGAGTCTCCAAGGTGTTGACAAGCTACAGCAGCTGTTAGAAAATCCTTGTGGTCGCTATAGACTTGGCCCTGCAGGAGAGCTCCATTCACTGGCCTGAGACCTCCGCAATGCCAAGCCTGCTTGGGTGCTAACTGGTCCAGGTTGAACTGTAAAGCAACACTGCTGTTGTTTTCATGGAGGGGCTTCGGTGTGCTCAGGGCCCCTGCCATTGTACGCAGGAGGCTTTCTGTAGTTGCCTCTCCTAGCTCGTTGGAGAGCTGAAGGACCACGGCTTCAGCGTGCAAGGGGCAGCCTGCACTTTGCAAAGCAAGCGAGAAAGCTGCCCGAATAAGGCTCTGGGCAGTACGTGGCACAGTGGCAAAATCTCCCAAGGCCTCAGGCATCAAGTCTTGACAGGAAACACCTTTCTGGGGCAACTGGAACTGGGAGGGTTTGGGGGTAAGAGACTGAAGGAGGCTGCGGAGAGCATCACGGTTGGAGTCAGAGGTAGACTGGTGGGTTGTGCGGTCAATTTCTTTGGGGTTATCCATGGCCAAAATAAACCCTTCCAACCCTGGCTGCAACAAGAGGCCAAAGAAAGCCATGATAATCACAGGTGGTGGCAAATACATGTTGGATTTATTCCTTGTATCCTGTTGAAAGAAGGAGAGAATGATGAGCCTGGCTGGAAAGCTCCCACTTAGACCCTCTTCCAGAAAAGCCACATACTGTACAGTAGTTCTCACTCCTCCACCAGAGTTCCCAGCCTAAATTAGTATTCCGCTGCCCCAAAGCTATAACATTGGGTCACCAGATTAGACAATGGAAGTTAGACAGTTATCCACCAGGACATATACCAGAGGTTCCCAACCTAAGACCCATGGGCTGGATCCAGCTTGTGGTGCCATTTCATGTGCCCCTCACCTCTCCAAGGACATTGGGGAAACAAAATGACCATCCCTTTTGAAGCTGTTGGGACAAAATAGCCACCCTCACCATGCAGGTAGGGCAAAATGGCTGTCCAGCCCTCAAAGCTGACTGAGTGTGTCCCAGCCCCCAGATTGAAAAGTTTGGGAAACCCTCACATATATATTGCCTTCAAGGGCAGAGAGTGTAAAGATTCCCTTCCCAGAACTGAAATAAGATATGCCTTCCAATACTGTTGTTTTTTGAACAAAGTGGGTGTTGGTGACAAATGCTATCTTGTCTGTAGCCTCAGGCAGCAGCGTTTCTTGTGCTAGCCTTCCTGCCCTGCTGGAGGCCACTAGCAGCATTTGATGAGCCACTGTAGTTCTTTGCTGTCTGGCCGCTTTTGGACACTAGCTTAGACGTATAACAGCTGTCTGAAACACATTAGGGGAATCTTGGTGGCTCTCTATGTTTCTATCACAACTGCTAGTGCATATTTCATAGACCTACACTATTGTAGTTCCTCAGATTAGAGACGGTATTTGGTATTCTTCAAATGCTCCTCTGCCATATCTCTGACACGGGAGGCAGCCATTTTCTGTGGCAGACTCAAAGCACTTGGATAGCATGACCTCTCTTTCTCTAAGTGAGCAGCTAAAAAGCTATGAGGGATAGACAACAGTCTCATGTACAGAACCAGGTGTCTGGATTACCTCAGAGCTGGGAACAGTCATTTTTCAATACGATAGCCTCGGTATCCACAAGCTAGAACAGCCAGCGGTCATAAGGCGAAGGCAGTATTTCACAACCTTTGGTTTTTGGACTTCAATTCCCAGAAGCCTAATTCTCCAAAGCACTGATCAGCTAATGTACTGACTTAGGCTTCTAGGAATTAAAGTTACCCTGTGGGGCTTGGGCCCCACGTTGGGAAACACTGGGCTCAGGAGTGTTAGGATCTGTTTTGGTTTATCTTGCTCAGAGTTTCCTACATTTATATCTGACAGAGTTTTTTTAAGGACTTCTGGTTGATGGAAGGTAGTTTATCCAAGCAGTTGCTGAAGTACTCTTTCTAGTATAACAGTGTGGTAGTAGATATCTGTAGAGTGACAAACAAGGACTCATGAGACTTGGGTTTAAATCCTCACTCAGCTTTGGAAACTCATTGTAGGTGTGGAACAGGTAAAACCACTCCTTAAATATACTGTATCACTTTTTTTTATTTCAAAGAGGATGTATTCTTTACATTCTAATGTCACACAGGTCAGTAAAGTTAGGTACTCTCCTTTACAAAAGGACAAAAACTCCTGTGATGAGTTTGCCAAAATTTATACTCACACCAGGAAAAAGCTGCTACAGTTCACTGCACACACACCACTGGCTGAGGGAAATGTGACTCTCTTGTCTTAGAGCAGTGTTTCTTAACCTTTGGTTTTTGGTCTTCAATTCCCAGAAGCCTAAGTCAACCCCCCAAAGCACTGATCAGCCAATGTACTGACTTAGGCTTCTGGGAATTGAAGCCCCCCTGTGGGGCATGGGTCCCACATTGGGAACTAGTGTCTTAGAGGGAGTGGCTTCCCCATCATGTTTCGATCAGAATTGTGTAGATCTCTGTGGCAAAAATGTTGGGAGGAATAACTCTCTTGGTACGGATAAGGCTGCTTAAAAACCGGAGGGGTGGATTTCCTTTTACTACTTTTTGCAAGAGAGAATACCACCCTCATGGAAAAGCAGCAGCATATTTTGAGGATGAATGCTAGTTTGGGAAGCATGGAAGGAGGTGGAATAGCTTGGCCCCTTCACACAATTCAGGATTTAAAACAGCAGGGGGGGGGGCACGATAAGGGCTCAACAAAGGCCATGGTGGCTTAAAGACCAGAAGGTCAGTATACCAGCTGCATATCAGGATGAAATGAGTTCCCGTCATCTCTCCCAGCTCCTGCCAACCTAGCAGTTCGAAAGCAAGAAATTGCAAGTAGGTAAATAGGTTCTACTTTGGTGGGTGGGAAAGGTGGCAGTGTTCCATGTGCTCCAACATCTAGTCATGTCTGCCACATGATCCGTTTAGGTATTTGAGCACCGGCCCCTGGTCAGACATGACTGACTTTCAAACAAGGGAGACCTTTAAGGGATCATAATGATGGTCCAAAGGTTGAATGTGATGCAGGTGAGAGCACCCCTTGGAGATAATCTTAGAAGATTTCTCCCATATGCTTCTCTGCTGTTTTAGAAATTACAAGAAACTTTATAATCACCATGGCAAACTACCTCTTTTTCAGAAGGGACCCCCTGCCCCCCAATTATTCCTCTATAGCAGGGGTCCACAACCTAGCCCCTCTGCCGTTCCATCCAGCCCAGGGAACTGGACATGCCCGCATACACACCCACACATGCACAAACACACCCTCTGCCATTGCATCCGGCCTGCTCAGCTATCTGAGGAGGGTGAGTAATCCAGCCCATGGCATGAAAACCTTGAGAACCCCTGCTCTACAGAAACTTCTTCCATACCAAATTTTTACTGCATACTATGCCCTCTGCCGTCTGCAGAGAGCTGGTGCTTACCTCCCTGGAGAGAAGATCCAAGTGCCCACAACTTCAGGATGAGAATGAAGAGATGTTGCAAGTTCTAGTTTATATACATTGCAGGCCTTATCAGCAGACTCAATTGCAAAATGCATTCACACTGATAAACCCAGGCACTCTAACACCCCCCCCCCCTTTGCAAGGTCCTAAATGGTATCTCTTCTCCCTAATTCTTGTTCATTACTCAGCTTTACTCCCATTTTGAGATGGGAGAGAAACAAAATCAGAATATAGTGATCAATAGGGATGGGACTTATATATTTAAATGAACTTGGAGGCAGAAGAGGCCATGCCAGATGGACTGGCTGTGAAGGCGCACTTTGATAATATGGTCAAGGCTGCGGCACTCCATTGCAGTCCCGGTGTTAAATCCTGCATGTCTCATTTCATGTATGCTGCAGGAGATGGCTCTGTGATTTTTATTTATTTAAACTATGTTTTATATATCGCCTTCCTCACTCTGGCGTGACCTAAAGTGGTTTAGAGTCACAAGTAATACAAAATATAGATACAATACAAAATACAATACAAAATTTAGATACGGAGCCAGGGCGTGTGATCATAGTGTGTGGGTCACTTCATGGCAAGCTGGGATCCACCTTAAACAAATTCACACCAATGACATTTTTCCTGCTACAGGGGAAAATGCATTCTTGGATACGTATTGCAGTCGATGGCAGATGTCTATATTTCTCCCAGATGCTTCTGTGCTGTTTTAGAAATTACAAGGGACTTTCCCATCACCTTGGCAAACTACCTCCTTCAGAAGGAAGCCACCCAAATTATTCCTCTACAGCAGGGGTTCACAACCTATGGCTCATGGGCCGGACCTGGCCCCAACGCCACTCCAGCCGGCCCACAGTGACGACCCCGGAAAGGGACGGCCCATACATGGGCAGACACGCCCACACTTTTGCAAATGCACCTGCTGCCATTGCATCCAGCCTGCTCAGCTGTCTGAGGGTTAGTAGTGGCACAAAAACCTTGAGAACCCCTGCTCTACGGAAACTTATTCCATACCAAATTTTTACTGCATACTATGCCCTCCACCGTCTGGAGAGAGCTGACACTTACCTTCCTGGAGAGAAGATCCAAGTGCCCACAACTTCAGGATGAGAATGAAGAGATGTTGCAAGTTCTAGCTTATAGATATGGCAAGCCTTGTCAGCAGACCCAATTGCAAAATGCAATTTCACTGACAAATCCCAGCACATTCCACCTATTTTTGCAAGGTCCTAAACCAGAGGTGCCCAAACTATGGCCCATGGGCCAGATTCGTCCTCTGACACCAATTCATCCAGCCCACACCACCCTTGCTGCTCATGGGCATGTATGGGCATATTTTACTTCCACTTCCAGATGAATTGGAATCAGGGGCCGGATCTGGCCTGTGGGCCGTAGTTTGGGCACCCCTGGTTTAAGCAGAGAAAATGGCAGCTTAAAAATCTATCTCATCCTGTGGCAAAACAGATTGCAAGGCACATTTTACTTCTGCTTCCAGTGAAAGGTACCACATGACTGGCCCGCTGAACCACATGACTGGCTCACTGAACCTAGTGACCGGCCCATGGCCCAAAAAGTTTGGACATCCCTGTTCTAAATGGTATCTCTTCTCCCTAATTCTTGTTTCTTACCCAGCTTACTCCCATTTTGAGATGGGAGAGAAACAAAATCAGAATAGAGTGATCAATAGGGATGGGACTTTCATATTTAATGGACTCATCATCATCATCATCACCACCACCACCACCAACACCATCATTATCATCATGTACATTGAACAGGAAGTGTTCTCCAGCAACCTTGGTCATTTGGAACAGCTTTAGCATTCTCTCAAGAGACATTAATGTTTTTCAACATCCTCCTTCAGCATTTTCTGATGTTGCTGGTTACAATCATCACAATCACTATGATCGACATTCAATTAACTTACTGTTTCTTTAGCCATTATAAGTTTGACAGGGCGGTGATATTAACCCTACATGCCCAATTCTTCTCACTTCATTCAGACTTGTGGCCGGTTGGGTTTCTTCAACAGACTCAGCCAGGTGGACCTCCACCCCTAAAATTTGGTAGAAACTCCCAAGTACAAATTACAGGAATGAAACACCATAGTAGAATGAGGTAGAACAGCCCGTCTACCTACATTCAGACCCCAACCCCATAGCTTTGCAAGGAGGCAACCTCTGTCAGAAACTGCTCTTCCAAAGGGTTTTGCAAGTCTCAGGGGATTTCATACAACAGTGGGATGCTTTTTAACCTGTTGTTCAAAAGAACAGTGGGGGAACCAAATATAGGTAAATACAGGTTCTTCCTTATGCTGCTATAGGGTTCTTCCTCATACTGCTATAGTTTCACCTGGGGAGATCTTGCCAAATTCTGGGGTTTTCTTCTTCTGTGTCTACGCCAGATGTAAAACTGCCAAAAGAAGCTACCTTTTGGTGAGTTCATTTCTGCTGTTCCATCCACCTGACCCATTGTATAGCCAACAATACAAGGTTGCTATTAAACAGGGTATGCCCGATTGTGGTTCAAAAATGCCACAATCTTCTAGGAGGCTCTTTCTGGAATCCATTAAACACACAAGCCCCATATCCTAGTGATCAGGAAAAGCAAAGCAATTTGGAAAGAAGAGAGGAAGGAGAGAAGCTGTTTCAGGTTGTTTGCTCCTGTTTGCACAAGTGAGATCAATACCCATTATCTACAGCATAAGAAGCAAACAAAGTTCAAAAGATGTGGGGGACCAAATATTTCCTCACCCTGAAGCCAAATTACACAGTCAGAATGCTAGTCAAAGGTTTGGAATATCTGGAAAAAATAAATGCTGTTTAAAATCATCCTGTTTGTATTGAAAGCCCAAAAGATGAAGGACTGTATGATCACTATGGACAATATCTGTTCCCCAACAGAGATCTCATCCTGAAGGTAGACAAAGCAATGAAACCTTCAAGACACTTTATTTCTTGATGTAGGAATGACCCAGCTTTCACCCCCAAAGCACCCCAAGTCTGCCCCAAGAAATGCCCATAAGCCCACAGCCCTAACAGCTTCCAAAAGGGAGAGGCCAGGTCACGGATGCTTCCTGGCAGAACCTGAGATAAGCAGGTCTTTATCGGACCTAGCAAGATAGCTCCCCGAGTCATGGAGTCCCTAATCCACCCAACCAGACATCCCCATTCCACAAGTCATTGTCCACCACTGTTTACCCTAATTTACTGGTCAACCTCTGGCACAAACATCTGCTTATCTATTACCAGCACACACAAGACCCATTGTTTGAACCCACTTCCCCTGATCCATTGCTGACGTTCAGTTATGCTAGGCACACATAGTTCAGGTATTTTTGGCTAAGCAATAAAAGGCGGTTGCTTCACACCCTCGGAGTTATCTCCCTTGCATCTTGACCTGCTTCTGTGTCTTCTTTCATGCCTGCAAGCAGCCCCGATTGGCCCTGATTGGCCACGATCCCTACATCTTTAGAATTAGCCATCAAATCTTTTGTCAATATCAAAAGTACAACATCAAAGCACAATACACAGAAACATTGTCATCCTACCATGGAGGAGGGAGCCCAAGGAAGGGAGAGGCCAGTTTCTGAACCTCCCTGACTCGGTCTCTGCTTGAAAATGGCCCAATGAAATCAACAGTGGATAAAAACAGTCAAGGAGAAGAAGAAACAGCTGCTTAAGCAACAGACAGGGGAAGCAGTCATCTCTTTTTTGGGTGGGTGGAGTGGGTGAATGCCTCTTGTGGATAGAAAAGAAGGCAGCTTCTGACTCCTTTCATCCCTGCCTCTCCCTCCAACTCCTGTCCCAATTCACCATGCAGTTCCTAATGGCTGATATTAAAAGTAGCAGCACATTTCCAATCAGAGCCCCCCATTTTTGATGAAGCAACAATAGAGGTAAAACTTTGTTGAATGGGAATAGCTGGGAGTTTATTTTAAGACAGCGTGTGCAAAAGCAAGAGGATGGATCATGAGACCCCAGCCAGGCTCCAGTTTGGGGTAGACACAGGGATCAATGCTGATCCACGGGTCAGGGCAAAAATACTATTTGGAAGGTGAGCAGCGCCAGGATGCCAATTGTGACCTTCAAATCTGGAACAGTTTGAAGCAGGGATGCCCAAACTATGGCCCATGGGCCAGATCTGGCCGACAGCACCAAATTATCCAGCATGTGCTGCCCTCGGCACGGAAGACAAAGAAGGAGCCACAGTAAGGGCTAAAACACAGCTTTATTGCATGGTAGTCAGTGTGCTGCCCTCGGAAGCAAAACGTGTATGCACAAAATGCTGCCATAAATGTACCCATGGCTATTGTAATGGCATTTTGCACACGCGCAGACACATTTTACTTCAACTTCCGGTGGGAGGAACCACGTGACCAACCTGCTGAACCACACGACTGGCGCACAGCCTAAAAAGTTTGGGCACCCCTGGTTTAAAGGAACTTTCTCCCACTCTGCACTCTTGAACTGTAGGAGAGCAGCAGGGGAATGGGCACGTTGGAACATTCATTTTAAAAACAGACCTTTTCCTGTACCAAGAGTAACACTGCAATAGAGCAGAGAGCAGAATGGGACTCAGCATGAACTCTGTTTCTCTACCCTCTTTCCCCAACTCAACAGACTGCATGTTACACTTTCTCACATCCAAGAGTTTGATCTCTGCCCTGCCTTCGACAAAACTAAAGTATTGTGCACGGAACATATGGGGACTCTGACACTTTCCACTCTGGTCCACCCAATACTCCATGTTTGAGGTTAGTGGCTTGAAGACCCATGGCCAAACATGGGTGCAAACTAGCTGGCTCAGTAACATGTGCAGCCCCAGTTGATTTATCTATCAGTCCCACACCCACCCACCTGGAGGGGAGAAGTGCTGCCTCCTCGTCCCCGCCGCCAAAGACTTCCACCTGCGGCGGGGCAAGGGTTTCAAAGGGCGAGAGCCCTAGCTGGACTTCTGAAGACCCACGCCCACCCACCTGGAGGGGAGAAATGCTGCCTCCTTGTCCCCGCCGCCAAAGATTTCCACCTGCAATGGGGCGAGGGCTTCAAAGGGCGAGATCCCTGGCTGGACTTCTGCAGACCCACGCCCACCCACCTGGAGGGGAGAAGTGCTGCCTCCTCATCCCCGCCGCCAAAGACTTCCACCTGCGGTGGGGTGAGGGTTTCAAAGGGCAAGAGCCCTGGCTGGACTTCTGCAGACCCACGCCCACCCACCTGGAGGGGAGAAGTGCTGCCTCCTCATCCCCGCCACCCAAGACTAACACCTGTGGCGGGGCAAGGGCTTCAAAGACCAGCTTCACCTCCCTGCCTTGGGACAAGTTTGGAGGCAGCAACAGCTGTGGCGGGGTGTACCCGGACGACTCTTAGGAGTGCCGCCGCTGCCGCCGCCAGACCGGCTTCGCCTCCCCACCCTGGGACAGGTTCTGAGGCAGCAACAGCTGTGGCAGGGCGCACCCTGATGACCTTGCTGTAGTCTCCCCTTCACCTGTAGTTGGGTGGGAGATTGAGGTTTGTTGAGGGTGTTGAGCTTTGCTCCATCAGGACTCATTGAATGATTATAGTATGTTTTCTTGTGGATATTGTTAATTTAATTAGTATATTGTATTGTATTTTGGTTCGTGTATTTTCTAACATTGTTATTTTTGAAATGTGATTTGTAAATGTTTTATGTCATTTATATTGCGTTGTATTATTTATACTGTATCATTATATTGCTTTGCATTATTGTAAACCACTTTGAGTTCCCTTTATGAGAAGGAAAGCAGTATAGAAATCTAAGCAACAAATAAACAATAAATAATATTGTTGTGTATTGAATGTATTTGTAACCACACGAATGGGTGTATGTAACACTGTAACCTTCTGTATGAGGACGCGAGCTAGTGGCCACCGGGGGCAGTAGCGAGCGCCCAGCTCACATGGTACACATTCCTCAAATGCCCTCAGCTGCGCGGGAAAGATTCCCGCGCTCACCTCACCTGGACAAGAAAGGTGTGACCAAGGATGACGTCACTTGGACAGTAGCCAATGCCTGTCGAAGAGCCATATTCAATTGTATAGCCACCGCATAAAAGGAGCTGTTTGTCCGCCATTACCACATGTTCGTACTGTACTCCATGCAATAAAGATGTGCTAGGCTAGCTTACAGCCGTTTCCATTGTCTTGATTCCCAAACACTAAATTGGCGACGAAGGTGGGATAATGGATTCCCACGGGGACAAGACAACTTCACAGCAACCAGTCTTCGACGTGACCCATCCCGAGCGATGGGACTGGTTTGAAATGCATTTCAAGAGTACAGTAGCCTATGCCGGCATCACCGACGCAGGAAAGAAGCGAGGTCTTCTCATCACGATGCTCGGTTTCCATGCAGTGCAAGCGCTGATGGATCTGGTGGCACCACGAGAGGTGGAACAGGTTTCGGTAACCGAAATACTGGCGACTCTGAGAAACCACTTCAAGCCCAAGGTATCCTTCTTCTCTGCCAGGGCTGCCTTCACGAGGAGGGACCAAAAGCCGGGTGAGTCCGTATCCGAGTATGCAGCGGCCCTCCGCTTGTTGGCAGCCCCATGCGAATGGCGGGAGATTCTAGACGTGGCCCTAAGGGACAGGATGCTCTGTGGGATGAGAGATGGGGAAACCCAAAGGAAGCTCATGACCCGAGGCCACGACCTCACCTTTAAAGAGGTACTACAAGAGGCCCTAGCTGCTGAGTCCACGAGGGCCGGGTACAAGCTTCTCAAGGCAAAGCCTCCACCAGTAGAGGCAGCTGCATCCACAGTCCAGGCGTCTTGGAGGGCGGCCCCTGCCCCACGCTCGCCCACATCCTCAGAGGCTTCTGCCACCCCAGGCTCCAGTGAAGATGAGGGGGTCCGGAAGGTCAGAAAGGGGCTGAGCGAGAAGAAAGGGAAAGGGGGTCGCCGCTGCGATGGTTGCGGGGCGTCCCATGAGAGGAGCAAGTGCCCATTCAGGAAGGCTGAGTGACACAACTGTGGACGGAAGGGCCACATCGCCAGGGTCTGCAAGCAACGCCGGGATGAGAGTAAGTGCTCCACGAGGAGACGGGATGGCGTCGGCAGAGTCTACGATGGCAGCGACGACCCAGAGGGGGACCACGTGTACCGAGGAGTACATGCGGAAGACGACTTGGCCGTCCACAGCGTGCCTCTAGGGCAACCACGTTTTTATGCTGAGGTACTGTTGCAAGGGGTTCCTGTTAAGATGGAAATAGACTCGGGGTCTGTATACTCTCTCATTTCCCATAAGGAGTTTTTGCGCATTCCCCCCAAGGAGCGACCCAAACTCAAAGAGATGAGGGCGAACTTAAGAGACGTGCAGGGAAATGGGATTCCAGTGCTGGGAATCGGGGACTTCGACATACAGTACAAGGGACTCCGAAGAAAACTCCCTCTAGTAGTTCTAAGGGAGGGGGGGGGGTGTAATCTCCTGGGAACACAATGGTTCAAACCCCTGGACATCTTCATAGGCGATGTCCATGCCATCGGGGGGAATGAGATCCAGGCAGTGTGCGACGCACACGCTGAGGTATTCAAGAAGGGGCTCGGGAAGTACAAGGGGCCCCCAGTTTCTTTCGACCTAGACCCAGAGGTCCGCCCAATTAGACTCAAGTCACGTCGGGTTCCATTCACCCTAAAGGACAAAATTGAGGCGGAACTGGACAAACTAGTGGAGCAGGGGATTTTAGTGCCTGTGGACTCTGCAGAGTGGGAGACTCCTATTGTTACAGTGTTGAAAGCAAATGGGGAGGTGCGAATTTGCACTGACTACAAGTGTACAATTAACAAGGCGATCCGCCCTAATGCCTATCCAGTGCCGGTAGTTAGCCATCTGCTAGCTACTTTACATGGGGGAAAGTTTTTCGCCAAACTAGACCTGGCGCAGGCGTACCAGCAGCTTCCAGTAACCCCAGCCACAGCTGCTGCGCAAACCATTGTAACTCACAAGGGGGCATTCAAGGTAACGTGCCTACAGTTTGGGGTGAACTCGGCGCCGGGGATATTTCAGTCCCTTGTGGAATGCTTGTTAAAGAAGTTACCGGGGGTCTTGCCATTTTTCGATGACATATTGATATCTGGGGAGAGCGAATCAGAACTGGCCCAGAGACTAGATAAGGTCCTTACAGCCTTCGAATCCGCGGGGTTGAGGCTGCGGAGGGACAAATGTGTGTTTTTCCTGCCAGGGAGGTTGAGTTTCTGGGGTTCCGTATAACCTCTGAGGGGGTGAAACCGCTGAGTCCAAAGTCTCAGCCATTCAAAACGCCCCTCGCCCCACTGTGAAACCGGAGCTGCAGTCCTTCCTGGGGCTGCTGAATTTTTACCATTCCTTCCTGCCCAGGAAAGCGTCGATTGCAGAGCCCCTGCATAGGCTGCTGAAGAAGGATGCGGTTTGCCGGTGGGGGGAGAATCAGGAGCGGGCTTTCAGGGAACTCAAGCAGCTCCTCTCCTCAGAGGCTATTCTAACCCATTTTGACCCAAAGAAGCCGGTAGTCTTGGTCTGCGACGCCTCACCAGTGGGGGTGGGGGCGGTCCTGTGCCACGTGTTAGAGGGCGGGCGAGAAGCCCCAGTTGCATTCTATTCGAGGTCATTGTCCAAGGCAGAACGAAATTACGCCCAAACAGATAGGGAGGCCCTTGCTATTGTGGCGGGTACAAAGAAGTTCCATGATTTTTTGTATGGTCGCCCATTCACCATTGTAACCGACCACAAGCCACTATTGGGTATCTTCACCTCAGACAAGCCCACTCCACAGATCCTCTCCCCCAGGATGCTTCGGTGGGTGATTTTCCTCAATGCATACAAGGGTTCATTAGAGTACCGCCCCGGGAAAGACATAAGCCACGCGGACGCACTCTCAAGGTCTCCTCTTCCCCACCTGGGAGACCCAAAGTGTGAGGTAGAGCAAGACAGCCAAGTCCTCCTCATAGAAGCCCTAGATGCACCCCCCATACTTCCCGTGGAAATTGCTGCGGCCACGGCCAACGATAAAACTTTAGCCCTTGTGAGATCCTGGGTACAGAAGGGGTGGCCCACGGCTCCCCCCGCAGACGAGTTTGCTGCGTTTTTCAGGAAGAGGGTTGAGTTGTCCACAGAAAGGGGGTGTCTTTTGTGGGGGGAGAGGGTGGTAGTCCCACAAGCATTAAGAGCGAGGGTGCTACGGCTTTTACATGTCAGCCACCCAGGGATTGTGTGCTCTAAGGCGCTGGCCCGAAGCTATTTCTGGTGGCCACAGCTAGACGCAGACATTGAACACATGGTGAACACCTGCGAAAGCTGCCAGAGCTCTCGACCTGAGGAGTCCCGCCTTCCACACAGAGAATGGGACACAGCTAGGGGGCCGTGGTCCTGCCTCCACATAGACTTCGCAGGGCCATTCAGGGGTTCATTCTTTCTGCTGGTGGTGGATGCATACTCCAAGTGGTTAGAGGTAATTCCAATGTGCAACACCTCATCAGCTGCAACCATAAAACAACTGCGCAGGCTGATAAGCACCTTCGGGATACCTGACATCATTGTGAGTGACAATGCGAGTTCCTTCACGTCAGCCGAGCTCCAGGCGTTCTTGGAGTCCAACGCCATTCGGCACATTACCTCAGCCCCCTTTCACCCTGCAACAAATGGCCAGGCGGAACGCCTGGTGCGCACAATGAAAGAGGGGCTGCGGCGCATGGTTCCAGGGGATCTGGACCGGCAGCTCTGCCAGTTTCTGTTGGCATACTGGGTGACGCCATTGGCAGCGGGATTCTCCCCCACTGAACTCCTCATGAAAAGGAAATTGCACTCATTGTTAACCAGGTTGGATCCCACCAGGGTGGAGGATAGGGGAAGAAACATTGAGCACAGCTCCACAAAAAACTTCCAGATAGGAGAACCTGTACATTGCAGAAATTACGCGACTACAGGGCCAGCCTGAGTGCCGGGTGTAGTCATTAATCAAACGGGACCAGTGTCATACTGTGTCGAGACCAACACGGGTCTCCTCTGGAGAAGGCACGCTGACCAACTAAGGCATCGAGTGATTGGGGGGCCGGACAGAGGGGTCCAGCAGCAAAACTCAACGTTAGGGTTCTCCTCCACCCGTTTATCCCAAGGGGGAGAAAACGAAGGGCAACAGTCCCAAACAAGGGGGGGAAGCATAGGCTCAAATCCGTATCCTTTTGATACACTAGTTCTACCCAGTCCTTTGAAAGAGAGGAACGAGTTTGCCCCTGTAGTTCTACCCAGTCCTTTGAAAGAGAGGAATGAGTTTGCCCCTGTTGCCCCCGAATTAGATTTTGAGTTACCAAACTGGAGGTTTTTTTCGGAGTGTTCCCCCACCCGTCCAAGCGAAGAGCGGGGTTTTTCTTTAGCCCCTAGTGCCCCCGGTTTTCCCACATCCGCATCAGAAACCCTTCCTCCCCCTTCTCCTGCCCATTCCAAAGCTGCAAGTCCGCAGCGAGTCACTAACGAGTCATGCTCTCCAATTGCAGGACAAGAGCCAGGAGGACACAGACGAGGGGGCACGGCCGAGTCAAGCATAATGGCCGCACGCCCAAAATGCACATGCGGGAAACCAGTTTGGTTGAGGGACTTTGTCCCATCTTAGGGGGGAGGGATGTTGTTTATTGAATGTATTTGTAACCACACGAATGGGTGTATGTAACACTGTAACCTTCTGTATGAGGACGCGAGCGAGTGGCCACCGGGGGCAGTAGCGAGCGCCCAGCTCACATGGTACACATTCCTCAAATGCCCTCAGCTGTGCGGGAAAGATTCCCGCGCTCACCTCACCTGGACAAGAAAGGCGTGACCAAGGATGACGTCACTTGCACAGTAGCCAATGCCTGTCGAAGAGCCATATTCAATTGTATAGCCACTGCATAAAAGGAGCTGTTTGTCCGCCATTACCACATGTTCGTACTGTACTCCATGCAATAAAGATGTGCTAGGCTACCTTACAGCCGTTTCCATTGTCTTGATTCCCAAACACTAAAAATATAAATAAAGTCCTGGGTGAAAAAAATCCAATTTTCCTGATACCATGAGTAAAGTCCAGAGTGAAAAAAATCGGATTTTCCTGATACCGTGAGTAAAGTCCAGGGTGAAAAAAATCGGATTTTCCTGATACCGTGAGTAAAGTCCAGGGTGAAAAAAATCTGATTTTCCTGACACCATGGGTTATAGTACAGGTGAAAAAATCAGATTTTCCTGATAACCTGAGTAAAGTCCAGGGTGAAAAAAATGCGATTTTCGTGATACCGTGAGTAAAGTCCAGGGTGAAAAAAATCGGATTTTCCCGATACCGTGCGTAAAGTCCAGGGTGGAAAAAATAGGATTTTCCAGATACCGTGAGTAAAGTCCAGGGTGAAAAAAATCGGATTTTCCTGATACCTTGGGTAAAGTCTACTGTGAAAAAATTCTGATTTTCCTGATCCCGTGGCTTGTAGTCCAGGTGAAAAAAATAAGATTTTCCTGATACCGTGTGTAATAGTCCAGGTGAAAAAACAGAAAGATTTTCCTGAAACCGTGGGTAATAGTCCAAGGTGAAAATAATCCGATTTTCCTGATACCGTGAGTAAAGTCCAGGGTGAAAAAAATCGGATTTTCCTGATACCGTGAGTAAAGTCCAGGGTGAAAAAAATCCGATTTTCCTGATACCGTGAGTAAAGTCCAGGGTGAAACAAAGCCGATTTTCCTGATACCGTGAGTAAAGTCCAGAGTGAAAAAATCCCATTTTCCTGATAGCGTGAGTAAAATCCAGGGTGAAAAAAATCCCATTTTCCTGATACCGTGAGTAAAGTCTAGGGTGAAAAAAATCCGATTTTCCTGACACCGTGGGCTATAGTCCAGGTGAAAAAATCAGATTTTCCTGATAACCTGAGTAAAGTCCAGGGTGAAAAAAATGCAATATTCGTGATACCGTGAGAAAAGTCCAGGGTGAAAAAAAATCCGATTTTCATGATACCATGAGTAAAGTCCAGGGTGAAAAAAAATCCCATTTTCCTGATACCGTGAGTAAAGTCTAGGGAGAAAAAAATCCGATTTTCCTGACACCGTGAGTTATAGTCCAGGTGAAAAAATCAGATTTTCCTGATAACCTGAGTAAAGTCCAGGGTGAAAAAATGCGATTTTCGTGATACCGTGAGAAAAGTCCAGGGTGAAAAAAAATCTGATTTTCCTGATACCGTGAGTAAAGTCCAGGGTGAAAAAAATCGGATTTTCCTGATACCGTGAGTAAAGTACAGGGTGAAAAAAATCCGATTTTCCTGAAACCGTGAGTAAAGTCCAGGGTGAAACAAAGCCGATTTTCCTGATACCGTGAGTAAAGTCCAGAGTGAAAAAATCAGATTTTCCTGATACCGTGAGTAAAGTACAGGGTGAAAAAAATCCCATTTTCCTGATACCGTGAGTAAAGTCTAGGGTGAAAAAAATCCAATTTTCCTGACACCGTGGGTTATAGTCCAGGTGAAAAAATCAGATTTTCCTGATAACCTGAGTAAAGTCCAGGGTGAAAAAAATGCGATTTTCGTGATACCGTGAGAAAAGTCCAGGGTGAAAAAAAATCCGATTTTCCTGATACCGTGAGTAAAGTCCAGGGTGAAAAAAAATCCAAATTTCCTGATACCGTGAGTAAAGTCCAGGGTGAAACAAAGCCGATTTTCCTGATACCGTGAGTAAAGTCCAGGGTGAAAAAAATCCGATTTTCCTGATACCGTGAGTAAAGTCCAGGGTGAAAAAAATCCGATTTTCCTGATAGCGTGAGTAAAGTCCAGGGTGAAAAAAATCCCATTTTCCTGATACCATGAGTAAAGTCTAGGGTGAAAAAAATCCGATTTTCCTGACACCGTGGGTTATAGTCCAGGTGAAAAATCAGATTTTCCTGATAACCTGAGTAAAGTCCAGGGTGAAAAAAATGCAATATTCGTGATACCGTGAGAAAAGTCCAGGGTGAAAAAAAATCCGATTTTCATGATACCATGAGTAAAGTCCAGGGTGAAAAAAAATCCCATTTTCCTGATACCGTGAGTAAAGTCTAGGGTGAAAAAAATCCGATTTTCCTGACACCGTGAGTTATAGTCCAGGTGAAAAAATCAGATTTTCCTGATAACCTGAGTAAAGTCCAGGGTGAAAAAAATGCGATTTTCATGATACCGTGAGAAAAGTCCAGGGTGAAAAAAAATCTGATTTTCCTGATACCGTGAGTAAAGTCCAGGGTGAAAAAAATCGGATTTTCCTGATACCGTGAGTAAAGTCCAGGGTGAAAAAAATCCGATTTTCCTGAAACCGTGAGTAAAGTCCAGGGTGAAACAAAGCCGATTTTCCTGATACCGTGAGTAAAGTCCAGAGTGAAAAAATCAGATTTTCCTGATACCGTGAGTAAAGTACAGGGTGAAAAAAATCCCATTTTCCTGATACCGTGAGTAAAGTCTAGGGTGAAAAAAATCCAATTTTCCTGACACCGTGGGTTATAGTCCAGGTGAAAAAATCAGATTTTCCTGATAACCTGAGTAAAGTCCAGGGTGAAAAAAATGCGATTTTCGTGATACCGTGAGAAAAGTCCAGGGTGAAAAAAAATCTGATTTTCCTGATACCGTGAGTAAAGTCCAGGGTGAAAAAAAATCGGATTTTCCTGATACCGTGAGTAAAGTCCAGGGTGAAAAAAATCCGATTTTCCTGAAACCGTGAGTAAAGTCCAGGGTGAAACAAAGCCGATTTTCCTGATACCGTGAGTAAAGTCCAGAGTGAAAAAATCAGATTTTCCTGATACCGTGAGTAAAGTACAGGGTGAAAAAAATCCCATTTTCCTGATACCGTGAGTAAAGTCTAGGGTGAAAAAAATCCAATTTTCCTGACACCGTGGGTTATAGTCCAGGTGAAAAAATCAGATTTTTCTGATAACCTGAGTAAAGTCCAGGGTGAAAAAAATGCGATTTTCGTGATACCGTGAGAAAAGTCCAGGGTGAAAAAAAAATCCGATTTTCCTGATACCGTGAGTAAAGTCCAGGGTGAAAAAAATCGGATTTTCCTGATACCGTGAGTAAAGTCCAGGGTGAAAAAAATCCGATTTTCCTGATACCGTGAGTAAAGTCCAGGGTGAAACAAAGCCGATTTTCCTGATACCGTGAGTAAAGTCCAGAGTGAAAAAATCCCATTTTCCTGATAGCGTGAGTAAAATCCAGGGTGAAAAAAATCCCATTTTCCTGATACCGTGAGTAAAGTCTAGGGTGAAAAAAATCCGATTTTCCTGACACCGTGGGCTATAGTCCAGGTGAAAAAATCAGATTTTCCTGATAACCTGAGTAAAGTCCAGGGTGAAAAAAATGCAATATTCGTGATACCGTGAGAAAAGTCCAGGGTGAAAAAAAATCCGATTTTCATGATACCATGAGTAAAGTCCAGGGTGAAAAAAAATCCCATTTTCCTGATACCGTGAGTAAAGTCTAGGGAGAAAAAAATCCGATTTTCCTGACACCGTGAGTTATAGTCCAGGTGAAAAAATCAGATTTTCCTGATAACCTGAGTAAAGTCCAGGGTGAAAAAATGCGATTTTCGTGATACCATGAGAAAAGTCCAGGGTGAAAAAAAATCTGATTTTCCTGATACCGTGAGTAAAGTCCAGGGTGAAAAAAATCGGATTTTCCTGATACCGTGAGTAAAGTACAGGGTGAAAAAAATCCGATTTTCCTGAAACCGTGAGTAAAGTCCAGGGTGAAACAAAGCCGATTTTCCTGATACCGTGAGTAAAGTCCAGAGTGAAAAAATCAGATTTTCCTGATACCGTGAGTAAAGTACAGGGTGAAAAAAATCCCATTTTCCTGATACCGTGAGTAAAGTCTAGGGTGAAAAAAATCCAATTTTCCTGACACCGTGGGTTATAGTCCAGGTGAAAAAATCAGATTTTCCTGATAACCTGAGTAAAGTCCAGGGTGAAAAAAATGCGATTTTCGTGATACCGTGAGAAAAGTCCAGGGTGAAAAAAAATCCGATTTTCCTGATACCGTGAGTAAAGTCCAGGGTGAAAAAAAATCCAAATTTCCTGATACCGTGAGTAAAGTCCAGGGTGAAACAAAGCCGATTTTCCTGATACCGTGAGTAAAGTCCAGGGTGAAAAAAATCCGATTTTCCTGATACCGTGAGTAAAGTCCAGGGTGAAAAAAATCCGATTTTCCTGATAGCGTGAGTAAAGTCCAGGGTGAAAAAAATCCCATTTTCCTGATACCATGAGTAAAGTCTAGGGTGAAAAAAATCCGATTTTCCTGACACCGTGGGTTATAGTCCAGGTGAAAAATCAGATTTTCCTGATAACCTGAGTAAAGTCCAGGGTGAAAAAAATGCAATATTCGTGATACCGTGAGAAAAGTCCAGGGTGAAAAAAAATCCGATTTTCATGATACCATGAGTAAAGTCCAGGGTGAAAAAAAATCCCATTTTCCTGATACCGTGAGTAAAGTCTAGGGTGAAAAAAATCCGATTTTCCTGACACCGTGAGTTATAGTCCAGGTGAAAAAATCAGATTTTCCTGATAACCTGAGTAAAGTCCAGGGTGAAAAAAATGCGATTTTCGTGATACCGTGAGAAAAGTCCAGGGTGAAAAAAAATCTGATTTTCCTGATACCGTGAGTAAAGTCCAGGGTGAAAAAAATCGGATTTTCCTGATACCGTGAGTAAAGTCCAGGGTGAAAAAAATCCGATTTTCCTGAAACCGTGAGTAAAGTCCAGGGTGAAACAAAGCCGATTTTCCTGATACCGTGAGTAAAGTCCAGAGTGAAAAAATCAGATTTTCCTGATACCGTGAGTAAAGTACAGGGTGAAAAAAATCCCATTTTCCTGATACCGTGAGTAAAGTCTAGGGTGAAAAAAATCCAATTTTCCTGACACCGTGGGTTATAGTCCAGGTGAAAAAATCAGATTTTCCTGATAACCTGAGTAAAGTCCAGGGTGAAAAAAATGCGATTTTCGTGATACCGTGAGAAAAGTCCAGGGTGAAAAAAAATCTGATTTTCCTGATACCGTGAGTAAAGTCCAGGGTGAAAAAAAATCGGATTTTCCTGATACCGTGAGTAAAGTCCAGGGTGAAAAAAATCCGATTTTCCTGAAACCGTGAGTAAAGTCCAGGGTGAAACAAAGCCGATTTTCCTGATACCGTGAGTAAAGTCCAGAGTGAAAAAATCAGATTTTCCTGATACCGTGAGTAAAGTACAGGGTGAAAAAAATCCCATTTTCCTGATACCGTGAGTAAAGTCTAGGGTGAAAAAAATCCAATTTTCCTGACACCGTGGGTTATAGTCCAGGTGAAAAAATCAGATTTTTCTGATAACCTGAGTAAAGTCCAGGGTGAAAAAAATGCGATTTTCGTGATACCGTGAGAAAAGTCCAGGGTGAAAAAAAAATCCGATTTTCCTGATACCGTGAGTAAAGTCCAGGGTGAAAAAAAATCCAAATTTCCTGATACCGTGAGTAAAGTCCAGGGTGAAACAAAGCCGATTTTCCTGATACCGTGAGTAAAGTCCAGGGTGAAAAAAATCCGATTTTCCTGATACCGTGAGTAAAGTCCAGGGTGAAAAAAATCCAATTTTCCTGACACCGTGGGTTATAGTCCAGGTGAAAAAATCAGATTTTCCTGATAACCTGAGTAAAGTCCAGGGTGAAAAAAATGCGATTTTCGTGATACCGTGAGAAAAGTCCAGGGTGAAAAAAAATCTGATTTTCCTGATACCGTGAGTAAAGTCCAGGGTGAAAAAAAATCGGATTTTCCTGATACCGTGAGTAAAGTCCAGGGTGAAAAAAATCCGATTTTCCTGAAACCGTGAGTAAAGTCCAGGGTGAAACAAAGCCGATTTTCCTGATACCGTGAGTAAAGTCCAGAGTGAAAAAATCAGATTTTCCTGATACCGTGAGTAAAGTACAGGGTGAAAAAAATCCCATTTTCCTGATACCGTGAGTAAAGTCTAGGGTGAAAAAAATCCAATTTTCCTGACACCGTGGGTTATAGTCCAGGTGAAAAAATCAGATTTTTCTGATAACCTGAGTAAAGTCCAGGGTGAAAAAAATGCGATTTTCGTGATACCGTGAGAAAAGTCCAGGGTGAAAAAAAAATCCGATTTTCCTGATACCGTGAGTAAAGTCCAGGGTGAAAAAAAATCCAAATTTCCTGATACCGTGAGTAAAGTCCAGGGTGAAACAAAGCCGATTTTCCTGATACCGTGAGTAAAGTCCAGGGTGAAAAAAATCCGATTTTCCTGATACCGTGAGTAAAGTCCAGGGTGAAAAAAATCGGATTTTCCTGATACCGTGAGTAAAGTCCAGGGTGAAAAAATCCGATTTTCCTGATACCGTGAGTAAAGTCCAGGGTGAAACAAAGCCGATTTTCCTGATACCGTGAGTAAAGTCCAGAGTGAAAAAATCAGATTTTCCTGATAGCATGAGTAAAGTCCAGGGTGAAAAAAATCCCATTTTCCTGATACCGTGAGTAAAGTCCAGGGTGAAAAAATCTGATTTTCCTGACACCGTGAGTAAAGTCCAGGGTGAAAAAATTCCGATTTTCCTGATACTATGGGTTTTGGTCCAGGTGAAAAAAATCCTATTTTCCTGATAGAGTGAATAAAGTCTAGTGTGAAAAAATTCCGATTTTCCTGATCCCGTGGCTTGTAGTCCAGGTGAAAAAAATAAGATTTTCCTGATACCGTGTGTAATAGTCCAGGTGAAAAAACAGAAAGATTTTCCTGAAACCGTGGGTAATAGTCCAAGGTGAAAATAATCCGATTTTCCTGATACCGTGAGTAAAGTCCAGGGTGTAAAAATTCCGATTTTCCTGATACTATGGGTTATGGTCCAGGTGAAAAAAATCCTATTTTCCTGATAGAGTGAATAAAGTCTAGGGTGAAAAAAATCCGATTTTCCTGATACCGTGAGTAAAGTCCAGGGTGAAACAAAGCCGATTTTCCTGATACCGTGAGTAAAGTCCAGAGTGAAAAAATCAGATTTTCCTGATAGCGTGAGTAAAGTCCAGGGTGAAAAAAAATCCCATTTTCCTGATACCGTGAGTAAAGTCTCGGGTGAAAAAAATCCGATTTTCCAGACACCGTGGGATATAGTCCAGGTGAAAAAATCAGATTTTCCTGATAACCTGAGTAAAGTCCAGGGTGAAAAAAATGTGATTTTCGTGATACCGTGAGAAAAGTCCAGGGTGAAAAAAAATCCGATTATCATGATACCATGAGTAAAGTCCAGGGTGAAAAAAATCCCATTTTCCTGATACCGTGAGTAAAGTCTAGGGTGAAAAACATCCGATTTTCCTGACACCGTGGGTTATAGTCCAGGTGAAAAAATCAGATTTTCCTGATAACCTGAGTAAAGTCCAGGGTGAAAAAAATGCGATTTTCGTGATACCGTGAGAAAAGTCCAGGGTGAAAAAAAATCAGATTTTCCTGATACCGTGAGTAAAGTCCAGGGTGAAAAAAATCGGATTTTCCTGATACCGTGAGTAAAGTCCAGGGTGAAACAAAGCCGATTTTCCTGATACCGTGAGTAAAGTCCAGAGTGAAAAAATCCCATTTTCCTGATAGCGTGAGTAAAATCCAGGGTGAAAAAAATCCCATTTTCCTGATACCGTGAGTAAAGTCTAGGGTGAAAAAAATCCGATTTTCCTGACACCGTGGGCTATAGTCCAGGTGAAAAAATCAGATTTTCCTGATAACCTGAGTAAAGTCCAGGGTGAAAAAAATGCAATATTCGTGATACCGTGAGAAAAGTCCAGGGTGAAAAAAAATCCGATTTTCATGATACCATGAGTAAAGTCCAGGGTGAAAAAAAATCCCATTTTCCTGATACCGTGAGTAAAGTCTAGGGAGAAAAAAATCCGATTTTCCTGACACCGTGAGTTATAGTCCAGGTGAAAAAATCAGATTTTCCTGATAACCTGAGTAAAGTCCAGGGTGAAAAAAATGCAATATTCGTGATACCGTGAGAAAAGTCCAGGGTGAAAAAAAATCCGATTTTCATGATACCATGAGTAAAGTCCAGGGTGAAAAAAAATCCCATTTTCCTGATACCGTGAGTAAAGTCTAGGGAGAAAAAAATCCGATTTTCCTGACACCGTGGGCTATAGTCCAGGTGAAAAAATCAGATTTTCCTGATAACCTGAGTAAAGTCCAGGGTGAAAAAAATGCAATATTCGTGATACCGTGAGAAAAGTCCAGGGTGAAAAAAAATCTGATTTTCCTGATACCGTGAGTAAAGTCCAGGGTGAAAAAAATCGGATTTTCCTGATACCGTGAGTAAAGTACAGGGTGAAAAAAATCCGATTTTCCTGAAACCGTGAGTAAAGTCCAGGGTGAAACAAAGCCGATTTTCCTGATACCGTGAGTAAAGTCCAGAGTGAAAAAATCAGATTTTCCTGATACCGTGAGTAAAGTACAGGGTGAAAAAAATCCCATTTTCCTGATACCGTGAGTAAAGTCTAGGGTGAAAAAAATCCAATTTTCCTGACACCGTGGGTTATAGTCCAGGTGAAAAAATCAGATTTTTCTGATAACCTGAGTAAAGTCCAGGGTGAAAAAAATGCGATTTTCGTGATACCGTGAGAATAGTCCAGGGTGAAAAAAAAATCCGATTTTCCTGATACCGTGAGTAAAGTCCAGGGTGAAAAAAAATCCAAATTTCCTGATACCGTGAGTAAAGTCCAGGGTGAAACAAAGCCGATTTTCCTGATACCGTGAGTAAAGTCCAGGGTGAAAAAAATCCGATTTTCCTGATACCGTGAGTAAAGTCCAGGGTGAAAAAAATCGGATTTTCCTGATACCGTGAGTAAAGTCCAGGGTGAAAAAATCCGATTTTCCTGATACCGTGAGTAAAGTCCAGGGTGAAACAAAGCCGATTTTCCTGATACCGTGAGTAAAGTCCAGAGTGAAAAAATCAGATTTTCCTGATAGCATGAGTAAAGTCCAGGGTGAAAAAAATCCCATTTTCCTGATACCGTGAGTAAAGTCCAGGGTGAAAAAATCTGATTTTCCTGACACCGTGAGTAAAGTCCAGGGTGAAAAAATTCCGATTTTCCTGATACTATGGGTTTTGGTCCAGGTGAAAAAAATCCTATTTTCCTGATAGAGTGAATAAAGTCTAGTGTGAAAAAATTCCGATTTTCCTGATCCCGTGGCTTGTAGTCCAGGGTGAAAAAAATAAGATTTTCCTGAAACCGTGGGTAATAGTCCAAGGTGAAAATAATCCGATTTTCCTGATACCGTGAGTAAAGTCCAGGGTGTAAAAATTCCGATTTTCCTGATACTATGGGTTATGGTCCAGGTGAAAAAAATCCTATTTTCCTGATAGAGTGAATAAAGTCTAGGGTGAAAAAAATCCGATTTTCCTGATACCGTGAGTAAAGTCCAGGGTGAAACAAAGCCGATTTTCCTGATACCGTGAGTAAAGTCCAGAGTGAAAAAATCAGATTTTCCTGATAGCGTGAGTAAAGTCCAGGGTGAAAAAAAATCCCATTTTCCTGATACCGTGAGTAAAGTCTCGGGTGAAAAAAATCCGATTTTCCTGACACCGTGGGTTATAGTCCAGGTGAAAAAATCAGATTTTCCTGATAACCTGAGTAAAGTCCAGGGTGAAAAAAATGTGATTTTCGTGATACCGTGAGAAAAGTCCAGGGTGAAAAAAAATCCGATTATCATGATACCATGAGTAAAGTCCAGGGTGAAAAAAATCCCATTTTCCTGATACCGTGAGTAAAGTCTAGGGTGAAAAACATCCGATTTTCCTGACACCGTGGGTTATAGTCCAGGTGAAAAAATCAGATTTTCCTGATAACCTGAGTAAAGTCCAGGGTGAAAAAAATGCGATTTTCGTGATACCGTGAGAAAAGTCCAGGGTGAAAAAAAATCAGATTTTCCTGATACCATGAGTAAAGTCCAGGGTGAAAAAAATCGGATTTTCCTGATACCGTGTGTAAAGTCCAGGGTGAAAAAAATCCGATTTTCCTGATACCGTGAGTAAAGTCCAGGGTGAAACAAAGCCGATTTTCCTGATACCGTGAGTAAAGTCCAGAGTGAAAAAATCAGATTTTCCTGATACCGTGAGTAAAGTCCAGGGTGAAAAAAATCGGATTTCCTGATACCGTGAGAAAAGTCCAGGGTGAAAAAAGATCCGGTTTTCATGATACCGTGAGTAAAGTCCAGGGTGAAACAAAGCCGATTTTCCTGATACCGTGAGTAAAGTCCAGGTAAAAAAATTCCAATTTTCCTGATACTATGGGTTTTGGTCCAGGTGAAAAAAATCCTATTTTCCTGATACGGTGAATAAAGTCTAGGGTGAAAAAAATCCGATTTTCCTGATACCGTGAGCAAAGTCCAGGGTGAAAAAAATCGGATTTTCCTGATACCGTGAGTAAAGTCCAGGGAGAAAAAATTCGATTTTCCTGATACCGTGAGTAAAGTCCAGGGTGAAACAAAGTCGATTTTCCTGATACCGTGAGTAAAGCCCAGAGTGAAAAAAATCTCATTTTCCTGATACCGTGAGTAAAGTCCAGAGTGAAAAAATCAGATTTTCCTGATAGCATGAGTAAAGTCCAGGGTGAAAAAAATCCCATTTTCCTGATACCGTGAGTAAAGTCCAGGGTGAAAAAAATCCGATTTTCCTGACACCGTGAGTAAAGTCCAGGGTGAAAAAATTCCGATTTTCCTGATCCCGTGGCTTGTAGTCCAGGTGAAAAAAATAAGATTTTCCTGAAACCGTGGGTAATAGTCCAAGGTGAAAATAATCCGATTTTCCTGATACCGTGAGTAAAGTCCAGGGTGTAAAAATTCCGATTTTCCTGATACTATGGGTTATGGTCCAGGTGAAAAAAATCCTATTTTCCTGATAGAGTGAATAAAGTCTAGGGTGAAAAAAATCCGATTTTCCTGATACCGTGAGTAAAGTCCAGGGTGAAACAAAGCCGATTTTCCTGATACCGTGAGTAAAGTCCAGAGTGAAAAAATCAGATTTTCCTGATAGCGTGAGTAAAGTCCAGGGTGAAAAAAATCCCATTTTCCTGATACCGTGAGTAAAGTCTCGGGTGAAAAAAATCCGATTTTCCTGACACCGTGGGTTATAGTCCAGGTGAAAAAATCAGATTTTCCTGATAACCTGAGTAAAGTCCAGGGTGAAAAAAATGTGATTTTCGTGATACCGTGAGAAAAGTCCAGGGTGAAAAAAAATCCGATTATCATGATACCATGAGTAAAGTCCAGGGTGAAAAAAATCCCATTTTCCTGATACCGTGAGTAAAGTCTAGGGTGAAAAACATCCGATTTTCCTGACACCGTGGGTTATAGTCCAGGTGAAAAAATCAGATTTTCCTGATAACCTGAGTAAAGTCCAGGGTGAAAAAAATGCGATTTTCGTGATACCGTGAGAAAAGTCCAGGGTGAAAAAAAAATCAGATTTTCCTGATACCGTGAGTAAAGTCCAGGGTGAAAAAAATCGGATTTTCCTGATACCGTGTGTAAAGTCCAGGGTGAAAAAAATCCGATTTTCCTGATACCGTGAGTAAAGTCCAGGGTGAAACAAAGCCGATTTTCCTGATACCGTGAGTAAAGTCCAGAGTGAAAAAATCAGATTTTCCTGATACCGTGAGTAAAGTCCAGGGTGAAAAAAATCGGATTTCCTGATACCGTGAGAAAAGACCAGGGTGAAAAAAGATCCGGTTTTCATGATACCGTGAGTAAAGTCCAGGGTGAAACAAAGCCGATTTTCCTGATACCGTGAGTAAAGTCCAGGTAAAAAAATTCCAATTTTCCTGATACTATGGGTTTTGGTCCAGGTGAAAAAAATCCTATTTTCCTGATACGGTGAATAAAGTCTAGGGTGAAAAAAATCCGATTTTCCTGATACCGTGAGCAAAGTCCAGGGTGAAAAAAATCGGATTTTCCTGATACTGTGAGTAAAGTCCAGGGAGAAAAAAATTCGATTTTCCTGATACCGTGAGTAAAGTCCAGGGTGAAACAAAGTCGATTTTCCTGATACCGTGAGTAAAGCCCAGAGTGAAAAAAATCTCATTTTCCTGATACCGTGAGTAAAGTCCAGAGTGAAAAAATCAGATTTTCCTGATAGCATGAGTAAAGTCCAGGGTGAAAAAAATCCCATTTTCCTGATACCGTGAGTAAAGTCCAGGGTGAAAAAAATCCGATTTTCCTGACACCGTGAGTAAAGTCCAGGGTGAAAAAATTCCGATTTTCCTGATACTATGGGTTTTGGTCCAGGTGAAAAAAATCCTATTTTCCTGATACGGTGAATAAAGTCTAGGGTGAAAAAAATCCGATTTTCCTGATACCGTGAGCAAAGTCCAGGGTGAAAAAAATCGGATTTTCCTGATACCGTGAGTAAAGTCCAGGGAGAAAAAAATTCGATTTTCCTGATACCGTGAGTAAAGTCCAGGGTGAAACAAAGTCGATTTTCCTGATACCGTGAGTAAAGCCCAGAGTGAAAAAAATCTCATTTTCCTGATACCGTGATACCGTGAGTAAAGTCCAGGGTGAAAAAAAATCAGATTTTCCTGATACCGTGAGTAAAGTCCAGGGTGAAAAAAATCGGATTTCCTGATACCGTGAGAAAAGTCCAGGGTGAAAAAAGATCCGGTTTTCATGATACCGTGAGTAAAGTCCAGGGTGAAACAAAGCCGATTTTCCTGATACCGTGAGTAAAGTCCAGGTAAAAAAATTCCAATTTTCCTGATACTATGGGTTTTGGTCCAGGTGAAAAAAATCCTATTTTCCTGATACGGTGAATAAAGTCTAGGGTGAAAAAAATCCGATTTTCCTGATACCGTGAGCAAAGTCCAGGGTGAAAAAAATCGGATTTTCCTGATACTGTGAGTAAAGTCCAGGGAGAAAAAAATTCGATTTTCCTGATACCGTGAGTAAAGTCCAGGGTGAAACAAAGTCGATTTTCCTGATACCGTGAGTAAAGCCCAGAGTGAAAAAAATCTCATTTTCCTGATACCGTGAGTAAAGTCCAGAGTGAAAAAATCAGATTTTCCTGATAGCATGAGTAAAGTCCAGGGTGAAAAAAATCCCATTTTCCTGATACCGTGAGTAAAGTCCAGGGTGAAAAAAATCCGATTTTCCTGACACCGTGAGTAAAGTCCAGGGTGAAAAAATTCCGATTTTCCTGATACTATGGGTTTTGGTCCAGGTGAAAAAAATCCTTTTTCCTGATACGGTGAATAAAGTCTAGGGTGAAAAAAATCCGATTTTCCTGATACCGTGAGCAAAGTCCAGGGTGAAAAAAATCGGATTTTCCTGATACCGTGAGTAAAGTCCAGGGAGAAAAAAATTCGATTTTCCTGATACCGTGAGTAAAGTCCAGGGTGAAACAAAGTCGATTTTCCTGATACCGTGAGTAAAGCCCAGAGTGAAAAAAATCTCATTTTCCTGATACCGTGATACCGTGAGTAAAGTCCAGGGTGAAAAAAAATCAGATTTTCCTGATACCGTGAGTAAAGTCCAGGGTGAAAAAAATCGGATTTCCTGATACCGTGAGAAAAGTCCAGGGTGAAAAAAGATCCGGTTTTCATGATACCGTGAGTAAAGTCCAGGGTGAAACAAAGCCGATTTTCCTGATACCGTGAGTAAAGTCCAGGTAAAAAAATTCCAATTTTCCTGATACTATGGGTTTTGGTCCAGGTGAAAAAAATCCTATTTTCCTGATACGGTGAATAAAGTCTAGGGTGAAAAAAATCCGATTTTCCTGATACCGTGAGCAAAGTCCAGGGTGAAAAAAATCGGATTTTCCTGATACTGTGAGTAAAGTCCAGGGAGAAAAAAATTCGATTTTCCTGATACCGTGAGTAAAGTCCAGGGTGAAACAAAGTCGATTTTCCTGATACCGTGAGTAAAGCCCAGAGTGAAAAAAATCTCATTTTCCTGATACCGTGAGTAAAGTCCAGAGTGAAAAAATCAGATTTTCCTGATAGCATGAGTAAAGTCCAGGGTGAAAAAAATCCTATTTTCCTGATACCGTGAGTAAAGTCCAGGGTGAAAAAAATCCGATTTTCCTGACACCGTGAGTAAAGTCCAGGGTGAAAAAATTCCGATTTTCCTGATACTATGGGTTTTGGTCCAGGTGAAAAAAATCCTATTTTCCTGATACGGTGAATAAAGTCTAGGGTGAAAAAAATCCGATTTTCCTGATACCGTGAGCAAAGTCCAGGGTGAAAAAAATCGGATTTTCCTGATACCGTGAGTAAAGTCCAGGGAGAAAAAAATTCGATTTTCCTGATACTGTGAGTAAAGTCCAGGGTGAAACAAAGTCGATTTTCCTGATACCGTGAGTAAAGCCCAGAGTGAAAAAAATCTCATTTTCCTGATACCGTGAGTAAAGTCCAGAGTGAAAAAATCAGATTTTCCTGATAGCATGAGTAAAGTCCAGGGTGAAAAAAATCCCATTTTCCTGATACCGTGAGTAAAGTCCAGGGTGAAAAAAATCCGATTTTCCTGACACCGTGAGTAAAGTCCAGGGTGAAAAAATTCCGATTTTCCTGATCCCGTGGCTTGTAGTCCAGGTGAAAAAAATAAGATTTTCCTGAAACCGTGGGTAATAGTCCAAGGTGAAAATAATCCGATTTTCCTGATACCGTGAGTAAAGTCCAGGGTGTAAAAATTCCGATTTTCCTGATACTATGGGTTATGGTCCAGGTGAAAAAAATCCTATTTTCCTGATAGAGTGAATAAAGTCTAGGGTGAAAAAAATCCGATTTTCCTGATACCGTGAGTAAAGTCCAGGGTGAAACAAAGCCGATTTTCCTGATACCGTGAGTAAAGTCCAGAGTGAAAAAATCAGATTTTCCTGATAGCGTGAGTAAAGTCCAGGGTGAAAAAAATCCCATTTTCCTGATACCGTGAGTAAAGTCTCGGGTGAAAAAAATCCGATTTTCCTGACACCGTGGGTTATAGTCCAGGTGAAAAAATCAGATTTTCCTGATAACCTGAGTAAAGTCCAGGGTGAAAAAAATGTGATTTTCGTGATACCGTGAGAAAAGTCCAGGGTGAAAAAAAATCCGATTATCATGATACCATGAGTAAAGTCCAGGGTGAAAAAAATCCCATTTTCCTGATACCGTGAGTAAAGTCTAGGGTGAAAAACATCCGATTTTCCTGACACCGTGGGTTATAGTCCAGGTGAAAAAATCAGATTTTCCTGATAACCTGAGTAAAGTCCAGGGTGAAAAAAATGCGATTTTCGTGATACCGTGAGAAAAGTCCAGGGTGAAAAAAAATCAGATTTTCCTGATACCGTGAGTAAAGTCCAGGGTGAAAAAAATCGGATTTTCCTGATACCGTGTGTAAAGTCCAGGGTGAAAAAAATCCGATTTTCCTGATACCGTGAGTAAAGTCCAGGGTGAAACAAAGCCGATTTTCCTGATACCGTGAGTAAAGTCCAGAGTGAAAAAATCAGATTTTCCTGATACCGTGAGTAAAGTCCAGGGTGAAAAAAATCGGATTTCCTGATACCGTGAGAAAAGTCCAGGGTGAAAAAAGATCCGGTTTTCATGATACCGTGAGTAAAGTCCAGGGTGAAACAAAGCCGATTTTCCTGATACCGTGAGTAAAGTCCAGGTAAAAAAATTCCAATTTTCCTGATACTATGGGTTTTGGTCCAGGTGAAAAAAATCCTATTTTCCTGATACGGTGAATAAAGTCTAGGGTGAAAAAAATCCGATTTTCCTGATACCGTGAGCAAAGTCCAGGGTGAAAAAAATCGGATTTTCCTGATACTGTGACTAAAGTCCAGGGAGAAAAAAATTCGATTTTCCTGATACCGTGAGTAAAGTCCAGGGTGAAACAAAGTCGATTTTCCTGATACCGTGAGTAAAGCCCAGAGTGAAAAAAATCTCATTTTCCTGATACCGTGAGTAAAGTCTAGGGTGAAAAAAATCCGATTTTCCTGATACCGTGGGTTATAGTCCAGGTGAAAAAATCAGATTTTCCTGATAACCTGAGTAAAGTCCAGGGTGAAAAAAATGCGATTTTCGTGATACCGTGAGAAAAGTCCAGGGTGAAAAAAAATCCGATTTTCCTGACACCGTGGGTTATAGTCCAGGTGAAAAAATCAGATTTTCCTGATAACCTGAGTAAAGTCCAGGGTGAAAAAAAATGCGACTTTCGTGATACCGTGAGAAAAGTCCAGGGTGAAAAAAAATCAGATTTTCCTGATACCGTGAGTAAAGTCCAGGGTGAAAAAAAATCCAAATTTCCTGATACCGTGAGTAAAGTCCAGGGTGAAACAAAGTCGATTTTCCTGATACCATGAGTAAAGTCCAGGGTGAAAAAAAATCCGATTTTCCTGATACCGTGAGTAAAGTCCAGGGTGAAAAAATAAGCCGATTTTCCTGATACCGTGAGTAAAGTCCAGGGTGAAAAAAATCGGATTTCCTGATACCGTGAGAAAAGTCCAGGGTGAAAAAAGATCCGGTTTTCATGATACCGTGAGTAAAGTCCAGGGTGAAACAAAGCCGATTTTCCTGATACCGTGAGTAAAGTCCAGGGTGAAAAAATAAGCCGATTTTCCTGATACCGTGAGAAAAGTCCAGGGTGAAAAAAATCGGATTTCCTGATACCGTGAGAAAAGTCCAGGCTGAAAAAAGATCCGGTTTTCATGATACCGTGAGTAAAGCCCAGAGTGAAAAAAATCTCATTTTCCTGATACCGTGAGTAAAGTCTAGGGTGAAAAAAATCCGATTTTCCTGATACCGTGGGTTATAGTCCAGGTGAAAAAATCAGATTTTCCTGATAACCTGAGTAAAGTCCAGGGTGAAAAAAATGCGATTTTCGTGATACCGTGAGAAAAGTCCAGGGTGAAAAAAAATCCGATTTTCCTGACACCGTGGGTTATAGTCCAGGTGAAAAAATCAGATTTTCCTGATAACCTGAGTAAAGTCCAGGGTGAAAAAAAATGTGACTTTCCTGATACCGTGAGTAAAGTCCAGGGTGAAAAGAAATCCAAATTTCCTGATACCGTGAGTAAAGTCCAGGGTGAAACAAAGCCGATTTTCCTGATACCATGAGTAAAGTCCAGGGTGAAAAAAATCCGATTTTCCTGATACCGTGAGTAAAGTCCAGGGTGAAAAAATAAGCCGATTTTCCTGATACCGTGAGAAAAGTCCAGGGTGAAAAAAATCGGATTTCCTGATACCGTGAGAAAAGTCCAGGGTGAAAAAAGATCCGGTTTTCATGATACCGTGAGTAAAGTCCAGGGTGAAACAAAGCTGATTTTCCTGATACCGTGAGTAAAGTCCAGGTAAAAAAATTCCAATTTTCCTGATACTATGGGTTTTGGTCCAGGTGAAAAAAATCCTATTTTCCTGATACGGTGAATAAAGTCTAGGGTGAAAAAAATCCGATTTTCCTGATACCGTGAGTAAAGTCCAGGATGAAAAAAATCGGATTTTCCTGACACCGTGAGTAAAGTCCAGGGTGAAAAAATTCCGATTTTCCTGATACCGTGAGTAAAGTCCAGGGTGAAACAAAGCCGATTTTCCTGATACCGTGAGTAAAGTCCAGAGTGAAAAAATCAGATTTTCCTGATAGCGTGAGTAAAGTCCAGGGTGAAAAAAAAATCCCATTTTCCTGATACCGTGAGTAAAGTCTAGGGTGAAAAAAATCCGATTTTCCTGATACCGTGGGTTATAGTCCAGGTGAAAAAATCAGATTTTCCTGATAACCTGAGTAAAGTCCAGGGTGAAAAAAATGCGATTTTCGTGATACCGTGAGAAAAGTCCAGGGTGAAAAAAAATCCGATTTTCCTGATACCGTGAGTAAAGTCCAGGGTGAAAAAAATCCGATTTTCCTGATACTGTGAGTAAAGTCAAGGATGAAACAAAGCTGATTTTCCTGATACCGTGAGTAAAGTCCAGAGTGAAAAAATCAGATTTTCCTGATAGCATGGGTAAAGTCCAGGGTGAAAAAAATCCCATTTTCCTGATACCGTGAGTAAAGTCTAGGGTGAAAAAAATCCGATTTTCCTGACACCGTGGGTTATAGTCCAGGTGAAAAAATCAGATTTTCCTGGTAACCCGAGTAAAGTCCAGGGTGAAAAAAAATGCGATTTTCGTGATACCATGAGAAAAGTCCAGGGTGAAAAAAATCGGATCATCCTGATACCTTGGGTAAAGTCTAGTGTGAAAAAATTCTGATTTTCCTGATCCCGTGGCTTGTACTCCAGGTGAAAAAAAATAAGATTTTCCTGATACCGTGTGTAATAGTCCAGTTGAAAAAACAGAAAGATTTTCCTGGAACCGTGGGTAATAGTCCAGGGTGAAAATAATCCTATTTTCCTGATACGTGAGTAAAGTACAAGGTGAAAAAAATTGGATTTCCTGATATCGTGAGAAAAGTCCAGGGTGAAAAAAGATCCGATTTTCCTGATACCGTGAGTAAAGTCCAGTAAAAAAAATTCCAATTTCCTGATACTATGGGTTTTGGTCCAGGTGAAAAAAATCCGATTTCCTGATACCGTGAGTAAAGTCCAGTGTGAAACAAAGCTGATTTTGCTGATACCGTGAGTAAAATCAAGAGTGAAAAAATTCCGATTTTCCTGATACCGTGGGTAAAATTCCAGGGTGAAAAAAGATCCAATTTTCATGATACCGTGAGTAAAGTCCAGGGTGAAACAAAGCCGATTTTCCTGATACCGTGAGTAAAGTCCAGGTAAAAAAATTTCAATTTTCCTGATTCTATGGGTTTTGGTCCAGGTGAAAAAAATGCTATTTTCCTGATACGGTGAATAAAGTCTAGGGTGAAAAAAATCCGATTTTCCTGATACCGTGAGTAAAGTCCAGGTAAAAAAATTCCGATTTTCCTGGTACTATGGGTTTTGGTCCAGGTAAAAAATATCCGATTTTTCTGATACCGTGACTAAAGTCCAGGGTGAAAAAAATCCCAAATTCCTGATACCGTGAGTAAAGTCCAGGTGAAAAAAAATCCTATTTTCCTGATACCATGGGTTATAGTCCAGGTGAAAAAAATCAGATTTTCCTGATACCGTGGGTTATAGTCCAGGAGAAAAAATCAGAATTTCCTGATACCGTGAGTAAAGTCCAGGGTGAAAAAAACTAAGATTTTCCTGTTACCGTGAGTAAAGTCCAGGGTGAAAAAAATCCCATATTCCTGATACTGTGAGTAAAGTCCAGGGTGAAAAAAATCTGATTTTCCTGATACCATGGGTTATAGTCCAGGTGAAAAAATCAGACTTTCCTGATAACCTGAGTAAAGTAGAGGGCGAAAAAAATTCGATTTTCGTGATACCGTGAGTAAAGTCCAGGGTGAAAAAAAATCCGATTTTCATGATACTATGTGTTTTGGTCCAGGTGAAAAAAATCCTATTTTACTGATACCGTGAGTAAAGTCCAGGGTGAAAAAATCGGATTTTCCTGATACCATGAGTAAAGTCCAGGGTGAAAAAAATCGGATTTTCCCGATACCATGCGCAAAGTCCAGGGTGAAAAAATTCCGATTTTCCAGATCCCGTGGCTTGTAGTCCAGGTGAAAAAAATAAGATTTTCCTGATACCGTGAGTAAAGTCCAGGGTGAAAAAAATCAGATTTTCCTGATACTGTGGGTTATAGTCCAGGGGAAAAAAATCAGAATTTCCTGAAACCGTGAGTAAAGTCCAGGGTGAAAAAAATAAGATTTTCCTGTTACTGTGAGTAAAGTCCAGGGTGAAAAAAATAAGATTTTCCTGTTACTGTGAGTAAAGTCCAGGGTGAAAAAAATCCCATATTCCTGATGCCGTGAGTAAAGTCCAGGGTGAAAAAAAATCGGATTTCCTGATACCGTGAGAAAAGTGCAGGGTGAAAAAAGATCCGATTTTCAGGATACCGTGAGTAAAGTCCAGCGTGAAACAAAGCCGATTTTCCTGATACCGTGAGTAAAGTCCAGGTAAAAAAATTCCGTTTTTCCTGGTACTATGGGTTTTGGTCCAGGTAAAAAATATCCGATTTTTCTGATACCGTGAGTAAAGTCCAGGGTGAAAAAAATCCCAAATTCCTGATACCGTGAGTAAAGTCCAGGTGAAAAAAAATCCTATTTTCCTGATACCATGGGTTATAGTCCAGGTGAAAAAATCAGATGTTCCTGATACCGTGGGTTATAGTCCAGGAGAAAAAATCAGAATTTCCTGATACCATGAGTAAAGTCCAGGGTGAAAAAAATAAGATTTTCCTGTTACCGTGAGTAAAGTCGAGGGTGAAAAAAATCCCATATTCCTGATACTGTGATTAAAGTCCAGGGTGAAAAAAATCCGATTTTCCTGATACCGTGAGTAAAGTGCAGGGTGAAAAAAATCCCAAATTCCTGATACCGCGAGTATAGTCCAGGGTGAAAAAAATCCGATTTTCCTGATACCGTGGGTTATAGGCCAGGTGAAAAAATCCGATTTTCGTGATACCGTGAGTAATGTCCAGGGTGAAAAAAACTAAGATTTTCCTGTTACCGTGAGTAAAGTCCAGGGTGAAAAAAATCCGATTTTCCTGATACTGTGAGTAAAGTCCAGGGTGAAAAAAATCCGATTTTCCTGATACCGTGGGTTATAGTCCAGGTGAAAAAATCAGACTTTCCTGATACCGTGAGTAAAGTCCAGTGTGAAAAAAGCCAATTTTCCTGATCCCATGAGTAAAGTCCAGGGTGAAAAAAATCCGATTTTCCTGATACCGTGGGTTATAGGCCAGGTGAAAACATCAGATTTTCCTGATACCGTGGGTCATAGTCCAGGTGAAAAAATCCGATTTTTGTGATACTGTGAGTAAAGTCCAGAGTGAAAAATTTCCGATTTTCCTGATACCGTGGGTAAAATTCCAGGGTGAAAAAAATACAATTTTCCTGATACTGTGGGTAATCGTCCCGGTGAAAAAAATCCGAATTTCATGATACCGTGAGTAAAGTCCAGGGTTAAAAAAATCAGATTTTCCTGATACCTTGGGTAATAGTCCAGGTGAAAAAAAATCCGATTTTCCTGATACCATGGGTTATAGTCCAGATGAAAAAAAATCCGATTTTCCTGATACTGTGGATAATCGTCCCGGTGAAAAAAATCCGAATTTCATGATACCGTGAGTAAAGTCCAGGGTTTAAAAAATCAGATTTTCCTGATACCATGGGATATAGTCCAGTTGAAAAAAAATCCGATTTTCCTGATACCGTGGGTTATAGTCCAGATGAAAAAAAATCCGATTTTCCTGATACCGTGGTTTATACTCCAGGTGAAAAAAATCCAATTTTCCTGATACCGTGGGTTATAGTCCAGTTGAAAAAAAATCCGATTTTCCTGATACCGTCTGTAATAGTCCAGTTGAAAAAAAATCCGATTTTCCTGATACCGTGGGTTATAGTCCAGATGAAAAAAAATCCGATTTTCCTGATACCGTGGTTTATACTCCAGGTGAAAAAAATCCAATTTTCCTGATACCGTGGGTTATAGTCCAGATGAAAAAAAATCCGAATTTCCTGATACTGTGGCTTATAGTCCAGGTGAAAAAATATCCGATTTTCCTGATACCGTGGGTAAAGTCCAGGGAGAAAAAAATCAGATTTTCCTGAGACCGTGAGTAAAGTCCAGGTGAAAAAAATCAGATTTTCCTGATACCGTGGTTATTTGTCCATGTGAAAAAAATCAGATTTTCCAGATACCGTGGTTATTTGTACACGTGAAAAAAAATCCAATTTTCCTGATACCGAGGGAAATAGTCCAGGTGAAAAAAGTCCGATTTTCCTGATACCATGAGTCAAGTGCAGGGTGAAAAAAATCCAATTTTCCTGATACCGAGGGAAATAGTCCAGGTGAAAAAAATCAGATTTTCCTGATACCGTGAGTAAAGTCCAGGGTAAAAAAAATCAGATTTTCCTGATGCCCTGAGTAAAGTCCAGGTGAAAAAAATCAGATTTTTGTGATACCGTGGTTATTTGTCCACGTGAAAAAAATCAGATTTTCCTGATACCGCGGGTAAAGTCCAGGGTGAGAAAAATCCGATTTTCCTGATACCGTGAGTAAAGTCCAGGTGAAAAAAATCAGATTTTCCTGATACCGTGGTTATTTGTCCACGTGAAAAAAATCAGATTTTCCTGATACCGCGGGTAAAGTCCAGGGTGAGAAAAATCCGATTTTCGTGATACCGTGAGTAAAGTCCAGGGTGAAAAAAAATCTGATTTTCATGATACCGTGAGTAAAGTCCAGTGTGAAAAAAGCCAATTTTCCTGATACCGTGAGTAAAGTCCAGGTAAAAAAAATCCGATTTTCCTGATTCTATGGGTTTTGGTCCAGGTGAAAAAAATCCTATTTTCCTGATCCCATGAGTAAAGTCCAGGGTGAAAAAAATCCGATTTTCCTGATACCGTGGGTTATAGGCCAGGTGAAAACATCAGATTTTCCTGATACCGTGGGTGATAGTCCAGGTGAAAAAATCCGATTTTTGTGATACTGTGAGTAAAGTCCAGAGTGAAAAATTTCCGATTTTCCTGATACCGTGGGTAAAATTCCAGGGTGAAAAAAATCCAATTTTCCTGATACTGTGGGTAATCGTCCCGGTGAAAAAAATCCGAATTTCATGATACCGTGAGTAAAGTCCAGGGTTAAAAAAATCAGATTTTCCTGATACCTTGGGTAATAGTCCAGGTGAAAAAAAATCCGATTTTCCTGATACCGTGGGTTGTAGTCCAGTTGAAAAAAAATCCGATTTTCCTGATACTGTGGGTAATCGTCCCGGTGAAAAAAATCCGAATTTCATGATACCGTGAGTAAAGTCCAGGGTTTAAAAAATCAGATTTTCCTGATACCATGGGATATAGTCCAGTTGAAAAAAAATCCGATTTTCCTGATACCGTGGGTTATAGTCCAGATGAAAAAAAATCCGATTTTCCTGATACCGTGGTTTATACTCCAGGTGAAAAAAATCCAATTTTCCTGATACCGTGGGTTATAGTCCAGTTGAAAAAAAATCCGATTTTCCTGATACCGTCTGTAATAGTCCAGTTGAAAAAAAATCCGATTTTCCTGATACCGTGGGTTATAGTCCAGATGAAAAAAAATCCGATTTTCCTGATACCGTGGTTTATACTCCAGGTGAAAAAAATCCAATTTTCCTGATACCGTGGGTTATAGTCCAGATGAAAAAAAATCCGAATTTCCTGATACTGTGGCTTATAGTCCAGGGTGAAAAAATATCCGATTTTCCTGATACCGTGGGTAAAGTCCAGGTGAAAAAAATCAGATTTTCCTGAGACCGTGAGTAAAGTCCAGGTGAAAAAAATCAGATTTTCCTGATACCGTGGTTATTTGTCCATGTGAAAAAAATCAGATTTTCCAGATACCGTGGTTATTTGTACACGTGAAAAAAAATCCAATTTTCCTGATACCAAGGGAAATAGTCCAGGTGAAAAAAGTCCGATTTTCCTGATACCATGAGTCAAGTGCAGGGTGAAAAAAATCCAATTTTCCTGATACCGAGGGAAATAGTCCAGGTGAAAAAAATCAGATTTTCCTGATACCGTGAGTAAAGTCCAGGGTAAAAAAAATCAGATTTTCCTGATGCCCTGAGTAAAGTCCAGGTGAAAAAAATCAGATTTTTGTGATACCGTGGTTATTTGTCCACGTGAAAAAAATCAGATTTTCCTGATACCGCGGGTAAAGTCCAGGGTGAGAAAAATCCGATTTTCCTGATACCGTGAGTAAAGTCCAGGTGAAAAAAATCAGATTTTCCTGATACCGTGGTTATTTGTCCACGTGAAAAAAATCAGATTTTCCTGATACCGCGGGTAAAGTCCAGGGTGAGAAAAATCCGATTTTCCTGATACCGTGAGTAAAGTCCAGGGTGAAAAAAATCAGATTTTCCTGATTCTGCGGGAAAAGTACAGGTGAAAAAAATCCAATTTTCCTGATACCGTGGTTATTTGTCCATGTGAAAAAAAATCAGATTTTCCTGATATCGCGGGTAAACTCCAGGTGAAAAAAAATCCAATTTTCCTGATACCGCGGGTAAATTCCAGGTGAAAAAAAAATCAGATTTTCCTGATACCGTGAGTAAAGTCCAGGTGAAAAAAATCAGATTTTCCTGATACTGTGGTTATTTGTCCAGGTGGAAAAAATTCCGATTTTCCTGATACCCTGGGTAGAGTCCAGATGAAAAAAATCAGATTTTCCTGATTCCGTTAGTAAAGTCCAGGGTGAAAAAAAAACCGGTTTTCCTTATTCCGTGGGTAATAGTCCAGGTGAAGAAAATCATATTTTCCTGATACCGTGGGTAATACCCCAGGTGAAAAAAATCCAATTTTCCTGATACCGTGAGTAAAGTCCAGGTGAAAAAAATCAGATTTTCCTGATACCGTGGGTTATACTCCAGTTGAAAAAAATCCGACTTTCCAGATACCATGTGTAATAGTCCAGTTGAAAAAAATTCGATTTTCCTGATACCGTGAGTAAAGTCCAGGGTGAAAAATATCCGAATTTCCTGATACTGTGACTTATAGTCCAGGTGAAAAAAAATCCGATTTTCCTCATACCGTGGGAAAAGTCCAGGTGAAAAAAATCAGATTTTCCTGAGACCGTGAGTAAAGTCCAGGTGAAAAAAATCAGATTTTCCTGATAACGTGAGTATAGTCCAGGAGAAAAAAATCAGATTTTCGTGATACCGTGGTTATTTGTCCACGTGAAAAAAAATCCATTTTTCCTGATACCGAGGGAAATAGTCCAGGTGAAAAAAGTCCGATTTTCCTAATACCATGAGTAAAGTGCAGGGTGAAAAAAATCAGATTTTCCTGATACCATGAGTAAAGTCCAGGGTGAAAAAAATCAGATTTTCCTGATAACGTGAGTATAGTCCAGGAGAAAAAAATCAGATTTTCGTGATACCATGGTTATTTGTCCATGTGAATAAAATCTGATTTTCCTGATTCTGCGGGTAAAGTCCAGGTGAAAAAAAATCCGATTTTCCTGATACCGTGGTGATTTGTCCACGTAAAAAAAATATCAGATTTTCCTGATCCACGGGTAAAGTCCAGGTTAAAAAATCCTGATACCGTGAGTAAAGTCCAGGAGAAAAAAATCAGATTTTCCTGATACCGTGAGTAAAGTCCAGGGTGAAAAAAATCAGATTTTCCTGATAACGTGAGTATAGTCCAGGAGAAAAAAATCAGATTTTCGTGATACCATGGTTATTTGTCCATGTGAATAAAATCTGATTTTCCTGATTCTGCGGGTAAAGTCCAGGTGAAAAAAAATCCGATTTTCCTGATACCGTGGTGATTTGTCCACGTAAAAAAAATATCAGATTTTCCTGATCCACGGGTAAAGTCCAGGTTAAAAAATCCTGATACCGTGAGTAAAGTCCAGGAGAAAAAAATCAGATTTTCCTGATACCGTGAGTAAAGTCCAGGGTGAAAAAAATCCGGTTTTCCTGATACCGTGAGTAAAGTGCAGGGTGAAAAAATCCAATTTTCCTGATACCGTGGTTATTTGTCCATGTGAAAAAAATCAGATTTTCATGATAATGCTGGTAAAGTCCAGGTGAAAAAAATCCAATTTTCCTGATACCGTGGGTAAAGTCCGGGTGAAAAAAATCAGATTTTCCTGATACCGCAGGCAAAGTCCAGGTGAAAAAAATCAGATTTTCCTGATACCGTGAGTAAAGTCCAGGTGAAAAAAATCAGATTTTCCTGATACCGCGGGTAAAGTCAAGGTGAAAAAAAAATCAGATTTTCCTGATACCGTGAGTAAAGTCCAGGTGAAAAAAATCAGATTTTCCTGATACTGTGGTTATTTGTCCACGTGAAAAAAATCCGATTTTCCTGATTCCGTGAGTAAAGTCCAGGGTGAAAAATATCCGAATTTCCTGATACTGTGGCTTATAGTCCAGGTGAAAAAAAATCCGATTTTCCTGATACCGTGGGTAAAGTCCAGGTGAAAAAAATCAGATTTTCCTGAGACCGTGAGTAAAGTCCAGGTGAAAAAAATCAGATTTTCCTGATACCGTGGTTATTTGTCCATGTGAAAAAAATCAGATTTTCCTGATACCGTGGTTATTTGTCCACGTGAAAAAAAATCCAATTTTCCTGATACCGAGGGAAATAGTCCAGGTGAAAAATGTCCGATTTTCCTGATACCATGAGTAAAGTGCAGGGTGAAAAAAATCAGATTTTCCTGATACCATGAGTAAAGTCCAGGGAGAAAAAAATCAGATTTTCCTGATACCGTGAGTAAAGTCCAGGGTGAAAAAAATCCAGTTTTCCTGATACCGTGAGTAAAGTGCAGGGTGAAAAAATCCAATTTTCCTGATACCGTGGTTATATGTCCATGTGAAAAAAATCAGATTTTCATGATAATGCTGGTAAAGTCCAGGTGAAAAAAATCCAATTTTCCTGATACCGTGGGTAAAGTCCGGGTGAAAAAAATCAGATTTTCCTGATACCGCAGGCAAAGTCCAGGTGAAAAAAATCAGATTTTCCTGATACCGTGAGTAAAGTCCAGGTGAAAAAAATCAGATTTTCCTGATACCGCGGGTAAAGTCAAGGTGAAAAAAAAATCAGATTTTCCTGATACCGTGAGTAAAGTCCAGGTGAAAAAAATCAGATTTTCCTGATACTGTGGTTATTTGGCCACGTGAAAAAAATCCGATATTCCTGATACCGCGGTTAGAGTCCAGGTGAAAAAAAAATCAGATTTTCCTGATACCGTGAGTAAAGTCCAGGTGAAAAAAAATCAGATTTTCCTGATACCGTGGTTATTTGTCCACGTGAAAAAAAAATCCAATTTTCCTTATACCGCGGGTACAGTCCAGGTGAAAAAAATCAGATTTTCCTGATTCTGTTAGTAAAGTCCGGGGTGAAAAAAAACCGGTTTTCCTTATTCCGTGGGTAATAGTCCCGTTGAAAAAAATCCGATTTTCCAGATACCGTGTGTAATAGTCCAGTTGAAAAAAATCCGATTTTCCTGATTCCGTGAGTAAAGTCCAGGGTGAAAAATATCCGAATTTCCTGATACTGTGGCTTATAGTCCAGGTGAAAAAAAATCCGATTTTCCTGATACCGTGGGTAAAGTCCAGGTGAAAAAAATCAGATTTTCCTGAGACCGTGAGTAAAGTCCAGGTGAAAAAAATCAGATTTTCCTGATACCGTGGTTATTTGTCCATGTGAAAAAAATCAGATTTTCCTGATACCGTGGTTATTTGTCCACGTGAAAAAAAATCCAATTTTCCTGATACCGAGGGAAATAGTCCAGGTGAAAAAAGTCCGATTTTCCTGATACCATGAGTAAAGTGCAGGGTGAAAAAAATCAGATTTTCCTGATACCGTGAGTAAAGTCCAGGTGAAAAAAATCAGATTTTCCTGATACTGTGGTTATTTGTCCACGTGAAAAAAATCCGATTTTCCTGATACCGCGGATAGAGTCCAGGTGAAAAAAAATCAGATTTTCCTGATACCGTGAGTAAAGTCCAGGTGAAAAAAAATCAGATTTTCCTGATACCGTGGTTATTTGTCCACGTGAAAAAAAAATCCAATTTTCCTTATACCGCGGGTAGAGTCCAGGTGAAAAAAATCAGATTTTCCTGATTCCGTTAGTAAAGTCCGGGGTGAAAAAAAACCGGTTTTCGTTATTCCGTGGGTAGTAGTCCAGGTGAAAAATATCCAATTTTCCTGATACCGTGGGATATAGTCCAGTTGAAAAAAATCCGATTTTCCTGATACCGTGGGTTATAGTCCAGGTGAAAAAAAAATCCGATTTTCCTGATACCGTGGGTTATAGTCCAGGTGAAAAAAAATCCAATTTTCCTGATACCGAGGGAAATAGTCCAGGTGAAAAAAGTCCGATTTTCCTAATACCATGAGTAAAGTGCAGGGTTAAAAAAATCAGATTTTCCTGATTCCGTGAGTAAAGTCCAGGGTGAAAAATATCCGAATTTCCTGATACTGTGGCTTATAGTCCAGGGGAAAAAAAATCCGATTTTCCTGATACCGTGGGTAAAGTCCAGGTGAAAAAAATCAGATTTTCCTGAGACCGTGAGTAAAGTCCAGGTGAAAAAAATCAGATTTTCCTGATACCGTGGTTATTTGTCCATGTGAAAAAAATCAGATTTTCCTGATACCGTGGTTATTTGTCCACGTGAAAAAAAATCCAATTTTCCTGATACCGAGGGAAATAGTCCAGGTGAAAAAAGTCCGATTTTCCTGATACCATGAGTAAAGTGCAGGGTGAAAAAAATCAGATTTTCCTGATACCATGAGTAAAGTCCAGGGAGAAAAAAATCAGATTTTCCTGATAACGTGAGTATAGTCCAGGAGAAAAAAATCAGATTTTCGTGATACCATGGTTAGTTGTCCATGTGAATAAAATCTGATTTTCCTGATTCTGCGGGTAAAGTCCAGGTGAAAAAAAAATCCGATTTTCCTGATACTGTGGTGATTTGTCCACGTAAAAAAATCAGATTTTCCTGATCCACGGGTAAAGTCCAGGTTAAAAAATCCTGATACCATGAGTAAAGTCCAGGAGAAAAAAATCAGATTTTCCTGATACTGTGAGTAAAGTCCAGGGTGAAAAAAATCCGGTTTTCCTGATACCGTGAGTAAAGTGCAGGGTGAAAAAATCCAATTTTCCTGATACCGTGGTTGTTTGTCCATGTGAAAAAAATCAGATTTTCATGATAACGCGGGTAAAGTCCAGGTGAAAAAAATCCGATTTTCCTGATACCGTGGGTAAAGTGCAGGGTGAAAAAATCCAATTTTCCTGATACCGTGGTTATTTGTCCATGTGAAAAAAATCAGATTTTCATGATAACGCGGGTAAAGTGCAGGTGAAAAAAATCCGATTTTCCTGATACCGTGGGTAAAGTGCAGGGTGAAAAAATTCAATTTTCCTGATACCGTGGTTATTTGTCCACGTGAAAAAAATCAGATTTTCCTGATACCGCAGGTAAAGTCCAGGTGAAAAAAAATCAGATTTTCCTGATACCGTGAGTAAAGTCCAGGTGAAAAAAAATCAGATTTTCCTGATACCGTGGTTATTAGTCCATGTGAAAAAAAACAGATTTTCCTGATACCGCGAGTAAAGTCCAGGGTGAAAAAAATCAGATTTTCCTGATGCCGTGAGTAAAGTCCAGGTGAAAAAAATCAGATTTTCGTGATACCATGGTTATTTGTCCACGTGAAAAAAATCAGATTTTCCTCATACCGTGGGTAAAGTCCAGGGTGAAAAAAAATCTGATTTTCCTGATTCTGCGGGTAAAGTCCAGGTGAAAAAAATCCAATTTTCCTGATACCGTGGTTATTTGTCCATGTGAAAAAAATGAGATTTTCCCGATATCGCGGGTAAAGTCCAGGTGAAAAAAAATCCAATTTTCCTGATACCGTGGGAAATAGTCCAGGTGAAAAAATCAGATTTTCCTGATACCGTGAGTAAAGTCCAGGAGAAAAAAATCAGATTTTCTTGATAACGTGGGTAATAGTCCAGGTGAAAAAAATCTTATTTTCTGGATACCGTGAGTAAAGTCCAGGGTGAAAAAAATCCGAATTTCCTGATACCGTTAGTAAAGTCCAGGGTGAAAAATATCCGGTTTTCCTGATACCGTGAGTAAAGTGCAGGGTTAAAAAAATCCAATTTTCCTGATACCGTGGTTATTTGTAGATGTGAAAAAAATCCAATTTTCCTGATACCGAGGGAAATAGTCCAGGTGAAAAAAATCCAATTTTCCTGATACCGTGAGTAAAGTCCAGGGTAAAAAAAATCAGATTTTCCTGATGCCCTGAGTAAAGTCCAGGTGAAAAAAATCAGATTTTTGTGATACCGTGGTTATTTGTCCACGTGAAAAAAATCAGATTTTCCTGATACCGCGGGTAAAGTCCAGGGTGAGAAAAATCCGATTTTCCTGATACCGTGAGTAAAGTCCAGGTGAAAAAAATCAGATTTTCCTGATACCGTGGTTATTTGTCCACGTGAAAAAAAAATTTTTCCTGATACCGCGGGTAAAGTCCAGGGTGAGAAAAATCCGATTTTCCTGATACCGTGAGTAAAGTCCAGGGTGAAAAAAATCAGATTTTCCTGATTCTGCGGGTAAAGTACAGGTGAAAAAAATCCAATTTTCCTGATACCGTGGTTATTTGTCCATGTGAAAAAAAATCAGATTTTCCTGATATCGCGGGTAAAGTCCAGGTGAAAAAAAATCCAATTTTCCTGATACCGCGGGTAAAGTCCAGGTGAAAAAAAAATCAGATTTTCCTGATATCGTGAGTAAAGTCCAGGTGAAAAAAATCAGATTTTCCTGATACTGTGGTTATTTGTCCAGGTGGAAAAAAATCCGATTTTCCTGATACCGTGGGTAGAGTCCAGGTGAAAAAAATCAGATTTTCCTGATTCCGTTAGTAAAGTCCGGGGTGAAAAAAAACCGGTTTTCCTTATTCCGTGGGTAAAGTCCAGGTGAAAAAAAATCAGATTTTCCTGATACCGTGGGTTATACTCCAGTTGAAAAAAATCCGATTTTCCAGATACCGTGTGTAATAGTCCAGTTGAAAAAAATTCGATTTTCCTGATACCGTGAGTAAAGTCCAGGGCGAAAAATATCCGAATTTCCTGATACTGTGGCTTATAGTCCAGGTGAAAAAAAAATCCGATTTTCCTGATACCGTGGGAAAAGTCCAGGTGAAAAAAATCAGATTTTCCTGATACCGTGGGTTATACTCCAGTTGAAAAAAATCCGATTTTCCAGATACCGTGTGTAATAGTCCAGTTGAAAAAAATTCGATTTTCCTGATACCGTGAGTAAAGTCCAGGGCGAAAAATTTCCGAATTTCCTGATACTGTGGCTTATAGTCCAGGTGAAAAAAAATCCGATTTTCCTGATACCGTGGGAAAAGTCCAGGTGAAAAAAATCAGATTTTCCTGAGACCGTGAGTAAAGTCCAGGTGAAAAAAATCAGATTTTCCTAATACCGTGGTTATTTGTCCATGTGAAAAAAATCAGATTTTCCTGATACCGTGGTTATTTGTCCACGTGAAAAAAAATCCATTTTTCCTGATACCGAAGGAAATAGTCCAGGTGAAAAAAGTCCGATTTTCCTAATACCATGAGTAAAGTGCAGGGTGAAAAAAATCAGATTTTCCTGATACTGTGGTTATTTGTCCAGGTGGAAAAAAATCCGATTTTCCTGATACCGTGGGTAGAGTCCAGGTGAAAAAAATCAGATTTTCCTGATTCCGTTAGTAAAGTCCGGGGTGAAAAAAAAACCGGTTTTCCTTATTCCGTGGGTAATAGTCCAGGTGAAAAAAATCATATTTTCCTGATACCGTGGGTAATACCCCAGGTGAAAAAAATCCGATTTTCCTGATACCATGAGTAAAGTCCAGGTGAAAAAAATCAGATTTTCCTGATACCGTGGGTTATACTCCAGTTGAAAAAAATCCGATTTTCCAGATACCGTGTGTAATAGTCCAGTTGAAAAAAATTCGATTTTCCTGATACCGTGAGTAAAGTCCAGGGCGAAAAATATCCGAATTTCCTGATACTGTGGCTTATAGTCCAGGTGAAAAAAAATCCGATTTTCCTGATACCGTGGGAAAAGTCCAGGTGAAAAAAATCAGATTTTCCTGAGACCGTGAGTAAAGTCCAGGTGAAAAAAATCAGATTTTCCTAATACCGTGGTTATTTGTCCATGTGAAAAAAATCAGATTTTCCTGATACCATGGTTATTTGTCCACGTGAAAAAAAATCCATTTTTCCTGATACCGAAGGAAATAGTCCAGGTGAAAAAAGTCCGATTTTCCTAATACCATGAGTAAAGTGCAGGGTGAAAAAAATCAGATTTTCCTGATACCATGAGTAAAGTCCAGGGTGAAAAAAATCAGATTTTCCTGATAACGTGAGTATAGTCCAGGAGAAAAAAATCAGATTTTCGTGATACCATGGTTATTTGTCCATGTGAATAAAATCTGATTTTCCTGATTCTGCGGATAAAGTCCAGGTGAAAAAAAATCCGATTTTCCTGATACCGTGGTGATTTGTCCACGTAAAAAAAAAATCAGATTTTCCTGATCCACGGGTAAAGTCCAGGTTAAAAAATCCTGATACCGTGAGTAAAGTCCAGGAGAAAAAAATCAGATTTTCCTGATACCGTGAGTAAAGTCCAGGGTGAAAAAAATCCGGTTTTCCTGATACCGTGAGTAAAGTGCAGGGTGAAAAAATCCAATTTTCCTGATACCGTGGTTATTTGTCCATGTGAAAAAAATCAGATTTTCATGATAATGCTGGTAAAGTCCAGGTGAAAAAAATCCAATTTTCCTGATACCGTGGGTAAAGTCCGGGTGAAAAAAATCAGATTTTCCTGATACCGCAGGCAAAGTCCAGGTGAAAAAAATCCGATTTTCCTGATACCGTGAGTAAAGTCCAGGTGAAAAAAAATCAGATTTTCCTGATACCGCGGATAAAGTTAAGGTGAAAAAAAAATCAGATTTTCCTGATACCGTGAGTAAAGTCCAGGTGAAAAAAATCAGATTTTCCTGATACTGTGGTTATTTGTCCATGTGAAAAAAATCCGATTTTCCTGATTCCGTGAGTAAAGTCCAGGGTGAAAAATATCTGAATTTCCTGATACTGTGGCTTATAGTCCAGGTGAAAAAAAATCCGATTTTCCTGATACCGTGGGTAAAGTCCAGGTGAAAAAAATCAGATTTTCCTGAGACCGTGAGTAAAGTCCAGGTGAAAAAAATCAGATTTTCCTGATACCGTGGTTATTTGTCCATGTGAAAAAAATCAGATTTTCCTGATACCGTGGTTATTTGTCCACGTGAAAAAAAATCCAATTTTCCTGATACCGAGGGAAATAGTCCAGGTGAAAAAAGTCCGATTTCCCTGATACCATGAGTAAAGTGCAGGGTCAAAAAAATCAGATTTTCCTGATACCATGAGTAAAGTCCAGGGAGAAAAAATCAGATTTTCCTGATACCGTGAGTAAAGTCCAGGGTGAAAAAAATCCGGTTTTCCTGATACCGTGTTATTTGTCCATGTGAAAAAAATCAGATTTTCATGATAATGCTGGCAAAGTCCAGGTGAAAAAAATCCAATTTTCCTGATACCGTGGGTAAAGTCCGGGTGAAAAAAAATCAGATTTTCCTGATACCGTGGTTATTTGTCCATGGGAAAAAAATCAGATTTTCCTGATACCGTGGTTATTTGTCCACATGAAAAAAATCCAATTTTCCTGATACCGAGGGAAATAGTCCAGGTGAAAAAAGTCCGATTTTCCTGATACCATGAGTAAAGTGCAGGGTGAAAAAAATCAGATTTTCCTGATACCGCGGGTAAAGTCAAGGTGAAAAAAAAAATCAGATTTTCCTGATACCGTGAGTAAAGTCCAGGTGAAAAAAATCAGATTTTCCTGATACTGTGGTTATTTGTCCACGTGAAAAAAATCCGATTTTCCTGATACCGCGGATAGAGTCCAGGTGAAAAAAAATCAGATTTTCCTGATACCGTGAGTAAAGTCCAGGTGAAAAAAAATCAGATTTTCCTGATACCGTGGTTATTTGTCCACGTGAAAAAAAATCCAATTTTCCTTATACCGCGGGTAGAGTCCAGGTGAAAAAAATCAGATTTTCCTGATTCCGTTAGTAAAGTCCGGGGTGAAAAAAAAACCGGTTTTCCTTATTCCGTGGGTAATAGTCCAGGTGAAAAAAATCATATTTTCCTGATACCGTGGGTAAAGTCCAGGGTGAAAAAAATCAGATTTTCCTGATGCCGTGAGTAAAGTCCAGGTGAAAAAAATCAGATTTTCCTGATAACGTGGTTATTTGTCCATGTGAAAAAAATCAGATTTTCCTGATACCGTGGTTATTTGTCCACGTGAAAAAAAATCCAATTTTCCTGATACCGAGGGAAATAGTCCAGGTGAAAAAAGTCCGATTTTCCTGATATCATGAGTAAAGTGCAGGGTGAAAAAAATCAGATTTTCCTGATACCATGAGTAAAGTCCAGGGAGAAAAAAAATCAGATTTTCCTGATAATGTGAGTATAGTCCAGGAGAAAAAAATCAGATTTTCGTGATACCATGGTTAGTTGTCCATGTGAATAAAATCTGATTTTCCTGATTCTGCGGGTAAAGTCCAGGTGAAAAAAAATCCGATTTTCCTGATACTGTGGTGATTTGTCCACGTAAAAAAATCAGATTTTCCTGATCCACGGGTAAAGTCCATGTTAAAAAATCCTGATACCGTGAGTAAAGTCCAGGAGAAAAAAATCAGATTTTCATGATACCGTGAGTAAAGTCCAGGGTGAAAAAAATCCGGTTTTCCTGATACCGCAAGTAAAGTCAAGGTGGAAAAAAAATCAGATTTTCCTGATACCGTGAGTAAAGTCCAGGTGAAAAAAATCAGATTTTCCTGATACTGTGGTTATTTGTCCACGTGAAAAAAAATCCGATTTTCCTGATACCGCGGATAGAGTCCATGTGAAAAAAAATCAGATTTTCCTGATACCGTGAGTAAAGTCCAGGTGAAAAAAAATCAGATTTTCCTGATACCGTGGTTATTTGTCCACGTGAAAAAAAAATCCAATTTTCCTTATACTGCGGGTAGAGTCCAGGTGAAAAAAATCAGATTTTCCTGATTCCTTTAGTAAAGTTCGGGGTGAAAAAAAACCGGTTTTCCTTATTCCGTGGGTAATAGTCCAGGTGAAAAATATCCGATTTTCCTGAAACCGTGGGATATAGTCCAGTTGAAAAAAAATCCGATTTTCCTGATACCGTGGGTTATATTCCAGGTGAAAAAAAATCCAATTTTCCTGATACCGTGGGTTATAGTCCAGGTGAAAAAAAATCCAATTTTCCTGATACCGTGGGTTATAGTCCAGGAGAAAAAAATCCGATTTTCCAGATACCGTGTGTAATAGTCCAGTTGAAAAAAATCCGATTTTCCTGATTCCGTGAGTAAAGTCCAGGGTGAAAAATATCCGAATTTCCTGATACTGTGGCTTATAGTCCAGGTGAAAAAAAATCCCATTTTCCTGATACCGTGGGTAAAGTCCAGGTGAAAAAAATCAGATTTTCCTGAGACCGTGAGTAAAGTCCAGGTGAAAAAAATCAGATTTTCCTGATACCGTGGTTATTTGTCCATGTGAAAAAATCAGATTTTCCTGATACCGTGGTTATTTGTCCACGTGAAAAAAAATCAGATTTTCCTGATACCGAGGGAAATAGTCCAGGTGAAAAGGGTCCGATTTTCCTGATACCATGAGTAAAGTGCAGGGTGGAAAAAATCAGATTTTCCTGATACCATGAGTAAAGTCCAGGGAGAAAAAAATCAGATTTTCCTGATACCGTGAGTAAAGTGCAGGGTGAAAAAAATCAGATTTTACTGATGCCCTGAGTAAAGTCCAGGTGAAAAAAATCAGATTTTTGTGATACCGTGGTTATTTGTCCACGTGAAAAAAATCAGATTTTCCTGATACCGAGGAAAATAGTCCAGGTGAAAAAAGTCCAATTTTCCTGATACCATGAGTCAAGCGCAGGGTGAAAAAAATCCAATTTTCCTGATACCGAGGGAAATAGTCCAGGTGAAAAAAATCAGATTTTCCTGATACCGTGAGTAAAGTCCAGGGTGAAAAAAATCAGATTTTCCTGATGCCCTGAGTAAAGTCCAGGTGAAAAAAATCAGATTTTTGTGATACCGTGGTTATTTGTCCACGTCAAAAAAATCAGATTTTCCTGATACCGCGGGTAAAGTCCAGGGTGAGAAAAATCCGATTTTCCTGATACCGTGAGTAAAGTCCAGGTGAAAAAAATCAGATTTTCCTGATACCGTGGTTATTTGTTCACGTGAAAAAAATCAGATTTTCCTGATACCGCGGGTAAAGTCCAGGGTGAGAAAAATCCGATTTTCCTGATACCGTGAGTAAAGTCCAGGGTGAAAAAAATCAGATTTTCCTGATTCTGCGGGTAAAGTACAGGTGAAAAAAATCCAATTTTCCTGATACCGTGGTTATTTGTCCATGTGAAAAAAAATCAGATTTTCCTGATATCGCGGGTAAAGTCCAGGTGAAAAAAAATCCAATTTTCCTGATATCGCGGGTAAAGTCCAGGTGAAAAAAAATCAGATTTTCCTGATACCGTGAGTAAAGTCCAGGTGAAAAAAATCAGATTTTCCTGATACTGTGGTTATTTGTCCAGGTGGAAAAAAATCCGATTTTCCTGATACCGTGGGTAGAGTCCAGGTGAAAAAAATCAGATTTTCCTGATTCCGTTAGTAAAGTCCGGGGTGAAAAAAAAAACCGGTTTTCCTTATTCCGTGGGTAATAGTCCAGGTGAAAAAAATCATATTTTCCTGATACCGTTTGTAATACCCCAGGTGAAAAAAATCCGATTTTCCTGATACCGTGAGTAAAGTCCAGGTGAAAAAAAATCAGATTTTCCTGATACCGTGGGTTATACTCCAGTTGAAAAAAATCCGATTTTCCAGATAGCGTGTGTAATAGTCCAGTTGAAAAAAATTCGATTTTCCTGATACCGTGAGTAAAGTCCAGGGCGAAAAATATCCGAATTTCCTGATACTGTGGCTTATAGTCCAGGTGAAAAAAAAATCCGATTTTCCTGATACCGTGGGAAAAGTCCAGGTGAAAAAAATCAGATTTTCCTGATACCGTGGGTTATACTCCAGTTGAAAAAAATCCAATTTTCCAGATACCGTGTGTAATAGTCCAGTTGAAAAAAATTCGATTTTCCTGATACCGTGAGTAAAGTCCAGGGCGAAAAATATCCGAATTTCCTGATACTGTGGCTTATAGTCCAGGTGAAAAAAAATCCGATTTTTCTGATACCGTGGGAAAAGTCCAGGTGAAAAAAATCAGATTTTCCTGAGACCGTGAGTAAAGTCCAGGTGAAAAAAATCAGATTTTCCTAATACCGTGGTTATTTGTCCATGTGAAAAAAATCAGATTTTCCTGATACCGTGGTTATTTGTCCACGTGAAAAAAAATCCATTTTTCCTGATACCGAAGGAAATAGTCCAGGTGAAAAAAGTCCGATTTTCCTGATACCATGAGTAAAGTGCAGGGTGAAAAAAATCAGATTTTCCTGATACCGCGGGTAAAGTCAAGGTGAAAAAAAAATCAGATTTTCCTGATACCGTGAGTAAAGTCCAGGTGAAAAAAATCAGATTTTCCTGATACTGTGGTTATTTGTCCACGTGAAAAAAATCCGATTTTCCTGATACCGCGGATAGAGCCCAGGTGAAAAAAAATCAGATTTTCCTGATACCGTGAGTAAAGTCCAGGTGAAAAAAAATCAGATTTTCCTGATACCGTGGTTATTTGTCCACGTGAAAAAAATCCAATTTTCCTTATACCGCGGGTAGAGTCCAGGTGAAAAAAATCAGATTTTCCTGATTCCGTTAGTAAAGTCCGGGGTGAAAAAAAACCGGTTTTCCTTATTCCGTGGGTAATAGTCCAGGTGAAAAAAATCATATTTTCCTGATACCATGGGTAATACCCCAGGTGAAAAAAATCCGATTTTCCTGATACCATGAGTAAAGTCCAGGTGAAAAAAATCAGATTTTCCTGATACCGTGGGTTATACTCCAGTTGAAAAAAATCCGATTTTCCAGATACCGTGTGTAATAGTCCAGTTGAAAAAAATTCGATTTTCCTGATACCGTGAGTAAAGTCCAGGGCGAAAAATATCCGAATTTCCTGATACTGTGGCTTATAGTCCAGGTGAAAAAAATCCGATTTTCCTGATACCGTGGGAAAAGTCCAGGTGAAAAAAATCAGATTTTCCTGAGACCGTGAGTAAAGTCCAGGTGAAAAAAATCAGATTTTCCTAATACCGTGGTTATTTGTCCATGTGAAAAAAATCAGATTTTCCTGATACCGTGGTTATTTGTCCACGTGAAAAAAAATCCATTTTTCCTAATACCGAAGGAAATAGTCCAGGTGAAAAAAGTCCGATTTTCCTAATACCATGAGTAAAGTGCAGGGTGAAAAAAATCAGATTTTCCTGATACCATGAGTAAAGTCCAGGGTGAAAAAAATCAGATTTTCCTGATAACGTGAGTATAGTCCAGGAGAAAAAAATCAGATTTTCGTGATACCATGGTTATTTGTCCATGTGAATAAAATCTGATTTTCCTGATTCTGCGGATAAAGTCCAGGTGAAAAAAAATCCGATTTTCCTGATACCGTGGTGATTTGTCCACGTAAAAAAAAATATCAGATTTTCCTGATCCACGGGTAAAGTCCAGGTTAAAAAATCCTGATACCGTGAGTAAAGTCGAGGAGAAAAAAATCAGATTTTCCTGATACCGTGAGTAAAGTCCAGGGTGAAAAAAATCCGGTTTTCCTGATACCGTGAGTAAAGTGCAGGGTGAAAAAATCCAATTTTCCTGATACCGTGGTTATTTGTCCATGTGAAAAAAATCAGATTTTCATGATAATGCTGGTAAAGTCCAGGTGAAAAAAATCAGATTTTCCTGATACCGTGGGTAAAGTCCGGGTGAAAAAAATCAGATTTTCCTGATACCGCAGGCAAAGTCCAGGTGAAAAAAATCAGATTTTCCTGATACCGTGAGTAAAGTCCAGGTGAAAAAAAATCAGATTTTCCTGATACCGCGGGTAAAGTTAAGGTGAAAAAAAATCAGATTTTCCTGATACCGTGAGTAAAGTCCAGGTGAAAAAAATCAGATTTTCCTGATACTGTGGTTATTTGTCCATGTGAAAAAAATCCGATTTTCCTGATTCCGTGAGTAAAGTCCAGGGTGAAAAATATCTGAATTTCCTGATACTGTGGCTTATAGTCCAGGTGAAAAAAAATCCGATTTTCCTGATACCGTGGGTAAAGTCCAGGTGAAAAAAATCAGATTTTCCTGAGACCGTGAGTAAAGTCCAGGTGAAAAAAATCAGATTTTCCTGATACCGTGGTTATTTGTCCATGTGAAAAAAATCAGATTTTCCTGATACCGTGGTTATTTGTCCACGTGAAAAAAAATCCAATTTTCCTGATACCGAGGGAAATAGTCCAGGTGAAAAAAGTCCGATTTCCCTGATACCATGAGTAAAGTGCAGGGTCAAAAAAATCAGATTTTCCTGATACCATGAGTAAAGTCCAGGGAGAAAAAAATCAGATTTTCCTGATACCGTGAGTAAAGTCCAGGTGAAAAAAATCCGGTTTTCCTGATACCGTGAGTAAAGTGCAGGGTGAAAAAATCCAATTTTCCTGATACCGTGTTATTTGTCCATGTGAAAAAAATCAGATTTTCATGATAATGCTGGCAAAGTCCAGGTGAAAAAAATCCAATTTTCCTGATACCGTGGGTAAAGTCCGGGTGAAAAAAAATCAGATTTTCCTGATACCGTGGTTATTTGTCCATGTGAAAAAAATCAGATTTTCCTGATACCGTGGTTATTTGTCCACGTGAAAAAAATCCAATTTTCCTGATACCGAGGGAAATAGTCCAGGTGAAAAAAGTCCGATTTTCCTGATACCATGAGTAAAGTGCAGGGTGAAAAAAATCAGATTTTCCTGATACCGCGGGTAAAGTCAAGGTGAAAAAAAAATCAGATTTTCCTGATACCGTGAGTAAAGTCCAGGTGAAAAAAATCAGATTTTCCTGATACTGTGGTTATTTGTCCACGTGAAAAAAATCCGATTTTCCTGATACCGCGGATAGAGTCCAGGTGAAAAAAATCAGATTTTCCTGATACCGTGAGTAAAGTCCAGGTGAAAAAAAATCAGATTTTCCTGATACCGTGGTTATTTGTCCACGTGAAAAAAATCCAATTTCCTTATACCGCGGGTAGAGTCCAGGTGAAAAAAATCAGATTTTCCTGATTCCGTTAGTAAAGTCCGGGGTGAAAAAAAAACCGGTTTTCCTTATTCCGTGGGTAATAGTCCAGGTGAAAAATATCCGATTTTCCTGATACCGTGGGATATAGTCCAGTTGAAAAAAAATCCGATTTTCCTGATACCATGGGTTATAGTCCAGGTGAAAAAAAATCCGATTTTCCTGATACCGTGGGTTATAGTCCAGGTGAAAAAAAATCCAATTTTCCTGATACCGTGGGTTATAGTCCAGTTGAAAAAAATCCGATTTTCCAGATACCGTGTGTAATAGTCCAGTTAAAAAAAATCCAATTTTCCTGATTCCGTGAGTAAAGTCCAGGGTGAAAAATATCCGAATTTCCTGATACTGTGGCTTATAGTCCAGGTGAAAAAAAATCCGATTTTCCTGATACCGTGGGTAAAGTCCAGATGAAAAAAATCAGATTTTCCTGAGACCGTGAGTAAAGTCCAGGTGAAAAAAATCAGATTTTCCTGATACCGTGGTTATTTGTCCATGTGAAAAAAATCAGATTTTCCTGATACCGTGGTTATTTGTGCACGTGAAAAAAAATCCAATTTTCCTGATACCGAGGGAAATAGTCCAGGTGAAAAAAGTCCGATTTTCCTGATATCATGAGTAAAGTGCAGGGTGAAAAAAATCAGATTTTCCTGATACCATGAGTAAAGTCCAGGGAGAAAAAAAATCAGATTTTCCTGATAATGTGAGTATAGTCCAGGAGAAAAAAATCAGATTTTCGTGATACCATGGTTAGTTGTCCATGTGAATAAAATCTGATTTTCCTGATTCTGCGGGTAAAGTCCAGGTGAAAAAAAATCCGATTTTCCTGATACTGTGGTGATTTGTCCACGTAAAAAAATCAGATTTTCCTGATCCACGGGTAAAGTCCATGTTAAAAAATCCTGATACCGTGAGTAAAGTCCAGGAGAAAAAAATCAGATTTTCCTGATACCGTGAGTAAAGTCCAGGGTGAAAAAAATCCGGTTTTCCTGATACCGCAAGTAAAGTCAAGGTGAAAAAAAAATCAGATTTTCCTGATACCGTGAGTAAAGTCCAGGTGAAAAAAATCAGATTTTCCTGATACTGTGGTTATTTGTCCACGTGAAAAAAATCCGATTTTCCTGATACCGCGGATAGAGTCCAGGTGAAAAAAAATCAGATTTTCCTGATACCGTGAGTAAAGTCCAGGTGAAAAAAAATCAGATTTTCCTGATACCGTGGTTATTTGTCCACGTGAAAAAAAAATCCAATTTTCCTTATACTGCGGGTAGAGTCCAGGTGAAAAAAATCAGATTTTCCTGATTCCTTTAGTAAAGTTCGGGGTGAAAAAAAACCGGTTTTCCTTATTCCGTGGGTAATAGTCCAGGTGAAAAATATCCGATTTTCCTGAAACCGTGGGATATAGTCCAGTTGAAAAAAAATCCGATTTTCCTGATAACGTGGGTTATAGTCCAGGTGAAAAAAAATCCGATTTTCCTGATACCGTGGGTTATAGTCCAGTTGAAAAAAATCCGATTTTCCAGATACCGTGTGTAATAGTCCAGTTGAAAAAAATCCAATTTCCCTGATTCCGTGAGTAAAGTCCAGGGTGAAAAATATCCGAATTTCCTGATACTGTGGCTTATAGTCCAGGTGAAAAAAAATCCCATTTTCCTGATACCGTGGGTAAAGTCCAGGTGAAAAAAATCAGATTTTCCTGAGACCGTGAGTAAAGTCCAGGTGAAAAAAATCAGATTTTCCTGATACCGTGGTTATTTGTCCATGTGAAAAAATCAGATTTTCCTGATACCGTGGTTATTTGTCCACGTGAAAAAAAATCAGATTTTCCTGATACCGAGGGAAATAGTCCAGGTGAAAAGGGTCCGATTTTCCTGATACCATGAGTAAAGTGCAGGGTGAAAAAAATCAGATTTTCCTGATACCATGAGTAAAGTCCAGGGAGAAAAAAATCAGATTTTCCTGATACCGTGAGTAAAGTCCAGGGTGAAAAAAATCAGATTTTACTGATGCCCTGAGTAAAGTCCAGGTGAAAAAAATCAGATTTTTGTGATACCGTGGTTATTTGTCCACGTGAAAAAAATCAGATTTTCCTGATACCGAGGAAAATAGTCCAGGTGAAAAAAGTCCAATTTTCCTGATACCATGAGTCAAGTGCAGGGTGAAAAAAATCCAATTTTCCTGATACCGAGGGAAATAGTCCAGGTGAAAAAAATCAGATTTTCCTGATACCGTGAGTAAAGTCCAGGTGAAAAAAATCAGATTTTCCTGATGCCCTGAGTAAAGTCCAGGTGAAAAAATCAGATTTTTGTGATACCGTGGTTATTTGTCCACGTGAAAAAAATCAGATTTTCCTGATACCGCGGGTAAAGTCCAGGGTGAGAAAAATCCGATTTTCCTGATACCGTGAGTAAAGTCCAGGTGAAAAAAATCAGATTTTCCTGATACTGTGGTTATTTGTTCACGTGAAAAAAATCAGATTTTCCTGATACCGTGGTTATTTGTCCACGTGAAAAAAATCAGATTTTCCTGATACCGAGGGAAATAGTCCAGGTGAAAAGGGTCCGATTTTCCTGATACCATGAGTAAAGTGCAGGGTGAAAAAAATCAGATTTTCCTGATACCATGAGTAAAGTCCAGGGAGAAAAAAATCAGATTTTCCTGATACCGTGAGTAAAGTCCAGGGTGAAAAAAATCAGATTTTACTGATGCCCTGAGTAAAGTCCAGGTGAAAAAAATCAGATTTTTGTGATACCGTGGTTATTTGTCCACGTGAAAAAAATCAGATTTTCCTGATACCGAGGAAAATAGTCCAGGTGAAAAAAGTCCAATTTTCCTGATACCATGAGTCAAGTGCAGGGTGAAAAAAATCCAATTTTCCTGATACCGAGGGAAATAGTCCAGGTGAAAAAAATCAGATTTTCCTGATACCGTGAGTAAAGTCCAGGGTGAAAAAAATCAGATTTTCCTGATGCCCTGAGTAAAGTCCAGGTGAAAAAAATCAGATTTTTGTGATACCGTGGTTATTTGTCCACGTGAAAAAAATCAGATTTTCCTGATACCGCGGGTAAAGTCCAGGGTGAGAAAAATCCGATTTTCCTGATACCGTGAGTAAAGTCCAGGTGAAAAAAATCAGATTTTCCTGATACCGTGGTTATTTGTTCACGTGAAAAAAATCAGATTTTCCTGATACCGCGGGTAAAGTCCAGGGTGAGAAAAATCCGATTTTCCTGATACCGTGAGTAAAGTCCAGGGTGAAAAAAATCAGATTTTCCTGATTCTGCGGGTAAAGTACAGGTGAAAAAAATCCAATTTCCCTGATTCCGTGAGTAAAGTCCAGGGTGAAAAATATCCGAATTTCCTGATACTGTGGCTTATAGTCCAGGTGAAAAAAAATCCCATTTTCCTGATACCGTGGGTAAAGTCCAGGTGAAAAAAATCAGATTTTCCTGAGACCGTGAGTAAAGTCCAGGTGAAAAAAATCAGATTTTCCTGATACCGTGGTTATTTGTCCATGTGAAAAAATCAGATTTTCCTGATACCGTGGTTATTTGTCCACGTGAAAAAAAATCAGATTTTCCTGATACCGAGGGAAATAGTCCAGGTGAAAAGGGTCCGATTTTCCTGATACCATGAGTAAAGTGCAGGGTGAAAAAAATCAGATTTTCCTGATACCATGAGTAAAGTCCAGGGAGAAAAAAATCAGATTTTCCTGATACCGTGAGTAAAGTCCAGGGTGAAAAAAATCAGATTTTACTGATGCCCTGAGTAAAGTCCAGGTGAAAAAAATCAGATTTTTGTGATACCGTGGTTATTTGTCCACGTGAAAAAAATCAGATTTTCCTGATACCGAGGAAAATAGTCCAGGTGAAAAAAGTCCAATTTTCCTGATACCATGAGTCAAGTGCAGGGTGAAAAAAATCCAATTTTCCTGATACCGAGGGAAATAGTCCAGGTGAAAAAAATCAGATTTTCCTGATACCGTGAGTAAAGTCCAGGTGAAAAAAATCAGATTTTCCTGATGCCCTGAGTAAAGTCCAGGTGAAAAAATCAGATTTTTGTGATACCGTGGTTATTTGTCCACGTGAAAAAAATCAGATTTTCCTGATACCGCGGGTAAAGTCCAGGGTGAGAAAAATCCGATTTTCCTGATACCGTGAGTAAAGTCCAGGTGAAAAAAATCAGATTTTCCTGATACTGTGGTTATTTGTTCACGTGAAAAAAATCAGATTTTCCTGATACCGTGGTTATTTGTCCACGTGAAAAAAATCAGATTTTCCTGATACCGAGGGAAATAGTCCAGGTGAAAAGGGTCCGATTTTCCTGATACCATGAGTAAAGTGCAGGGTGAAAAAAATCAGATTTTCCTGATACCATGAGTAAAGTCCAGGGAGAAAAAAATCAGATTTTCCTGATACCGTGAGTAAAGTCCAGGGTGAAAAAAATCAGATTTTACTGATGCCCTGAGTAAAGTCCAGGTGAAAAAAATCAGATTTTTGTGATACCGTGGTTATTTGTCCACGTGAAAAAAATCAGATTTTCCTGATACCGAGGAAAATAGTCCAGGTGAAAAAAGTCCAATTTTCCTGATACCATGAGTCAAGTGCAGGGTGAAAAAAATCCAATTTTCCTGATACCGAGGGAAATAGTCCAGGTGAAAAAAATCAGATTTTCCTGATACCGTGAGTAAAGTCCAGGGTGAAAAAAATCAGATTTTCCTGATGCCCTGAGTAAAGTCCAGGTGAAAAAAATCAGATTTTTGTGATACCGTGGTTATTTGTCCACGTGAAAAAAATCAGATTTTCCTGATACCGCGGGTAAAGTCCAGGGTGAGAAAAATCCGATTTTCCTGATACCGTGAGTAAAGTCCAGGTGAAAAAAATCAGATTTTCCTGATACCGTGGTTATTTGTTCACGTGAAAAAAATCAGATTTTCCTGATACCGCGGGTAAAGTCCAGGGTGAGAAAAATCCGATTTTCCTGATACCGTGAGTAAAGTCCAGGGTGAAAAAAATCAGATTTTCCTGATTCTGCGGGTAAAGTACAGGTGAAAAAAATCCAATTTTCCTGATACCGTGGTTATTTGTCCATGTGAAAAAAATCAGATTTTCCTGATATCGCGGGTAAAGTCCAGGTGAAAAAAAATCCAATTTTCCTGATACCGCGGGTAAAGTCCAGGTGAAAAAAAAATCAGATTTTCCTGATACCGTGAGTAAAGTCCAGGTGAAAAAAATCAGATTTTCCTGATACTGTGGTTATTTGTCCAGGTGGAAAAAAATCCGATTTTCCTGATAGCGTGGGTAGAGTCCAGGTGAAAAAAATCAGATTTTCCTGATTCCGTTAGTAAAGTCCGGGGTGAAAAAAAAACCGGTTTTCCTTATTCCGTGGGTAATAGTCCAGGTGAAAAAAATCATATTTTCCTGATACCGTGGGTAATACCCCAGGTGAAAAAAATCCGATTTTCCTGATACCGTGAGTAAAGTCCAGGTGAAAAAAATCAGATTTTCATGATACCGTGTGTTATAGTCCAGGTGAAAAAAAATCCAATTTTCCTGATACCGTGGGTTATACTCCAGTTGAAAAAAATCCGATTTTCCAGATACTGTGTGTAATAGTCCAGTTGAAAAAAATTCGATTTTCCTGATACCGTGAGTAAAGTCCAGGGCGAAAAATATCCGAATTTCCTGATACTGTGGCTTATAGTCCAGGTGAAAAAAAATCCGATTTTCCTGATACCGTGGGAAAAGTCCAGGTGAAAAAAATCAGATTTTCCTGAGACCGTGAGTAATGTCCAGGTGAAAAAAATCAGATTTTCCTAATACCGTGGTTATTTGTCCATGTGAAAAAAATCAGATTTTCCTGATACCATGAGTAAAGTCCAGGGTGAAAAAAATCAGATTTTCCTGATAACGTGAGTATAGTCCAGGAGAAAAAAATCAGATTTTCGTGATACCATGGTTATTTGTCCATGTGAATAAAATCTGATTTTCCTGATTCTGCGGGTAAAGTCCAGGTGAAAAAAAATTCGATTTTCCTGATACCGTGGTGATTTGTCCACGTAAAAAAAATCAGATTTTCCTGATCCACGGGTAAAGTCCAGGTTAAAAAATCCTGATACCGTGAGTAAAGTCCAGGAGAAAAAAATCAGATTTTCCTGATACCGTGAGTAAAGTCCAGGGTGAAAAAAATCCGGTTTTCCTGATACCGTGAGTAAAGTGCATGGTGAAAAAATCCAATTTTCCTGTTACCGTGGTTATTTGTCCATGTGAAAAAAATCAGATTTTCATGATAATGCTGGTAAAGTCCAGGTGAAAAAAATCCGATTTTCCTGATACCGTGGGTAAAGTCTGGGTGAAAAAAATCAGATTTTCCTGATACCGCAGGCAAAGTCCAGGTGAAAAAAATCAGATTTTCCTGATACCGTGAGTAAAGTCCAGGTGAAAAAAATCAGATTTTCCTGATACCGCGGGTAAAGTCAAGGTGAAAAAAAAATCAGATTTTCCTGATACCGTGAGTAAAGTCCAGGTGAAAAAAAATCAGATTTTCCTGATACTGTGGTTATTTGTCCACGTGAAAAAAATCCGATTTTCCTGATACCGCCGATGGAGTCCAGGTGAAAAAAAATCAGATTTTCCTGATACCGTGTGTAAAGTCCAGGTGAAAAAAATCAGATTTTCCTGATTCCGTTAGTAAAGTCCGGGGTGAAAAAAAACCGGTTTTCCTTATTCCGTGGGTAATAGTCCAGGTGAAAAATATCCGATTTTCCTGATACCGTGGGATATAGTCCAGTTGGAAAAAAAATCCGATTTTCCTGATACCGTGGGTTATAGTCCAGGTGAAAAAAAATCCGATTTTCCTGATACCGTGGGTTATAGTCCAGGTGAAAAAAAATCCAATTTTCCTGATACCGTGGGTTATAGTCCAGTTGAAAAAAATCCGATTTTCCAGATACCGTGTGTAATAGTCCAGTTGAAAAAAATCCGATTTTCCTGATTCCGTGAGTAAAGTCCAGGGTGAAAAATATCCGAATTTCCTGATACTGTGGCTTATAGTCCAGGTGAAAAAAATCAGATTTTCCTGATACCGTGGTTATTTGTCCACGTGAAAAAAAATCCAATTTTCCTGATACCGAGGGAAATAGTCCAGGTGAAAAAAGTCCGATTTTCCTGATACCATGAGTAAAGTGCAGGGTGAAAAAAATCAGATTTTCCTGATACCATGAGTAAAGTCCAGGGAGAAAAAAATCAGATTTTCCTGATAACGTGAGTATAGTCCAGGAGAAGAAAATCAGATTTTCGTGATACCATGGTTCGTTGTCCATGTGAATAAAATCTGATTTTCCTGATACTGTGGTGATTTGTCCACGTAAAAAAAATCAGATTTTCCTGATCCACGGGTAAAGTCCAGGTTAAAAAATCCTGATACCGTGAGTAAAGTCCAGGAGAAAAAAAATCAGATTTTCCTGATTCCGTGAGTAAAGTCCAGGGTGAAAAAAATCAGATTTTCCTGATACCGTGAGTAACGTCCAAGTGAAAAAAAATCAGATTTTCCTGATACCGTGGTGATTTGTACACGTAAAAAAAAAATCAGATTTTCCTGATCCACGGGTAAAGTCCAGGTTAAAAAATCCTGATACCGTGAGTAAAGTCCAGGAGAAAAAAATCAGATTTTCCTGATACCGTGAGTAAAGTCCAGGGTGAAAAAAATCCGGTTTTCCTGATACCGTGAGTAAAGTGCAGGGTGAAAAAATCCAATTTTCCTGATACCGTGGTTATTTGTCCATGTGAAAAAAATCAGATTTTCATGATAACGCGGGTAAAGTCCAGGTGAAAAAAATCAGATTTTCCTGATACCGTGGGTAAAGTCCGGGTGAAAAAAATCAGATTTTCCTGATACCGCAGGCAAAGTCCAGGTGAAAAAAATCAGATTTTCCTGATACCGTGAGTAAAGTCCAGGTGAAAAAAATCAGATTTTCCTGATACCGCGGGTAAAGTCAAGGTGAAAAAAAAATCAGATTTTCCTGATACCGTGAGTAAAGTCCCGGTGAAAAAAAATCAGATTTTCCTGATACTGTGGTTATTTGTCCACGTGAAAAAAATCCGATTTTCCTGATACCGCGGATAGAGTCCAGGTGGAAAAAAATCAGATTTTCCTGATACCGTGAGTAAAGTCCAGGTGAAAAAAATCAGATTTTCCTGATACCGTGGTTATTTGTCCACGTGAAAAAAAAAATCCAATTTTCCTTATACCGCGGGTAGAGTCCAGGTGAAAAAAAATCAGATTTTCCTGATTCCGTTAGTAAAGTCCGGGGTGAAGAAAAAACCGGTTTTCCTTATTCCGTGGGTAATAGTCCAGGTGAAAAATATCCGATTTTCCTGATACCGTGGGATATAGTCCAGTTGAAAAAAAATCCGATTTTCCTGATACCGTGGGTTATAGTCCAGGTGAAAATAAATCCGATTTTCCTGATACCGTGGGTTATAGTCCAGGTGAAAAAAAATCCAATTTTCCTGATACCGTGGGTTATAGTCCAGTTGAAAAAAATCTGATTTTCCAGATACCGTGTGTAATAGTCCAGTTGAAAAAAATCCGATTTTCCTGATTCCGTGAGTAAAGTCCAGGGCGAAAAATATCCGAATTTCCTGATACTGTGGCTTATAGTCCAGGTGAAAAAAAATCCGATTTTCCTGATACCATGGGTAAAGTCCAGGTGAAAAAAATCAGATTTTCCTGATACCGTGGTTATTTGTCCACGTGAAAAAAAAATCCAATTTTCCTTATACCGCTGGTAGAGTCCAGGTGAAAAAAAATCAGATTTTCCTGATTCCGTTAGTAAAGTCCGGGGTGAAAAAAAAACCGGTTTTCCTTATTCCGTGGGTAATAGTCCAGGTGAAAAATATCCGATTTTCCTGATACCGTGGGATATAGTCCAGTTGAAAAAAAATCCGATTTTCCTGATACCGTGGGTTATATTCCAGGTGAAAATAAATCCGATTTTCCTGATACCGTGGGTTATAGTCCAGGTGGAAAAAAAATCCAATTTTCCTGATGCCGTGGGTTATAGTCCAGTTGAAAAAAATCCGATTTTCCAGATACCGTGTGTAATAGTCCAGTTGAAAAAAATCCGATTTTCCTGATTCCGTGAGTAAAGTCCAGGGTGAAAAATATCCAAATTTCCTGATACTATGGCTTATAGTCCAGGGGAAAAAAAATCCGATTTTCCTGATACCGTGGGTAAAGTCCAGGTGAAAAAAATCAGATTTTCCTGAGACCGTGAGTAAAGTCCAGGTGAAAAAAATCAGATTTTCCTGATACCGTGGTTATTTGTCCACGTGAAAAAAAATCCAATTTTCCTGATACCGAGGGAAATAGTCCAGGTGAAAAAAGTCCGATTTTCCTGATACCATGAGTAAAGTGCAGGGTGAAAAAAAATCAGATTTTCCTGATACCATGAGTAAAGTCCAGGGTGAAAAAAATCAGATTTTCCTGATAACATGAGTATAGTCCAGGAGAAAAAAATCAGATTTTCGTGATACCGTGGGTAAAGTGCAGGGTGAAAAAATCCAATTTTCCTGATACCGTGGTTATTTGTCCACGTGAAAAAAATCAGATTTTCCTGATACCGCAGGTAAAGTCCAGGTGAAAAAAAATCAGATTTTCCTGATACCGTGAGTAAAGTCCAGGCGAAAAAAATCAGATTTTCCTGATACCGTGGTTATTAGTCCATGTGAAAAAAATCAGATTTTCCTGATACCGCGAGTAAAGTCCAGGGTGAAAAAAATCAGATTTTCCTGATTCTGCGGGTAAAGTCCAGGTGAAAAAAAATCCAATTTTCCTGATACCGTGGTTATTTGTCCATGTGAAAATAATGAGATTTTCCTGATATCGCGGGTAAAGTCCAGGTGAAATAAAATCCAATTTTGCTGATACCGTGGGAAATAGTCCAGGTGAAAAAATCAGATTTTCCTGATACCGTGAGTAAAGTCCAGGAGAAGAAAATCAGATTTTCCTGATAACGTGGGTAATAGTCCAGGTGAAAAAAATCTTATTTTCTGGATACCGTTAGTAAAGTCCAGGGTGAAAAATATCCGGTTTTCCTGATACCGTGAGTAAAGTGCAGGGTGAAAAAAATCCAATTTTCCTGATACGGTGGTTATTTGTACATGTGAAAAAAATCCAATTTTCCTGATACCGAGGGAAATAGTCCAGGTGAAAAAAATCAGATTTTCCTGAAACCGTGAGTAAAGTCCAGGGTGAAAAAAATCAGATTTTCCTGATACCATGAGTAAAGTCAAGGTGAAAAAAATCAGATTTTCCTGATACCGTGAGAAAAGTCCAGGTGAAAAAAAATCAGATTGTCCCGATACTGTGGTTATTTGTCCACTTAAAAAAAAATCCAATTTTCCTTATACCGCGGGTAGAGTCCAGGTGAAAAAAATCAAACTTTCCTGATTCCGTTAGTAAAGTCCGGGGTGAAAAAAATCCGGTTTTCCTGATACCGTGAGTAAAGTCCAGGAGAAAAAAATCAGATTTTCCTGATAACGTGGGTAATAGTCCAGGTGAAAAAAATCAGATTTTCCTGATACTGTGGTTATTTGTCCACGTGAAAAAAAAATCCAATTTTCCTTATACCGCCGGTAGAGTCCAGGTGAAAAAAATCAAATTTTCCTGATTCCGTTAGTAAAGTCCGGGGTGAAAAAAAAACCGGTTTTCCTTATTCCGTGGGTAATAGTCCAGGTGAAAAATATCCGATTTTCCTGATACCGTGAGTAAAGTGCAGGGTGAAAAAATCCAATTTTCCTGATACCGTGGTTATTTGTCCATGTGAAAAAAATCAGATTTTCATGATAACGCGGGTAAAGTCCAGGTGAAAAAAATCAGATTTTCCTGATACCGTGGGTAAAGTCCGGGTGAAAAAAATCAGATTTTCCTGATACCGCAGGCAAAGTCCAGGTGAAAAAAATCAGATTTTCCTGATACCGTGAGTAAAGTCCAGGTGAAAAAAATCAGATTTTCCTGATACCGCGGGTAAAGTCAAGGTGAAAAAAAAATGAGATTTTCCTGATACCGTGAGTAAAGTCCCGGTGAAAAAAAATCAGATTTTCCTGATACTGTGGTTATTTGTCCACGTGAAAAAAATCCGATTTTCCTGATACCGCGGATAGAGTCCAGGTGGAAAAAAATCAGATTTTCCTGATACCGTGAGTAAAGTCCAGGTGAAAAAAATCAGATTTTCCTGATACCGTGGTTATTTGTCCACGTGAAAAAAAAATCCAATTTTCCTTATACCGCGGGTAGAGTCCAGGTGAAAAAAAATCAGATTTTCCTGATTCCGTTAGTAAAGTCCGGGGTGAAGAAAAAACCGGTTTTCCTTATTCCGTGGGTAATAGTCCAGGTGAAAAATATCCGATTTTCCTGATACCGTGGGATATAGTCCAGTTGAAAAAAAATCCGATTTTCCTGATACCGTGGGTTATAGTCCAGGTGAAAATAAATCCGATTTTCCTGATACCGTGGGTTATAGTCCAGGTGAAAAAAAATCCAATTTTCCTGATACCGTATGTTATAGTCCAGTTGAAAAAAATCTGATTTTCCAGATACCGTGTGTAATAGTCCAGTTGAAAAAAATCCGATTTTCCTGATTCCGTGAGTAAAGTCCAGGGCGAAAAATATCCGAATTTCCTGATACTGTGGCTTATAGTCCAGGTGAAAAAAAATCCGATTTTCCTGATACCATGGGTAAAGTCCAGGTGAAAAAAATCAGATTTTCCTGATACCGTGGTTATTTGTCCACGTGAAAAAAAAATCCAATTTTCCTTATACCGCTGGTAGAGTCCAGGTGAAAAAAAATCAGATTTTCCTGATTCCGTTAGTAAAGTCCGGGGTGAAAAAAAAACCGGTTTTCCTTATTCCGTGGGTAATAGTCCAGGTGAAAAATATCCGATTTTCCTGATACCGTGGGATATAGTCCAGTTGAAAAAAAATCCGATTTTCCTGATACCGTGGGTTATATTCCAGGTGAAAATAAATCCGATTTTCCTGATACCGTGGGTTATAGTCCAGGTGGAAAAAAAATCCAATTTTCCTGATGCCGTGGGTTATAGTCCAGTTGAAAAAAATCCGATTTTCCAGATACCGTGTGTAATAGTCCAGTTGAAAAAAATCCGATTTTCCTGATTCCGTGAGTAAAGTCCAGGGTGAAAAATATCCGAATTTCCTGATACTATGGCTTATAGTCCAGGGGAAAAAAAATCCGATTTTCCTGATACCGTGGGTAAAGTCCAGGTGAAAAAAATCAGATTTTCCTGAGACCGTGAGTAAAGTCCAGGTGAAAAAAATCAGATTTTCCTGATACCGTGGTTATTTGTCCACGTGAAAAAAAATCCAATTTTCCTGATACCGAGGGAAATAGTCCAGGTGAAAAAAGTCCGATTTTCCTGATACCATGAGTAAAGTGCAGGGTGAAAAAAAATCAGATTTTCCTGATACCATGAGTAAAGTCCAGGGTGAAAAAAATCAGATTTTCCTGATAACGTGAGTATAGTCCAGGAGAAAAAAATCAGATTTTCGTGATACCGTGGGTAAAGTGCAGGGTGAAAAAATCCAATTTTCCTGATACCGTGGTTATTTGTCCACGTGAAAAAAATCAGATTTTCCTGATACCGCAGGTAAAGTCCAGGTGAAAAAAAATCAGATTTTCCTGATACCGTGAGTAAAGTCCAGGCGAAAAAAATCAGATTTTCCTGATACCGTGGTTATTAGTCCATGTGAAAAAAATCAGATTTTCCTGATACCGCGAGTAAAGTCCAGGGTGAAAAAAATCAGATTTTCCTGATTCTGCGGGTAAAGTCCAGGTGAAAAAAAATCCAATTTTCCTGATACCGTGGTTATTTGTCCATGTGAAAATAATGAGATTTTCCTGATATCGCGGGTAAAGTCCAGGTGAAATAAAATCCAATTTTGCTGATACCGTGGGAAATAGTCCAGGTGAAAAAATCAGATTTTCCTGATACCGTGAGTAAAGTCCAGGAGAAGAAAATCAGATTTTCCTGATAACGTGGGTAATAGTCCAGGTGAAAAAAATCTTATTTTCTGGATACCGTTAGTAAAGTCCAGGGTGAAAAATATCCGGTTTTCCTGATACCGTGAGTAAAGTGCAGGGTGAAAAAAATCCAATTTTCCTGATACCGTGGTTATTTGTACATGTGAAAAAAATCCAATTTTCCTGATACCGAGGGAAATAGTCCAGGTGAAAAAAATCAGATTTTCCTGAAACCGTGAGTAAAGTCCAGGGTGAAAAAAATCAGATTTTCCTGATACCATGAGTAAAGTCAAGGTGAAAAAAATCAGATTTTCCTGATACCGTGAGAAAAGTCCAGGTGAAAAAAAATCAGATTGTCCCGATACTGTGGTTATTTGTCCACTTAAAAAAAAATCCAATTTTCCTTATACCGCGGGTAGAGTCCAGGTGAAAAAAATCAAACTTTCCTGATTCCGTTAGTAAAGTCCGGGGTGAAAAAAATCCGGTTTTCCTGATACCGTGAGTAAAGTCCAGGAGAAAAAAATCAGATTTTCCTGATAACGTGGGTAATAGTCCAGGTGAAAAAATCAGATTTTCCTGATACTGTGGTTATTTGTCCACGTGAAAAAAAAATCCAATTTTCCTTATACCGCCGGTAGAGTCCAGGTGAAAAAAATCAAATTTTCCTGATTCCGTTAGTAAAGTCCGGGGTGAAAAAAAAACCGGTTTTCCTTATTCCGTGGGTAATAGTCCAGGTGAAAAATATCCGATTTTCCAGATACCATGGGATATAGTCCAGTTGAAAAAAAATCCGATTTTCCTGATACCGTGGGTTATAGTCCAGGTGAAAAAAAATCCGATTTTCCTGATACCGTGGTTTATACTCCAGGTGAAAAAAATCCAATTTTCCTGATACCATGGGTTATAGTCCAGTTGAAAATAATCTGATTTTCCTGATACCGTCTGTAATAGTCCAGTTGAAAAAAATTCGATTTTCCTGATACCATGAGTAAAGTCCAGGGTGAAAAATATCCGAATTTCCTGATACTGTGGCTTATAGTCCAGGAGAAAAAAAATCCGATTTTCCTGATACCGTGAGTAAAGTCCAGGTGAAAAAAATCAGATTTTCCTGATACCGTGGTTATTAGTCCATGTGAAAAAAATCAGATTTTCCTGATACCGCAAGTAAAGTCCAGGGTGAAAAAAATCAGATTTTCCTGATTCTGCGGGTAAAGTCCAGGTGAAAAAAATCCAATTTTCCTGATACCGTGGTTATTTGTCCATGTGAAAAAAATGAGATTTTCCTGATACCGTGAGTAAAGTCCAGGAGAAGAAAATCAGATTTTCCTGATAACGTGGGTAATAGTCCAGGTGAAAAAAATCTTATTTTCTGGATACCGTTAGTAAAGTCCAGGGTGAAAAATATCCGGTTTTCCTGATACCGTGAGTAAAGTGCAGGGTGAAAAAAATCCAATTTTCCTGATACCGTGGTTATTTGTACATGTGAAAAAAATCATATTTTCCTGATACCGAGGGAAATAGTCCAGGTGAAAAAAATCAGATTTTCCTGAAACCGTGAGTAAAGTCCAGGGTGAAAAAAATCAGATTTTCCTGATACCATGAGTAAAGTCAAGGTGAAAAAAATCAGATTTTCCTGATACCGTGAGAAAAGTCCAGGTGAAAAAAAATCAGATTGTCCCGATACTGTGGTTATTTGTCCACTTAAAAAAAATCCAATTTTCCTTATACCGCGGGTAGAGTCCAGGTGAAAAAAATCAAATTTTCCTGATTCCGTTAGTAAAGTCCGGGGTGAAAAAAATCCGGTTTTCCTGATACCGTGAGTAAAGTCCAGGAGAAAAAAATCAGATTTTCCTGATAACGTGGGCAATAGTCCAGGTGAAAAAATCAGATTTTCCTGATACTGTGGTTATTTGTCCACGTGAAAAAACATCCAATTTTCCTTATACCGCGGGTAGAGTCCAGGTGAAAAAAATCAAATTTTCCTGATTCCGTTAGTAAAGTCCGGGGTGAAAAAAAACCGGTTTTCCTTATTCCGTGGGTAATAGTCCAGGTGAAAAATATCCGATTTTCCAGATACCATGGGATATAGTCCAGTTGAAAAAAAAAATCCGATTTTCCTGATACCGTGGTTTATACTCCAGGTGAAAAAAATCCAATTTTCCTGATACCGTGGGTTATAGTCCAGTTGAAAAAAATCTGATTTTCCTGATACCGTCTGTAATAGTCCAGTTGAAAAAAATCCGATTTTCCTGATACCATGAGTAAAGTCCACGGTGAAAAATATCCGAATTTCCTGATAATGTGGCTTATAGTCCAGGGGAAAAAAAATCCGATTTTCCTGATACCGTGGGTAAAGTCCAGGAGAAAAAAATCAGATTTTCCTGAGACTGTGAGTAAAGTCCAGGTGAAAAAAATCAGATTTTCCTGATACCGTGGTTATTTGTCCACGTGAAAAAAAATCCAATTATCCTTATACCGCGGGTAGAGTCCAGGTGAAAAAAATCAAATTTTCCTGATTCCGTTAGTAAAGTCTGGGGTGAAAAAAAACCGGTTTTCCTTATTCCGTGGGTAATAGTCCAGGTGAAAAATATCCGATTTTCCTGATACCATGGGAAATAGTCCAGTTGAAAAAAAATCCGATTTTCCTGATACCGGGGGTTATAGTCCAGGTGAAAAAAAATCCGATTTTCCTGATACCGTGGTTTATACTCCAGGTGAAAAAAAATCCAATTTTCCTGATACCGTGGGTTATAGTCCAGTTGAAAAAAATCCGATTTTCCTGATACCGTCTGTAATAGTCCAGTTGAAAAAAATCCGATTTTCCTGATTCCGTTAGTAAAGTCCGGGGTTAAAAAAAAACCGGTTTTCCTTATTCCGTGGGTAATAGCCCATGCTGAAAAATATCCGAATTTCCTGATACTGTGGTTTATAGTCCAGGTGAAAAAAAATCCGATTTTCCTGATACCGTGGGTAAAGTCCAGGTGAAAAAAATCAGATTTTCCTGAGACCGTGAGTAAAGTCCAGGTGAAAAAAATCAGATTTTTGTGATACCGTGGTTATTTGTCCATGTGAAAAAAATCAGATTTTCCTGATACCGTGAGTAAAGTCCAGGTGAAAAAAATCAGATTTTCCTGATACCGTGGTTATTTGTCCACGTGAAAAAAAATCCAATTTTCCTTATACCGCGGGTAGAGTCCAGGTGAAAAAAATCAGATTTTCCTGATTCCGTTAGTAAAGTCCGGGGTGAAAAAAAAACCGGTTTTCCTTATTCAGTGGGTAATAGTCCAGGTGAAAAATATCTGATTTTCCTGATACCGTGGGATATAGTCCAGTTGAAAAAAAATCCGATTTTCCTGATACCGTGGGTTATAGTCCAGGTGAAAATAAATCCGATTTTCCTGATACCGTGGGTTATAGTCCAGGTGAAAAAAAATCCAATTTTCCTGATACCGTGGGTTATAGTCCAGTTGAAAAAAATCCGATTTTCCAGATACCGTGTGTAATAGTGCAGTTGAAAAAAATCCGATTTTCCTGATTCCGTGAGTAAAGTCCAGGGTGAAAAATATCCGAATTTCCTGATACTGTGGCTTATAGTCCAGGTGAAAAAAAATCAGATTTTCCTGATACCGTGGGTAAAGTCCAGGTGAAAAAAATCAGATTTTCCTGAGACCGTGAGTAAAGTCCAGGTGAAAAAAATCAGATTTTCCTGATACCGTGGTTATTTGTCCATGTGAAAAAAATCAGATTTTCCTGATACCATGGTTATTTGTCCACGTGAAAAAAAATCAGATTTTCCTGATACCATGAGTAAAGTCCAGGGTGAAAAAAATCAGATTTTCCTGAGAACGTGAGTATAGTCCAGGAGAAAATAATCAGATTTTCGTGATACCATGGTTAGTTGTCCATGTGAATAAATTCTGATTTTCCTAATTCTGCGGATAAAGTCCAGGTGAAAAAAAATCCGATTTTCCTGATACCGTGGTGATTTGTCCACGTAAAAAAAATCAGATTTTCCTGATCCACGGGTAAAGTCCAGGTTAAAAAATCCTGATACCGTGAGTAAAGTCCAGGAGGAAAAAATCAGATTTTCCTGATACCGTTGGTAAAGTGCAGGGTGAAAAAATCCAATTTTCCTGATACCGTGGTTATTTGTCCATGTGAAAAAAATCAGATTTTCATGATAACGCGGGTAAAGTCCAGGTAAAAAAAATCCGATTTTCCTGATACCGTTGGTAATGTGCAGGGTGAAAAAATCCAATTTTCCTGATACCGTGGTTATTTGTCCATGTGAAAAAAATCAGATTTTCATGATAACGCGGGTAAAGTCCAGGTGAAAAAAATCCGATTTTCCTGATACCGTGGGTAAAGTGCAGGGTGAAAAAATCCAATTTTCCTGATACCGTGGTTATTTGTCCACGTGAAAAAAATCAGATTTTCCTGATACCGCAGGTAAAGTCCAGGTGAAAAAAAATCAGATTTTCCTGATACCGTGAGTAAAGTCCAGGTGAAAAAAATCAGATTTTCCTGATACCGTGGTTATTAGTCCATGTGAAAAAAATCAGATTTTCCTGATACCGCGAGTAAAGTCCAGGGTGAAAAAAATCAGATTTTCCTGATTCTGCGGGTAAAGTCCATGTGAAAAAAATCCAATTTTCCTGATACCGTGGTTATTTGTCCATGTGAAAAAAATGAGATTTTCCTGATATCGCGGGTAAAGTCCAGGTGAAATAAAATCAAATTTTGCTGATACCGTGGGAAATAGTCCAGGTGAAAAAATCAGATTTTCCTGATACCGTGAGTAAAGTCCAGGTGAAAAAAATCAGATTTTCCTGATAACGTGGGTAATAGTCCAGGTGAAAAAAATCTTATTTTCTGGATACCGTTAGTAATGTCCAGGGTGAAAAATATCCGGTTTTCCTGATACCGTGAGTAAAGTGCAGGGTGGAAAAAATCCAATTTTCCTGATACCGTGGTTATTTGTACATGTGAAAAAAATCCAATTTTCCTGATACCGAGGGAAATAGTCCAGGTGAAAAAAATCAGATTTTGCTGAAACCGTGAGTAAAGTCCAGGGTGAAAAAAATCAGATTTTCCTGATACCATGAGTAAAGTCAAGGTGAAAAAAATCAGATTTTCCTGATACCGTGAGAAAAGTCCAGGTGAAAAAAAATCAGATTGTCCCGATACTGTGGTTATTTGTCCACTTAAAAAAAATCCAATTTTCCTTATACCGTGGGTAGAGTCCAGGTGAAAAAAATCAAATTTTCCTGATTCCGTTAGTAAAGTCCGGGGTGAAAAAAATCCGGTTTTCCTGATACCGTGAGTAAAGTCCAGGAGAAAAAAAATCAGATTTTCCTGATAACGCGGGTAAAGTCCAGGTAAAAAAAATCCGATTTTCCTGATACCATTGGTAAAGTGCAGGGTGAAAAAATCCAATTTTCCTGATACCGTGGTTATTTGTCCATGTGAAAAAACATCCAATTTTCCTTATACCGCGGGTAGAGTCCAGGTGAAAAAAATCAAATTTTCCTGATTCCGTTGGTAAAGTCCGGGGTGAAAAAAAACCGGTTTTCCTTATTCCGTGGGTAATAGTCCAGGTGAAAAATATCCGATTTTCCAGATACCATGGGATATAGTCCAGTTGAAAAAAAAAATCCGATTTTCCTGATACCGGGGGTTATAGTCCAGGTGAAAAAAAATCCGATTTTCCTGATACCGTGGTTTATACTCCAGGTGAAAAAAATCCAATTTTCCTGATACCGTGGGTTATAGTCCAGTTGAAAAAAATCTGATTTTCCTGATACCGTCTGTAATAGTCCAGTTGAAAAAAATCCGATTTTCCTGATACCATGAGTAAAGTCCACGGTGAAAAATATCCGAATTTCCTGATAATGTGGCTTATAGTCCAGGGGAAAAAAAATCCGATTTTCCTGATACCGTGGGTAAAGTCCAGGAGAAAAAAATCAGATTTTCCTGAGACCGTGAGTAAAGTCCAGGTGAAAAAAATCAGATTTTCCTGATACCGTGGTTATTTGTCCACGTGAAAAAAAATCCAATTATCCTTATACCGCGGGTAGAGTCCAGGTGAAAAAAATCAAATTTTCCTGATTCCGTTAGTAAAGTCTGGGGTGAAAAAAAACCGGTTTTCCTTATTCCGTGGGTAATAGTCCAGGTGAAAAATATCCGATTTTCCTGATACCATGGGAAATAGTCCAGTTGAAAAAAAATCCGATTTTCCTGATACCGGGGGTTATAGTCCAGGTGAAAAAAAATCCGATTTTCCTGATACCGTGGTTTATACTCCAGGTGAAAAAAATCCAATTTTCCTGATACCGTGGGTTATAGTCCAGTTGAAAAAAATCCGATTTTCCTGATACCGTCTGTAATAGTCCAGTTGAAAAAAATCCGATTTTCCTGATTCCGTTAGTAAAGTCCGGGGTTAAAAAAAACCGGTTTTCCTTATTCCGTGGGTAATAGCCCATGCTGAAAAATATCCGAATTTCCTGATACTGTGGTTTATAGTCCAGGTGAAAAAAAATCCGATTTTCCTGATACCGTGGGTAAAGTCCAGGTGAAAAAAATCAGATTTTCCTGAGACCGTGAGTAAAGTCCAGGTGAAAAAAATCAGATTTTTGTGATACCGTGGTTATTTGTCCATGTGAAAAAAATCAGATTTTCCTGATACCGTGAGTAAAGTCCAGGTGAAAAAAATCAGATTTTCCTGATACCGTGGTTATTTGTCCACGTGAAAAAAAAATCCAATTTTCCTTATACCGCGGGTAGAGTCCAGGTGAAAAAAATCAGATTTTCCTGATTCCGTTAGTAAAGTCCGGGGTGAAAAAAAAAACGGTTTTCCTTATTCAGTGGGTAATAGTCCAGGTGAAAAATATCTGATTTTCCTGATACCGTGGGATATAGTCCAGTTGAAAAAAAATCCGATTTTCCTGATACCGTGGGTTATAGTCCAGGTGAAAATAAATCCGATTTTCCTGATACCGTGGGTTATAGTCCAGGTGAAAAAAAATCCAATTTTCCTGATACCGTGGGTTATAGTCCAGTTGAAAAAAATCCGATTTTCCAGATACCGTGTGTAATAGTGCAGTTGAAAAAAATCCGATTTTCCTGATTCCGTGAGTAAAGTCCAGGGTGAAAAATATCCGAATTTCCTGATACTGTGGCTTATAGTCCAGGTGAAAAAAAATCCGATTTTCCTGATACCGTGGGTAAAGTCCAGGTGAAAAAAATCAGATTTTCCTGAGACCGTGAGTAAAGTCCAGGTGAAAAAAATCAGATTTTCCTGATACCGTGGTTATTTGTCCATGTGAAAAAAATCAGATTTTCCTGATACCATGGTTATTTGTCCACGTGAAAAAAAATCAGATTTTCCTGATACCATGAGTAAAGTCCAGGGTGAAAAAAATCAGATTTTCCTGAGAACGTGAGTATAGTCCAGGAGAAAATAATCAGATTTTCGTGATACCATGGTTAGTTGTCCATGTGAATAAATTCTGATTTTCCTAATTCTGCGGATAAAGTCCAGGTGAAAAAAAATCCGATTTTCCTGATACCGTGGTGATTTGTCCACGTAAAAAAAATCAGATTTTCCTGATCCACGGGTAAAGTCCAGGTTAAAAAATCCTGATACCGTGAGTAAAGTCCAGGAGGAAAAAATCAGATTTTCCTGATACCGTTGGTAAAGTGCAGGGTGAAAAAATCCAATTTTCCTGATACCGTGGTTATTTGTCCATGTGAAAAAAATCAGATTTTCATGATAACGCGGGTAAAGTCCAGGTAAAAAAAATCCGATTTTCCTGATACCGTTGGTAATGTGCAGGGTGAAAAAATCCAATTTTCCTGATACCGTGGTTATTTGTCCATGTGAAAAAAATCAGATTTTCATGATAACGCGGGTAAAGTCCAGGTGAAAAAAATCCGATTTTCCTGATACCGTGGGTAAAGTGCAGGGTGAAAAAATCCAATTTTCCTGATACCGTGGTTATTTGTCCACGTGAAAAAAATCAGATTTTCCTGATACCGCAGGTAAAGTCCAGGTGAAAAAAAATCAGATTTTCCTGATACCGTGAGTAAAGTCCAGGTGAAAAAAATCAGATTTTCCTGATACCGTGGTTATTAGTCCATGTGAAAAAAATCAGATTTTCCTGATACCGCGAGTAAAGTCCAGGGTGAAAAAAATCAGATTTTCCTGATTCTGCGGGTAAAGTCCATGTGAAAAAAATCCAATTTTCCTGATACCGTGGTTATTTGTCCATGTGAAAAAAATGAGATTTTCCTGATATCGCGGGTAAAGTCCAGGTGAAATAAAATCAAATTTTGCTGATACCGTGAGTAAAGTCCAGGTGAAAAAAATCAGATTTTCCTGATAACGTGGGTAATAGTCCAGGTGAAAAAAATCTTATTTTCTGGATACCGTTAGTAATGTCCAGGGTGAAAAATATCCGGTTTTCCTGATACCGTGAGTAAAGTGCAGGGTGGAAAAAATCCAATTTTCCTGATACCGTGGTTATTTGTACATGTGAAAAAAATCCAATTTTCCTGATACCGAGGGAAATAGTCCAGGTGAAAAAAATCAGATTTTGCTGAAACCGTGAGTAAAGTCCAGGGTGAAAAAAATCAGATTTTCCTGATACCATGAGTAAAGTCAAGGTGAAAAAAATCAGATTTTCCTGATACCGTGAGAAAAGTCCAGGTGAAAAAAAATCAGATTGTCCCGATACTGTGGTTATTTGTCCACTTAAAAAAAATCCAATTTTCCTTATACCGCGGGTAGAGTCCAGGTGAAAAAAATCAAATTTTCCTGATTCCGTTAGTAAAGTCCGGGGTGAAAAAAATCCGGTTTTCCTGATACCGTGAGTAAAGTCCAGGAGAAAAAAATCAGATTTTCCTGATAACACGGGTAAAGTCCAGGTAAAAAAAATCCGATTTTCCTGATACCATTGGTAAAGTGCAGGGTGAAAAAATCCAATTTTCCTGATACCGTGGTTATTTGTCCATGTGAAAAAAATCAGATTTTCATGATAACGCGGGTAAAGTCCAGGTGAAAAAAATCCGATTTTCCTGATACCGTGGGTAAAGTGCAGGGTGAAAAAATCCAATTTTCCTGATACCGTGGTTATTTGTCCACGTGAAAAAAATCAGATTTTCCTGATACCACAGGTAAAGTCCAGGTGAAAAAAAATCAGATTTTCCTGATACCGTGAGTAAAGTCCAGGTGAAAAAAATCAGATTTTCCTGATACCGTGGTTATTAGTCCATGTGAAAAAAATCAGATTTTCCTGATACCGCGAGTAAAGTCCAGGGTGAAAATAATCAGAGTTTCCTGATTCTGCGGGTAAAGTCCATGTGAAAAAAATCCAATTTTCCTGATACCGTGGTTATTTGTCCATGTGAAAAAAATGAGATTTTCCTGATATCGCGGGTAAAGTCCAGGTGAAATAAAATCCAATTTTGCTGATACCGTGGGAAATAGTCCAGGTGAAAAAATTAGATTTTCCTGATACCGTGAGTAAAGTCCAGGAGAAGAAAATCAGATTTTCCTGATAACGTGGGTAATAGTCCAGGTGAAAAAAATCTTATTTTCTGGATACCGTTAGTAATGTCCAGGGTGAAAAATATCCGGTTTTCCTGATACCGTGAGTAAAGTGCAGGGTGGAAAAAATCCAATTTTCCTGATACCGTGGTTATTTGTACATGTGAAAAAAATCCAATTTTCCTGATACCGAGGGAAATAGTCCAGGTGAAAAAAATCAGATTTTGCTGAAACCGTGAGTAAAGTCCAGGGTGAAAAAAATCAGATTTTCCTGATACCATGAGTAAAGTCAAGGTGAAAAAAATCAGATTTTCCTGATACCGTGAGAAAAGTCCAGGTGAAAAAAAATCAGATTGTCCCGATACTGTGGTTATTTGTCCACTTAAAAAAAATCCAATTTTCCTTATACCGCGGGTAGAGTCCAGGTGAAAAAAATCAAATTTTCCTGATTCCGTTAGTAAAGTCCGGGGTGAAAAAAATCCGGTTTTCCTGATACCGTGAGTAAAGTCCAGGAGAAAAAAATCAGATTTTCCTGATAACGCGGGTAAAGTCCAGGTAAAAAAAATCCGATTTTCCTGATACCATTGGTAAAGTGCAGGGTGAAAAAATCCAATTTTCCTGATACCGTGGTTATTTGTCCATGTGAAAAAAATCAGATTTTCATGATAACGCGGGTAAAGTCCAGGTGAAAAAAATCCGATTTTCCTGATACCGTGGGTAAAGTGCAGGGTGAAAAAATCCAATTTTCCTGATACCGTGGTTATTTGTCCACGTGAAAAAAATCAGATTTTCCTGATACCACAGGTAAAGTCCAGGTGAAAAAAAATCAGATTTTCCTGATACCGTGAGTAAAGTCCAGGTGAAAAAAATCAGATTTTCCTGATACCGTGGTTATTAGTCCATGTGAAAAAAATCAGATTTTCCTGATACCGCGAGTAAAGTCCAGGGTGAAAATAATCAGATTTTCCTGATTCTGCGGGTAAAGTCCATGTGAAAAAAATCCAATTTTCCTGATACCGTGGTTATTTGTCCATGTGAAAAAAATGAGATTTTCCTGATATCGCGGGTAAAGTCCAGGTGAAATAAAATCCAATTTTGCTGATACCGTGGGAAATAGTCCAGGTGAAAAAATCAGATTTTCCTGATACCGTGAGTAAAGTCCAGGAGAAGAAAATCAGATTTTCCTGATAACGTGGGTAATAGTCCAGGTGAAAAAAATCTTATTTTCTGGATACCGTTAGTAATGTCCAGGGTGAAAAATATCCGGTTTTCCTGATACCGTGAGTAAAGTGCAGGGTGGAAAAAATCCAATTTTCCTGATACCGTGGTTATTTGTACATGTGAAAAAAATCCAATTTTCCTGATACCGAGGGAAATAGTCCAGGTGAAAAAAATCAGATTTTGCTGAAACCGTGAGTAAAGTCCAGGGTGAAAAAAATCAGATTTTCCTGATACCATGAGTAAAGTCAAGGTGAAAAAAATCAGATTTTCCTGATACCGTGAGAAAAGTCCAGGTGAAAAAAAATCAGATTGTCCCGATACTGTGGTTATTTGTCCACTTAAAAAAAATCCAATTTTCCTTATACCGCGGGTAGAGTCCAGGTGAAAAAAATCAAATTTTCCTGATTCCGTTAGTAAAGTCCGGGGTGAAAAAAATCCGGTTTTCCTGATACCGTGAGTAAAGTCCAGGAGAAAAAAATCAGATTTTCCTGATAACGTGGGTAATAGTCCAGGTGAAAAAATCAGATTTTCCTGATACTGTGGTTATTTGTCCACGTGAAAAAAAATCCAATTTTCCTTATACCGCGGGTAGAGTCCAGGTGAAAAAAATGAAATTTTCCTGATTCCGTTAGTAAAGTCCAGGGTGAAAAAAAACCGGTTTTCCTTATTCCGTGGGTAATAGTCCAGGTGAAAAATATCCGATTTTCCAGATACCATGGGATATAGTCCAGTTGAAAAAAAAAATCCGATTTTCCTGATACCGTGGTTTATACTCCAGGTGAAAAAAATCCAATTTTCCTGATACCGTGGGTTATAGTCCAGTTGAAAAAAATCTGATTTTCCTGATACCGTCTGTAATAGTCCAGTTGAAAAAAATCCGATTTTCCTGATACCATGAGTAAAGTCCAGGGTGAAAAATATCCGAATTTCCTGATACTGTGGCTTATAGTCCAGGGGAAAAAAAATCCGATTTTCCTGATACCGTGGGTAAAGTCCAGGTGAAAAAAATCTGATTTTCCTGAGACCGTGAGTAAAGTCCAGGTGAAAAAAATCAGATTTTCCTGATACCGTGGTTATTTGTCCACGTGAAAAAAAATCCAATTTTCCTTATACCGCGGGTAGAGTCCAGGTGAAAAAAATCAAATTTTCCTGATTGCGTTAGTAAAGTCCGGGGTGAAAAAAAACCGGTTTTCCTTATTCCGTGGGTAATAGTCCAGGTGAAAAATATCCGATTTTCCTGATACCATGGGATATAGTCCAGTTGAAAAAAAATCCGATTTTCCTGATACCGTGGTTTATACTCCAGGTGAAAAAAATCCAATTTTCCTGATACCGTGGGTTATAGTCCAGTTGAAAAAAATCTGATTTTCCTGATACCGTCTGTAATAGTCCAGTTGAAAAAAATCCGATTTTCCTGATTCCGTTAGTAAAGTCCGGGGTGAAAAAAAACCGGTTTTCCTTATTCCGTGGGTAATAGTCCATGGTGAAAAATATCCGAATTTCCTGATACTGTGGTTTATAGTCCAGGTGAAAAAAAATCCGATTTTCCTGATACCGTGGGTAAAGTCCAGGTGAAAAAAATCAGATTTTCCTGAGACCGTGAGTAAAGTCCAGGTGAAAAAAATCAGATTTTCCTGATACCGTGGTTATTTGTCCATGTGAAAAAAATCAGATTTTCCTGATACCGAGGGAAATAGTCCAGGTGAAAAAAATCAGATTTTCCTGATACCGTGAGTAAAGTCCAGGGTGAAAAAAATCAGATTTTCCTAATGCCCTGAGTAAAGTCCAGGTGAAAAAAATCAGATTTTTGTGATACCGTGGTTATTTGTCCACGTGAAAAAAATCAGATTTTCCTGATACCGCGGGTAAAGTCCAGGGTGAGAAAAATCCGATTTTCCTGATACCGTGGGTAAAGTCCAGGTGAAAAAAAATCCAATTTTCCTGATACCGCGGGTAAAGTCAAGGTGAAAAAAAATCAGATTTTCCTGATACCGTGAGTAAAGTCCAGGTGAAAAAATCAGATTTTCCTGATACTGTGGTTATTTGTCCACGTGAAAAAAAAAATCCGATTTTCCTGATACCGTGGGTAGAGTCCAGGTGAAAAAAATCAGATTTTCCTGATTCCGTTAGTAAAGTCCGGGGTGAAAAAAAACCGGTTTTCCTTATTCCGTGGGTAATAGTCCAGGGTGAAAAAAATCCGATTTTCCTGATTCTGCGGGTAAAGTCCAGGTTAAAAAAAATTCAATTTTCCTGATGCCGTGAGTAAAGTCCAGGGTGAAAAAAATCCGGTTTTCCTGATACCGTGAGTAAAGTCCAGGAGAAAAAAATCAGATTTTCCTGATAACGTGGGTAATAGTCCAGGTGAAAAAAATCTTATTTTCTGGATACCGTGAGTAAAGTCCAGGGTGAAAAAAATCCGAATTTCCTGATACCGTTAGTAAAGTCCAGGGTGAAAAATATCCGGTTTTCCTGATACCGTGAGTAAAGTGCAGGGTGAAAAAAATCCAATTTTCCTGATACCGTGGTTATTTGTAGATGTGAAAAAAATCAGATTTCCTGATACCGTGGGTAAAGTCCAGGTGAAAAAAATCAGATTTTCCTGATACCGTGAGTAAAGTCCAGGGTGAAAAAAATCAGATTTTCCTGATACCATGAGTAAAGTCCAGGAGAAAAAAAATCAGATTTTCCTGATACCGCGGGTAAAGTCAAGGTGAAAAAAAATCAGATTTTCCTGATACCGTGAGTAAAGTCCAGGTGAAAAAATCAGATTTTCCTGATACTGTGGTTATTTGTCCAAGTGAAAACAATCCGATTTTCCTGGTACCGCGGGTAGAGTCCAGGTGAAAAAAAAATCAGATTTTCCTGATACCGTGAGTAAAGTCCAGGTGAAAAAAAATCAGATTTTCCTGATACCGTGGTTTTTTGTCCACGTGAAAAAAAATCCAATTTTCCTTATACCGCGGGTAGAGTCCAGGTGAAAAAAATCAGATTTTCCTGATTCCGTTCGTAAAGTCCGGGGTGAAAAAAAACCGCTTTTCCTTATTCCGTGGGTAATAGTCCAGGTGAAAAATATCCGATTTTCCTGATACAGTGGGATATAGTCCAGTTGAAAAAAAATCCGATTTTCCCGATACCATGGGTTATAGTCCAGGTGAAAAAAAATCCAATTTTCCTGATACCGTGAGTAAAGTCCAGGGTGAAAAAAATCCGAATGTCCTGATACCGTTAGTAAAGTCCAGGGTGAAAAATATCCGGTTTTCCTGATACCGTGAGTAAAGTGCAGGGTGAAAAAAATCCAATTTTCCTGATACCGTGGTTATTTGTACATGTGAAAAAAATCCAATTTTCCTGATACCGAAGGAAATACTCCAGGTGAAAAAAATCAGATTTTCCTGAAACCGTGAGTAAAGTCCAGGGTGAAAAAAATCAGATTTTGCTGATGCCGTGAGTAAAGTCCAGGTGAAAAAAATCAGATTTTCCTGATACCGTGAGAAAAGTCCAGGTGAAAAAAAATCAGATTTTCCCGATACTGTGGTTATTTGTCCACGTGAAAAAAATCCGATTTTCCTGATACCGCGGGTAGAGTCCAGGTGAAAAAAAATCAGATTTTTCCTGATACCGTGAGTAAAGTCCAGGTGAAAAAAAATCAGATTTTCCTGATACCGTGGTTATTTGTCCACGTGAAAAAAAATCCAATTTTCCTTATACCGCGGGTAGAGTCCAGGTGAAAAAAATCAAATTTTCCTGATTCCGTTAGTAAAGTCCGGGGTGAAAAAAACCGGTTTTCCTTATTCCGTGGGTAATAGTCCAGGTGAAAAATATCCGATTTTCCAGATACCATGGGATATAGTCCAGTTGAAAAAAAATCCGATTTTCCTGATACCGGGGGTTATAGTCCAGGTGAAAAAAAATCCGATTTTCCTGATACCGTGGTTTATACTCCAGGTGAAAAAAATCCAATTTTCCTGATACCGTGGGTTATAGTCCAGTTGAAAAAAATCCGATTTTCCGGATACCGTCTGTAATAGTCCAGTTGAAAAAAATCCGATTTTCCTGATACCGTGAGTAAAGTCCAGGGTGAAAAATATCCGAATTTCCTGATACTGTGGCTTATAGTCCAGGTGAAAAAAAATCCGATTTTCCTGATACCGTGGGTAAAGTCCAGGTGAAAAAAATCAGATTTTCCTGAGACCGTGAGTAAAGTCCAGGTGAAAAAAATCAGATTTTCCTGATACCGTGGTTATTTGTCCATGTCAAAAAAATCAGATTTTCCTGATACCGTGGTTATTTGTCCACGTGAAAAAATCCAATTTTCCTGATACCGAGGGAAATAGTCCAGGTGAAAAAAGTCTGATTTTCCTGATACCATGAGTAAAGTGCAGGGTGAAAAAAATCCAATTTTCCTGATACCGAGGGAAATAGTCCAGGTGAAAAAAATCAGATTTTCCTGATACCGTGAGTAAAGTCCAGGGAGAAAAAAATCAGATTTTCCTGATGCCCTGAGTAAAGTCCAGGTGAAAAAAATCAGATTTTCCTGATACCGCGGGTAAAGTCCAGGGTGAGAAAAATCCGATTTTCCTGATACCGTGGGTAAAGTCCAGGTGAAAAAAAATCCAATTTTCCTGATACCGCGGGTAAAGTCCAGGTGAAAAAAAAATCAGATTTTCCTGATACCGTGAGTAAAGTCCAGGTGAAAAAAATCAGATTTTCCTGATACTGTGGTTATTTGTCCACGTGAAAAAAATCCGATTTTCCTGATACCGTGGGTAGAGTCCAGGTGAAAAAAATCAGATTTTCCTGATTCCGTTAGTAAAGTCCGGGGTGAAAAAAAACCGGTTTTCCTTATTCCGTGGGTAATAGTCCAGGTGAAAAAAATCAGATTTTCATCATAACGCGGGTAAAGTCCAGGGTGAAAAAAATCCGATTTTCCTGATTCTGCGGGTAAAGTCCAGGTTAAAAAAAATTCGATTTTCCTGATACCGTGAGTAAAGTCCAGGGTGAAAAAAATCAAGTTTTCCTGATACCGTGAGTAAAGTCCAGGAGAAAAAAATCAGATTTTCCTGATAACGTGGGTAATAGTCCAGGTGAAAAAAATCTTATTTTCCGGATACCGAAGGAAATACTCCAGGTGAAAAAAATCAGATTTTCCTGAAACCGTGAGTAAAGTCCAGGGTGAAAAAAATCAGATTTTGCTGATGCCGTGAGTAAAGTCCAGGTGAAAAAAATCAGATTTTCCTGATACCGTGAGAAAAGTCCAGGTGAAAAAAAATCAGATTTTCCCGATACTGTGGTTATTTGTCCACGTGAAAAAAATCCGATTTTCCTGATACCGCGGGTAGAGTCCAGGTGAAAAAAAATCAGATTTTTCCTGATACCGTGAGTAAAGTCCAGGTGAAAAAAAATCAGATTTTCCTGATACCGTGGTTATTTGTCCACGTGAAAAAAAATCCAATTTTCCTTATACCGCGGGTAGAGTCCAGGTGAAAAAAATCAAATTTTCCTGATTCCGTTAGTAAAGTCCGGGGTGAAAAAAACCGGTTTTCCTTATTCCGTGGGTAATAGTCCAGGTGAAAAATATCCGATTTTCCAGATACCATGGGATATAGTCCAGTTGAAAAAAAATCCGATTTTCCTGATACCGGGGGTTATAGTCCAGGTGAAAAAAAATCCGATTTTCCTGATACCGTGGTTTATACTCCAGGTGAAAAAAATCCAATTTTCCTGATACCGTGGGTTATAGTCCAGTTGAAAAAAATCCGATTTTCCGGATACCGTCTGTAATAGTCCAGTTGAAAAAAATCCGATTTTCCTGATACCGTGAGTAAAGTCCAGGGTGAAAAATATCCGAATTTCCTGATACTGTGGCTTATAGTCCAGGTGAAAAAAAATCCGATTTTCCTGATACCGTGGGTAAAGTCCAGGTGAAAAAAATCAGATTTTCCTGAGACCGTGAGTAAAGTCCAGGTGAAAAAAATCAGATTTTCCTGATACCGTGGTTATTTGTCCATGTCAAAAAAATCAGATTTTCCTGATACCGTGGTTATTTGTCCACGTGAAAAAATCCAATTTTCCTGATACCGAGGGAAATAGTCCAGGTGAAAAAAGTCTGATTTTCCTGATACCATGAGTAAAGTGCAGGGTGAAAAAAATCCAATTTTCCTGATACCGAGGGAAATAGTCCAGGTGAAAAAAATCAGATTTTCCTGATACCGTGAGTAAAGTCCAGGGAGAAAAAAATCAGATTTTCCTGATGCCCTGAGTAAAGTCCAGGTGAAAAAAATCAGATTTTCCTGATACCGCGGGTAAAGTCCAGGGTGAGAAAAATCCGATTTTCCTGATACCGTGGGTAAAGTCCAGGTGAAAAAAAATCCAATTTTCCTGATACCGCGGGTAAAGTCCAGGTGAAAAAAAAATCAGATTTTCCTGATACCGTGAGTAAAGTCCAGGTGAAAAAAATCAGATTTTCCTGATACTGTGGTTATTTGTCCACGTGAAAAAAATCCGATTTTCCTGATACCGTGGGTAGAGTCCAGGTGAAAAAAATCAGATTTTCCTGATTCCGTTAGTAAAGTCCGGGGTGAAAAAAAACCGGTTTTCCTTATTCCGTGGGTAATAGTCCAGGTGAAAAAAATCAGATTTTCATCATAACGCGGGTAAAGTCCAGGGTGAAAAAAATCCGATTTTCCTGATTCTGCGGGTAAAGTCCAGGTTAAAAAAAATTCGATTTTCCTGATACCGTGAGTAAAGTCCAGGGTGAAAAAAATCAAGTTTTCCTGATACCGTGAGTAAAGTCCAGGAGAAAAAAATCAGATTTTCCTGATAACGTGGGTAATAGTCCAGGTGAAAAAAATCTTATTTTCCGGATACCGAAGGAAATACTCCAGGTGAAAAAAATCAGATTTTCCTGAAACCGTGAGTAAAGTCCAGGGTGAAAAAAATCAGATTTTGCTGATGCCGTGAGTAAAGTCCAGGTGAAAAAAATCAGATTTTCCTGATACCGTGAGAAAAGTCCAGGTGAAAAAAAATCAGATTTTCCCGATACTGTGGTTATTTGTCCACGTGAAAAAAATCCGATTTTCCTGATACCGCGGGTAGAGTCCAGGTGAAAAAAAATCAGATTTTTCCTGATACCGTGAGTAAAGTCCAGGTGAAAAAAAATCAGATTTTCCTGATACCGTGGTTATTTGTCCACGTGAAAAAAAATCCAATTTTCCTTATACCGCGGGTAGAGTCCAGGTGAAAAAAATCAAATTTTCCTGATTCCGTTAGTAAAGTCCGGGGTGAAAAAAACCGGTTTTCCTTATTCCGTGGGTAATAGTCCAGGTGAAAAATATCCGATTTTCCAGATACCATGGGATATAGTCCAGTTGAAAAAAAATCCGATTTTCCTGATACCGGGGGTTATAGTCCAGGTGAAAAAAAATCCGATTTTCCTGATACCGTGGTTTATACTCCAGGTGAAAAAAATCCAATTTTCCTGATACCGTGGGTTATAGTCCAGTTGAAAAAAATCCGATTTTCCGGATACCGTCTGTAATAGTCCAGTTGAAAAAAATCCGATTTTCCTGATACCGTGAGTAAAGTCCAGGGTGAAAAATATCCGAATTTCCTGATACTGTGGCTTATAGTCCAGGTGAAAAAAAATCCGATTTTCCTGATACCGTGGGTAAAGTCCAGGTGAAAAAAATCAGATTTTCCTGAGACCGTGAGTAAAGTCCAGGTGAAAAAAATCAGATTTTCCTGATACCGTGGTTATTTGTCCATGTCAAAAAAATCAGATTTTCCTGATACCGTGGTTATTTGTCCACGTGAAAAAATCCAATTTTCCTGATACCGAGGGAAATAGTCCAGGTGAAAAAAGTCTGATTTTCCTGATACCATGAGTAAAGTGCAGGGTGAAAAAAATCCAATTTTCCTGATACCGAGGGAAATAGTCCAGGTGAAAAAAATCAGATTTTCCTGATACCGTGAGTAAAGTCCAGGGAGAAAAAAATCAGATTTTCCTGATGCCCTGAGTAAAGTCCAGGTGAAAAAAATCAGATTTTCCTGATACCGCGGGTAAAGTCCAGGGTGAGAAAAATCCGATTTTCCTGATACCGTGGGTAAAGTCCAGGTGAAAAAAAATCCAATTTTCCTGATACCGCGGGTAAAGTCCAGGTGAAAAAAAATCAGATTTTCCTGATACCGTGAGTAAAGTCCAGGTGAAAAAAATCAGATTTTCCTGATACTGTGGTTATTTGTCCACGTGAAAAAAATCCGATTTTCCTGATACCGTGGGTAGAGTCCAGGTGAAAAAAATCAGATTTTCCTGATTCCGTTAGTAAAGTCCGGGGTGAAAAAAAACCGGTTTTCCTTATTCCGTGGGTAATAGTCCAGGTGAAAAAAATCAGATTTTCATCATAACGCGGGTAAAGTCCAGGGTGAAAAAAATCCGATTTTCCTGATTCTGCGGGTAAAGTCCAGGTTAAAAAAAATTCGATTTTCCTGATACCGTGAGTAAAGTCCAGGGTGAAAAAAATCAAGTTTTCCTGATACCGTGAGTAAAGTCCAGGAGAAAAAAATCAGATTTTCCTGATAACGTGGGTAATAGTCCAGGTGAAAAAAATCTTATTTTCCGGATACCGTGAGTAAAGTCCAGGGTGAAAAAAATCCGAATTTCCTGATACCGAGGGAAATAGTCCAGGTGAAAAAATTCTGATTTTCCTGATACCATGAGTAAAGTGCAGGGTGAAAAAAATCCAATTTTCCTGATACCGAGGGAAATAGTCCAGGTGAAAAAAATCAGATTTTCCTGATACCGTGAGTAAAGTCCAGGGTGAAAAAAATCAGATTTTCCTGATGCCCTGAGTAAAGTCCAGGTGAAAAAAATCAGATTTTTGTGATACCGTGGTTATTTGTCCACGTGAAAAAAAATCCAATTTTCCTGATACCGCGGGTAAAGTCCAGGGTGAGAAAAATCCAATTTTCCTGATACCGTGGGTAAAGTCCAGGTGAAAAAAAAATCCAATTTTCCTGATACCGCGGGTAAAGTCCAGGTGAAAAAAAATCAGATTTTCCTGATACCGTGAGTAAAGTCCAGGTGAAAAAAATCAGATTTTCCTGATACTGTGGTTATTTGTCCACGTGAAAAAAATCCGATTTTCCTGATACCGTGGGTAGAGTCCAGGTGAAAAAAATCAGATTTTCCTGATTCCGTTAGTAAAGTCCGGGGTGAAAAAAAAACCGGTTTTCCTTATTGCGTGGGTAATAGTCCAGGTGAAAAAAATCAGATTTTCATGATACCGTGGTTATTTGTCCATGTGAAAAAAATCAGATTTTCCTCATACCGCGGGTAAAGTCCAGGGTGAAAAAAATCCGATTTTCCTGATTCTGCGGGTAAAGTCCAGGTTAAAAAAAATTCGATTTTCCTGATACCGTGAGTAAAGTCCAGGGTGAAAAAAATCAAGTTTTCCTGATACCGTGAGTAAAGTCCAGGAGAAAAAAATCAGATTTTCCTGATAACGTGGGTAATAGTCCAGGTGAAAAAAATCTTATTTTCCGGATACCGTGAGTAAAGTCCAGGGTGAAAAAAATCCGAATTTCCTGATACCGTTAGTAAAGTCCAGGGTGAAAAATATCCGGTTTTCCTGATACCGTGAGTAAAGTGCAGGGTGAAAAAAAATCCAATTTTCCTGATACCGTGGTTATTTGTAGATGTGAAAAAAATCAGATTTCCTGATACCGCGGGTAAAGTCCAGGTGAAAAAAATCAGATTTTCCTGATACCGTGAGTAAAGTCCAGTGTGAAAAAAATCAGATTTTCCTGATACCATGAGTAAAGTCCAGGAGAAAAAAAATCAGATTTTCCTGATACCGCGGGTAAAGTCAAGGTGAAAAAAAATCAGATTTTCCTGATACCGTGAGTAAAGTCCAGGTGAAAAAATCAGATTTTCCTGATACTGTGGTTATTTGTCCAAGTGAAAAAAATCCGATTTTCCTGATACCGCGGGTAGAGTCCAGGTGAAAAAAAATCAGATTTTCCTGATACCGTGGTTATTTGTCCACGTGAAAAAAAATCCAATTTTTCTTATACCGCGGATAGAGTCCAGGTGAAAAAAATCAGATTTTCCTGATTCCGTTAGTAAAGTCCGGGGTGAAAAAAAAACGCTTTTCCTTATTCCGTGGGTAATAGTCCAGGTGAAAAATATCCGATTTTCCTGATACGGTGGGATATAGACCAGTTGAAAAAAAATCCGATTTTCCTGATACCGTGGGTTATAGTCCAGGTGAAAAAAAATCCAATTTTCCTGATACCGTGGGTTATAGTCCAGTTGAAAAAAATCCGATTTTCCAGATACCGTGTGTAATAGTCCAGTTGAAAAAAATCCGATTTTCCTGATACTGTGAGTAAAGTCCAGGGTGAAAAATATCCGAATTTCCTGATACTGTGGCTTATAGTCCAGGTGAAAAAAAATCCGATTTTCCTGATACTGTGAGTAAAGTCCAGGTGAAAAAAATCAGATTTTCCTGAGACCGTGAGTAAAGTCCAGGTGAAAAAAATCAGATTTTCCTGATACCGTGAGTAAAGTCCAGGGTGAAAAAAATCAGATTTTCCTGATGCCGTGAGAAAAGTCCAGGTGAAAAAAATTAGATTTTTGTGATACCGTGGTTATTTGTCCACATGAAAAAAATCAGATTTTCCTGATACGACGGGTAAAGTCCAGGGTGAAAAAAAATCCGGTTTTCCTTATACCGTGGGTAACGTCCAGGTGAAAAAAATCAGATTTTCCTGATACCGTGGGTAAAGTCCAGGTGAAAAAAATCAGATTTTCCTGATACCGTGGTTATTTGTCCAGGTGAAAAAAATCAGATTTTCCTGATACCGCGGGTAAAGTCCAGGTGAAAAAAATCCAATTTTCCTGATACCGTGGGAAATAGTCGAGGTGAAAAATATCAGATTTTCCTGATACCATGAGTAAAGTCCAGGGTGAAAAAAACAAGATTTTCCTGATACCATGAGTAAAGTCCAGAGTGAAAAAAATCAGATTTTCCTGATAACGTGAGTATAGTCCAGGTGAAAAAAATCCAATTTTCCTGATACCGTGGGATATAGTCCAGTTGAAAAAAAATCCGATTTTCCTGATACCGTGGGTAATAGTCCAGGTGAAAAAAATCCAATTTTCCTGATACCGCAGGTAAAGTCCAGGTGAAAAAAATCAGATTTTCCTGAAACCGTGGTGATTTGTCCACGTAAAAAAATCAGATTTTCCTGTCCGCGGGTAAAGTCCAGGTTAAAAAATCCAATTTTCCTGATACCGTGAGTAAAGTCCAGGAGAAAAAAATCAGATTTTCCTGATAATGTGGGTAATAGTCCAGGTGAAAAAAATCTTATTTTCCGGATACCGTGAGTAAAGTCCAGGGTGAAAAAAATCCGAATTTCCGGATACCGTTAGTAAAGTCCAGGGTGAAAAAAATCTGGTTTTCCTGATACCGTGAGTAAAGTCTAGGGTGAAAAAAATCCGAATTTCCTGATACCGTTAGTAAAGTCCAGGGTGAAAAATATCCGGTTTTCCTGATACCGGGAGTAAAGTGCAGGGTGAAAAAAATCCAATTTTCCTGATACCGTGGTTATTTGTAGATGTGAAAAAAATCAGATTTCCTGATACCGCGGGAAAAGTCCAGGTGAAAAAAAATCCAATTTTCCTGATACCGAGGGAAATAGTCCAGGTGAAAAAAAATCAGATTTTCCTGATACCGTGAGTAAAGTCCAGGGTGAAAAAAATCAGATTTTCCTAATACCATGAGTAAAGTCCAGGAGAAAAAAAATCAGATTTTCCTGATACCGCAGGTAAAGTCCAGGTGGAAAAAAAATCAGATTTTCCTGATACCGTGAGTAAAGTCCAGGTGAAAAAAATCAGATTTTCCTGATACTGTGGTTATTTGTCCATGTGAAAAAAATCCGATTTTCCTGATACCGCGGGTAGAGTCCAGGTGAAAAAAATCAGATTTTCCTGATTCTGCGGGTAAAGTCCAGGTGAAAAAAAATCCGATTTTCCTGATACCGTGGTTATTTGTCCACTTAAAAAAAATCAGATTTTCCTGATCCACGGGTAAAGTCCAGGTTAAAAAATCCTGATACCGTGAGTAAAGTCCAGGAGAAAAAAATCAGATTTTCCTGATACCGTTGGTAAAGTGCAGGGTGAAAAAAATCCAATTTTCCTGATACCGTGGTTATTTGTCCATGTGAAAAAAAATCAGATTTTCATGATAACACGGGTAAAGTCCAGGTGAAAAAAATCCGATTTTCATGATAACGCGGGTAAAGTCCAGGTGAAAAAAATCCGATTTTCCTGATACCGTTGGTAAAGTGCAGGGTGAAAAAATCCAATTTTCCTGATACCGTGGTTATTTGTCCATATGAAAAAAATCAGATTTTCATGATAACGCGGGTAAAGTCCAGGAGAAAAAAATCCGATTTTCCTGATACCGTGGGTAAAGTGCAGGGTGAAAAAATCCAATTTTCCTGATACCGTGGTTATTAGTGCATGTGAAAAAAATCAGATTTTCCTGATACCGCGAGTAAAGTCCAGGGTGAAAAAAATCAGATTTTCCTGATGCCGTGAGTAAAGTCCAGGTGAAAAATATCCGATTTTCCTGATACCGTGGGATATAGTCCAGTTGAAAAAAAATCCGATTTTCCTGATACCGTGGGTTATAGTCCAGGTGAAAAAAAATCCAATTTTCCTGATACCGTGGGTTATAGTCCAGTTGAAAAAAATCCGATTTTCCAGATACCGTGTGTAATAGTCCAGTTGAAAAAAATCCGATTTTCCTGATACTGTGAGTAAAGTCCAGGGTGAAAAATATCCGAATTTCCTGATACTGTGGCTTATAGTCCATGTGAAAAAAATCCGATTTTCCTGATACCGCGGGTAGAGTCCAGGTGAAAAAAATCAGATTTTCCTGATTCTGCGGGTAAAGTCCAGGTGAAAAAAAATCCGATTTTCCTGATACCGTGGTTATTTGTCCACTTAAAAAAAATCAGATTTTCCTGATCCACGGGTAAAGTCCAGGTTAAAAAATCCTGATACCGTGAGTAAAGTCCAGGAGAAAAAAATCAGATTTTCCTGATACCGTTGGTAAAGTGCAGGGTGAAAAAATCCAATTTTCCTGATACCGTGGTTATTTGTCCATGTGAAAAAAAATCAGATTTTCATGATAACACGGGTAAAGTCCAGGTGAAAAAAATCCGATTTTCATGATAACGCGGGTAAAGTCCAGGTGAAAAAAATCCGATTTTCCTGATACCGTTGGTAAAGTGCAGGGTGAAAAAATCCAATTTTCCTGATACCGTGGTTATTTGTCCATATGAAAAAAATCAGATTTTCATGATAACGCGGGTAAAGTCCAGGAGAAAAAAATCCGATTTTCCTGATACCGTGGGTAAAGTGCAGGGTGAAAAAATCCAATTTTCCTGATACCGTGGTTATTAGTGCATGTGAAAAAAATCAGATTTTCCTGATACCGCGAGTAAAGTCCAGGGTGAAAAAAATCAGATTTTCCTGATGCCGTGAGTAAAGTCCAGGTGAAAAATATCCGATTTTCCTGATACCGTGGGATATAGTCCAGTTGAAAAAAAATCCGATTTTCCTGATACCGTGGGTTATAGTCCAGGTGAAAAAAAATCCAATTTTCCTGATACCGTGGGTTATAGTCCAGTTGAAAAAAATCCGATTTTCCAGATACCGTGTGTAATAGTCCAGTTGAAAAAAATCCGATTTTCCTGATACTGTGAGTAAAGTCCAGGGTGAAAAATATCCGAATTTCCTGATACTGTGGCTTATAGTCCAGGTGAAAAAAAATCCGATTTTCCTGATACCGTGAGTAAAGTCCAGGTGAAAAAAATCAGATTTTCCTGAGACCGTGAGTAAAGTCCAGGTGAAAAAAATCAGATTTTCCTGATACCGTGAGTAAAGTCCAGGGTGAAAAAAATCAGATTTTCCTGATGCCGTGAGAAAAGTCCAGGTGAAAAAAATCAGATTTTTGTGATACCGTGGTTATTTGTCCAAGTGAAAAACATCAGATTTTCCTGATACCGCAGGTAAAGCCCAGGATGAAAAAAATCAGATTTTCCTGATACCGTGGGTAAAGTCTAGGTGAAAAAATTCAGATTTTTCTGATACCGTGGGTAATAGCCCAGGTGAAAAAAATCTGATTTTCCTGATACCGTGAGTAAAGTCCAGGTGAAAAAAATCAGATTTTCGTGATACCGTGGTTATTTGTCCACGTGAAAAAAATCAGATTTTCCTCATCCCGCGGGTAAAGTCCAGGGTGAAAAAAATCCGTTTTTCCTGATTCTGCGGGTAAAGTCCAGGAGGAAAAAAAATCAGATTTTCCTGATAATGTGGGTAATAGTCCAGGTGAAAAAAATCTTATTTTCCGGATACCATGAGTAAAGTCCAGGGTGAAAAAAATCCGAATTTCCTGATACCGTTAGTAAAGTCCAGGGTGAAAAAAATCCGGTTTTCCTGATACCGTGAGTAAAGTGCAGGGTGAAAAAAATCCAATTTTCCTGATTCCGTGGTTATTTGTAGATGTGAAAAAAATCAGATTTTCCTGATACCGCGGGTAAAGTCCAGGTGAAAAAAAAATCCAATTTTCCTGATACCGAGGGAAATAGTCCAGGTGAAAAAAATCAGATTTTCCTGATACCGTGAGTAAAGTCCAGGGTGAAAAAAAGCAGATTTTCCTGATGCCGTGAGTAAAGTCCAGGTGAAAAAAATTAGATTTTTGTGATACCATGGTTATTTGTCCACGTGAAAAAAATCAGATTTTCCTGATACGACGGGTAAAGTCCAGGGTGAAAAAAATCCGGTTTTCCTTATACCGTGGGTAACGTCCAGGTGAAAAAAATCAGATTTTCCTGATACCGTGGGTAAAGTCCAGGTGAAAAAAATCAGATTTTCCTGATACCGTGGTTATTTGTCCATGTGAAAAAAATCAGATTTTCCTGATACCGCGGGTAAAGTCCAGTTGAAAAAAATCCAATTTTCCTGATACCGTGGGAAATAGTCGAGGTGAAAAATATCAGATTTTCCTGATACCATGAGTAAAGTCCAGGGTGAAAAAAACAAGATTTTCCTGATACCATGAGTAAAGTCCAGAGTGAAAAAAATCAGATTTTCCTGATAACGTGAGTATAGTCCAGGTGAAAAAAATCCGATTTTCCTGATACCGTGGGATATAGTCCAGTTGAAAAAAAATCCGATTTTCCTGATACCGTGGGTTATAGTCCACGTGAAAAGAAATCCGATTTTCCTGATACCGTGGGTTATAGTCCAGGTGAAAAAAATCCAATTTTCCTGATACCGCAGGTAAAGTCCAGGTGAAAAAAATCAGATTTTCCTGAAACCGTGGTGATTTGTCCACGTAAAAAAAATCAGATTTTCCTGTCCGCGGGTAAAGTCCAGGTTAAAAAATCCAATTTTCCTGATACCATGAGTAAAGTCCAGGAGAAAAAAATCAGATTTTCCTGATAATGTGGGTAATAGTTCAGGTGAAAAAAATCTTATTTTCCGGATACCATGAGTAAAGTCCAGGGTGAAAAAAATCCGAATTTCCTGATACCGTTAGTAAAGTCCAGGGTGAATAAAATCCGGTTTTCCTGATACCGTGAGTAAAGTGCAGGGTGAAAAAAATCCAATTTTCCTGATACCGTGGTTATTTGTAGATGTGAAAAAAAATCAGATTTTCCTGATACCGCGGGTAAAGTCCAGGTGAAAAAAAAACCCAATTTTCCTGATACCGAGGGAAATAGTCCAGGTGAAAAAAATCAGATTTTCCTGATAACGTGAGTAAAGTCCAGGGTGAAAAAAATCAGATTTTCCTGATGCCGTGAGTAAAGTCCAGGTGAAAAAAATCAGATTTTTGTGATACCGTGGTTATTTGTCCACGTGAAAAAAATCAGATTTTCCTGATACCGCGGGTAAAGTCCAGGGTGAGAAAAATCTGATTTTCCTGATACCGTGGGTACAGTCCAGGTGAAAAAAATCCAATTTTCCTGATACCGTGGGAAATAGTCCAGGTGAAAAATCAGATTTTCCTGATACCGTGAGTAAAGTCCAGGTGAAAAAATCAGATTTTCCTGATACCGTGGGATATAATCCAGGTGAAAAAAATCCAATTTTCCTGATACCGTGAGTAAAGTCCAGGTGAAAAAAATTCGATTTTCCTGATTCTGTGGGTAAAGTCCAGGTTAAAAAAAATCCGATTTTCCTGATACCGTGAGTAAAGTCCGGGGTGAAAAAAATCCGGTTTTCCTGATACCGTGAGTAAAGTCCAGGAGAAAAAAAATCAGATTTTCCTGATACCGTGGTTATTTGTCCACGTGAAAAAAATCAGATTTTCCTGATACCGCAGGTAAAGTCCAGGTGAAAAAAAATCAAATTTTCCTGATACCGTGAGTAAAGTCCAGGTGAAAAAAAATCAGATTTTCCTGATACCGTGGTTATTAGTGCATGTGAAAAAAATCAGATTATCCTGATACCACGAGTAAAGTCCAGGGTGAAAAAAATCAGATTTTCCTGATGCCGTGAGTAAAGTCCAGGTGAAAAAAATCAGATTTTCGTGATACCATGGTTATTTGTCCACGTGAAAAAAATCAGATTTTCCTCATACCACGGGTAAAGTCCAGGGTGAAAAAAATCTGATTTTCCTGATTCTGTGGGTAAAGTCCAGGTGAAAATAATCCAATTTTCCTGATACGGTGGTTATTTGTCCATGTGAAAAAAATGAGATTTTCCTGATATCGCGGGTAAAGTCCAGGTGAAAAAAATCAGATTTTCCTGAAACCGTGAGTAAAGTCCAGGTGAAAAAAAATCAGATTTTCCTGATACCGTGGTTATTAGTGCATGTGAAAAAAATCAGATTTTCCTGATACCGCGAGTAAAGTCCAGGGTGAAAAAATCAGATTTTCCTGATGCCGTGAGTAAAGTCCAGGTGAAAAAAATCAGATTTTCGTGATACCATTGTTATTTGTCCACGTGAAAAAAATCAGATTTTCCTCATACCGCGGGTAAAGTCCAGGGTGAAAAAAATCTGATTTTCCTGATTCTGTGGGTAAAGTCCAGGTGAAAAAAATCCAATTTTCCTGATACCGTGGTTATTTGTCCATGTGAAAAAAATGAGATTTTCCTGATATCGCGGGTAAAGTCCAGGTGAAAAAAAATCCAATTTTCCTGATACCGTGGGAAATAGTCCAGGTTAAAAAATCAGATTTTCCTGATACCGTGAGTAATGTCCAGGAGAAGAAAATCAGATTTTCCTGATAACGTGGGTAATAGTCCAGGTGAAAAAAATCTTATTTTCTGGATACCGTGAGTAACGTCCAGGGTGAAAAAAATCCGAATTTCCTGATACCGTTAGTAAAGTCCAGGGTGAAAAATATCCGGTTTTCCTGATACCGTGAGTAAAGTTCAGGGTGAAAAAAATCCAATTTTCCTGATACCGTGGTTATTTGTACATGTGAAAAAAATCCAATTTTCGTGATACCGAGGGAAATAGTCCAGGTGAAAAAAATCAGATTTTCCTGATACCGCGGGTAAAGTCCAGGCGGAACAAAAATCAGATTTTCCTAATACCATGAGTAAAGTCCAGGAGAAAAAAAATCAGATTTTCCTGATACCGCAGGTAAAGTCCAGGTGGAAAAAAAATCAGATTTTCCTGATACCGTGAGTAAAGTCCAGGTGAAAAAAATCAGATTTTCCTGATACTGTGGTTATTTGTCCACGTGAAAAAAATCCGATTTTCCTGATACCGCGGGTAGAGTCCAGGTGAAAAAAATCAGATTTTCCTGATTCTGCGGGTAAAGTCCAGGTGAAAAAAAATCCGATTTTCCTGATACCGTGGTTATTTGTCCACGTAAAAAAAATCAGATTTTCCTGATTCACGGGTAAAGTCCAGGTTAAAAAATCCTGATACCGTGAGTAAAGTCCAGGAGAAAAAAATCAGATTTTCCTGATACCGTTGGTAAAGTGCAGGGTGAAAAAATCCAATTTTCCTGATACCGTGGTTATTTGTCCATGTGAAAAAAATCAGATTTTCATGATAACGCGGGTAAAGTCCAGGTGAAAAAAATCCGATTTTCATGATAACGCGGGTAAAGTCCAGGTGAAAAAAATCCGATTTTCCTGATACCGTTGGTAAAGTGCAGGGTGAAAAAAATCCAATTTTCCTGATACCGTGGTTATTTGTCCATGTGAAAAAAATCAGATTTTCATGATAACGCGGGTAAAGTCCAGGTGAAAAAAATCCGATTTTCCTGATACCGTGGGTAAAGTGCAGGGTGAAAAAATCCAATTTTCCTGATACCGTGGTTATTTGTCCACGTGAAAAAAATCAGATTTTCCTGATACGACGGGTAAAGTCCAGGGTGAAAAAAATCCGGTTTTCCTTATACCGTGGGTAACGTCCAGGTGAAAAAAATCAGATTTTCCTGATACCGTGGGTAAAGTCCAGGTGAAAAAAATCAGATTTTCCTGATACCGTGGTTATTTGTCCATGTGAAAAAAATCAGATTTTCCTGATACCGCGGGTAAAGTCCAGTTGAAAAAAATCCAATTTTCCTGATACCGTGGGAAATAGTCGAGGTGAAAAATATCAGATTTTCCTGATACCATGAGTAAAGTCCAGGGTGAAAAAAACAAGATTTTCCTGATACCATGAGTTAAGTCCAGAGTGAAAAAAATCAGATTTTCCTGATAACGTGAGTATAGTCCAGGTGAAAAAAATCCGATTTTCCTGATACCGTGGGATATAGTCCAGTTGAAAAAAAATCCGATTTTCCTGATACCGTGGGTTATAGTCCACGTGAAAAGAAATCCGATTTTCCTGATACCGTGGGTAATAGTCCAGGTGAAAAAAATCCAATTTTCCTGATACCGCAGGTAAAGTCCAGGTGAAAAAAATCAGATTTTCCTGAAACCGTGGTGATTTGTCCACGTAAAAAAAATCAGATTTTCCTGTCCGCGGGTAAAGTCCAGGTTAAAAAATCCAATTTTCCTGATACCATGAGTAAAGTCCAGGAGAAAAAAATCAGATTTTCCTGATAATGTGGGTAATAGTTCAGGTGAAAAAAAATCTTATTTTCCGGATACCATGAGTAAAGTCCAGGGTGAAAAAAATCCGAATTTCCTGATACCGTTAGTAAAGTCCAGGGTGAATAAAATCCGGTTTTCCTGATACCGTGAGTAAAGTGCAGGGTGAAAAAAATCCAATTTTCCTGATACCGTGGTTATTTGTAGATGTGAAAAAAAATCAGATTTTCCTGATACCGCGGGTAAAGTCCAGGTGAAAAAAAAACCCAATTTTCCTGATACCGAGGGAAATAGTCCAGGTGAAAAAAAATCAGATTTTCCTGATAACGTGAGTAAAGTCCAGGGTGAAAAAAATCAGATTTTCCTGATGCCGTGAGTAAAGTCCAGGTGAAAAAAATCAGATTTTTGTGATACCGTGGTTATTTGTCCACGTGAAAAAAATCAGATTTTCCTGATACCGCGGGTAAAGTCCAGGGTGAGAAAAATCCGATTTTCCTGATACCGTGGGTACAGTCCAGGTGAAAAAAATCCAATTTTCCTGATACCGTGGGAAATAGTCCAGGTGAAAAATCAGATTTTCCTGATACCGTGAGTAAAGTCCAGGTGAAAAAATCAGATTTTCCTGATACCGTGGGATATAATCCAGGTGAAAAAAATCCAATTTTCCTGATACCGTGAGTAAAGTCCAGGTGAAAAAAATTCGATTTTCCTGATTCTGTGGGTAAAGTCCAGGTTAAAAAAAATCCGATTTTCCTGATACCGTGAGTAAAGTCCGGGGTGAAAAAAATCCGGTTTTCCTGATACCGTGAGTAAAGTCCAGGAGAAAAAAAATCAGATTTTCCTGATACCGTGGTTATTTGTCCACGTGAAAAAAATCAGATTTTCCTGATACCGCAGGTAAAGTCCAGGTGAAAAAAAATCAAATTTTCCTGATACCGTGAGTAAAGTCCAGGTGAAAAAAAATCAGATTTTCCTGATACCGTGGTTATTAGTGCATGTGAAAAAAATCAGATTTTCCTGATACCGCGAGTAAAGTCCAGGGTGAAAAAATCAGATTTTCCTGATGCCGTGAGTAAAGTCCAGGTGAAAAAAATCAGATTTTCGTGATACCATTGTTATTTGTCCACGTGAAAAAAATCAGATTTTCCTCATACCGCGGGTAAAGTCCAGGGTGAAAAAAATCTGATTTTCCTGATTCTGTGGGTAAAGTCCAGGTGAAAAAAATCCAATTTTCCTGATACCGTGGTTATTTGTCCATGTGAAAAAAATGAGATTTTCCTGATATCGCGGGTAAAGTCCAGGTGAAAAAAAATCCAATTTTCCTGATACCGTGGGAAATAGTCCAGGTTAAAAAATCAGATTTTCCTGATACCGTGAGTAAAGTCCAGGAGAAGAAAATCAGATTTTCCTGATAACGTGGGTAATAGTCCAGGTGAAAAAAATCTTATTTTCTGGATACCGTGAGTAACGTCCAGGGTGAAAAAAATCCGAATTTCCTGATACCGTTAGTAAAGTCCAGGGTGAAAAATATCCGGTTTTCCTGATACCGTGAGTAAAGTTCAGGGTGAAAAAAATCCAATTTTCCTGATACCGTGGTTATTTGTACATGTGAAAAAAATCCAATTTTCCTGATACCGAGGGAAATAGTCCAGGTGAAAAAAATCAGATTTTCCTGATACCGCGGGTAAAGTCCAGGCGGAAAAAAAATCAGATTTTCCTAATACCATGAGTAAAGTCCAGGAGAAAAAAAATCAGATTTTCCTGATACCGCAGGTAAAGTCCAGGTGGAAAAAAAATCAGATTTTCCTGATACCGTGAGTAAAGTCCAGGTGAAAAAAATCAGATTTTCCTGATACTGTGGTTATTTGTCCACGTGAAAAAAATCCGATTTTCCTGATACCGCGGGTAGAGTCCAGGTGAAAAAAATCAGATTTTCCTGATTCTGCGGGTAAAGTCCAGGTGAAAAAAAATCCGATTTTCCTGATACCGTGGTTATTTGTCCACGTAAAAAAAATCAGATTTTCCTGATTCACGGGTAAAGTCCAGGTTAAAAAATCCTGATACCGTGAGTAAAGTCCAGGAGAAAAAAATCAGATTTTCCTGATACCGTTGGTAAAGTGCAGGGTGAAAAAATCCAATTTTCCTGATACCGTGGTTATTTGTCCATGTGAAAAAAATCAGATTTTCATGATAACGCGGGTAAAGTCCAGGTGAAAAAAATCCGATTTTCATGATAACGCGGGTAAAGTCCAGGTGAAAAAAATCCGATTTTCCTGATACCGTTGGTAAAGTGCAGGGTGAAAAAATCCAATTTTCCTGATACCGTGGTTATTTGTCCATGTGAAAAAAATCAGATTTTCATGAGAACGCGGGTAAAGTCCAGGTGAAAAAAATCCGATTTTCCTGATACCGTGGGTAAAGTGCAGGGTGAAAAAATCCAATTTTCCTGATACCGTGGTTATTTGTCCACGTGAAAAAAATCAGATTTTCCTGATACCGCAGGTAAAGTCCAGGTGAAAAAAAATCAAATTTTCCTGATACCGTGAGTAAAGTCCAGGTGAAAAAAAATCAGATTTTCCTGATACCGTGGTTATTAGTGCATGTGAAAAAAATCAGATTTTCCTGATACCGCGAGTAAAGTCCAGGGTGAAAAAAATCAGATTTTACTGATGCCGTGAGTAAAGTCCAGGTGAAAAAAATCAGATTTTCGTGATACCATGGTTATTTGTCCACGTGAAAAAAATCAGATTTTCCTCATACCACGGGTAAAGTCCAGGTGAAAATAATCCAATTTTCCTGATACGGTGGTTATTTGTCCATGTGAAAAAAAATGAGATTTTCCTGATATCGCGGGTAAAGTCCAGGTGAAAAAAATCAGATTTTCCTGAAACCGTGAGTAAAGTCCAGGGTGAAAAAAATCAGATTTTCCTGATACCATGAGTAAAGTCCAGGAGAAAAAAAATTAGATTTTCCTGATACCGCGGGTAAAGTCCAGGCGGAAAAAAAATCAGATTTTCCTGATACCGTGAGTAAAGTCCAGGTGAAAAAAATCAGATTTTCCTGATACTGTGGTTATTTGTCCACTTGAAAAAAATCCGATTTTCCTGATACCGCGGGTACAGTCCAGGTGAAAAAAATCAGATTTTCCTGATACTGTGGTTATTTGTCCACGCGAAAAAAATCCGATTTTCCTGATACCACGGGTAGAGTCCAGGTGAAAAAAATCAGATTTTCCTGATTTTGCGGGTAAAGTCCAGGTGAAAAAAAATCAGATTTTCCTGATACCGTTGGTAAAGTGCAGGGTGAAAAAATCCAATTTTCCTGATACCGTGGTTATTTGTCCATGTGAAAAAAATCAGATTTTCATGATAACGCGGGTAAAGTCCAGGTGAAAAAAATCCGATTTTCATGATAACGCGGGTAAAGTCCAGGTGAAAAAAATCCGATTTTCCTGATACCGTTGGTAAAGTGCAGGGTGAAAAAATCCAATTTTCCTGATACCGTGGTTATTTGTCCATGTGAAAAAAATCAGATTTTCATGATAACGCGGGTAAAGTCCAGGTGAAAAAAATCCGATTTTCCTGATACCGTGGGTAAAGTGCAGGGTGAAAAAATCCAATTTTCCTGATACCGTGGTTATTTGTCCACGTGAAAAAAATCAGATTTTCCTGATACCGCAGGTAAAGTCCAGGTGAAAAAAAATCAAATTTTCCTGATACCGTGAGTAAAGTCCAGGTGAAAAAAAATCAGATTTTCCTGATACCGTGGTTATTAGTGCATGTGAAAAAAATCAGATTTTCCTGATACCGCGAGTAAAGTCCAGGGTGAAAAAATCAGATTTTCCTGATGCCGTGAGTAAAGTCCAGGTGAAAAAAATCAGATTTTCGTGATACCATTGTTATTTGTTAACGTGAAAAAAATCAGATTTTCCTCATACCGCGGGTAAAGTCCAGGGTGAAAAAAATCTGATTTTCCTGATTCTGTGGGTAAAGTCCAGGTGAAAAAACTCCAATTTTCCTGATACCGTGGTTATTTGTCCATGTGAAAAAAATGAGATTTTCCTGATATCGCGGGTAAAGTCCAGGTGAAAAAAAATCCAATTTTCCTGATACCGTGGGAAATAGTCCAGGTTAAAAAATCAGATTTTCCTGATACCGTGAGTAAAGTCCAGGAGAAGAAAATCAGATTTTCCTGATAACGTGGGTAATAGTCCAGGTGAAAAAAATCTTATTTTCTGGATACCGTGAGTAACGTCCAGGGTGAAAAAAAATCCGAATTTCCTGATACCGTTAGTAAAGTCCAGGGTGAAAAATATCCGGTTTTCCTGATACCGTGAGTAAAGTTCAGTGTGAAAAAAATCCAATTTTCCTGATACCGTGGTTATTTGTACATGTGAAAAAAATCCAATTTTCCTGATACCGAGGGAAATAGTCCAGGTGAAAAAAATCAGATTTTCCTGATACCGCGGGTAAAGTCCAGGCGGAAAAAAAATCAGATTTTCCTAATACCATGAGTAAAGTCCAGGAGAAAAAAAAATCAGATTTTCCTGATACCGCAGGTAAAGTCCAGGTGGAAAAAAATCAGATTTTCCTGATACCGTGAGTAAAGTCCAGGTGAAAAAAATCAGATTTTCCTGATACTGTGGTTATTTGTCCACGTGAAAAAAATCCGATTTTCCTGATACCGCGGGTAGAGTCCAGGTGAAAAAAATCAGATTTTCCTGATTCTGTGGGTAAAGTCCAGGTGAAAAAAAATCCGATTTTCCTGATACCGTGGTTATTTGTCCACGTAAAAAAAATCAGATTTTCCTGATCCACGGGTAAAGTCCAGGTTAAAAAATCCTGATACCGTGAGTAAAGTCCAGGAGAAAAAAATCAGATTTTCCTGATACCGTTGGTAAAGTGCAGGGTGAAAAAATCCAATTTTCCTGATACCGTGGTTATTTGTCCATGTGAAAAAAATCAGATTTTCATGATAACGCGGGTAAAGTCCAGGTGAAAAAAATCCGATTTTCATGATAACGCGGGTAAAGTCCAGGTGAAAAAAATCCGATTTTCCTGATACCGTTGGTAAAGTGCAGGGTGAAAAAATCCAATTTTCCTGATACCGTGGTTATTTGTCCATGTGAAAAAAATCAGATTTTCATGATAACGCGGGTAAAGTCCAGGTGAAAAAAATCCGATTTTCCTGATACCGTGGGTAAAGTGCAGGGTGAAAAAATCCAATTTTCCTGATACCGTGGTTATTTGTCCACGTGAAAAAAATCAGATTTTCCTGATACCGCAGGTAAAGTCCAGGTGAAAAAAAATCAAATTTTCCTGATACCGTGAGTAAAGTCCAGGTGAAAAAAAATCAGATTTTCCTGATACCGTGGTTATTAGTGCATGTGAAAAAAATCAGATTATCCTGATACCACGAGTAAAGTCCAGGGTGAAAAAAATCAGATTTTCCTGATGCCGTGAGTAAAGTCCAGGTGAAAAAAATCAGATTTTCGTGATACCATGGTTATTTGTCCACATGAAAAAAATCAGATTTTCCTCATACCACGGGTAAAGTCCAGGGTGAAAAAAATCTGATTTTCCTGATTCTGTGGGTAAAGTCCAGGTGAAAATAATCCAATTTTCCTGATACGGTGGTTATTTGTCCATGTGAAAAAAATGAGATTTTCCTGATATCGCGGGTAAAGTCCAGGTGAAAAAAATCAGATTTTCCTGAAACCGTGAGTAAAGTCCAGGGTGAAAAAAATCAGATTTTCCTGATACCATGAGTAAAGTCCAGGAGAAAAAAAATCAGATTTTCCTGATACCGCGGGTAAAGTCCAGGCGGAAAAAAAATCAGATTTTCCTGATACCGTGAGTAAAGTCCAGGTGAAAAAAATCAGATTTTCCTGATACTGTGGTTATTTGTCCACTTGAAAAAAATCCGATTTTCCTGATACCGCGGGTACAGTCCAGGTGAAAAAAATCAGATTTTCCTGATTCTGCGGGTAAAGTCCAGGTGAAAAAAAAATCCGATTTTCCTGATACCGTGGTTATTTGTCCACGTAAAAAAATCAGATTTTCCTGATCCACGGGTAAAGTCCAGGTTAAAAAATCCTGATACCGTGAGTAATGTCCAGGAGAAAAAAAATCAGATTTTCCTGATACCGTTGGTAAAGTGCAGGGTGAAAAAATCCAATTTTCCTGATACCGTGGTTATTTGTCCATGTGAAAAAAATTAGATTTTCATGATAACGCGGGTAAAGTCCAGGTGAAAAAAATCCGATTTTCATGATAACGTGGGAAAAGTCGAGGTGAAAAAAATCCGAATTTCCTGATACCGTTGGTAAAGTGCAGGGTGAAAAAATCCAATTTTCCTGATACCGTGGTTATTTGTCCATGTGAAAAAAATCAGATTTTCATGATAACGCGGGTAAAGTCCAGGTGAAAAAAATCCGATTTTCCTGATACCGTGGGTAAAGTGCAGGGTGAAAAAATCCAATTTTCCTGATACCGTGGTTATTTGTCCACGTGAAAAAAATCAGATTTTCCTGATACCGTGGGTTATAGTCCAGGTGAAAAAAAATCCGATATTCCTGATACCGTGGTTTATACTCCAGGTGAAAAAAATCTTATTTTCCGGATACCGTGAGTAAAGTCCAGGGTGAAAAAAATCCGGTTTTCCTGATACCGGGAGTAAAGTGCAGGGTGAAAAAAATCCAATTTTCCTGATACCGTGGTTATTTGTAGATGTGAAAAAAATCAGATTTTCCTGATACCGTGAGTAAAGTCCAGTGTGAAAAATATCCGAATTTCCTGATATTGTGGCTTATAGTCCAGGTGAAAAAAATTCCGATTTTCCTGATAACGTGGGTAAAGTCCAGGTGAAAAAAATCAGATTTTCCTGAGACCGTGAGTAAAGTCCAGGTGAAAAAAATCAGATTTTCCTGATACCGTGGTTATTTGTCCATGTGAAAAAAATCAGATTTTCCTGATACCGTGGTTATTTGTCCACGTGAAAAAAAATCCAATTTTCCTGATACCGAGGGAAATAGTCCAGGTGAAAAAAGTCTGATTTTCCTGATACCATGAGTAAAGTGCAGGGTGAAAAAAATCCAATTTTCCTGATACCGAGGGAAATAGTCCACGTGAAAAAAATCAGATTTTCCTGATACCGCGGGTAAAGTCCAGGGTGAGAAAAATCCGATTTTCCTGATACCGTGGGTAAAGTCCAGGTGAAAAAAAATCCAATATTCCTGATACCGCGGGTAAAGTCCAGGTGAAAAAAAATCAGATTTTCCTTATTCTGTGGGTAATAGTGCAGGTGAAAAAAATCAGATTTTCATGATACCGTGGTTATTTGTCCATGTGAAAAAAATCAGATTTTCCTCATACCGCGGGAAAAGTCCAGGGTGAAAAAAATCCGATTTTCCTGATTCTGCGGGTAAAGTCCAGGTTAAAAAAAATTCGATTTTCCTGATACCGTGAGTAAAGTCCAGGGCGAAAAAAATCCGGTTTTCCTGATACCGTGAGTAAAGTCCAGGATAAAAAAATCAGATTTTCCTGATAACGTGGGTAATAGTACAGGTGAAAAAAATCTTATTTTCCGGATACCGTGAGTAAAGTCCAGGGTGAAAAAAATCCGAATTTCCTGATACCGTTAGTAAAGTCCAGGGTGAAAAATATCCGGTTTTCCTGATACCGTGAGTAAAGTGCAGGGTGAAAAAAATCCAATTTTCCTGATACCGTGGTTATTTGTAGATGTGAAAAAAATCAGATTTCCTGATACCGCGGGAAAAGTCCAGGTGAAAAAAAATCCAATTTTCCTGATACCGAGGGAAATAGTCCAGGTGAAAAAAATAAGATTTTCCTGATACCGTGAGTAAAGTCCAGGGTGAAAAAAATCAGATTTTCCTGATACCATGAGTAAAGTCCAGGAGAAAAAAAATCAGATTTTCCTGATACCGCGGGTAAAGTCCAGGTGGAAAAAAATCAGATTTTCCTGATACCGTGAGTAAAGTCCAGGTGAAAAAAATCAGATTTTCCTGATACTGTGCTTATTTGTCCACGTGAAAAAAATCCGATTTTCCTGATACCGCGGGTCGAATCCAGGTGAAAAAAATCCGATTTTCCTGATACCGTCTGTAATAGTCCAGTTGAAAAAAATCCGATTTTCCTGATACCGAGAGTAAAGTCCAGGGTAAAAATATCCGAATTTCCTGATACTGTGGCTTATAGTCCAGGTGAAAAAAAATCCGATTTTCCTGATACCGTGGGTAAAGTCCAGGTGAAAAAAAATCCGATTTTCCTGATACCGTGGGTAAAGTCCAGGTGAAAAAAAATCCAATATTCCTGATACCGCGGGTAAAGTCCAGGTGAAAAAAAATCAGATTTTCCTGATACCGTGAGTAAAGTCCAGGTGAAAAAAATCAGATTTTCCTGATACTGTGGTTATTTGTCCACGTGAAAAAAAATCCGATTTTCCTGATACCGCGGGTAAAGTCCAGGGTGAGAAAAATCCGATTTTCCTGATACCGTGGGTAAAGTCCAGGTGAAAAAAAATCCAATATTCCTGATACCGCGGGTAAAGTCCAGGTGAAAAAAAATCAGATTTTCCTGATACCGTTAGTAAAGTCTGGGGTGAAAAAAAACCGGTTTTCCTTATTCTGTGGGTAATAGTGCAGGTGAAAAAAATCAGATTTTCATGATACCGTGGTTATTTGTCCATGTGAAAAAAATCAGATTTTCCTCATACCGCGGGAAAAGTCCAGGGTGAAAAAAATCCGATTTTCCTGATTCTGCGGGTAAAGTCCAGGTTAAAAAAAATTCGATTTTCCTGATACCGTGAGTAAAGTCCAGGGCGAAAAAAATCCGGTTTTCCTGATACCGTGAGTAAAGTCCAGGATAAAAAAATCAGATTTTCCTGATAACGTGGGTAATAGTCCAGGTGAAAAAAATCTTATTTTCCGGATACCGTGAGTAAAGTCCAGGGTGAAAAAAATCCGAATTTCCTGATACCGTTAGTAAAGTCCAGGGTGAAAAATATCCGGTTTTCCTGATACCGTGAGTAAAGTGCAGGGTGAAAAAAATCCAATTTTCCTGATACCGTGGTTATTTGTAGATGTGAAAAAAATCAGATTTCCTGATACCGCGGGAAAAGTCCAGGTGAAAAAAAATCCAATTTTCCTGATACCGAGGGAAATAGTCCAGGTGAAAAAAATAAGATTTTCCTGATACCGTGAGTAAAGTCCAGGGTGAAAAAAATCAGATTTTCCTGATACCATGAGTAAAGTCCAGGAGAAAAAAAATCAGATTTTCCTGATACCGCGGGTAAAGTCCAGGTGGAAAAAAAATCAGATTTTCCTGATACCGTGAGTAAAGTCCAGGTGAAAAAAATCAGATTTTCCTGATACTGTGCTTATTTGTCCACGTGAAAAAAATCCGATTTTCCTGATACAGCGGGTCGAATCCAGGTGAAAAAAATCCGATTTTCCTGATACCGTCTGTAATAGTCCAGTTGAAAAAAATCCGATTTTCCTGATACCGAGAGTAAAGTCCAGGGTAAAAATATCCGAATTTCCTGATACTGTGGCTTATAGTCCAGGTGAAAAAAAATCCGATTTTCCTGATACCGTGGGTAAAGTCCAGGTGAAAAAAAATCCGATTTTCCTGATACCGTGGGTAAAGTCCAGGTGAAAAAAAATCCAATATTCCTGATACCGCGGGTAAAGTCCAGGTGAAAAAAAATCAGATTTTCCTGATACCGTGAGTAAAGTCCAGGTGAAAAAAATCAGATTTTCCTGATACTGTGGTTATTTGTCCACGTGAAAAAAAATCCGATTTTCCTGATACCGTGGGTAGAGTCCAGGTGAAAAAAATCAGAATTTCCTGATTCCGTTAGTAAAGTCCGGGGTGAAAAAAAAACCGGTTTTCCTTATTCCGTGGGTAATAGTCCAGGTGAAAAAAATCAGATTTTCATGATACCGTGGTTATTTGTCCAGGTGAAAAAATCAGATTTTCGTGATACCGTGGTTATTTGTCCACGTGAAAAAAATCAGATTTTCCTCATACCGCGGGTAAAGTCCAGGGTGAAAAAAATCCGTTTTTCCTGATTCTGCGGGTAAAGTCCAGGAGAAAAAAAAATCAGATTTTCCTGATAATGTGGGTAATAGTCCAGGTGAAAAAAATCTTATTTTCCGGATACCATGAGTAAAGTCCAGGGTGAAAAAAATCCGAATTTCCTGATACCGTTAGTAAAGTCCAGGGTGAAAAAAATCCGGTTTTCCTGATACCGTGAGTAAAGTGCAGGGTGAAAAAAATCCAATTTTCCTGATACCGTGGTTATTTGTAGATGTGAAAAAAATCAGATTTTCCTGATACCGCGGGTAAAGTCCAGGTGAAAAAAAATCCAATTTTCCTGTTACCGAGGGAAATAGTCCAGGTGAAAAAAATCAGATTTTCCTGATACCGTGAGTAAAGTCCAGGGTGAAAAAAAGCAGATTTTCCTGATGCCGTGAGTAGGGTCCAGGTGAAAAAATTAGATTTTTGTGATACCGTGGTTATTTGTCCACGTGAAAAAAATCAGATTTTCCTGATACCACGGGTAAAGTCCAGGGTGAAAAAAATCAGATTTTCCTGATACCGTGGGTAAAGTCCAGGTGAAAAAAATCAGATTTTCCTGATACCGTGGTTATTTGACCATGTGAAAAAAATCAGATTTTCCTGATACCGTGGGAAATAGTCCAGGTGAAAAAAATCAGATTTTCCTGATACCATGAGTAATGTCCAGGGTGAAAAAAAACAAGATTTTCCTGATACCATGAGTAAAGTCCAGAGTGAAAAAAATCAGATTTTCCTGATAACGTGAGTATAGTCCAGGTGAAAAAAATCCGATTTTCCTGATACCGTGGGATATAGTCCAGTTGAAAAAAAATTAGATTTTCCTGATACCATGGGTTATAGTCCACGTGAAAAGAAATCCGATTTTCCTGATACCGTGGGTAATAGTCCAGGTGAAAAAAATCCAATTTTCCTGATACCGCAGGTAAAGTCCAGGTGAAAAAAATCAGATTTTCCTGAAACCGTGGTGATTTGTCCACGTAAAAAAAATCAGATTTTCCTGTCCGCGAGTAAAGTCCAGGTTAAAAAATCCAATTTTCCTGATACCGTGAGTAAAGTCCAGGAGAAAAAAATCAGATTTTCCTGATAATGTGGGTAATAGTCCAGGTGAAAAAAAATCTTATTTTCCGGATACCGTGAGTAAAGTCCAGGGTGAAAAAAATCCGGTTTTCCTGATACCGTGAGTGAAGTGCAGGGTGAAAAAAATCCAATTTTCCTGATACCGTGGTTATTTGTAGATGTGAAAAAAAATCAGATTTTCCTGATACCGCGGGTAAAGTCCAGGTGAAAAAAAACCCAATTTTCCTGATACCGAGGGAAATAGTCCAGGTGAAAAAAATCAGATTTTCCTGATACCGTGAGTAAAGTCCAGGGTGAAAAAAATCAGATTTTCCTGATGCCGTGAGTAAAGTCCAGGTGAAAAAAATCAGATTTTTGTGATACCGTGGTTATTTGTCCACGTGAAAAAAATCAGATTTTCCTGATACCGCGGGTAAAGTCCAGGGTGAGAAAAATCCGATTTTCCTGATACCGTGGGTAAAGTCCAGGTGAAAAAAATCCAATTTTCCTGATACCGTGAGTAAAGTCCAGGTGAAAAAAAAATCAGATTTTCCTGATACCGTGAGTAAAGTCCAGGTGAAAAAAATCCGATTTTCCTGATACTGTGGTTATTTGTCCACGTGAAAAAAAATCCGATTTTCCTGATACCGTGGGTAGAGTCCAGGTGAAAAAAATCAGATTTTCCTGATTCCGTTAGTAATGTCCGGGGTGAAAAAAAATCCGATTTTCCTGATACCGTGGGATATAATCCAGGTGAAAAAAATCCAATTTTCCTGATACCGTGAGTAAAGTCCAGGTGAAAAAAATTCGATTTTCCTGATTCTGTGGGTAAAGTCCAGGGTGAGAAAAATCCGATTTTCCTGATACCGTGGGTAAAGTCCAGGTGAAAAAAAATCCAATATTCCTGATACCGCGGGTAAAGTCCAGGTGAAAAAAAATCAGATTTTCCTGATACCGTTAGTAAAGTCTGGGGTGAAAAAAAACCGGTTTTCCTTATTCCGTGGGTAATAGTCCAGGTGAAAAAAATCAGATTTTCATGATACCGTGGTTATTTGTCCATGTGAAAAAAATCAGATTTTCCTCATACCGCGGGAAAAGTCCAGGGTGAAAAAAATCCGATTTTCCTGATAACGTGGGTAATAGTCCAGGTGAAAAATATCTTATTTTCCGGATACCGTGAGTAAAGTCCAGGGTGAAAAAAATCCGAATTTCCTGATACCGTTAGTAAAGTCCAGGGTGAAAAATATCCGGTTTTCCTGATACAGGGAGTAAAGTGCAGCGTGAAAAAAATCCAATTTTCCTGATACCGTGGTTATTTGTAGATGTGAAAAAATCAGATTTCCTGATACCGCGGGAAAAGTCCAGGTGAAAAAAAATCCAATTTTCCTGATACCGAGGGAAATAGTCCAGGTGAAAAAAATCAGATTTTCCTGATACCGTGAGTAAAGTCCAGGGTGAAAAAAATCAGATTTTCCTGATACCATGAGTAAAGTCCAGGAGAAAAAAAAATCAGATTTTCCTGATACCGCGGGTAAAGTCCAGGTGAAAAAAAAAATCAGATTTTCCTGATACCGTGAGTAAAGTCCAGGTGAAAAAAATCAGATTTTCCTGATACTGTGGTTATTTGTCCACGTGAAAAAAATCCGATTTTCCTGATACCGCGGGTAGAGTCCAGGTGAAAAAAAATCAGATTTTCCTGATACCGTGAGTGAAGTCCAGGTGAAAAAAATCAGATTTTCCTGATTCCGTTAGTAAAGTCCAGGTGAAAAAATTCAGATTTCCCTGATTCCGTTAGTAAAGTCCGGGGTGAAAAAAAAACCGGTTTTCCTTATTCCGTGGGTAATAGTCCAGGTGAAAAATATCCGATTTTCCTGATACCGTGGGTTATAGTCCAGTTGAAAAAAAAATCCAATTTTCCTGATACCGTGGGTTATAGTCCAGTTGAAAAAAATCCGATTTTCCTGATACCGTCTGTAATAGTCCAGGTGAAAAAAATCAGATTTTCCTGATACTGTGGTTATTTGTCCACGTGAAAAAAATCCGATTTTCCTGATACCGCGGGTAGAGTCCAGGTGAAAAAAAATCAGATTTTCCTGATACCGTGAGTAAAGTCCAGGTGAAAAAATTCAGATTTCCCTGATTCCGTTAGTAAAGTCCGGGGTGAAAAAAAACCGGTTTTCCTTATTCCGTGGGTAATAGTCCAGGTGAAAAATATCCGATTTTCCTGATACCGTGGGATATAGTCCAGTTGAAAACAAATCTGATTTTCCTGATACCGTGGGTTATCGTCCAGGTGAAAAAAAATCCGATTTTTCTAATACCGTGGGTTATAGTCCAGGTGAAAAAAAAATCCAATTTTCCTGATACCGTGGGTTATAGTCCAGTTGAAAAAAATCCGATTTTCCTGATACCGTCTGTAATAGTCCAGGTGAAAAAAATCAGATTTTCCTGATACCGTGGTTATTTGTCCATGTGAAAAAATCAGATTTTCCTGATACCGTGGTGTTTGTCCACGTGAAAAAAAATCCAATTTTCCTGATACCGAGGGAAATAGTCCAGGTGAAAAAAGTCCGATTTTCCTGATACCATGAGTAAAGTGCAGGGTGAAAAAATCAGATTTTCCTGATACCGTGGGTTATAGTCCAGGTCAAAAAAATCCGATTTTCCTGATACCATGAGTAAAGTCCAGGGTGAAAAAAATCAGATTTTGCTGATAACGTGAGTATAGTCCAGGAGAAAAAAATCAGATTTTCGTGATACCATGGTTATTTGTCCATGTGAATAAAATCTGATTTTCCTGATCCGCGGGTAAAGTCCAGGTTAAAAAATCCTGATACCGTGAGTAAAGTCCAGGAGAAAAAAATCAGATTTTCCTGATACCGTGAGTAAAGTCCAGGGTGAAAAAAATCCAGTTTTCCTGATACCGTGAGTAAAGTGCAGGGTGAAAATATCCAATTTTCCTGATACCGTGGTTATTTGTCCATGTGAAAAAAATCAGATTTTCATGATAACGCGGGAAAAGTGCAGGTGAAAAAAAATCCGATTTTGCTGATACCGTGGGTAAAGTCCGGGTGAAAAAAATCAGATTTTCCTGATACCACAGGTAAAGTCCAGGTGAAAAAATCAGATTTTCCTGATACCGTGAGTAAAGTCCAGGTGAAAAAATTCAGATTTTCCTGATACCGTGAGTAAAGTCCATGTGAAAAAAATCAGATTTTCCTGATACCGTGAGTAAAGTCCAGGTGAAAAAAAATCAGATTTTCCTGATACCGTGAGTAAAGTCCAGGGTGAAAAAAATCAGATTTTCCTGATGCCGTGAGTAAAGTCAAGGTGAAAAAAATCAGATTTTTGTGATACCGTGGTTATTTGTCCACGTGAAAAACATCAGATTTTCCTGATTCCGCGGGGAAAGTCCAGGGTGAAAAAAATCAGATTTTCCTGATACCGTGGGTAAAGTCTAGGTGAAAAAATTCAGATTTTCCTGATACCGTGGGTAATAGCCCAGGTGAAAAAAATCCAATTTTCCTGATACTGTGAGTAAAGTCCAGGTGAAAAAAATCAGATTTTCGTGATACCATGGTTATTTGTCCACGTGAAAAAAATCAGATTTTCCTCATACCGCGGGTAAAGTCCAGGGTGAAAAAATCCGATTTTCCTGATATCGCGGGTAAAGTCCAGGTGAAAAAAATCCAATTTTCCTGATACCGAGGGAAATAGTCCAGGTGAAAAAGTCAGATTTTCCTGATACCGTGGGTAAAGTCCAGGAGAAAAAAATCAGATTTTCCTGATAACGTGGGTAATAGTCCAGGTGAAAAAAATCTTATTTTCCGGATACCGTAAGTAAAGTCCAGGGTGAAAAAAATCCAAATTTCCTGATACCGTTAGTAAAGACCAGGGTGAAAAAAATCCGGTTTTCCTGATACCGTGAGTAAAGTGTAGGGTGAAAAAAATCCAATTTTCCTGATACCGTGGTTATTTGTAGATGTGAAAAAAAATCAGATTTTCCTGATACCGAGGGAAATAGTCCAGGTGAAAAAAATCAGATTTTCCTGATAGCGTGAGTAAAGTCCATGGTGAAAAAAATCAGATTTTCCTGATGCCGTGAGTAAAGTCCAGGTGAAAAAAAATCAGATTTTTGTGATACCGTGGTTATTTGTCCATGTGAAAAAAATCAGATTTTCCTGATACCGTGGGTAAAATCCAGGGTGAGAAAAATCCGATTTTCCTGATACCATGGGTAAAGTCCAGGTGAAAAAAAATCCAATTTTCCTGATACTGTGGGAAATAGTCCAGGTGAAAAAATCAGATTTTCCTGATACCGTGAGTAAAGTCCAGGTGAAAAAATCAGATTTTCCTGATACCGTGAGTAAAGTCCATGGTGAAAAAATCAGATTTCCCTGATGCCGTGAGTAAAGTCCAGGTGAAAAAAATCAGATTTTTGTGATACCGTGGTTATTTGTCCACGTGAAAAAAATCCGATTTTCCTGATTCCGCGGGTAAAGTCCAGGGTGAGAAAAATCCGATTTTCCTGATACCGTGGGTTATAGTCCAGTTGAAAAAAAATCCGCTTTTCCTGATACCGTGGGTAAAGTCCAGGTGAAAAAAATTAGATTTTCCTGAGACCGTGAGTAAAGTCCAGGTGAAAAAAATCAGATTTTCCTGATACCGTGAGTAAAGTGCAGGGTGAAAAAAATCAGATTTTCCTGATACCGTGGGTTATAGTCCAGGTCAAAAAAATCCGATTTTCCTGATACCATGAGTAAAGTCCAGGGTGAAAAAAATCAGATTTTCCTGATAACGTGAGTATAGTCCAGGAGAAAAAAATCAGATTTTCGTGATACCATGGTTTTTTGTCCATGTGAATAAAATCTGATTTTCCTGATTCTGCAGGTAAAGTCCAGGTGAAAAAACATCCGATTTTCTTGATACCGTGGTGATTTGTCCACGTAAAAAAAAATCAGATTTTCCTGATCTGCGGGTAAAATCCAGGTTAAAAAATCCTGATACCGTGAGTAAAGTCCAGGAGAAAAAAATCAGATTTTCCTGATCCCGCGGGTAAAGTCCAGGGTAAAAAAAATCCGGTTTTCCTTATACCGTGGGTAAAGTCCAGGTGAAAAAAATCAGATTTTCCTGATACCGTGGGTAAAGTCCAGGTGAAAAAAATCAGATTTTCCTGATACCGTGGTTATTTGTCCATGTGAAAAAAATCAGATTTTCCTGATAACGCGGGTAAAGTCCAGGTGAAAAAAATCCAATTTTCCTGATACCGTGGGAAATAGTCCAGGTGAAAAAAATCAGATTTTGCTGATACCGTGAGTAAAGTCCAGGGTGAAAAAAATCAGATTTTCCTGATACTGTGGGTAAAGTCCAGGTGAAAAAAAACAAGATTTTCCCGATACCGTGGTGATTTGTCCACGTTAAAAAAATCAGATTTTCCTGATCCGCGACTAAAGTCCAGGAGAAAAAAATCAGATTTTCCTGATACCGTGAGTAAAGTCCAGGGTGAAAAAAATCTGGTTTTCCTGATACCGTGAGTAAAGTGCAGGTGAACAAAATCAGATTTTCGTGATACCGTGGTTATTTGTCCATGTGAAAAAAATCAGATTTTCCTGATATCGCGGGTCAAGTCCAGGTGAAAAAAATCCAATTTTCCTGATACCGTGGGAAATAGTCCAGGTGAAAAAAATCAGATTTTCCTGATACCGTGGTTATTTGTCCATGTGAAAAAAATCAGATTTTCCTGATACCGCGGGTAAAGTCCAGGTGAAAAAAATCCAATTTTCCTGATACCGTGGGAAATAGTCCCGGTGAAAAAAATCAGATTTTGCTGATACCGTGAGTAAAGTCCAGGGTGAAAAAAATCAGATTTTCCTGATACTGTGGGTAAAGTCCAGGTGAAAAAAACCAAGATTTTCCCGATACCGTGGTGATTTGTCCACGTAAAAAAAATCAGAGTTTCCTGATCCGCGAGTAAAGTCCAGGAGAAAAAAATCAGATTTTCCTGATACCGTGAGTAAAGTCCAGGGTGAAAAAAATCTGGTTTTCCTGATTCCGTGGGTAAAGTCCAGGTGAACAAAATCAGATTTTCCTGATACCGTGGTTATTTGTCCATGTGAAAAAAATCAGATTTTCCTGATACCACGGGTAAAGTCCAGGTGAAAAAATCCAATTTTCCTGATACCGTGGGAAATAGTCCAGGTGAAAAAAATCAGATTTTCCTGATACCGTGAGTAAAGTCCAGGGTGAAAAAAATCAGATTTTCCTGATACTGTGGGTAAAGTCCAGGTGAAAAAAAACAAGATTTTCCCGATACCGTGTTGATTTGTCCACGTAAAAAAAATCAGATTTTCCTGATCCGCGAGTAAAGTCCAGGAGAAAAAAATCAGATTTTCCTGATACCGTGGGCAAAGTCCAGGTGAAAAAAATCAGATTTTCATGATAACGCGGGTAAAGTCCAGGTGAAAAAAAATCCTATTTTCCTGATCCCGTGGGAAATAGTCCAGGTGAAAAAAATCAGATTTTCCTGATAACGTGAGTATAGTCCAGGAGAAAAAAATCAGATTTTCGTGATACCATGGTTTTTTGTCCATGTGAATAAAATCTGATTTTCCTGATTCTGCGGGTAAAGTCCAGGTGAAAAAACATCCGATTTTCTTGATACCGTGGTGATTTGTCCACGTAAAAAAAATCAGATTTTCCTGATCTGCGGGTAAAATCCAGGTTAAAAAATCCTGATACCGTGAGTAAAGTCCAGGAGAAAAAAATCAGATTTTCCTGATCCCGCGGGTAAAGTCCAGGGTGAAAAAAATCCGGTTTTCCTTATACCGTGGGTAAAGTCCAGGTGAAAAAAATCAGATTTTCCTGATACCGTGGGTAAAGTCCAGGTGAAAAAAATCAGATTTTCCTGATACCGTGGTTATTTGTCCATGTGAAAAAAATCAGATTTTCCTGATACCGCGGGTAAAGTCCAGGTGAAAAAAATCCAATTTTCCTGATCCCGTGGGAAATAGTCCAGGTGAAAAAAATCAGATTTTGCTGATACCGTGAGTAAAGTCCAGGGTGAAAAAAATCAGATTTTCCTGATACTGTGGGTAAAGTCCAGGTGAAAAAAAACAAGATTTTCCCGATACCGTGGTGATTTGTCCACGTAAAAAAAATCAGATTTTCCTGATCCGCGAGTAAAGTCCAGGAGAAAAAAATCAGATTTTCCTGATACCGTGAGTAAACTCCAGGGTGAAAAAAATCTGGTTTTCCTGATACCGTGAGTAAAGTGCAGGTGAACAAAATCAGATTTTCCTGATACCGTGGTTATTTGTCCATGTGAAAAAAATCAGATTTTCCTGATACCGCGGGTAAAGTCCAGGTAAAAAAATTCAATTTTCCTGATACCGTGGGAAATAGTCCAGGTGAAAAAAAATCAGATTTTCCTGATACCGTGGTTATTTGTCCATGTGAAAAAAATCAGATTTTCCTGATACCGTGGTTATTTGTCCATGTGAAAAAAATCAGATTTTCCTGATACCACGGGTAAAGTCCAGGTGAAAAAATCCAATTTTCCTGATACCGTGGGAAATAGTCCAGGTGAAAAAAATCAGATTTTCCTGATACCGTGAGTAAAGTCCAGGGTGAAAAAAATCAGATTTTCCTGATACTGTGGGTAAAGTCCAGGTGAAAAAAAAAACAAGATTTTCCCGATACCGTGTTGATTTGTCCACGTAAAAAAAATCAGATTTTCCTGATCCGCGAGTAAAGTCCAGGAGAAAAAAATCAGATTTTCCTGATACCGTGGGCAAAGTCCAGGTGAAAAAAATCAGATTTTCATGATAACGCGGGTAAAGTCCAGGTGAAAAAAAATCCTATTTTCCTGATCCCGTGGGAAATAGTCCAGGTGAAAAAAATCAGATTTTCCTGATAACGTGAGTATAGTCCAGGAGAAAAAAATCAGATTTTCGTGATACCATGGTTTTTTGTCCATGTGAATAAAATCTGATTTTCCTGATTCTGCGGGTAAAGTCCAGGTGAAAAAACATCCGATTTTCTTGATACCGTGGTGATTTGTCCACGTAAAAAAAAATCAGATTTTCCTGATCTGCGGGTAAAATCCAGGTTAAAAAATCCTGATACCGTGAGTAAAGTCCAGGAGAAAAAAATCAGATTTTCCTGATCCCGCGGGTAAAGTCCAGGTGAAAAAAATCAGATTTTCCTGATACCGTGGGTAAAGTCCAGGTAAAAAAAATCAGATTTTCCTGATACCGTGGTTATTTGTCCATGTGAAAAAAATCAGATTTTCCTGATACCGCGGGTAAAGTCCAGGTGAAAAAAATCCAATTTTCCTGATCCCGTGGGAAATAGTCCAGGTGAAAAAAATCAGATTTTGCTGATACCGTGAGTAAAGTCCAGGGTGAAAAAAATCAGATTTTCCTGATACTGTGGGTAAAGTCCAGGTGAAAAAAAACAAGATTTTCCCGATACCGTGGTGATTTGTCCACGTAAAAAAAATCAGATTTTCCTGATCCGCGAGTAAAGTCCAGGAGAAAAAAATCAGATTTTCCTGATACCGTGAGTAAACTCCAGGGTGAAAAAAATCTGGTTTTCCTGATACCGTGAGTAAAGTGCAGGTGAACAAAATCAGATTTTCCTGATACCGTGGTTATTTGTCCATGTGAAAAAAATCAGATTTTCCTGATACCGCGGGTAAAGTCCAGGAAAAAAAATTCAATTTTCCTGATACCGTGGGAAATAGTCCAGGTGAAAAAAAATCAGATTTTCCTGATACCGTGGTTATTTGTCCATGTGAAAAAAATCAGATTTTCCTGATACCGCGGGTAAAGTCCAGGTGAAAAAAATCCAATTTTCCTGATACCGTGGGAAATAGTCCAGGTGAAAAAAATCAGATTTTGCTGATACCGTGAGTAAAGTCCAGGGTGAAAGAAATCAGATTTTCCTGATACTGTGGGTAAAGTCCAGGTGAAAAAAAACAAGATTTTCCCAATACCGTGGTGATTTGTCCACGTAAAATAAATCAGATTTTCCTGATCCGCGAGTAAAGTCCAGGAGAAAAAAATCAGATTTTCCTGATACCGTGGGCAAAGTCCAGGGTGAAAAAAATCTGGTTTTCCTGATTCCGTGGGTAAAGTCCAGGTGAACAAAATCAGATTTTCCTGATACCGTGGTTATTTGTCCATGTGAAAAAAATCAGATTTTCCTGATACCACGGGTAAAGTCCAGGTGAAAAAATCCAATTTTCCTGATACCGTGGGAAATAGTCCAGGTGAAAAAAATCAGATTTTCCTGATACCGTGAGTAAAGTCCAGGGTGAAAAAAATCAGATTTTCCTGATACTGTGGGTAAAGTCCAGGTGAAAAAAAACAAGATTTTCCCGATACCGTGTTGATTTGTCCACGTAAAAAAAATCAGATTTTCCTGATCCGCGAGTAAAGTCCAGGAGAAAAAAATCAGATTTTCCTGATACCGTGGGCAAAGTCCAGGTGAAAAAAATCAGATTTTCATGATAACGCGGGTAAAGTCCAGGTGAAAAAAAATCCTATTTTCCTGATCCCGTGGGAAATAGTCCAGGTGAAAAAAATCAGATTTTCCTGATAACGTGAGTATAGTCCAGGAGAAAAAAATCAGATTTTCGTGATACCATGGTTTTTTGTCCATGTGAATAAAATCTGATTTTCCTGATTCTGCGGGTAAAGTCCAGGTGAAAAAACATCCGATTTTCTTGATACCGTGGTGATTTGTCCACGTAAAAAAAATCAGATTTTCCTGATCTGCGGGTAAAATCCAGGTTAAAAAATCCTGATACCGTGAGTAAAGTCCAGGAGAAAAAAATCAGATTTTCCTGATCCCGCGGGTAAAGTCCAGGGTGAAAAAAATCCGGTTTTCCTTATACCGTGGGTAAAGTCCAGGTGAAAAAAATCAGATTTTCCTGATACCGTGGGTAAAGTCCAGGTGAAAAAAATCAGATTTTCCTGATACCGTGGTTATTTGTCCATGTGAAAAAAATCAGATTTTCCTGATACCGCGGGTAAAGTCCAGGTGAAAAAAATCCAATTTTCCTGATCCCGTGGGAAATAGTCCAGGTGAAAAAAATCAGATTTTGCTGATACCGTGAGTAAAGTCCAGGGTGAAAAAAATCAGATTTTCCTGATACTGTGGGTAAAGTCCAGGTGAAAAAAAACAAGATTTTCCCGATACCGTGGTGATTTGTCCACGTAAAAAAAATCAGATTTTCCTGATCCGCGAGTAAAGTCCAGGAGAAAAAAATCAGATTTTCCTGATACCGTGAGTAAACTCCAGGGTGAAAAAAATCTGGTTTTCCTGATACCGTGAGTAAAGTGCAGGTGAACAAAATCAGATTTTCCTGATACCGTGGTTATTTGTCCATGTGAAAAAAATCAGATTTTCCTGATACCGCGGGTAAAGTCCAGGTAAAAAAATTCAATTTTCCTGATACCGTGGGAAATAGTCCAGGTGAAAAAAAATCAGATTTTCCTGATACCGTGGTTATTTGTCCATGTGAAAAAAATCAGATTTTCCTGATACCGTGGTTATTTGTCCATGTGAAAAAAATCAGATTTTCCTGATACCACGGGTAAAGTCCAGGTGAAAAAATCCAATTTTCCTGATACCGTGGGAAATAGTCCAGGTGAAAAAAATCAGATTTTCCTGATACCGTGAGTAAAGTCCAGGGTGAAAAAAATCAGATTTTCCTGATACTGTGGGTAAAGTCCAGGTGAAAAAAAAAACAAGATTTTCCCGATACCGTGTTGATTTGTCCACGTAAAAAAAATCAGATTTTCCTGATCCGCGAGTAAAGTCCAGGAGAAAAAAATCAGATTTTCCTGATACCGTGGGCAAAGTCCAGGTGAAAAAAATCAGATTTTCATGATAACGCGGGTAAAGTCCAGGTGAAAAAAAATCCTATTTTCCTGATCCCGTGGGAAATAGTCCAGGTGAAAAAAATCAGATTTTCCTGATAACGTGAGTATAGTCCAGGAGAAAAAAATCAGATTTTCGTGATACCATGGTTTTTTGTCCATGTGAATAAAATCTGATTTTCCTGATTCTGCGGGTAAAGTCCAGGTGAAAAAACATCCGATTTTCTTGATACCGTGGTGATTTGTCCACGTAAAAAAAAATCAGATTTTCCTGATCTGCGGGTAAAATCCAGGTTAAAAAATCCTGATACCGTGAGTAAAGTCCAGGAGAAAAAAATCAGATTTTCCTGATCCCGCGGGTAAAGTCCAGGTGAAAAAAATCAGATTTTCCTGATACCGTGGGTAAAGTCCAGGTAAAAAAAATCAGATTTTCCTGATACCGTGGTTATTTGTCCATGTGAAAAAAATCAGATTTTCCTGATACCGCGGGTAAAGTCCAGGTGAAAAAAATCCAATTTTCCTGATCCCGTGGGAAATAGTCCAGGTGAAAAAAATCAGATTTTGCTGATACCGTGAGTAAAGTCCAGGGTGAAAAAAATCAGATTTTCCTGATACTGTGGGTAAAGTCCAGGTGAAAAAAAACAAGATTTTCCCGATACCGTGGTGATTTGTCCACGTAAAAAAAATCAGATTTTCCTGATCCGCGAGTAAAGTCCAGGAGAAAAAAATCAGATTTTCCTGATACCGTGAGTAAACTCCAGGGTGAAAAAAATCTGGTTTTCCTGATACCGTGAGTAAAGTGCAGGTGAACAAAATCAGATTTTCCTGATACCGTGGTTATTTGTCCATGTGAAAAAAATCAGATTTTCCTGATACCGCGGGTAAAGTCCAGGAAAAAAAATTCAATTTTCCTGATACCGTGGGAAATAGTCCAGGTGAAAAAAAATCAGATTTTCCTGATACCGTGGTTATTTGTCCATGTGAAAAAAATCAGATTTTCCTGATACCGCGGGTAAAGTCCAGGTGAAAAAAATCCAATTTTCCTGATACCGTGGGAAATAGTCCAGGTGAAAAAAATCAGATTTTGCTGATACCGTGAGTAAAGTCCAGGGTGAAAGAAATCAGATTTTCCTGATACTGTGGGTAAAGTCCAGGTGAAAAAAAACAAGATTTTCCCAATACCGTGGTGATTTGTCCACGTAAAATAAATCAGATTTTCCTGATCCGCGAGTAAAGTCCAGGAGAAAAAAATCAGATTTTCCTGATACCGTGGGCAAAGTCCAGGTGAAAAAAATCAGATTTTCATGATAACTCGGGTAAAGTCCAGGTGAAAAAAAATCCTATTTTCCTGATCCCGTGGGAAATAGTCCAGGGTGAAAAAAATCTGGTTTTCCTGATACCGTGGGTAAAGTCCAGGTGAACAAAATCAGATTTTCCTGATACCGTGGTTATTTGTCCATGTGAAAAAAATCAGATTTTCCTGATACCGCGGGTAAAGTCCAGGTGAAAAAAATCCAATTTTCCTGATACCGTGGGAAATAGTCCAGGTGAAAAAAATCAGATTTTCCTGATACCGTGAGTAAAGTCCAGGGTGAAAAAAATCAGATTTTCCTGATACTGTGGGTAAAGTCCAGGTGAAAAAAAACAAGATTTTCCCGATACCGTGGTGATTTGTCCACGTAAAAAAAAATCAGATTTTCCTGATCCGCGAGTAAAGTCCAGGAGAAAAAAATCAGATTTTCCTGATACCGTGGGCAAAGTCCAGGTGAAAAAAATCAGATTTTCATGATAACGCGGGTAAAGTCCAGGTGAAAAAAAATCCTATTTTCCTGATCCCGTGGGAAATAGTCCAGGTGAAAAAAATCAGATTTTCCTGATAACATGAGTATAGTCCAGGAGAAAAAAATCAGATTTTCGTGATACCATGGTTTTTTGTCCATGTGAATAAAATCTGATTTTCCTGATTCTGCGGGTAAAGTCCAGGTGAAAAAACATCCGATTTTCTTGATACCGTGGTGATTTGTCCACGTAAAAAAAATCAGATTTTCCTGATCTGCGGGTAAAATCCAGGTTAAAAAATCCTGATACCGTGAGTAAAGTCCAGGAGAAAAAAATGAGATTTTCCTGATCCCGCGGGTAAAGTCCAGGGTGAAAAAAAATCCGGTTTTCCTTATACCGTGGGTAAAGTCCAGGTGAAAAAAATCAGATTTTCCTGATACCGTGGGTAAAGTCCAGGTGAAAAAAATCAGATTTTCCTGATACCGCGGGTAAAGTCCAGGTGAAAAAAATCCAATTTTCCTGATCCCGTGGGAAATAGTCCAGGTGAAAAAAATCAGATTTTGCTGATACCGTGAGTAAAGTCCAGGGTGAAAAAAATCAGATTTTCCTGATACTGTGGGTAAAGTCCAGGTGAAAAAAAACAAGATTTTCCCGATACCGTGGTGATTTGTCCACGTAAAAAAAAATCAGATTTTCCTGATCCGCGAGTAAAGTCCAGGAGAAAAAAATCAGATTTTCCTGATACCGTGAGTAAAGTCCAGGGTGAAAAAAATCTGGTTTTCCTGATACCGTGAGTAAAGTGCAGGTGAACAAAATCAGATTTTCCTGATACCGTGGTTATTTCTCCATGTGAAAAAAATCAGATTTTCCTGATACCGCGGGTAAAGTCCAGGTGAAAAAAATCCAATTTTCCTGATACCGAGGGAAATAGTCCAGGTGAAAAAAAATCAGATTTTCCTGATACCGTGGTTATTTGTCCATGTGAAAAAAATCAGATTTTCCTGATACCGCGGGAAAAGTCCAGGTGAAAAAAATCCAATTTTCCTGATACCGTGGGAAATAGTCCAGGTGAAAAAAGTCAGATTTTGCTGATACCGTGAGTAAAGTCCAGGGTGAAAGAAATCAGATTTTCCTGATACTGTGAGTAAAGTCCAGGTGAAAAAAAACAAGATTTTCCCAATACCGTGGTGATTTGTCCACGTAAAATAAATCAGATTTTCCTGATCCGCGAGTAAAGTCCAGGAGAAAAAAATTAGATTTTCCTGATACCGTGGTTATTTGTCCATGTGAAAAAAATCAGATTTTCCTGATACCGCGGGTAAAGTCCAGGGTGAAAAAAATCTGGTTTTCCTGATACCGTGGGTAAAGTCCAGGTGAACAAAATCAGATTTTCCTGATACCGTGGTTACTTGTCCATGTGAAAAAAATCAGTTTTCCTGATACCGTGAGTAAAGTCCAGGGTGAAAAAAATCAGATTTTCCTGATAACGCGGGTAAAGTCCAGGTGAAAAAAAATCCTATTTTCCTGATCCCGTGGGAAATAGTCCAGGTGAAAAAAATCAGATTTTCCTGATAACGTGAGTATAGTCCAGGAGAAAAAAATCAGATTTTCGTGATACCATGGTTTTTTGTCCATGTGAATAAAATCTGATTTTCCTGATTCTGTGGGTAAAGTCCAGGTGAAAAAACATCCGATTTTCTTGATACCGTGGTGATTTGTCCACGTAAAAAAATCAGATTTTCCTGATCTGTGGGTAAAATCCAGGTTAAAAAATCCTGATACCGTGAGTAAAGTCCAGGGAGAAAAAAATTAGATTTTTGTGATACCGTGGTTATTTGTCCACGTGAAAAAAATCAGATTTTCCTGATACCACGGGTAAAGTCCAGGGTGAAAAAAATCCGATTTTCCTTAAACCGTTCGTAAAGTCCAGGTGAAAAAAATCAGATTTTCCTGATACCGTGGGTAAAGTCCAGGTGAAAAAAATCAGATTTTCCTGATACCGTGGTTATTTGTCCATGTGAAAAACATCAGATTTTCCTGATACCGCGGGTAAAGTCCAGGTGAAAAAAATCCGATTTTTCTGATACCGTGGGTAAAGTCCAGGTGAAAAAAATCAGATTTTCCTGATACCGTGAGTAAAGTCCAGGGTGAAAAAATTCAGATTTTCCTGATACCGTGAGTAAAGTCCAGGGTGAAAAAAATCAGATTTTCCTGATGCCGTGAGTAAAGTCAAGGTGAAAAAAATCAGATTTTTGTGATACCGTGGTTATTTGTCCACGTGAAAAACATCAGATTTTCCTGATGCCGCGGGTAAAGTCCAGGGTGAAAAAAATCCGATTTTTGTGATACCGTGGTTATTTGTCCACGTGAAAAAAATCCAATTTTCCTGATACCGTGAGTAAAGTACAGGTGAAAAAAATCCGATTTTCCTGATACCGTGAGTAAAGTCCAGGGTGAAAAAAATCAGATTTTCCTGATGCCGTGAGTAAAGTCAAGGTGAAAAAAATCAGATTTTTGTGATACCGTGGTTATTTGTCCACGTGAAAAACATCAGATTTTCCTGATGCCGCGGGTAAAGTCCAGGGTGAAAAAATCCGATTTTCCTGATTCTGCGGGTAAAGTCCAGGTGAAAAAAAATCCAATTTTCCTGATACCGAGGGAAATAGTCCAGGTGAAAAAGTCAGATTTTCCTGATACCGTGAGTAAAGTCCAGGAGAAAAAAATCAGATTTTCCTGATAACGTGGGTAATAGTCCAGGTGAAAAAAATCTTATTTTCCGGATACCGTAAGTAAAGTCCAGGGTGAAAAAAATCCAAATTTCCTGATACCGTTAGTAAAGACCAGGGTGAAAAAAATCCGGTTTTCCTGATACCGTGAGTAAAGTGCAGGGTGAAAAAAATCCAATTTTCCTGATACCGTGGTTATTTGTAGATGTGAAAAAAAATCAGATTTTCCTGATACCGAGGGAAATAGTCCAGGTGAAAAAAATCAGATTTTCCTGATACCGTGAGTAAAGTCCATGGTGAAAAAAATCAGATTTTCCTGATGCCGTGAGTAAAGTCCAGGTGAAAAAAATCAGATTTTTGTGATACCGTGGTTATTTGTCCATGTGAAAAAAATCAGATTTTCCTGATACCGCGGGTAAAATCCAGGGTGAGAAAAATCCGATTTTCCTGATACCATGGGTAAAGTCCAGGTGAAAAAAAATCCAATTTTCCTGATACCGTGGGAAATAGTCCAGGTGAAAAAATCAGATTTTCCTGATACCGTGAGTAAAGTCCAGGTGAAAAAATCAGATTTTCCTGATACGGTGAGTAAAGTCCATGGTGAAAAAATCAGATTTTCCTGATGCCGTGAGTAAAGTCCAGGTGAAAAAAATCAGATTTTTGTGATACCGTGGTTATTTGTCCACGTGAAAAAAATCCGGTTTTCCTGATACCATGGGTAAAGTCCAGGGTGAAAAAAATCAGATTTTCCTGATACCGCGGGTAAAGTCCAGGTGAAAAAATATCCAATTTTCCTGATACCGAGGGAAATAGTCCAGGTGAAAAAAAATCAGATTTTCCTGATACCGTGAGTAAAGTCCAGGGTGAAAAAAATCAGATTTTCCTGATGCCGTGAGTAAAGTCCAGGTGAAAAAAAATTAGATTTTTGTGATACCGTGGTTATTTGTCCACGTGAAAAAAATCAGATTTTCCTGATACCACGGGTAAAGTCCAGGGTGAAAAAATCCGATTTTCCTTATACCGTGGGTAAAGTCCAGGTGAAAAAAATCAGATTTTCCTGATACCGTGGTTATTTGTCCATGTGAAAAAAATCAGATTTTCCTGATACCGCGGGTAAAGTCCAGGTGAAAAAAATCCAATTTTCCTGATACCGTGGGAAATAGTCCAGGTGAAAAAAATCAGATTTTCCTGATACTGTGGGTAAAGTCCAGGTGAAAAAAAACAAGATTTTCCCGATACCGTGGTGATTTGTCCACGTAAAAAAAATCAGATTTTCCTGATCCGCGAGTAAAGTCCAGGAGAAAAAAATCAGATTTTCCTGATACCGTGAGTAAAGTCCAGGTGAAAAAAATCAGATTTTCATGATACCGTGGTTATTTGTCCACATGAAAAAAATCAGATTTTCCTGATTCTGTGGGTAAAGTACAGGTGGAAAAAATCAGATTTTCCTGATTCTGCGGGTAAAGTCCAGGTGAAAAAAAATCCAATTTTCCTGATACCGTGGGAAATAGTCCAGGTGAAAAAATCAGATTTTCCTCATACCGTGAGTAAAGTCCAGGTGAAAAAATCAGATTTTCCTGATACCGTGACTAAAGTCCAGGGTGAAAAAATCAGATTTTCCTGATACTGTGGGTAAAGTCCAGGTGAAAAAAACAAGATTTTCCTGATACCATGAGTAAAGTCCAGGGTGAAAAAAACAAGATTTTCCTGATACCATGAGTAAAGTCCAGGGTGAAAAAAAATCAGATTTTCCTGATAACATGAGTATAGTCCAAGTGAAAAAAATCCGATTTTACTGATACCGTGGGATATAGTCCAGTTGAAAAAAATCTGATTTTCCTGATACCGTGGGTTATAGTCCAGGTGAAAAGAAATCCGATTTTCCTGATACCGTGGGTAATAGTCCAGGTGAAAAAAATCCAATTTTCCTGATACCGCAGGTAAAGACCAGGTGGAAAAAATCAGATTTTCCTGATACCGTGGTGATTTGTCCACGTAAAAAAAATCAGATTTTCCTGATGCCGCGGGTAAAGTCCAGGGTGAAAAAAATCCAATTTTTGTGATACCGTGGTTATTTGTCCACGTGAAAAAAATCCGATTTTCCTGATACCATGAGTAAAGTCCAGGGTGAAAAAAACAAGATTTTCCTGATACCATGAGTAAAGTCCAGGGTAAAAAAAATCAGATTTTCCTGATAACATGAGTATAGTCCAAGTGAAAAAAATCCGATTTTCCTGATACCGTGGGATATAGTCCAGTTGAAAAAAATCTGATTTTCCTGATACCGTGGGTTATAGTCCAGGTGAAAAGAAATCCAATTTTCCTGATACCGTGAGTAAAGTCCAGGAGAAAAAAATGAGATTTTCCTGATAATGTGGGTAATAGTCCAGGTGACAAAAATCTTATTTTCCGGCTACCGTGAGTAAAGTCCAGGGTGAAAAAAATCCGAATTTCCTGATACCGTGAGTAAAGTCCAGGGTGAAAAAAATCCGGTTTTCCTGATACCGTGAGTAAAGTGCAGGGTGGAAAAAAATCCAATTTTCCTGATACCGTGGTTATTTGTAGATGTGAAAAAAAATCAGATTTTCCTGATACCGCGCGTAAAGTCCAGGTGAAAAAAAATCCAATTTTCCTGATACCGTGGGAAATAGTCCAGGTGAAAAAAAATCAGATTTTCCTGATACCGTGAGTAAAGTCCAGGGTGAAAAAAATCAGATTTTCCTGATGCTGTGAGTAAAGTCCAGGTGAAAAAAATTAGATTTTTGTGATACCGTGGTTATTTGTCCACGTGAAAAAAATCAGATTTTCCTGATACCACGGGTAAAGTCCAAGGTGAAAAAAATCAGATTTTCCTGATACTGTGGGTAAAGTCCAGGTGAAAAAAATCAGATTTTCCTGATACCGTGGGAAATAGTCCAGGTGAAAAAAAATCAGATTTTCCTGATACCGTGAGTAAAGTCCAGGGTGAAAAAAATCAGATTTTCCTGATGCTGTGAGTAAAGTCCAGGTGAAAAAAATTAGATTTTTGTGATACCGTGGTTATTTGTCCACGTGAAAAAAATCAGATTTTCCTGATACCGTGGGTAAAGTCCAGGTGAAAAAAATCAGATTTTCCTGATACTGTGGGTAAAGTCCAGGTGAAAAAAATCAGATTTTCCTGATACCGTGGTTATTTGTCCATGTGAAAAAAATCAGATTTTCCAGATACCGCGGGTAAAGTCCAGGTGAAAAAAATCCAATTTTCCTGATACCGTGGGAAATAGTCCAGGTGAAAAAAATCAGATTTTCCTGATACCGTGAGTAAAGTCCAGGAGAAAAAAATCAGATTTTCCTGATACCGTGAGTAAAGTCCAGGGTGAAAAAAATCCGGTTTTCCTGATACCGTGAGTAAAGTGCAGGGTGAAAAAATCAAATTTTCCTGATACCATGGTTATTTGTCCATGTGAAAAAAATCAGGTTTTCATGATAACGCGGGTAAAGTCCAGGTGGAAAAAAATCCAATTTTCCTGATCCGGTGGGAAATAGTCCAGGTGAACAAAATCAGATTTTTTCTGATACCGTGAGGAAAGTCCAGGGTGAAAAAAATCAGATTTTCCTGATGCCATGAGTAAAGTGCAGGTGAAAAAAATCAGATTTTTGTGATACCGTGGTTATTTGTCCACATGAAAAAAATCAGATTTTCCTGATACCGTGAGTAAAGTCCAGGGTGAAAAAAATCCGATTTTCCTGATACCGTGGGTAAAGTCCAGGTGAAAAAAATCAGATTTTCCTGATACGGTGGTTATTTGTCCATGTGAAAAAAAGAGATTTTCCTGATATCGCGGGTAAAGTCCAGGTGAAAAAAATCAGATTTTCCTGATACCGTGGTTATTTGTCCATGTGAAAAAAAGAGATTTTCCTGATATCGCGGGTAAAGTCCAGGTGAAAAAAAATCCAATTTTCCTGATACCGTGGGAAATAGTCCAGGTGAAAAAATCAGATTTTCCTGATACCGTGAGTAAAGTCCAGGAGAAGAAAATCAGATTTTCCTGATAACGTGGGTAATAGTCCAGGTGAAAAAAATCTTATTTTCCGGATACCGTGAGTATAGTCCAGGTGAAAAAAATCAGATTTTCCTGATACCATGGTTATTTGTCCATGTGAAAAAAATCAGATTTTCCTGATACCGCGGGTAAAGTCCAGGTGAAAAAAATCAGATTTTCCTGATACCATGAGTAAAGTCCAGGGTGAAAAAAAATCAGATTTTCCTGATGCCATGAGTAAAGTCCAGGTGAAAAAAATCAGATTTTTGTGATACCGTGGTTATTTGTCCACGTGAAAAACATCAGATTTTCCTGATACCATGGGTAAAGTCCAGGGTGAAAAAATCCGATTTTCCTTATACCGTGGGTAAAGTCCAGGTGAAAAAAATCAGATTTTCCTGATACCGTGGGTAAAGTCCAGGTGAAAAAAATCAGATTTTCCTGATACCATGGGTAAAGTCCAGGGTGAAAAAATCCGATTTTCCTTATACCGTGGGTAAAGTCCAGGTGAAAAAAATCAGATTTTCCTGATACCGTGGGTAAAGTCCAGGTGAAAAAAATCAGATTTTCCTGATACCGCGGGTAAAGTCCAGGTGAAAAAAAATCCAATTTTCCTGATACCGAGGGAAATAGTCCAGGTGAAAAAAAATCAGATTTTCCTGATACCGTGAGTAAAGTCCAGGGTGAAAAAAATCAGATTTTCCTGATGCCGTGAGTAAAGTCCAGGTGAAAAAAATTAGATTTTTGTGATACCGTGGTTATTTGTCCACGTGAAAAAAATCAGATTTTCCTGATACCACGGGTAAAGTCCAGGGTGAAAAAATCCGATTTTCCTTATACCGTGGGTAAAGTCCAGGTGAAAAAAATCAGATTTTCCTGATACCGTGGGTAAAGTCCAGGAGAAAAAAATCAGATTTTCCTGATACCGTGAGTAAAGTCCAGGGTGAAAAAAATCCAGTTTTCCTGATACCGTGAGTAAAGTGCAGGGTGAAAAAATCCAATTTTCCTGATACCGTGGTTATTTGTCCATGTGAAAAAAATCAGGTTTTCATGATAACGCGGGTAAAGTCCAGGTGAAAAAAAATCCAATTTTCCTGATCCGGTGGGAAATAGTCCAGGTGAAAAAAATCAGATTTTCCTGATACCGTGAGGAAAGTCCAGGGTGAAAAAAATCAGATTTTCCTGATGCCATGAGTAAAGTCCAGGGTGAAAAAAAATTAGATTTTCCTGATGCCATGAGTAAAGTCCAGGTGAAAAAAATCAGATTTTTGTGATACCGTGGTTATTTGTCCATGTGAAAAAAAGAGATTTTCCTGATATCGCGGGTAAAGTCCAGGTGAAAAAAAATCCAATTTTCCTGATACCGTGGGAAATAGTCCAGGTGAAAAAATCAGATTTTCCTGATACCGTGAGTAAAGTCCAGGAGAAGAAAATCAGATTTTCCTGATAACGTGGGTAATAGTCCAGGTGAAAAAAATCTTATTTTCCGGATACCGTGAGTATAGTCCAGGTGAAAAAAATCAGATTTTCCTGATACCATGGTTATTTGTCCATGTGAAAAAAATCAGATTTTCCTGATACCGCGGGTAAAGTCCAGGTGAAAAAAATCAGATTTTCCTGATACCGTGAGTAAAGTCCAGGGTGAAAAAAAATTAGATTTTCCTGATGCCATGAGTAAAGTCCAGGTGAAAAAAATCAGATTTTTGTGATACCGTGGTTATTTGTCCACGTGAAAAACATCACATTTTCCTGATACCATGGGTAAAGTCCAGGGTGAAAAAAATCAGATTTTCCTGATACCGCGGGTAAAGTCCAGGTGAAAAAAAATCCAATTTTCCTGATACCGAGGGAAATAGTCCAGGTGAAAAAAAATCAGATTTTCCTGATACCGTGAGTAAAGTCCAGGGTGAAAAAAATCAGATTTTCCTGATGCCGTGAGTAAAGTCCAGGTGAAAAGAATTAGATTTTTGTGATACCGTGGTTATTTGTCCACGTGAAAAAATCAGATTTTCCTGATACCACGGGTAAAGTCCAGGGTGAAAAAATCCGATTTTCCTTATACCGTGGGTAAAGTCCAGGTGAAAAAAAATCAGATTTTCCTGATACCGTGGGTAAAGTCCAGGTGAAAAAAATCAGATTTTCCTGATACCGTGGTTATTTGTCCATGTGAAAAAAATCAGATTTTCCAGATACCGTGGGTAAAGTCCAGGTGAAAAAAATCCAATTTTCCTGATACCGTGGGAAATAGTCCAGGTGAAAAAAATCAGATTTTCCTGATACCGTGAGTAAAGTCCAGGTGAAAAAAATCAGATTTTTGTGATACCGTGGTTATTTGTCCACGTGAAAAAAATCCGGTTTTCCTGATACCATGGGTAAAGTCCAGGGTGAAAAAAATCAGATTTTCCTGATACCGCGGGTAAAGTCCAGGTGAAAAAATATCCAATTTTCCTGATACCGAGGGAAATAGTCCAGGTGAAAAAAAATCAGATTTTCCTGATACCGTGAGTAAAGTCCAGGGTGAAAAAAATCAGATTTTCCTGATGCCGTGAGTAAAGTCCAGGTGAAAAAAAATTAGATTTTTGTGATACCGTGGTTATTTGTCCACGTGAAAAAAATCAGATTTTCCTGATACCACGGGTAAAGTCCAGGGTGAAAAAATCCGATTTTCCTTATACCGTGGGTAAAGTCCAGGTGAAAAAAATCAGATTTTCCTGATACCGTGGTTATTTGTCCATGTGAAAAAAATCAGATTTTCCTGATACCGCGGGTAAAGTCCAGGTGAAAAAAATCCAATTTTCCTGATACCGTGGGAAATAGTCCAGGTGAAAAAAATCAGATTTTCCTGATACTGTGGGTAAAGTCCAGGTGAAAAAAAACAAGATTTTCCCGATACCGTGGTGATTTGTCCACGTAAAAAAAATCAGATTTTCCTGATCCGCGAGTAAAGTCCAGGAGAAAAAAATCAGATTTTCCTGATACCGTGAGTAAAGTCCAGGTGAAAAAAATCAGATTTTCATGATACCGTGGTTATTTGTCCACATGAAAAAAATCAGATTTTCCTGATTCTGTGGGTAAAGTACAGGTGGAAAAAATCAGATTTTCCTGATTCTGCGGGTAAAGTCCAGGTGAAAAAAAATCCAATTTTCCTGATACCGTGGGAAATAGTCCAGGTGAAAAAATCAGATTTTCCTCATACCGTGAGTAAAGTCCAGGTGAAAAAATCAGATTTTCCTGATACCGTGACTAAAGTCCAGGGTGAAAAAATCAGATTTTCCTGATACTGTGGGTAAAGTCCAGGTGAAAAAAACAAGATTTTCCTGATACCATGAGTAAAGTCCAGGGTGAAAAAAACAAGATTTTCCTGATACCATGAGTAAAGTCCAGGGTGAAAAAAAATCAGATTTTCCTGATAACATGAGTATAGTCCAAGTGAAAAAAATCCGATTTTACTGATACCGTGGGATATAGTCCAGTTGAAAAAAATCTGATTTTCCTGATACCGTGGGTTATAGTCCAGGTGAAAAGAAATCCGATTTTCCTGATACCGTGGGTAATAGTCCAGGTGAAAAAAATCCAATTTTCCTGATACCGCAGGTAAAGACCAGGTGGAAAAAATCAGATTTTCCTGATACCGTGGTGATTTGTCCACGTAAAAAAAATCAGATTTTCCTGATGCCGCGGGTAAAGTCCAGGGTGAAAAAAATCCAATTTTTGTGATACCGTGGTTATTTGTCCACGTGAAAAAAATCCGATTTTCCTGATACCATGAGTAAAGTCCAGGGTGAAAAAAACAAGATTTTCCTGATACCATGAGTAAAGTCCAGGGTAAAAAAAATCAGATTTTCCTGATAACATGAGTATAGTCCAAGTGAAAAAAATCCGATTTTCCTGATACCGTGGGATATAGTCCAGTTGAAAAAAATCTGATTTTCCTGATACCGTGGGTTATAGTCCAGGTGAAAAGAAATCCAATTTTCCTGATACCGTGAGTAAAGTCCAGGAGAAAAAAATGAGATTTTCCTGATAATGTGGGTAATAGTCCAGGTGACAAAAATCTTATTTTCCGGCTACCGTGAGTAAAGTCCAGGGTGAAAAAAATCCGAATTTCCTGATACCGTGAGTAAAGTCCAGGGTGAAAAAAATCCGGTTTTCCTGATACCGTGAGTAAAGTGCAGGGTGGAAAAAAATCCAATTTTCCTGATACCGTGGTTATTTGTAGATGTGAAAAAAAATCAGATTTTCCTGATACCGCGCGTAAAGTCCAGGTGAAAAAAAATCCAATTTTCCTGATACCGTGGGAAATAGTCCAGGTGAAAAAAAATCAGATTTTCCTGATACCGTGAGTAAAGTCCAGGGTGAAAAAAATCAGATTTTCCTGATGCTGTGAGTAAAGTCCAGGTGAAAAAAATTAGATTTTTGTGATACCGTGGTTATTTGTCCACGTGAAAAAAATCAGATTTTCCTGATACCACGGGTAAAGTCCAAGGTGAAAAAAATCAGATTTTCCTGATACTGTGGGTAAAGTCCAGGTGAAAAAAATCAGATTTTCCTGATACCGTGGGAAATAGTCCAGGTGAAAAAAAATCAGATTTTCCTGATACCGTGAGTAAAGTCCAGGGTGAAAAAAATCAGATTTTCCTGATGCTGTGAGTAAAGTCCAGGTGAAAAAAATTAGATTTTTGTGATACCGTGGTTATTTGTCCACGTGAAAAAAATCAGATTTTCCTGATACCGTGGGTAAAGTCCAGGTGAAAAAAATCAGATTTTCCTGATACTGTGGGTAAAGTCCAGGTGAAAAAAATCAGATTTTCCTGATACCGTGGTTATTTGTCCATGTGAAAAAAATCAGATTTTCCAGATACCGCGGGTAAAGTCCAGGTGAAAAAAATCCAATTTTCCTGATACCGTGGGAAATAGTCCAGGTGAAAAAAATCAGATTTTCCTGATACCGTGAGTAAAGTCCAGGAGAAAAAAATCAGATTTTCCTGATACCGTGAGTAAAGTCCAGGGTGAAAAAAATCCGGTTTTCCTGATACCGTGAGTAAAGTGCAGGGTGAAAAAATCAAATTTTCCTGATACCATGGTTATTTGTCCATGTGAAAAAAATCAGGTTTTCATGATAACGCGGGTAAAGTCCAGGTGGAAAAAAATCCAATTTTCCTGATCCGGTGGGAAATAGTCCAGGTGAACAAAATCAGATTTTTTCTGATACCGTGAGGAAAGTCCAGGGTGAAAAAAATCAGATTTTCCTGATGCCATGAGTAAAGTGCAGGTGAAAAAAATCAGATTTTTGTGATACCGTGGTTATTTGTCCACATGAAAAAAATCAGATTTTCCTGATACCGTGAGTAAAGTCCAGGGTGAAAAAAATCCGATTTTCCTGATACCGTGGGTAAAGTCCAGGTGAAAAAAATCAGATTTTCCTGATACGGTGGTTATTTGTCCATGTGAAAAAAAGAGATTTTCCTGATATCGCGGGTAAAGTCCAGGTGAAAAAAATCAGATTTTCCTGATACCGTGGTTATTTGTCCATGTGAAAAAAAGAGATTTTCCTGATATCGCGGGTAAAGTCCAGGTGAAAAAAAATCCAATTTTCCTGATACCGTGGGAAATAGTCCAGGTGAAAAAATCAGATTTTCCTGATACCGTGAGTAAAGTCCAGGAGAAGAAAATCAGATTTTCCTGATAACGTGGGTAATAGTCCAGGTGAAAAAAATCTTATTTTCCGGATACCGTGAGTATAGTCCAGGTGAAAAAAATCAGATTTTCCTGATACCATGGTTATTTGTCCATGTGAAAAAAATCAGATTTTCCTGATACCGCGGGTAAAGTCCAGGTGAAAAAAATCAGATTTTCCTGATACCATGAGTAAAGTCCAGGGTGAAAAAAAATCAGATTTTCCTGATGCCATGAGTAAAGTCCAGGTGAAAAAAATCAGATTTTTGTGATACCGTGGTTATTTGTCCACGTGAAAAACATCAGATTTTCCTGATACCATGGGTAAAGTCCAGGGTGAAAAAATCCGATTTTCCTTATACCGTGGGTAAAGTCCAGGTGAAAAAAATCAGATTTTCCTGATACCGTGGGTAAAGTCCAGGTGAAAAAAATCAGATTTTCCTGATACCATGGGTAAAGTCCAGGGTGAAAAAATCCGATTTTCCTTATACCGTGGGTAAAGTCCAGGTGAAAAAAATCAGATTTTCCTGATACCGTGGGTAAAGTCCAGGTGAAAAAAATCAGATTTTCCTGATACCGCGGGTAAAGTCCAGGTGAAAAAAAATCCAATTTTCCTGATACCGAGGGAAATAGTCCAGGTGAAAAAAAAATCAGATTTTCCTGATACCGTGAGTAAAGTCCAGGGTGAAAAAAATCAGATTTTCCTGATGCCGTGAGTAAAGTCCAGGTGAAAAAAATTAGATTTTTGTGATACCGTGGTTATTTGTCCACGTGAAAAAAATCAGATTTTCCTGATACCACGGGTAAAGTCCAGGGTGAAAAAATCCGATTTTCCTTATACCGTGGGTAAAGTCCAGGTGAAAAAAATCAGATTTTCCTGATACCGTGGGTAAAGTCCAGGAGAAAAAAATCAGATTTTCCTGATACCGTGAGTAAAGTCCAGGGTGAAAAAAATCCAGTTTTCCTGATACCGTGAGTAAAGTGCAGGGTGAAAAAATCCAATTTTCCTGATACCGTGGTTATTTGTCCATGTGAAAAAAATCAGGTTTTCATGATAACGCGGGTAAAGTCCAGGTGAAAAAAAATCCAATTTTCCTGATCCGGTGGGAAATAGTCCAGGTGAAAAAAATCAGATTTTCCTGATACCGTGAGGAAAGTCCAGGGTGAAAAAAATCAGATTTTCCTGATGCCATGAGTAAAGTCCAGGGTGAAAAAAAATTAGATTTTCCTGATGCCATGAGTAAAGTCCAGGTGAAAAAAATCAGATTTTTGTGATACCGTGGTTATTTGTCCATGTGAAAAAAAGAGATTTTCCTGATATCGCGGGTAAAGTCCAGGTGAAAAAAAATCCAATTTTCCTGATACCGTGGGAAATAGTCCAGGTGAAAAAATCAGATTTTCCTGATACCGTGAGTAAAGTCCAGGAGAAGAAAATCAGATTTTCCTGATAACGTGGGTAATAGTCCAGGTGAAAAAAATCTTATTTTCCGGATACCGTGAGTATAGTCCAGGTGAAAAAAATCAGATTTTCCTGATACCATGGTTATTTGTCCATGTGAAAAAAATCAGATTTTCCTGATATCGCGGGTAAAGTCCAGGTGAAAAAAATCAGATTTTCCTGATACCGTGAGTAAAGTCCAGGGTGAAAAAAAATTAGATTTTCCTGATGCCATGAGTAAAGTCCAGGTGAAAAAAATCAGATTTTTGTGATACCGTGGTTATTTGTCCACGTGAAAAACATCACATTTTCCTGATACCATGGGTAAAGTCCAGGGTGAAAAAAATCAGATTTTCCTGATACCGCGGGTAAAGTCCAGGTGAAAAAAAATCCAATTTTCCTGATACCGAGGGAAATAGTCCAGGTGAAAAAAAATCAGATTTTCCTGATACCGTGAGTAAAGTCCAGGGTGAAAAAAATCAGATTTTCCTGATGCCGTGAGTAAAGTCCAGGTGAAAAGAATTAGATTTTTGTGATACCGTGGTTATTTGTCCACGTGAAAAAATCAGATTTTCCTGATACCACGGGTAAAGTCCAGGGTGAAAAAATCCGATTTTCCTTATACCGTGGGTAAAGTCCAGGTGAAAAAAAATCAGATTTTCCTGATACCGTGGGTAAAGTCCAGGTGAAAAAAATCAGATTTTCCTGATACCGTGGTTATTTGTCCATGTGAAAAAAATCAGATTTTCCAGATACCGTGGGTAAAGTCCAGGTGAAAAAAATCCAATTTTCCTGATACCGTGGGAAATAGTCCAGGTGAAAAAAATCAGATTTTCCTGATACCGTGAGTAAAGTCCAGGAGAAAAAAATCAGATTTTCCTGATACCGTGAGTAAAGTCCAGGGTGAAAAAAATCCGGTTTTCCTGATACCGTGGTTATTTGTCCATGTGAAAAAAATCAGGTTTTCATGATAACGCGGGTAAAGTCCAGGTGAAAAAAAAATCCAATTTTCCTGATCCGGTGGGAAATAGTCCAGGTGAAAAAAATCAGATTTTCCTGATACCGTGAGTAAAGTGCAGGGTGAAAAAATCCAATTTTCCTGATACCGTGGTTATTTGTCCATGTGAAAAAAATCAGGTTTTCATGATAACGCGGGTAAAGTCCAGGTGAAAAAAAATCCAATTTTCCTGATCCGGTGGGAAATAGTCCAGGTGAAAAAAATCAGATTTTCCTGATACCGTGAGGAAAGTCCAGGGTGAAAAAAATCAGATTTTCCTGATGCCATGAGTAAAGTGCAGGTGAAAAAAATCAGATTTTTGTGATACCGTGGTTATTTGTCCACATGAAAAAAATCAGATTTTCCTGATACCGTGAGTAAAGTCCAGGGTGAAAAAAATCCGATTTTCCTGATACCGTGGGTAAAGTCCAGGTGAAAAAAATCAGATTTTCCTGATACTGTGAGTAAAGTCCAGGTGAAAAAATTCAGATTTTTCTGATACCGTGAGTAAAGTCCAGGTGAAAAAAATCAGATTTTCCTGATACCGTGAGGAAAGTCCAGGTGAAAAAAATCAGATTTTCGTGATACCATGGTTATTTGTCCACGTGAAAAAAATCAGATTTTCCTCATACCGCGGGTAAACTCCAGGTTAAAAAATCCAATTTTCCTGATACCGTGAGTAAAGTCCAGGAGAAAAAAATCAGATTTTCCTGATAATGTGGGTAATAGTCCAGGTGAAAAAAATCTTATTTTCCGGATACCGTGAGTAAAGTCCAGGGTGAAAAAAATCCGAATTTCCTGATACCGTTAGTAAAGTCCAGGGTGAAAAAAATCCAGTTTTCCTGATACCGCGAGTAAAGTGCAGGGTGAAAAAAATCCAATTTTCCTGATTCCGTGGTTATTTGTCCACGTGAAAAAAATCAGATTTTCCTCATACCGCGGGTAAAGTCCAGGGTGAAAAAAATCCGATTTTCCTGATACCGTGGGTAAAGTCCAGGTGAAAAAAATCTGATTTTCCTGATACTGTGAGTAAAGTCCAGGTGAAAAAATTCAGATTTTTCTGATACCGTGAGTAAAGTCCAGGTGAAAAAAATCAGATTGTCCTGATACCGTGGTTATTTGTCCATGTGAAAAAAAGAGATTTTCCTGATATCGCGGGTAAAGTCCAGGTGAAAAAAAATCCAATTTTCCTGATACCGTGGGAAATAGTCCAGGTGAAAAAATCAGATTTTCCTGATACCGTGAGTAAAGTCCAGGAGAAGAAAATCAGATTTTCCTGATAACGTGGGTAATAGTCCAGGTGAAAAAAATCTTATTTTCCGGATACCGTGAGTATAGTCCAGGTGAAAAAAATCAGATTTTCCTGATACCATGGTTATTTGTCCATGTGAAAAAAATCAGATTTTCCTGATACCGCGGGTAAAGTCCAGGTGAAAAAAATCAGATTTTCCTGATACCGTGAGTAAAGTCCAGGGTGAAAAAAAATTAGATTTTCCTGATGCCATGAGTAAAGTCCAGGTGAAAAAAATCAGATTTTTGTGATACCGTGGTTATTTGTCCACGTGAAAAACATCAGATTTTCCTGATACCATGGGTAAAGTCCAGGGTGAAAAAAATCAGATTTTCCTGATACCGCGGGTAAAGTCCAGGTGAAAAAAAATCCAATTTTCCTGATACCGAGGGAAATAGTCCAGGTGAAAAAAAATCAGATTTTCCTGATACCGTGAGTAAAGTCCAGGGTGAAAAAAATCAGATTTTCCTGATGCCGTGAGTAAAGTCCAGGTGAAAAGAATTAGATTTTTGTGATACCGTGGTTATTTGTCCACGTGAAAAAATCAGATTTTCCTGATACCACGGGTAAAGTCCAGGGTGAAAAAATCCGATTTTCCTTATACCGTGGGTAAAGTCCAGGTGAAAAAAATCAGATTTTCCTGATACCGTGGGTAAAGTCCAGGTGAAAAAAATCAGATTTTCCTGATACCGTGGTTATTTGTCCATGTGAAAAAAATCAGATTTTCCAGATACCGTGGGTAAAGTCCAGGTGAAAAAAATCCAATTTTCCTGATACCGTGGGAAATAGTCCAGGTGAAAAAAATCAGATTTTCCTGATACCGTGAGTAAAGTCCAGGAGAAAAAAATCAGATTTTCCTGATACCGTGAGTAAAGTCCAGGGTGAAAAAAATCCGGTTTTCCTGATACCGTGGTTATTTGTCCATGTGAAAAAAATCAGGTTTTCATGATAACGCGGGTAAAGTCCAGGTGAAAAAAAAATCCAATTTTCCTGATCCGGTGGGAAATAGTCCAGGTGAAAAAAATCAGATTTTCCTGATACCGTGAGTAAAGTGCAGGGTGAAAAAATCCAATTTTCCTGATACCGTGGTTATTTGTCCATGTGAAAAAAATCAGGTTTTCATGATAACGCGGGTAAAGTCCAGGTGAAAAAAAATCCAATTTTCCTGATCCGGTGGGAAATAGTCCAGGTGAAAAAAATCAGATTTTCCTGATACCGTGAGGAAAGTCCAGGGTGAAAAAAATCAGATTTTCCTGATGCCATGAGTAAAGTGCAGGTGAAAAAAATCAGATTTTTGTGATACCGTGGTTATTTGTCCACATGAAAAAAATCAGATTTTCCTGATACCGTGAGTAAAGTCCAGGGTGAAAAAAATCCGATTTTCCTGATACCGTGGGTAAAGTCCAGGTGAAAAAAATCAGATTTTCCTGATACTGTGAGTAAAGTCCACGTGAAAAAATTCAGATTTTTCTGATACCGTGAGTAAAGTCCAGGTGAAAAAAATCAGATTTTCCTGATACCGTGGTTATTTGTCCATGTGAAAAAAAGAGATTTTCCTGATATCGCGGGTAAAGTCCAGGTGAAAAAAAATCCAATTTTCCTGATACCGTGGGAAATAGTCCAGGTGAAAAAAATCAGATTTTCCTGATACCGTGAGTAAAGTCCAGGAGAAGAAAATCAGATTTTCCTGATAACGTGGGTAATAGTCCAGGTGAAAAAAATCTTATTTTCCGGATACCGTGAGTATAGTCCAGGTGAAAAAAATCAGATTTTCCTGATACCATGGTTATTTGTGCAGGTGAAAAAAATCAGATTTTCCTGATACCGTGAGTAAAGTCCAGGGTGAAAAAAATCAGATTTTCCTGATGCTGTGAGTAAAGTCCAGGTGAAAAAAATTAGATTTTTGTGATACCGTGGTTATTTGTCCACGTGAAAAAAATCAGATTTTCCTGATACCACGGGTAAAGTCCAGGGTGAAAAAAATCCGATTTTCCTTATACCGTGGGTAAAGTCCAGGTGAAAAAAATCAGATTTTCCTGATACCGTGGTTATTTGTCCATGTGAAAAAAATCAGATTTTCCAGATACCGCGGGTAAAGTCCAGGTGAAAAAAATCCAATTTTCCTGATACCGTGGGAAATAGTCCAGGTGAAAAAAATCAGATTTTCCTGATACCGTGAGTAAAGTCCAGGAGAAAAAAATCAGATTTTCCTGATACCGTGAGTAAAGTCCAGGGTGAAAAAAATCCGGTTTTCCTGATACCGTGAGTAAAGTGCAGGGTGAAAAAATCCAATTTTCCTGATACCATGGTTATTTGTCCATGTGAAAAAAATCAGGTTTTCATGATAACGCGGGTAAAGTCCAGGTGGAAAAAAATCCAATTTTCCTGATCCGGTGGGAAATAGTCCAGGTGAACAAAATCAGATTTTTTCTGATACCGTGAGGAAAGTCCAGGGTGAAAAAAATCAGATTTTCCTGATGCCATGAGTAAAGTGCAGGTGAAAAAAATCAGATTTTTGTGATACCGTGGTTATTTGTCCACATGAAAAAAATCAGATTTTCCTGATACCGTGAGTAAAGTCCAGGGTGAAAAAAATCCGATTTTCCTGATACCGTGGGTAAAGTCCAGGTGAAAAAAATCAGATTTTCCTGATACGGTGGTTATTTGTCCATGTGAAAAAAAGAGATTTTCCTGATATCGCGGGTAAAGTCCAGGTGAAAAAAATCAGATTTTCCTGATACCGTGGTTATTTGTCCATGTGAAAAAAAGAGATTTTCCTGATATCGCGGGTAAAGTCCAGGTGAAAAAAAATCCAATTTTCCTGATACCGTGGGAAATAGTCCAGGTGAAAAAATCAGATTTTCCTGATACCGTGAGTAAAGTCCAGGAGAAGAAAATCAGATTTTCCTGATAACGTGGGTAATAGTCCAGGTGAAAAAAATCTTATTTTCCGGATACCGTGAGTATAGTCCAGGTGAAAAAAATCAGATTTTCCTGATACCATGGTTATTTGTCCATGTGAAAAAAATCAGATTTTCCTGATACCGCGGGTAAAGTCCAGGTGAAAAAAATCAGATTTTCCTGATACCATGAGTAAAGTCCAGGGTGAAAAAAATCAGATTTTCCTGATACTGTGGGTAAAGTCCAGGTGAAAAAAAACAAGATTTTCCCGATACCGTGGTGATTTGTCCACGTAAAAAAAAATCAGATTTTCCTGATCCGCGAGTAAAGTCCAGGAGAAAAAAATCAGATTTTCCTGATACCGTGAGTAAAGTCCAGGGTGAAAAAAATCTGGTTTTCCTGATACCGTGAGTAAAGTGCAGGTGAACAAAATCAGATTTTCCTGATACCGTGGTTATTTCTCCATGTGAAAAAAATCAGATTTTCCTGATACCGCGGGTAAAGTCCAGGTGAAAAAAATCCAATTTTCCTGATACCGAGGGAAATAGTCCAGGTGAAAAAAAATCAGATTTTCCTGATACCGTGGTTATTTGTCCATGTGAAAAAAATCAGATTTTCCTGATACCGCGGGAAAAGTCCAGGTGAAAAAAATCCAATTTTCCTGATACCGTGGGAAATAGTCCAGGTGAAAAAAGTCAGATTTTGCTGATACCGTGAGTAAAGTCCAGGGTGAAAGAAATCAGATTTTCCTGATACTGTGAGTAAAGTCCAGGTGAAAAAAAAACAAGATTTTCCCAATACCGTGGTGATTTGTCCACGTAAAATAAATCAGATTTTCCTGATCCGCGAGTAAAGTCCAGGAGAAAAAAATTAGATTTTCCTGATACCGTGGTTATTTGTCCATGTGAAAAAAATCAGATTTTCCTGATACCGCGGGTAAAGTCCAGGGTGAAAAAAATCTGGTTTTCCTGATACCGTGGGTAAAGTCCAGGTGAACAAAATCAGATTTTCCTGATACCGTGGTTACTTGTCCATGTGAAAAAAATCAGTTTTCCTGATACCGTGAGTAAAGTCCAGGGTGAAAAAAATCAGATTTTCCTGATAACGCGGGTAAAGTCCAGGTGAAAAAAAATCCTATTTTCCTGATCCCGTGGGAAATAGTCCAGGTGAAAAAAATCAGATTTTCCTGATAACGTGAGTATAGTCCAGGAGAAAAAAATCAGATTTTCGTGATACCATGGTTTTTTGTCCATGTGAATAAAATCTGATTTTCCTGATTCTGTGGGTAAAGTCCAGGTGAAAAAACATCCGATTTTCTTGATACCGTGGTGATTTGTCCACGTAAAAAAATCAGATTTTCCTGATCTGTGGGTAAAATCCAGGTTAAAAAATCCTGATACCGTGAGTAAAGTCCAGGGAGAAAAAAATTAGATTTTTGTGATACCGTGGTTATTTGTCCACGTGAAAAAAATCAGATTTTCCTGATACCACGGGTAAAGTCCAGGGTGAAAAAAATCCGATTTTCCTTAAACCGTTCGTAAAGTCCAGGTGAAAAAAATCAGATTTTCCTGATACCGTGGGTAAAGTCCAGGTGAAAAAAATCAGATTTTCCTGATACCGTGGTTATTTGTCCATGTGAAAAACATCAGATTTTCCTGATACCGCGGGTAAAGTCCAGGTGAAAAAAATCCGATTTTTCTGATACCGTGGGTAAAGTCCAGGTGAAAAAAATCAGATTTTCCTGATACCGTGAGTAAAGTCCAGGGTGAAAAAATTCAGATTTTCCTGATACCGTGAGTAAAGTCCAGGGTGAAAAAAATCAGATTTTCCTGATGCCGTGAGTAAAGTCAAGGTGAAAAAAATCAGATTTTTGTGATACCGTGGTTATTTGTCCACGTGAAAAACATCAGATTTTCCTGATGCCGCGGGTAAAGTCCAGGGTGAAAAAAATCCGATTTTTGTGATACCGTGGTTATTTGTCCACGTGAAAAAAATCCAATTTTCCTGATACCGTGAGTAAAGTCCAGGTGAAAAAAATCCGATTTTCCTGATACCGTGAGTAAAGTCCAGGGTGAAAAAAATCAGATTTTCCTGATGCCGTGAGTAAAGTCAAGGTGAAAAAAATCAGATTTTTGTGATACCGTGGTTATTTGTCCACGTGAAAAACATCAGATTTTCCTGATGCCGCGGGTAAAGTCCAGGGTGAAAAAATCCGATTTTCCTGATTCTGCGGGTAAAGTCCAGGTGAAAAAAAATCCAATTTTCCTGATACCGAGGGAAATAGTCCAGGTGAAAAAGTCAGATTTTCCTGATACCGTGAGTAAAGTCCAGGAGAAAAAAATCAGATTTTCCTGATAACGTGGGTAATAGTCCAGGTGAAAAAAATCTTATTTTCCGGATACCGTAAGTAAAGTCCAGGGTGAAAAAAATCCAAATTTCCTGATACCGTTAGTAAAGACCAGGGTGAAAAAAATCCGGTTTTCCTGATACCGTGAGTAAAGTGCAGGGTGAAAAAAATCCAATTTTCCTGATACCGTGGTTATTTGTAGATGTGAAAAAAAATCAGATTTTCCTGATACCGAGGGAAATAGTCCAGGTGAAAAAAATCAGATTTTCCTGATACCGTGAGTAAAGTCCATGGTGAAAAAAATCAGATTTTCCTGATGCCGTGAGTAAAGTCCAGGTGAAAAAAATCAGATTTTTGTGATACCGTGGTTATTTGTCCATGTGAAAAAAATCAGATTTTCCTGATACCGCGGGTAAAATCCAGGGTGAGAAAAATCCGATTTTCCTGATACCATGGGTAAAGTCCAGGTGAAAAAAAATCCAATTTTCCTGATACCGTGGGAAATAGTCCAGGTGAAAAAATCAGATTTTCCTGATACCGTGAGTAAAGTCCAGGTGAAAAAATCATATTTTCCTGATACGGTGAGTAAAGTCCATGGTGAAAAAATCAGATTTTCCTGATGCCGTGAGTAAAGTCCAGGTGAAAAAAATCAGATTTTTGTGATACCGTGGTTATTTGTCCACGTGAAAAAAATCCGGTTTTCCTGATACCATGGGTAAAGTCCAGGGTGAAAAAAATCAGATTTTCCTGATACCGCGGGTAAAGTCCAGGTGAAAAAAAATCCAATTTTCCTGATACCGAGGGAAATAGTCCAGGTGAAAAAAAATCAGATTTTCCTGATACCGTGAGTAAAGTCCAGGGTGAAAAAAATCAGATTTTCCTGATGCCGTGAGTAAAGTCCAGGTGAAAAAAAATTAGATTTTTGTGATACCGTGGTTATTTGTCCACGTGAAAAAAATCAGATTTTCCTGATACCACGGGTAAAGTCCAGGGTGAAAAAATCCGATTTTCCTTATACCGTGGGTAAAGTCCAGGTGAAAAAAATCAGATTTTCCTGATACCGTGGTTATTTGTCCATGTGAAAAAAATCAGATTTTCCTGATACCGCGGGTAAAGTCCAGGTGAAAAAAATCCAATTTTCCTGATACCGTGGGAAATAGTCCAGGTGAAAAAAATCAGATTTTCCTGATACTGTGGGTAAAGTCCAGGTGAAAAAAAACAAGATTTTCCCGATACCGTGGTGATTTGTCCACGTAAAAAAAATCAGATTTTCCTGATCCGCGAGTAAAGTCCAGGAGAAAAAAATCAGATTTTCCTGATACCGTGAGTAAAGTCCAGGTGAAAAAAATCAGATTTTCATGATACCGTGGTTATTTGTCCACATGAAAAAAATCAGATTTTCCTGATTCTGTGGGTAAAGTACAGGTGGAAAAAATCAGATTTTCCTGATTCTGCGGGTAAAGTACAGGTGAAAAAAATCCAATTTTCCTGATACCGTGGTTATTTGTCCAAGTGAAAAAAATCAGATTTTCCTGATATCGCGGGTAAAGTCCAGGTGAAAAAAAATCCAATTTTCCTGATACCGTGGGAAATAGTCCAGGTGAAAAAATCAGATTTTCCTCATACCGTGAGTAAAGTCCAGGTGAAAAAATCAGATTTTCCTGATACCGTGACTAAAGTCCAGGGTGAAAAAATCAGATTTTCCTGATACTGTGGGTAAAGTCCAGGTGAAAAAAACAAGATTTTCCTGATACCATGAGTAAAGTCCAGGGTGAAAAAAACAAGATTTTCCTGATACCATGAGTAAAGTCCAGGGTGAAAAAAAATCAGATTTTCCTGATAACATGAGTATAGTCCAAGTGAAAAAAATCCGATTTTACTGATACCGTGGGATATAGTCCAGTTGAAAAAAATCTGATTTTCCTGATACCGTGGGTTATAGTCCAGGTGAAAAGAAATCCGATTTTCCTGATACCGTGGGTAATAGTCCAGGTGAAAAAAATCCAATTTTCCTGATACCGCAGGTAAAGACCAGGTGGAAAAAATCAGATTTTCCTGATACCGTGGTGATTTGTCCACGTAAAAAAAATCAGATTTTCCTGATGCCGCGGGTAAAGTCCAGGGTGAAAAAAATCCAATTTTTGTGATACCGTGGTTATTTGTCCACGTGAAAAAAATCCGATTTTCCTGATACCATGAGTAAAGTCCAGGGTGAAAAAAACAAGATTTTCCTGATACCATGAGTAAAGTCCAGGGTAAAAAAAATCAGATTTTCCTGATAACATGAGTATAGTCCAAGTGAAAAAAATCCGATTTTCCTGATACCGTGGGATATAGTCCAGTTGAAAAAAATCTGATTTTCCTGATACCGTGGGTTATAGTCCAGGTGAAAAGAAATCCAATTTTCCTGATACCGTGAGTAAAGTCCAGGAGAAAAAAATGAGATTTTCCTGATAATGTGGGTAATAGTCCAGGTGACAAAAATCTTATTTTCCGGCTACCGTGAGTAAAGTCCAGGGTGAAAAAAATCCGAATTTCCTGATACCGTGAGTAAAGTCCAGGGTGAAAAAAATCCGGTTTTCCTGATACCGTGAGTAAAGTGCAGGGTGGAAAAAAATCCAATTTTCCTGATACCGTGGTTATTTGTAGATGTGAAAAAAAATCAGATTTTCCTGATACCGCGCGTAAAGTCCAGGTGAAAAAAAATCCAATTTTCCTGATACCGTGGGAAATAGTCCAGGTGAAAAAAAATCAGATTTTCCTGATACCGTGAGTAAAGTCCAGGGTGAAAAAAATCAGATTTTCCTGATGCTGTGAGTAAAGTCCAGGTGAAAAAAATTAGATTTTTGTGATACCGTGGTTATTTGTCCACGTGAAAAAAATCAGATTTTCCTGATACCACGGGTAAAGTCCAAGGTGAAAAAAATCAGATTTTCCTGATACTGTGGGTAAAGTCCAGGTGAAAAAAATCAGATTTTCCTGATACCGTGGGAAATAGTCCAGGTGAAAAAAAATCAGATTTTCCTGATACCGTGAGTAAAGTCCAGGGTGAAAAAAATCAGATTTTCCTGATGCTGTGAGTAAAGTCCAGGTGAAAAAAATTAGATTTTTGTGATACCGTGGTTATTTGTCCACGTGAAAAAAATCAGATTTTCCTGATACCGTGGGTAAAGTCCAGGTGAAAAAAATCAGATTTTCCTGATACTGTGGGTAAAGTCCAGGTGAAAAAAATCAGATTTTCCTGATACCGTGGTTATTTGTCCATGTGAAAAAAATCAGATTTTCCAGATACCGCGGGTAAAGTCCAGGTGAAAAAAATTCAATTTTCCTGATACCGTGGGAAATAGTCCAGGTGAAAAAAATCAGATTTTCCTGATACCGTGAGTAAAGTCCAGGAGAAAAAAATCAGATTTTCCTGATACCGTGAGTAAAGTCCAGGGTGAAAAAAATCCGGTTTTCCTGATACCGTGAGTAAAGTGCAGGGTGAAAAAATCAAATTTTCCTGATACCATGGTTATTTGTCCATGTGAAAAAAATCAGGTTTTCATGATAACGCGGGTAAAGTCCAGGTGGAAAAAAATCCAATTTTCCTGATCCGGTGGGAAATAGTCCAGGTGAACAAAATCAGATTTTTTCTGATACCGTGAGGAAAGTCCAGGGTGAAAAAAATCAGATTTTCCTGATGCCATGAGTAAAGTGCAGGTGAAAAAAATCAGATTTTTGTGATACCGTGGTTATTTGTCCACATGAAAAAAATCAGATTTTCCTGATACCGTGAGTAAAGTCCAGGGTGAAAAAAATCCGATTTTCCTGATACCGTGGGTAAAGTCCAGGTGAAAAAAATCAGATTTTCCTGATACGGTGGTTATTTGTCCATGTGAAAAAAAGAGATTTTCCTGATATCGCGGGTAAAGTCCAGGTGAAAAAAATCAGATTTTCCTGATACCGTGGTTATTTGTCCATGTGAAAAAAAGAGATTTTCCTGATATCGCGGGTAAAGTCCAGGTGAAAAAAAATCCAATTTTCCTGATACCGTGGGAAATAGTCCAGGTGAAAAAATCAGATTTTCCTGATACCGTGAGTAAAGTCCAGGAGAAGAAAATCAGATTTTCCTGATAACGTGGGTAATAGTCCAGGTGAAAAAAATCTTATTTTCCGGATACCGTGAGTATAGTCCAGGTGAAAAAAATCAGATTTTCCTGATACCATGGTTATTTGTCCATGTGAAAAAAATCAGATTTTCCTGATACCGCGGGTAAAGTCCAGGTGAAAAAAATCAGATTTTCCTGATACCATGAGTAAAGTCCAGGGTGAAAAAAAATCAGATTTTCCTGATGCCATGAGTAAAGTCCAGGTGAAAAAAATCAGATTTTTGTGATACCGTGGTTATTTGTCCACGTGAAAAACATCAGATTTTCCTGATACCATGGGTAAAGTCCAGGGTGAAAAAATCCGATTTTCCTTATACCGTGGGTAAAGTCCAGGTGAAAAAAATCAGATTTTCCTGATACCGTGGGTAAAGTCCAGGTGAAAAAAATCAGATTTTCCTGATACCATGGGTAAAGTCCAGGGTGAAAAAATCCGATTTTCCTTATACCGTGGGTAAAGTCCAGGTGAAAAAAATCAGATTTTCCTGATACCGTGGGTAAAGTCCAGGTGAAAAAAATCAGATTTTCCTGATACCGCGGGTAAAGTCCAGGTGAAAAAAAATCCAATTTTCCTGATACCGAGGGAAATAGTCCAGGTGAAAAAAAATCAGATTTTCCTGATACCGTGAGTCAAGTCCAGGGTGAAAAAAATCAGATTTTCCTGATGCCGTGAGTAAAGTCCAGGTGAAAAAAATTAGATTTTTGTGATACCGTGGTTATTTGTCCACGTGAAAAAAATCAGATTTTCCTGATACCACGGGTAAAGTCCAGGGTGAAAAAATCCGATTTTCCTTATACCGTGGGTAAAGTCCAGGTGAAAAAAATCAGATTTTCCTGATACCGTGGGTAAAGTCCAGGAGAAAAAAATCAGATTTTCCTGATACCGTGAGTAAAGTCCAGGGTGAAAAAAATCCAGTTTTCCTGATACCGTGAGTAAAGTGCAGGGTGAAAAAATCCAATTTTCCTGATACCGTGGTTATTTGTCCATGTGAAAAAAATCAGGTTTTCATGATAACGCGGGTAAAGTCCAGGTGAAAAAAAATCCAATTTTCCTGATCCGGTGGGAAATAGTCCAGGTGAAAAAAATCAGATTTTCCTGATACCGTGAGGAAAGTCCAGGGTGAAAAAAATCAGATTTTCCTGATGCCATGAGTAAAGTCCAGGGTGAAAAAAAATTAGATTTTCCTGATGCCATGAGTAAAGTCCAGGTGAAAAAAATCAGATTTTTGTGATACCGTGGTTATTTGTCCATGTGAAAAAAAGAGATTTTCCTGATATCGCGGGTAAAGTCCAGGTGAAAAAAAATCCAATTTTCCTGATACCGTGGGAAATAGTCCAGGTGAAAAAATCAGATTTTCCTGATACCGTGAGTAAAGTCCAGGAGAAGAAAATCAGATTTTCCTGATAACGTGGGTAATAGTCCAGGTGAAAAAAATCTTATTTTCCGGATACCGTGAGTATAGTCCAGGTGAAAAAAATCAGATTTTCCTGATACCATGGTTATTTGTCCATGTGAAAAAAATCAGATTTTCCTGATACCGCGGGTAAAGTCCAGGTGAAAAAAATCAGATTTTCCTGATACCGTGAGTAAAGTCCAGGGTGAAAAAAAATTAGATTTCCCTGATGCCATGAGTAAAGTCCAGGTGAAAAAAATCAGATTTTTGTGATACCGTGGTTATTTGTCCACGTGAAAAACATCACATTTTCCTGATACCATGGGTAAAGTCCAGGGTGAAAAAAATCAGATTTTCCTGATACCGCGGGTAAAGTCCAGGTGAAAAAAAATCCAATTTTCCTGATACCGAGGGAAATAGTCCAGGTGAAAAAAAATCAGATTTTCCTGATACCGTGAGTAAAGTCCAGGGTGAAAAAAATCAGATTTTCCTGATGCCGTGAGTAAAGTCCAGGTGAAAAGAATTAGATTTTTGTGATACCGTGGTTATTTGTCCACGTGAAAAAATCAGATTTTCCTGATACCACGGGTAAAGTCCAGGGTGAAAAAATCCGATTTTCCTTATACCGTGGGTAAAGTCCAGGTGAAAAAAAATCAGATTTTCCTGATACCGTGGGTAAAGTCCAGGTGAAAAAAATCAGATTTTCCTGATACCGTGGTTATTTGTCCATGTGAAAAAAATCAGATTTTCCAGATACCGTGGGTAAAGTCCAGGTGAAAAAAATCCAATTTTCCTGATACCGTGGGAAATAGTCCAGGTGAAAAAAATCAGATTTTCCTGATACCGTGAGTAAAGTCCAGGAGAAAAAAATCAGATTTTCCTGATACCGTGAGTAAAGTCCAGGGTGAAAAAAATCCGGTTTTCCTGATACCGTGGTTATTTGTCCATGTGAAAAAAATCAGGTTTTCATGATAACGCGGGTAAAGTCCAGGTGAAAAAAAAATCCAATTTTCCTGATCCGGTGGGAAATAGTCCAGGTGAAAAAAATCAGATTTTCCTGATACCGTGAGTAAAGTGCAGGGTGAAAAAATCCAATTTTCCTGATACCGTGGTTATTTGTCCATGTGAAAAAAATCAGGTTTTCATGATAACGCGGGTAAAGTCCAGGTGAAAAAAAATCCAATTTTCCTGATCCGGTGGGAAATAGTCCAGGTGAAAAAAATCAGATTTTCCTGATACCGTGAGGAAAGTCCAGGGTGAAAAAAATCAGATTTTCCTGATGCCATGAGTAAAGTGCAGGTGAAAAAAATCAGATTTTTGTGATACCGTGGTTATTTGTCCACATGAAAAAAATCAGATTTTCCTGATACCGTGAGTAAAGTCCAGGGTGAAAAAAATCCGATTTTCCTGATACCGTGGGTAAAGTCCAGGTGAAAAAAATCAGATTTTCCTGATACTGTGAGTAAAGTCCAGGTGAAAAAATTCAGATTTTTCTGATACCGTGAGTAAAGTCCAGGTGAAAAAAATCAGATTTTCCTGATACCGTGAGGAAAGTCCAGGTGAAAAAAATCAGATTTTCGTGATACCATGGTTATTTGTCCACGTGAAAAAAATCAGATTTTCCTCATACCGCGGGTAAACTCCAGGTTAAAAAATCCAATTTTCCTGATACCGTGAGTAAAGTCCAGGAGAAAAAAATCAGATTTTCCTGATAATGTGGGTAATAGTCCAGGTGAAAAAAATCTTATTTTCCGGATACCGTGAGTAAAGTCCAGGGTGAAAAAAATCCGAATTTCCTGATACCGTTAGTAAAGTCCAGGGTGAAAAAAATCCAGTTTTCCTGATACCGCGAGTAAAGTGCAGGGTGAAAAAAATCCAATTTTCCTGATTCCGTGGTTATTTGTCCACGTGAAAAAAATCAGATTTTCCTCATACCGCGGGTAAAGTCCAGGGTGAAAAAAATCCGATTTTCCTGATACCGTGGGTAAAGTCCAGGTGAAAAAAATCTGATTTTCCTGATACTGTGAGTAAAGTCCAGGTGAAAAAATTCAGATTTTTCTGATACCGTGAGTAAAGTCCAGGTGAAAAAAATCAGATTGTCCTGATACCGTGGTTATTTGTCCATGTGAAAAAAAGAGATTTTCCTGATATCGCGGGTAAAGTCCAGGTGAAAAAAAATCCAATTTTCCTGATACCGTGGGAAATAGTCCAGGTGAAAAAATCAGATTTTCCTGATACCGTGAGTAAAGTCCAGGAGAAGAAAATCAGATTTTCCTGATAACGTGGGTAATAGTCCAGGTGAAAAAAATCTTATTTTCCGGATACCGTGAGTATAGTCCAGGTGAAAAAAATCAGATTTTCCTGATACCATGGTTATTTGTCCATGTGAAAAAAATCAGATTTTCCTGATACCGCGGGTAAAGTCCAGGTGAAAAAAATCAGATTTTCCTGATACCGTGAGTAAAGTCCAGGGTGAAAAAAAATTAGATTTTCCTGATGCCATGAGTAAAGTCCAGGTGAAAAAAATCAGATTTTTGTGATACCGTGGTTATTTGTCCACGTGAAAAACATCAGATTTTCCTGATACCATGGGTAAAGTCCAGGGTGAAAAAAATCAGATTTTCCTGATACCGCGGGTAAAGTCCAGGTGAAAAAAAATCCAATTTTCCTGATACCGAGGGAAATAGTCCAGGTGAAAAAAAATCAGATTTTCCTGATACCGTGAGTAAAGTCCAGGGTGAAAAAAATCAGATTTTCCTGATGCCGTGAGTAAAGTCCAGGTGAAAAGAATTAGATTTTTGTGATACCGTGGTTATTTGTCCACGTGAAAAAATCAGATTTTCCTGATACCACGGGTAAAGTCCAGGGTGAAAAAATCCGATTTTCCTTATACCGTGGGTAAAGTCCAGGTGAAAAAAATCAGATTTTCCTGATACCGTGGGTAAAGTCCAGGTGAAAAAAATCAGATTTTCCTGATACCGTGGTTATTTGTCCATGTGAAAAAAATCAGATTTTCCAGATACCGTGGGTAAAGTCCAGGTGAAAAAAATCCAATTTTCCTGATACCGTGGGAAATAGTCCAGGTGAAAAAAATCAGATTTTCCTGATACCGTGAGTAAAGTCCAGGAGAAAAAAATCAGATTTTCCTGATACCGTGAGTAAAGTCCAGGGTGAAAAAAATCCGGTTTTCCTGATACCGTGGTTATTTGTCCATGTGAAAAAAATCAGGTTTTCATGATAACGCGGGTAAAGTCCAGGTGAAAAAAAAATCCAATTTTCCTGATCCGGTGGGAAATAGTCCAGGTGAAAAAAATCAGATTTTCCTGATACCGTGAGTAAAGTGCAGGGTGAAAAAATCCAATTTTCCTGATACCGTGGTTATTTGTCCATGTGAAAAAAATCAGGTTTTCATGATAACGCGGGTAAAGTCCAGGTGAAAAAAAATCCAATTTTCCTGATCCGGTGGGAAATAGTCCAGGTGAAAAAAATCAGATTTTCCTGATACCGTGAGGAAAGTCCAGGGTGAAAAAAATCAGATTTTCCTGATGCCATGAGTAAAGTGCAGGTGAAAAAAATCAGATTTTTGTGATACCGTGGTTATTTGTCCACATGAAAAAAATCAGATTTTCCTGATACCGTGAGTAAAGTCCAGGGTGAAAAAAATCCGATTTTCCTGATACCGTGGGTAAAGTCCAGGTGAAAAAAATCAGATTTTCCTGATACTGTGAGTAAAGTCCACGTGAAAAAATTCAGATTTTTCTGATACCGTGAGTAAAGTCCAGGTGAAAAAAATCAGATTTTCCTGATACCGTGGTTATTTGTCCATGTGAAAAAAAGAGATTTTCCTGATATCGCGGGTAAAGTCCAGGTGAAAAAAAATCCAATTTTCCTGATACCGTGGGAAATAGTCCAGGTGAAAAAAATCAGATTTTCCTGATACCGTGAGTAAAGTCCAGGAGAAGAAAATCAGATTTTCCTGATAACGTGGGTAATAGTCCAGGTGAAAAAAATCTTATTTTCCGGATACCGTGAGTATAGTCCAGGTGAAAAAAATCAGATTTTCCTGATACCATGGTTATTTGTGCAGGTGAAAAAAATCAGATTTTCCTGATACCGTGAGTAAAGTCCAGGGTGAAAAAAATCAGATTTTCCTGATGCTGTGAGTAAAGTCCAGGTGAAAAAAATTAGATTTTTGTGATACCGTGGTTATTTGTCCACGTGAAAAAAATCAGATTTTCCTGATACCACGGGTAAAGTCCAGGGTGAAAAAAATCCGATTTTCCTTATACCGTGGGTAAAGTCCAGGTGAAAAAAATCAGATTTTCCTGATACCGTGGTTATTTGTCCATGTGAAAAAAATCAGATTTTCCAGATACCGCGGGTAAAGTCCAGGTGAAAAAAATCCAATTTTCCTGATACCGTGGGAAATAGTCCAGGTGAAAAAAATCAGATTTTCCTGATACCGTGAGTAAAGTCCAGGAGAAAAAAATCAGATTTTCCTGATACCGTGAGTAAAGTCCAGGGTGAAAAAAATCCGGTTTTCCTGATACCGTGAGTAAAGTGCAGGGTGAAAAAATCCAATTTTCCTGATACCATGGTTATTTGTCCATGTGAAAAAAATCAGGTTTTCATGATAACGCGGGTAAAGTCCAGGTGGAAAAAAATCCAATTTTCCTGATCCGGTGGGAAATAGTCCAGGTGAACAAAATCAGATTTTTTCTGATACCGTGAGGAAAGTCCAGGGTGAAAAAAATCAGATTTTCCTGATGCCATGAGTAAAGTGCAGGTGAAAAAAATCAGATTTTTGTGATACCGTGGTTATTTGTCCACATGAAAAAAATCAGATTTTCCTGATACCGTGAGTAAAGTCCAGGGTGAAAAAAATCCGATTTTCCTGATACCGTGGGTAAAGTCCAGGTGAAAAAAATCAGATTTTCCTGATACGGTGGTTATTTGTCCATGTGAAAAAAAGAGATTTTCCTGATATCGCGGGTAAAGTCCAGGTGAAAAAAATCAGATTTTCCTGATACCGTGGTTATTTGTCCATGTGAAAAAAAGAGATTTTCCTGATATCGCGGGTAAAGTCCAGGTGAAAAAAAATCCAATTTTCCTGATACCGTGGGAAATAGTCCAGGTGAAAAAATCAGATTTTCCTGATACCGTGAGTAAAGTCCAGGAGAAGAAAATCAGATTTTCCTGATAACGTGGGTAATAGTCCAGGTGAAAAAAATCTTATTTTCCGGATACCGTGAGTATAGTCCAGGTGAAAAAAATCAGATTTTCCTGATACCATGGTTATTTGTCCATGTGAAAAAAATCAGATTTTCCTGATACCGCGGGTAAAGTCCAGGTGAAAAAAATCAGATTTTCCTGATACCATGAGTAAAGTCCAGGGTGAAAAAAAATCAGATTTTCCTGATGCCATGAGTAAAGTCCAGGTGAAAAAAATCAGATTTTTGTGATACCGTGGTTATTTGTCCACGTGAAAAACATCAGATTTTCCTGATACCATGGGTAAAGTCCAGGGTGAAAAAATCCGATTTTCCTTATACCGTGGGTAAAGTCCAGGTGAAAAAAATCAGATTTTCCTGATACCGTGGGTAAAGTCCAGGTGAAAAAAATCAGATTTTCCTGATACCATGGGTAAAGTCCAGGGTGAAAAAATCCGATTTTCCTTATACCGTGGGTAAAGTCCAGGTGAAAAAAATCAGATTTTCCTGATACCGTGGGTAAAGTCCAGGTGAAAAAAATCAGATTTTCCTGATACCGCGGGTAAAGTCCAGGTGAAAAAAAATCCAATTTTCCTGATACTGAGGGAAATAGTCCAGGTGAAAAAAAATCAGATTTTCCTGATACCGTGAGTAAAGTCCAGGGTGAAAAAAATCAGATTTTCCTGATGCCGTGAGTAAAGTCCAGGTGAAAAAAATTAGATTTTTGTGATACCGTGGTTATTTGTCCACGTGAAAAAAATCAGATTTTCCTGATACCACGGGTAAAGTCCAGGGTGAAAAAATCCGATTTTCCTTATACCGTGGGTAAAGTCCAGGTGAAAAAAATCAGATTTTCCTGATACCGTGGGTAAAGTCCAGGAGAAAAAAATCAGATTTTCCTGATACCGTGAGTAAAGTCCAGGGTGAAAAAAATCCAGTTTTCCTGATACCGTGAGTAAAGTGCAGGGTGAAAAAATCCAATTTTCCTGATACCGTGGTTATTTGTCCATGTGAAAAAAATCAGGTTTTCATGATAACGCGGGTAAAGTCCAGGTGAAAAAAAATCCAATTTTCCTGATCCGGTGGGAAATAGTCCAGGTGAAAAAAATCAGATTTTCCTGATACCGTGAGGAAAGTCCAGGGTGAAAAAAATCAGATTTTCCTGATGCCATGAGTAAAGTGCAGGTGAAAAAAATCAGATTTTTGTGATACCGTGGTTATTTGTCCACATGAAAAAAATCAGATTTTCCTGATACCGTGAGTAAAGTCCAGGGTGAAAAAAATCCGATTTTCCTGATACCGTGGGTAAAGTCCAGGTGAAAAAAATCAGATTTTCCTGATACTGTGAGTAAAGTCCACGTGAAAAAATTCAGATTTTTCTGATACCGTGAGTAAAGTCCAGGTGAAAAAAATCAGATTTTCCTGATACCGTGGTTATTTGTCCATGTGAAAAAAAGAGATTTTCCTGATATCGCGGGTAAAGTCCAGGTGAAAAAAAATCCAATTTTCCTGATACCGTGGGAAATAGTCCAGGTGAAAAAAATCAGATTTTCCTGATACCGTGAGTAAAGTCCAGGAGAAGAAAATCAGATTTTCCTGATAACGTGGGTAATAGTCCAGGTGAAAAAAATCTTATTTTCCGGATTCCGTGAGTATAGTCCAGGTGAAAAAAATCAGATTTTCCTGATACCGTGAGTAAAGTCCAGGGTGAAAAAAATCAGATTTTCCTGATGCTGTGAGTAAAGTCCAGGTGAAAAAAATTAGATTTTTGTGATACCGTGGTTATTTGTCCACGTGAAAAAAATCAGATTTTCCTGATACCACGGGTAAAGTCCAGGGTGAAAAAAATCCGATTTTCCTTATACCGTGGGTAAAGTCCAGGTGAAAAAAATCAGATTTTCCTGATACCGTGGTTATTTGTCCATGTGAAAAAAATCAGATTTTCCAGATACCGCGGGTAAAGTCCAGGTGAAAAAAATCCAATTTTCCTGATACCGTGGGAAATAGTCCAGGTGAAAAAAATCAGATTTTCCTGATACCGTGAGTAAAGTCCAGGAGAAAAAAATCAGATTTTCCTGATACCGTGAGTAAAGTCCAGGGTGAAAAAAATCCGGTTTTCCTGATACCGTGAGTAAAGTGCAGGGTGAAAAAATCCAATTTTCCTGATACGGTGGTTATTTGTCCATGTGAAAAAAATCAGGTTTTCATGATAACGCGGGTAAAGTCCAGGTGGAAAAAAATCCAATTTTCCTGATCCGGTGGGAAATAGTCCAGGTGAACAAAATCAGATTTTTTCTGATACCGTGAGGAAAGTCCAGGGTGAAAAAAATCAGATTTTCCTGATGCCATGAGTAAAGTGCAGGTGAAAAAAATCAGATTTTTGTGATACCGTGGTTATTTGTCCACATGAAAAAAATCAGATTTTCCTGATACCGTGAGTAAAGTCCAGGGTGAAAAAAATCCGATTTTCCTGATACCGTGGGTAAAGTCCAGGTGAAAAAAATCAGATTTTCCTGATACGGTGGTTATTTGTCCATGTGAAAAAAAGAGATTTTCCTGATATCGCGGGTAAAGTCCAGGTGAAAAAAATCAGATTTTCCTGATACCGTGGTTATTTGTCCATGTGAAAAAAAGAGATTTTCCTGATATCGCGGGTAAAGTCCAGGTGAAAAAAATCAGATTTTCCTGATACCGTGAGTAAAGTCCAGGAGAAGAAAATCAGATTTTCCTGATAACGTGGGTAATAGTCCAGGTGAAAAAAATCTTATTTTCCGGATACCGTGAGTATAGTCCAGGTGAAAAAAATCAGATTTTCCTGATACCATGGTTATTTGTCCATGTGAAAAAAATCAGATTTTCCTGATACCGCGGGTAAAGTCCAGGTGAAAAAAATCAGATTTTCCTGATACCATGAGTAAAGTCCAGGGTGAAAAAAAATCAGATTTTCCTGATGCCATGAGTAAAGTCCAGGTGAAAAAAATCAGATTTTTGTGATACCGTGGTTATTTGTCCACGTGAAAAAACATCAGATTTTCCTGATACCATGGGTAAAGTCCAGGGTGAAAAAATCCGATTTTCCTTATACCGTGGGTAAAGTCCAGGTGAAAAAAATCAGATTTTCCTGATACCGTGGGTAAAGTCCAGGTGAAAAAAATCAGATTTTCCTGATACCATGGGTAAAGTCCAGGGTGAAAAAATCCGATTTTCCTTATACCGTGGGTAAAGTCCAGGTGAAAAAAATCAGATTTTCCTGATACCGTGGGTAAAGTCCAGGTGAAAAAAATCAGATTTTCCTGATACCGCGGGTAAAGTCCAGGTGAAAAAAAATCCAATTTTCCTGATACCGAGGGAAATAGTCCAGGTGAAAAAAAATCAGATTTTCCTGATACCGTGAGTAAAGTCCAGGGTGAAAAAAATCAGATTTTCCTGATGCCGTGAGTAAAGTCCAGGTGAAAAAAATTAGATTTTTGTGATACCGTGGTTATTTGTCCACGTGAAAAAAATCAGATTTTCCTGATACCACGGGTAAAGTCCAGGGTGAAAAAATCCGATTTTCCTTATACCGTGGGTAAAGTCCAGGTGAAAAAAATCAGATTTTCCTGATACCGTGGGTAAAGTCCAGGAGAAAAAAATCAGATTTTCCTGATACCGTGAGTAAAGTCCAGGGTGAAAAAAATCCAGTTTTCCTGATACCGTGAGTAAAGTGCAGGGTGAAAAAATCCAATTTTCCTGATACCGTGGTTATTTGTCCATGTGAAAAAAATCAGGTTTTCATGATAACGCGGGTAAAGTCCAGGTGAAAAAAAATCCAATTTTCCTGATCCGGTGGGAAATAGTCCAGGTGAAAAAAATCAGATTTTCCTGATACCGTGGATAAAGTCCAGGTGAAAAAAATCAGATTTTCCTGATACTGTGAGTAAAGTCCAGGTGAAAAAATTCAGATTTTTCTGATACCGTGAGTAAAGTCCAGGTGAAAAAAATCAGATTTTCCTGATACCGTGGTTATTTGTCCATGTGAAAAAAAGAGATTTTCCTGATATCGCGGGTAAAGTCCAGGTGAAAAAAAATCCAATTTTCCTGATACCGTGGGAAATAGTCCAGGTGAAAAAAATCAGATTTTCCTGATACCGTGAGTAAAGTCCAGGAGAAGAAAATCAGATTTTCCTGATAACGTGGGTAATAGTCCAGGTGAAAAAAATCTTATTTTCCGGATACCGTGAGTATAGTCCAGGTGAAAAAAATCAGATTTTCCTGATACCATGGTTATTTGTCCAGGTGAAAAAAATCAGATTTTCCTGATACCGTGAGTAAAGTCCAGGGTGAAAAAAATCAGATTTTCCTGATGCTGTGAGTAAAGTCCAGGTGAAAAAAATTAGATTTTTGTGATACCGTGGTTATTTGTCCACGTGAAAAAAATCAGATTTTCCTGATACCACGGGTAAAGTCCAGGGTGAAAAAAATCCGATTTTCCTTATACCGTGGGTAAAGTCCAGGTGAAAAAAATCAGATTTTCCTGATACCGTGGTTATTTGTCCATGTGAAAAAAATCAGATTTTCCAGATACCGCGGGTAAAGTCCAGGTGAAAAAAATCCAATTTTCCTGATACCGTGGGAAATAGTCCAGGTGAAAAAAATCAGATTTTCCTGATACCGTGAGTAAAGTCCAGGAGAAAAAAATCAGATTTTCCTGATACCGTGAGTAAAGTCCAGGGTGAAAAAAATCCGGTTTTCCTGATACCGTGAGTAAAGTGCAGGGTGAAAAAATCCAATTTTCCTGATACCATGGTTATTTGTCCATGTGAAAAAAATCAGGTTTTCATGATAACGCGGGTAAAGTCCAGGTGGAAAAAAATCCAATTTTCCTGATCCGGTGGGAAATAGTCCAGGTGAACAAAATCAGATTTTTCCTGATACCGTGAGGAAAGTCCAGGGTGAAAAAAATCAGATTTTCCTGATGCCATGAGTAAAGTGCAGGTGAAAAAAATCAGATTTTTGTGATACCGTGGTTATTTGTCCACATGAAAAAAATCAGATTTTCCTGATACCGTGAGTAAAGTCCAGGGTGAAAAAAATCCGATTTTCCTGATACCGTGGGTAAAGTCCAGGTGAAAAAAATCAGATTTTCCTGATACTGTGAGTAAAGTCCAGGTGAAAAAATTCAGATTTTTCTGATACCGTGAGTAAAGTCCAGGTGAAAAAAATCAGATTTTCCTGATACCGTGGTTATTTGTCCATGTGAAAAAAAGAGATTTTCCTGATATCGCGGGTAAAGTCCAGGTGAAAAAAAATCCAATTTTCCTGATACCGTGGGAAATAGTCCAGGTGAAAAAATCAGATTTTCCTGATACCGTGAGTAAAGTCCAGGAGAAGAAAATCAGATTTTCCTGATAACGTGGGTAATAGTCCAGGTGAAAAAAATCTTATTTTCCGGATACCGTGAGTATAGTCCAGGTGAAAAAAATCAGATTTTCCTGATACCATGGTTATTTGTCCATGTGAAAAAAATCTTATTTTCCTGATACCGCGGGTAAAGTCCAGGTGAAAAAAATCAGATTTTCCTGATACCATGAGTAAAGTCCAGGGTGAAAAAAAATCAGATTTTCCTGATGCCATGAGTAAAGTCCAGGTGAAAAAAATCAGATTTTTGTGATACCGTGGTTATTTGTCCACGTGAAAAACATCAGATTTTCCTGATACCATGGGTAAAGTCCAGGGTGAAAAAATCCGATTTTCCTTATACCGTGGGTAAAGTCCAGGTGAAAAAAATCAGATTTTCCTGATACCGTGGGTAAAGTCCAGGTGAAAAAAATCAGATTTTCCTGATACCATGGGTAAAGTCCAGGGTGAAAAAATCCGATTTTCCTTATACCGTGGGTAAAGTCCAGGTGAAAAAAATCAGATTTTCCTGATACCGTGGGTAAAGTCCAGGTGAAAAAAATCAGATTTTCCTGATACCGCGGGTAAAGTCCAGGTGAAAAAAAATCCAATTTTCCTGATACCGAGGGAAATAGTCCAGGTGAAAAAAAATCAGATTTTCCTGATACCGTGAGTAAAGTCCAGGGTGAAAAAAATCAGATTTTCCTGATGCCGTGAGTAAAGTCCAGGTGAAAAAAATTAGATTTTTGTGATACCGTGGTTATTTGTCCACGTGAAAAAAATCAGATTTTCCTGATACCACGGGTAAAGTCCAGGGTGAAAAAATCCGATTTTCCTTATACCGTGGGTAAAGTCCAGGTGAAAAAAATCAGATTTTCCTGATACCGTGGGTAAAGTCCAGGAGAAAAAAATCAGATTTTCCTGATACCGTGAGTAAAGTCCAGGGTGAAAAAAATCCAGTTTTCCTGATACCGTGAGTAAAGTGCAGGGTGAAAAAATCCAATTTTCCTGATACCGTGGTTATTTGTCCATGTGAAAAAAATCAGGTTTTCATGATAACGCGGGTAAAGTCCAGGTGAAAAAAAATCCAATTTTCCTGATCCGGTGGGAAATAGTCCAGGTGAAAAAAATCAGATTTTCCTGATACCGTGAGGAAAGTCCAGGGTGAAAAAAATCAGATTTTCCTGATACCATGAGTAAAGTCCAGGGTGAAAAAAAATCAGATTTTCCTGATGCCATGAGTAAAGTCCAGGTGAAAAAAATCAGATTTTTGTGATACCGTGGTTATTTGTCCACGTGAAAAACATCAGATTTTCCTGATACCATGGGTAAAGTCCAGGGTGAAAAAATCCGATTTTCCTTATACCGTGGGTAAAGTCCAGGTGAAAAAAATCAGATTTTCCTGATACCGTGGGTAAAGTCCAGGTGAAAAAAATCAGATTTTCCTGATACCATGGGTAAAGTCCAGGGTGAAAAAATCCGATTTTCCTTATACCGTGGGTAAAGTCCAGGTGAAAAAAATCAGATTTTCCTGATACCGTGGGTAAAGTCCAGGTGAAAAAAATCAGATTTTCCTGATACCGCGGGTAAAGTCCAGGTGAAAAAAAATCCAATTTTCCTGATACCGAGGGAAATAGTCCAGGTGAAAAAAAATCAGATTTTCCTGATACCGTGAGTAAAGTCCAGGGTGAAAAAAATCAGATTTTCCTGATGCCGTGAGTAAAGTCCAGGTGAAAAAAATTAGATTTTTGTGATACCGTGGTTATTTGTCCACGTGAAAAAAATCAGATTTTCCTGATACCACGGGTAAAGTCCAGGGTGAAAAAATCCGATTTTCCTTATACCGTGGGTAAAGTCCAGGTGAAAAAAATCAGATTTTCCTGATACCGTGGGTAAAGTCCAGGAGAAAAAAATCAGATTTTCCTGATACCGTGAGTAAAGTCCAGGGTGAAAAAAATCCAGTTTTCCTGATACCGTGAGTAAAGTGCAGGGTGAAAAAATCCAATTTTCCTGATACCGTGGTTATTTGTCCATGTGAAAAAAATCAGGTTTTCATGATAACGCGGGTAAAGTCCAGGTGAAAAAAAATCCAATTTTCCTGATCCGGTGGGAAATAGTCCAGGTGAAAAAAATCAGATTTTCCTGATACCGTGAGGAAAGTCCAGGGTGAAAAAAATCAGATTTTCCTGATGCCATGAGTAAAGTGCAGGTGAAAAAAATCAGATTTTTGTGATACCGTGGTTATTTGTCCACATGAAAAAAATCAGATTTTCCTGATACCGTGAGTAAAGTCCAGGGTGAAAAAAATCCGATTTTCCTGATACCGTGGGTAAAGTCCAGGTGAAAAAAATCAGATTTTCCTGATACTGTGAGTAAAGTCCAGGTGAAAAAATTCAGATTTTTCTGATACCGTGAGTAAAGTCCAGGTGAAAAATATCAGATTTTCCTGATACAGTGGTTATTTGTCCATGTGAAAAAAAGAGATTTTCCTGATATCGCGGGTAAAGTCCAGGTGAAAAAAAATCCAATTTTCCTGATACCGTGGGAAATAGTCCAGGTGAAAAAAATCAGATTTTCCTGATACCGTGAGTAAAGTCCAGGAGAAGAAAATCAGATTTTCCTGATAACGTGGGTAATAGTCCAGGTGAAAAAAATCTTATTTTCCGGATACCGTGAGTATAGTCCAGGTGAAAAAAATCAGATTTTCCTGATACCATGGTTATTTGTCCAGGTGAAAAAAATCAGATTTTCCTGATACCGTGAGTAAAGTCCAGGGGGAAAAAAAAATCAGATTTTCCTGATGCCATGAGTAAAGTCCAGGTGAAAAAAATCAGATTTTTGTGATACCGTGGTTATTTGTCCACGTGAAAAACATCAGATTTTCCTGATACCGTGGGTAAAGTCCAGGGTGAAAAAATCCGATTTTCCTTATACCGTGGGTAAAGTCCAGGTGAAAAAAATCAGATTTTCCTTATACCGTGGGTAAAGTCCAGGTGAAAAAAATCAGATTTTCCTGATACCGTGGGTAAAGTCCAGGTGAAAAAAATCAGATTTTCCTGATACCGCGGGTAAAGTCCAGGTGAAAAAAAATCCAATTTTCCTGATACCGAGGGAAATAGTCCAGGTGAAAAAAAATCAGATTTTCCTGATACCGTGAGTAAAGTCCAGGGTGAAAAAAATCAGATTTTCCTGATGCCGTGAGTAAAGTCCAGGTGAAAAAAATTAGATTTTTGTGATACCGTGGTTATTTGTTCACGTGAAAAAAATCAGATTTTCCTGATACCACGGGTAAAGTCCAGGGTGAAAAAAATCAGATTTTCCTGATACCGTGGGTAAAGTCCAGGAGAAAAAAATCAGATTTTCCTGATACCGTGAGTAAAGTCCAGGGTGAAAAAAATCCAGTTTTCCTGATACCGTGAGTAAAGTGCAGGGTGAAAAAATCCAATTTTCCTGATACCGTGGTTATTTGTCCATGTGAAAAAAATCAGGTTTTCATGATAACGCGGGTAAAGTCCAGGTGAAAAAAAATCCAATTTTCCTGATCCGGTGGGAAATAGTCCAGGTGAAAAAAATCAGATTTTCCTGATACCGTGAGGAAAGTCCAGGGTGAAAAAAATCAGATTTTCCTGATGCCATGAGTAAAGTGCAGGTGAAAAAAATCAGATTTTTGTGATACCGTGGTTATTTGTCCACATGAAAAAAATCAGATTTTCCTGATACCGTGAGTAAAGTCCAGGGTGAAAAAAATCCGATTTTCCTGATACCGTGGGTAAAGTCCAGGTGAAAAAAATCAGATTTTCCTGATACTGTGAGTAAAGTCCAGGTGAAAAAATTCAGATTTTTCTGATACCGTGAGTAAAGTCCAGGTGAAAAAAATCAGATTTTCCTGATACCGTGGTTATTTGTCCATGTGAAAAAAAGAGATTTTCCTGATATCGCGGGTAAAGTCCAGGTGAAAAAAAATCCAATTTTCCTGATACCGTGGGAAATAGTCCAGGTGAAAAAAATCAGATTTTCCTGATACCGTGAGTAAAGTCCAGGAGAAGAAAATCAGATTTTCCTGATGCCATGAGTAAAGTCCAGGTGAAAAAAATCAGATTTTTGTGATACCGTGGGTATTTGTCCACGTGAAAAACATCAGATTTTCCTGATACCGTGGGTAAAGTCCAGGTGAAAAAAATCAGATTTTCCTGATACCGTGAGTAAAGTCCAGGGTGAAAAAAAATCAGATTTTCCTGATGCCATGAGTAAAGTCCAGGTGAAAAAAATCAGATTTTTGTGATACCGTGGGTATTTGTCCACGTGAAAAACATCAGATTTTCCTGATACCGTGGGTAAAGTCCAGGTGAAAAAAATCAGATTTTCCTGATACCGTGGTTATTTGTCCATGTGGAAAAAATCAGATTTTCCTGATACCGCGGGTAAAGTCCAGGTGAAAAAAATCCGATTTTCCTGATACCGTGGGTAAAGTCCAGGTGAAAAAAATCAGATTTTCCTGATACCGTGAGTAAAGTCCAGGGTGAAAAAAACAAGATTTTCCTGATACCATGAGTAAAGTCCAGGGTGAAAAAAATCAGATTTTCCTGATAACATGAGTATAGTCCAAGTGAAAAAAATCCGATTTTCCTGATACCGTGGGATATAGTCCAGTTGAAAAAAATCTGATTTTCCTGATACCGTGGGTTATAGTCCAGGTGAAAAGAAATCCGATTTTCCTGATACCGTGGGTAATAGTCCAGGTGAAAAAAATCCAATTTTCCTGATACCGCAGGTAAAGACCAGGTGGAAAAAATCAGATTTTCCTGATACCGTGGTGATTTGTCCACGTAAAAAAATATCAGATTTTCCTGTCCGCGGGTAAAGTCCAGGTTAAAAAATCCAATTTTCCTGATACCGTGAGTAAAGTCCAGGAGAAAAAAATGAGATTTTCCTGATAATGTGGGTAATAGTCCAGGTGACAAAAATCTTATTTTCCGGCTACCGTGAGTAAAGTCCAGGGTGAAAAAAATCCGAATTTCCTGATACCGTGAGTAAAGTCCAGGGTGAAAAAAATCCGGTTTTCCTGATACCGTGAGTAAAGTGCAGGGTGAAAAAAAATCCAATTTTCCTGATACCGTGGTTATTTGTAGATGTGAAAAAAAATCAGATTTTCCTGATACCGCGCGTAAAGTCCAGGTGAAAAAAAATCCAATTTTCCTGATACCGTGGGAAATAGTCCAGGTGAAAAAAAATCAGATTTTCCTGATACCGTGAGTAAAGTCCAGGGTGAAAAAAATCAGATTTTCCTGATGCTGTGAGTAAAGTCCAGGTGAAAAAAATTAGATTTTTGTGATACCGTGGTTATTTGTCCACGTGAAAAAAATCAGATTTTCCTGATACCACGGGTAAAGTCCAGGGTGAAAAAAATCCGATTTTCCTTATACCGTGGGTAAAGTCCAGGTGAAAAAAATCAGATTTTCCTGATACTGTGGGTAAAGTCCAGGTGAAAAAAATCAGATTTTCCTGATACCGTGGTTATTTGTCCAGGTGAAAAAAATCAGATTTTCCTGATACCGTGAGTAAAGTCCAGGAGAAAAAAATCCGGTTTTCCTGATACCGTGGGTAAAGTGCAGGGTGAAAAAATCCAATTTTCCTGATACCATGGTTATTTGTCCATGTGAAAAAAATCAGGTTTTCATGATAACGCGGGTAAAGTCCAGGTGGAAAAAAATCCAATTTTCCTGATCCGGTGGGAAATAGTCCAGGTGAACAAAATCAGATTTTTCCTGATACCGTGAGGAAAGTCCAGGGTGAAAAAAATCAGATTTTCCTGATGCCATGAGTAAAGTGCAGGTGAAAAAAATCAGATTTTTGTGATACCGTGGTTATTTGTCCACATGAAAAAAATCAGATTTTCCTGATACCGTGAGTAAAGTCCAGGGTGAAAAAAATCCGATTTTCCTGATACCGTGGGTAAAGTCCAGGTGAAAAAAATCAGATTTTTCTGATACCGTGAGTAAAGTCCAGGTGAAAAAAATCAGATTTTCCTGATACCGTGGTTATTTGTCCATGTGAAAAAAAGAGATTTTCCTGATATCGCGGGTAAAGTCCAGGTGAAAAAAAATCCAATTTTCCTGATACCGTGGGAAATAGTCCAGGTGAAAAAATCAGATTTTCCTGATACCGTGAGTAAAGTCCAGGAGAAGAAAATCAGATTTTCCTGATAACGTGGGTAATAGTCCAGGTTGAAAAAATCTTATTTTCCGGATACCGTGAGTATAGTCCAGGTGAAAAAAATCAGATTTTCCTGATACCATGGTTATTTGTCCATGTGAAAAAAATCAGATTTTCCTGATACCGCGGGTAAAGTCCAGGTGAAAAAAATCAGATTTTCCTGATACCGTGAGTAAAGTCCAGGGTGAAAAAAAATCAGATTTTCCTGATGCCATGAGTAAAGTCCAGGTGAAAAAAATCAGATTTTTGTGATACCGTGGTTATTTGTCCACGTGAAAAACATCAGATTTTCCTGATACCATGGGTAAAGTCCAGGGTGAAAAAATCCGATTTTCCTTATACCGTGGGTAAAGTCCAGGTGAAAAAAATCAGATTTTCCTGATACCGTGGGTAAAGTCCAGGTGAAAAAAATCAGATTTTCCTGATACCGCGGGTAAAGTCCAGGTGAAAAAAAATCCAATTTTCCTGATACCGAGGGAAATAGTCCAGGTGAAAAAAAATCAGATTTTCCTGATACCGTGAGTAAAGTCCAGGGTGAAAAAAATCAGATTTTCCTGATGCCGTGAGTAAAGTCCAGGTGAAAAAAATTAGATTTTTGTGATACCGTGGTTATTTGTCCACGTGAAAAAAATCAGATTTTCCTGATACCACGGGTAAAGTCCAGGGTGAAAAAATCCGATTTTCCTTATACCGTGGGTAAAGTCCAGGTGAAAAAAATCAGATTTTCCTGATACCGTGGGTAAAGTCCAGGAGAAAAAAATCAGATTTTCCTGATACCGTGAGTAAAGTCCAGGGTGAAAAAAATCCGGTTTTCCTGATACCATGAGTAAAGTGCAGGGTGAAAAAAATCCAATTTTCCTGATACCGTGGTTATTTGTCCATGTGAAAAAAATCAGGTTTTCATGATAACGCGGGTAAAGTCCAGGTGGAAAAAAATCCAATTTTCCTGATCCGGTGGGAAATAGTCCAGGTGAACAAAATCAGATTTTTCCTGATACCGTGAGGAAAGTCCAGGGTGAAAAAAATCAGATTTTCCTGATGCCATGAGTAAAGTGCAGGTGAAAAAAATCAGATTTTCCTGATACCATGGTTATTTGTCCATGTGAAAAAAATCAGATTTTCCTGATACCGCGGGTAAAGTCCAGGTGAAAAAAATCAGATTTTCCTGATACCGTGAGTAAAGTCCAGGGTGAAAAAAAATCAGATTTTCCTGATGCCATGAGTAAAGTCCAGGTGAAAAAAATCAGATTTTTGTGATACCGTGGTTATTTGTCCACGTGAAAAACATCAGATTTTCCTGATACCATGGGTAAAGTCCAGGGTGAAAAAATCCGATTTTCCTTATACCGTGGGTAAAGTCCAGGTGAAAAAAATCAGATTTTCCTGATACCGTGGGTAAAGTCCAGGTGAAAAAAATCAGATTTCCCTGATACCATGGGTAAAGTCCAGGGTGAAAAAATCCGATTTTCCTTATACCGTGGGTAAATTCCAGGTGAAAAAAATCAGATTTTCCTGATACCGTGGGTAAAGTCCAGGTGAAAAAAATCAGATTTTCCTGATACCGCGGGTAAAGTCCAGGTGAAAAAAAATCCAATTTTCCTGATACCGAGGGAAATAGTCCAGGTGAAAAAAAATCAGATTTTCCTGATACCGTGAGTAAAGTCCAGGTGAAAAAAATTAGATTTTTGTGATACCGTGGTTATTTGTCCACGTGAAAAAAATCAGATTTTCCTGATACCACGGGTAAAGTCCAGGGTGAAAAAATCCGATTTTCCTTATACCGTGGGTAAAGTCCAGGTGAAAAAAATTAGATTTTTGTGATACCGTGGTTATTTGTCCACGTGAAAAAAATCAGATTTTCCTGATACCACGGGTAAAGTCCAGGGTGAAAAAATCCGATTTTCCTTATACCGTGGGTAAAGTCCAGGTGAAAAAAATCAGATTTTCCTGATACCGTGGGTAAAGTCCAGGAGAAAAAAATCAGATTTTCCTGATACCGTGAGTCAAGTCCAGGGTGAAAAAAATCCGGTTTTCGTGATACCGTGAGTAAAGTGCAGGGTGAAAAAATCCAATTTTCCTGATACCGTGGTTATTTGTCCATGTGAAAAAAATCAGGTTTTCATGATAACGCGGGTAAAGTCCAGGTGAAAAAAAATCCAATTTTCCTGATCCGGTGGGAAATAGTCCAGGTGAAAAAAATCAGATTTTCCTGATACCGTGAGGAAAGTCCAGGGTGAAAAAAATCAGATTTTCCTGATGCCATGAGTAAAGTGCAGGTGAAAAAAATCAGATTTTTGTGATACCGTGGTTATTTGTCCACATGAAAAAAATCAGATTTTCCTGATACCGTGAGTAAAGTCCAGGGTGAAAAAAATCCGATTTTCCTGATACCGTGGGTAAAGTCCAGGTGAAAAAAATCAGATTTTCCTGATACTGTGAGTAAAGTCCAGGTGAAAAAATTCAGATTTTTCTGATACCGTGAGTAAAGTCCAGGTGAAAAAAATCAGATTTTCCTGATACCGTGAGGAAAGTCCAGGTGAAAAAAATCAGATTTTCGTGATACCATGGTTATTTGTCCACGTGAAAAAAATCAGATTTTCCTCATACCGCGGGTAAAGTCCAGGTTAAAAAATCCAATTTTCCTGATACCGTGAGTAAAGTCCAGGAGAAAAAAATCAGATTTTCCTGATAATGTGGGTAATAGTCCAGGTGAAAAAAATCTTATTTTCCGGATACCGTGAGTAAAGTCCAGGGTGAAAAAAATCCGAATTTCCTGATACCGTTAGTAAAGTCCAGGGTGAAAAAAATCCAGTTTTCCTGATACCGCGAGTAAAGTGCAGGGTGAAAAAAATCCAATTTTCCTGATTCCGTGGTTATTTGTCCACGTGAAAAAAATCAGATTTTCCTCATACCGCGGGTAAAGTCCAGGGTGAAAAAAATCCGATTTTCCTGATACCGTGGGTAAAGTCCAGGTGAAAAAAATCTGATTTTCCTGATACTGTGAGTAAAGTCCAGGTGAAAAAATTCAGATTTTTCTGATACCGTGAGTAAAGTCCAGGTGAAAAAAATCAGATTGTCCTGATACCGTGGTTATTTGTCCATGTGAAAAAAAGAGATTTTCCTGATATCGCGGGTAAAGTCCAGGTGAAAAAAAATCCAATTTTCCTGATACCGTGGGAAATAGTCCAGGTGAAAAAATCAGATTTTCCTGATACCGTGAGTAAAGTCCAGGAGAAGAAAATCAGATTTTCCTGATAACGTGGGTAATAGTCCAGGTGAAAAAAATCTTATTTTCCGGATACCGTGAGTATAGTCCAGGTGAAAAAAATCAGATTTTCCTGATACCATGGTTATTTGTCCATGTGAAAAAAATCAGATTTTCCTGATACCGCGGGTAAAGTCCAGGTGAAAAAAATCAGATTTTCCTGATACCGTGAGTAAAGTCCAGGGTGAAAAAAAATTAGATTTTCCTGATGCCATGAGTAAAGTCCAGGTGAAAAAAATCAGATTTTTGTGATACCGTGGTTATTTGTCCACGTGAAAAACATCACATTTTCCTGATACCATGGGTAAAGTCCAGGGTGAAAAAAATCAGATTTTCCTGATACCGCGGGTAAAGTCCAGGTGAAAAAAAATCCAATTTTCCTGATACCGAGGGAAATAGTCCAGGTGAAAAAAAATCAGATTTTCCTGATACCGTGAGTAAAGTCCAGGGTGAAAAAAATCAGATTTTCCTGATGCCGTGAGTAAAGTCCAGGTGAAAAGAATTAGATTTTTGTGATACCGTGGTTATTTGTCCACGTGAAAAAATCAGATTTTCCTGATACCACGGGTAAAGTCCAGGGTGAAAAAATCCGATTTTCCTTATACCGTGGGTAAAGTCCAGGTGAAAAAAAATCAGATTTTCCTGATACCGTGGGTAAAGTCCAGGTGAAAAAAATCAGATTTTCCTGATACCGTGGTTATTTGTCCATGTGAAAAAAATCAGATTTTCCAGATACCGTGGGTAAAGTCCAGGTGAAAAAAATCCAATTTTCCTGATACCGTGGGAAATAGTCCAGGTGAAAAAAATCAGATTTTCCTGATACCGTGAGTAAAGTCCAGGAGAAAAAAATCAGATTTTCCTGATACCGTGAGTAAAGTCCAGGGTGAAAAAAATCCGGTTTTCCTGATACCGTGGTTATTTGTCCATGTGAAAAAAATCAGGTTTTCATGATAACGCGGGTAAAGTCCAGGTGAAAAAAAAATCCAATTTTCCTGATCCGGTGGGAAATAGTCCAGGTGAAAAAAATCAGATTTTCCTGATACCGTGAGTAAAGTGCAGGGTGAAAAAATCCAATTTTCCTGATACCGTGGTTATTTGTCCATGTGAAAAAAATCAGGTTTTCATGATAACGCGGGTAAAGTCCAGGTGAAAAAAAATCCAATTTTCCTGATCCGGTGGGAAATAGTCCAGGTGAAAAAAATCAGATTTTCCTGATACCGTGAGGAAAGTCCAGGGTGAAAAAAATCAGATTTTCCTGATGCCATGAGTAAAGTGCAGGTGAAAAAAATCAGATTTTTGTGATACCGTGGTTATTTGTCCACATGAAAAAAATCAGATTTTCCTGATACCGTGAGTAAAGTCCAGGGTGAAAAAAATCCGATTTTCCTGATACCGTGGGTAAAGTCCAGGTGAAAAAAATCAGATTTTCCTGATACTGTGAGTAAAGTCCAGGTGAAAAAATTCAGATTTTTCTGATACCGTGAGTAAAGTCCAGGTGAAAAAAATCAGATTTTCCTGATACCGTGAGGAAAGTCCAGGTGAAAAAAATCAGATTTTCGTGATACCATGGTTATTTGTCCACGTGAAAAAAATCAGATTTTCCTCATACCGCGGGTAAACTCCAGGTTAAAAAATCCAATTTTCCTGATACCGTGAGTAAAGTCCAGGAGAAAAAAATCAGATTTTCCTGATAATGTGGGTAATAGTCCAGGTGAAAAAAATCTTATTTTCCGGATACCGTGAGTAAAGTCCAGGGTGAAAAAAATCCGAATTTCCTGATACCGTTAGTAAAGTCCAGGGTGAAAAAAATCCAGTTTTCCTGATACCGCGAGTAAAGTGCAGGGTGAAAAAAATCCAATTTTCCTGATTCCGTGGTTATTTGTCCACGTGAAAAAAATCAGATTTTCCTCATACCGCGGGTAAAGTCCAGGGTGAAAAAAATCCGATTTTCCTGATACCGTGGGTAAAGTCCAGGTGAAAAAAATCTGATTTTCCTGATACTGTGAGTAAAGTCCAGGTGAAAAAATTCAGATTTTTCTGATACCGTGAGTAAAGTCCAGGTGAAAAAAATCAGATTGTCCTGATACCGTGGTTATTTGTCCATGTGAAAAAAAGAGATTTTCCTGATATCGCGGGTAAAGTCCAGGTGAAAAAAAATCCAATTTTCCTGATACCGTGGGAAATAGTCCAGGTGAAAAAATCAGATTTTCCTGATACCGTGAGTAAAGTCCAGGAGAAGAAAATCAGATTTTCCTGATAACGTGGGTAATAGTCCAGGTGAAAAAAATCTTATTTTCCGGATACCGTGAGTATAGTCCAGGTGAAAAAAATCAGATTTTCCTGATACCATGGTTATTTGTCCATGTGAAAAAAATCAGATTTTCCTGATACCGCGGGTAAAGTCCAGGTGAAAAAAATCAGATTTTCCTGATACCGTGAGTAAAGTCCAGGGTGAAAAAAAATTAGATTTTCCTGATGCCATGAGTAAAGTCCAGGTGAAAAAAATCAGATTTTTGTGATACCGTGGTTATTTGTCCACGTGAAAAACATCAGATTTTCCTGATACCATGGGTAAAGTCCAGGGTGAAAAAAATCAGATTTTCCTGATACCGCGGGTAAAGTCCAGGTGAAAAAAAATCCAATTTTCCTGATACCGAGGGAAATAGTCCAGGTGAAAAAAAATCAGATTTTCCTGATACCGTGAGTAAAGTCCAGGGTGAAAAAAATCAGATTTTCCTGATGCCGTGAGTAAAGTCCAGGTGAAAAGAATTAGATTTTTGTGATACCGTGGTTATTTGTCCACGTGAAAAAATCAGATTTTCCTGATACCACGGGTAAAGTCCAGGGTGAAAAAATCCGATTTTCCTTATACCGTGGGTAAAGTCCAGGTGAAAAAAATCAGATTTTCCTGATACCGTGGGTAAAGTCCAGGTGAAAAAAATCAGATTTTCCTGATACCGTGGTTATTTGTCCATGTGAAAAAAATCAGATTTTCCAGATACCGTGGGTAAAGTCCAGGTGAAAAAAATCCAATTTTCCTGATACCGTGGGAAATAGTCCAGGTGAAAAAAATCAGATTTTCCTGATACCGTGAGTAAAGTCCAGGAGAAAAAAATCAGATTTTCCTGATACCGTGAGTAAAGTCCAGGGTGAAAAAAATCCGGTTTTCCTGATACCGTGGTTATTTGTCCATGTGAAAAAAATCAGGTTTTCATGATAACGCGGGTAAAGTCCAGGTGAAAAAAAAATCCAATTTTCCTGATCCGGTGGGAAATAGTCCAGGTGAAAAAAATCAGATTTTCCTGATACCGTGAGTAAAGTGCAGGGTGAAAAAATCCAATTTTCCTGATACCGTGGTTATTTGTCCATGTGAAAAAAATCAGGTTTTCATGATAACGCGGGTAAAGTCCAGGTGAAAAAAAATCCAATTTTCCTGATCCGGTGGGAAATAGTCCAGGTGAAAAAAATCAGATTTTCCTGATACCGTGAGGAAAGTCCAGGGTGAAAAAAATCAGATTTTCCTGATGCCATGAGTAAAGTGCAGGTGAAAAAAATCAGATTTTTGTGATACCGTGGTTATTTGTCCACATGAAAAAAATCAGATTTTCCTGATACCGTGAGTAAAGTCCAGGGTGAAAAAAATCCGATTTTCCTGATACCGTGGGTAAAGTCCAGGTGAAAAAAATCAGATTTTCCTGATACTGTGAGTAAAGTCCAGGTGAAAAAATTCAGATTTTTCTGATACCGTGAGTAAAGTCCAGGTGAAAAAAATCAGATTTTCCTGATACCGTGAGGAAAGTCCAGGTGAAAAAAATCAGATTTTCGTGATACCATGGTTATTTGTCCACGTGAAAAAAATCAGATTTTCCTCATACCGCGGGTAAAGTCCAGGTTAAAAAATCCAATTTTCCTGATACCGTGAGTAAAGTCCAGGAGAAAAAAATCAGATTTTCCTGATAATGTGGGTAATAGTCCAGGTGAAAAAAATCTTATTTTCCGGATACCGTGAGTAAAGTCCAGGGTGAAAAAAATCCGAATTTCCTGATACCGTTAGTAAAGTCCAGGGTGAAAAAAATCCAGTTTTCCTGATACCGCGAGTAAAGTGCAGGGTGAAAAAAATCCAATTTTCCTGATTCCGTGGTTATTTGTCCACGTGAAAAAAATCAGATTTTCCTCATACCGCGGGTAAAGTCCAGGGTGAAAAAAATCCGATTTTCCTGATACCGTGGGTAAAGTCCAGGTGAAAAAAATCTGATTTTCCTGATACTGTGAGTAAAGTCCAGGTGAAAAAATTCAGATTTTTCTGATACCGTGAGTAAAGTCCAGGTGAAAAAAATCAGATTTTCCTGATACCGTGGTTATTTGTCCATGTGAAAAAAAGAGATTTTCCTGATATCGCCGGTAAAGTCCAGGTGAAAAAAAATCCAATTTTCCTGATTCCGTGGGAAATAGTCCAGGTGAAAAAATCAGATTTTCCTGATACCGTGAGTAAAGTCCAGGAGAAGAAAATCAGATTTTCTTGATAACGTGGGTAATAGTCCAGGTGAAAAAAATCTTATTTTCCGGATACCGTGAGTATAGTCCAGGTGAAAAAAATCAGATTTTCCTGATACCATGGTTATTTGTCCAGGTGAAAAAAATCAGATTTTCCTGATACCGTGAGTAAAGTCCAGGGTGGAAAAAAAATCAGATTTTCCTGATGCCATGAGTAAAGTCCAGGTGAAAAAAATCAGATTTTTGTGATACCGTGGTTATTTGTCCACGTGAAAAACATCAGATTTTCCTGATACCGTGGGTAAAGTCCAGGGTGAAAAAAATCAGATTTTCCTGATACCGTGGGTAAAGTCTAGGTGAAAAAAATCAGATTTTCCTGATACCGTGGGTAATAGCCCAGGTGAAAAAAAATCCGATTTTCCTGATACCGTGAGGAAAGTCCAGGTGAAAAAAATCAGATTTTCGTGATACCATGGTTATTTGTCCACGTGAAAAAAATCAGATTTTCCTCATACCGCGGGTAAAGTCCAGGTTAAAAAATCCAATTTTCCTGATACCGTGAGTAAAGTCCAGGAGAAAAAAATCAGATTTTCCTGATAATGTGGGTAATAGTCCAGGTGAAAAAAATCTTATTTTCCGGATACCGTGAGTAAAGTCCAGGGTGAAAAAAATCCGAATTTCCTGATACCGTTAGTAAAGTCCAGGGTGAAAAAAATCCAGTTTTCCTGATACCGCGAGTAAAGTGCAGGGTGAAAAAAATCCAATTTTCCTGATACCGTGGTTATTTGTAGATGTGAAAAAAATAAGATTTTCCTGATACCGCGCGTAAAGTCCAGGTGAAAAAAAATCCAATTTTCCTGATACTGAGGGAAATAGTCCAGGTGAAAAAAATCAGATTTTCCTGATACCGTGAGTAAAGTCCAGGGTGAAAAAAATCAGATTTTGCTGATGCCGTGAGTAAAGTCCAGGTGAAAAAAATCAGATTTTCCTGATACCACGGGTAAAGGCCAGGGTGAAAAAAATCCGACTTTCCTGATACCGTGGGTAAAGTCCAGGAGAAAAAAATCAGATTTTCCTGATACCGTGGTTATTTGTCCATGTGAAAAAAAATCAGATTTTCCTGATACCGCGGGTAAAGTCCAGGTGAAAAAAATCCAATTTTCCTGATACCGTGGGAAATAGTCCAGGTGAAAAAAATCAGATTTTCCTGATACCGTGAGTAAATTCCAGGGTGAAAAAAATCAGATTTTCCTGATACTGTGGGTAAAGTCCAGGTGAAAAAAACAAGATTTTCCCGATACCGTGGTGATTTGTCCACGTAAAAAAAAATTCAGATTTTCCTGATCCGCGGGAAAAGTCCAGGGGAAAAAAATCAGATTTTCCTGATACCGTGAGTAAAGTGCAGGGTGAAAAAATCCAATTTTCCTGATACCGTGGTTATTTGTCCATGTGAAAAAAATCAAATTTTCATGATAACGTGGGTAAAGTCCAGGTGAAAAAAATCAGATTTTCCTGATACTGTGAGTAAAGTCCAGGTGAAAAAATTCAGATTTTCCTGATCCGGTGGGAAATAGTCCAGGTGAAAAAAAATCCGATTTTCCTGATACCGTGAGTAAAGTCCAGGTGAAAAAAATCAGATTTTCGTGATACCATGGTTATTTGTCCACGTGAAAAAAATCAGATTTTCCTCATACCGCGGGTAAAGTCCAGGGTGAAAAAAATCCGATTTTCCTGATTCTGCGGGTAAAGTCCAGGTGAAAAAAAATCCAATTTTCCTGATACCGAGGGAAATAGTCCAGGTGAAAAAGTCAGATTTTCCTGATACCGTGAGTAAAGTCCAGGAGAAAAAAATCAGATTTTCCTGATAACGTGGGTAATAGTCCAGGTGAAAAAAATCTTATTTTCCGGATACTGTAAGTAAAGTCCAGGGTGAAAAAAATCCAAATTTCCTGATACCGTTAGTAAAGACCAGGGTGAAAAAAATCCGGTTTTCCTGATACCGTGAGTAAAGTCCAGGTGAAAAAAATCAGATTTTCCTGATACCGTGAGTAAAGTCCAGGGTGAAAAAAAATTAGATTTTCCTGATGCCATGAGTAAAGTCCAGGTGAAAAAAATCAGATTTTTGTGATACCGTCGTTATTTGTCCACGTGGAAAACATCAGATTTTCCTGATACCATGGGTAAAGTCCAGGGTGAAAAAAATCAGATTTTCCTGATACCGCGGGTAAAGTCCAGGTGAAAAAAAATCCAATTTTCCTGATACCGAGGGATATAGTCCAGGTGAAAAAAAATCAGATTTTCCTGATACCGTGAGTAAAGTCCAGGGTGAAAAAAATCAGATTTTCCTGATGCCGTGAGTAAAGTCCAGGTGAAAAAAATTAGATTTTTGTGATACCGTGGTTATTTGTCCACGTGAAAAAAATCAGATTTTCCTGATACCACGGGTAAAGTTCAGGGTGAAAAAATCCGATTTTCCTTATACCGTGGGTAAAGTCCAGGTGAAAAAAATCAGATTTTCCTGATACCGTGGGTAAAGTCCAGGTGAAAAAAATCAGATTTTCCTGATACCGTGGTTATTTGTCCATGTGAAAAAAATCAGATTTTCCAGATACCGCGGGTAAAGTCCAGGTGAAAAAAATCCAATTTTCCTGATACCGTGGGAAATAGTCCAGGTGAAAAAAATCAGATTTTCCTGATACCGTGAGTAAAGTCCAGGAGAAAAAAATCAGATTTTCCTGATACCGTGAGTAAAGTCCAGGGTGAAAAAAATCCGGTTTTCCTGATACCGTGGTTATTTGTCCATGTGAAAAAAATCAGGTTTTCATGATAACGCGGGTAAAGTCCAGGTGAAAAAAAAATCCAATTTTCCTGATCCGGTGGGAAATAGTCCAGGTGAAAAAAATCAGATTTTCCTGATACCGTGAGTAAAGTGCAGGGTGAAAAAATCCAATTTTCCTGATACCGTGGTTATTTGTCGATGTGAAAAAAATCAGGTTTTCATGATAACGCGGGTAAAGTCCAGGTGAAAAAAAATCCAATTTTCCTGATCCGGTGGGAAATAGTCCAGGTGAAAAAAATCAGATTTTCCTGATACCGTGAGGAAAGTCCAGGGTGAAAAAAATCAGATTTTCCTGATGCCATGAGTAAAGTGCAGGTGAAAAAAATCAGATTTTTGTGATACCGTGGTTATTTGTCCACATGAAAAAAATCAGATTTTCCTGATACCGTGAGTAAAGTCCAGGGTGAAAAAAATCCGATTTTCCTGATACCGTGGGTAAAGTCCAGGTGAAAAAAATCAGATTTTCCTGATACTGTGGGTAAAGTCCAGGTGAAAAAATTCAGATTTTTCTGATACCGTGAGTAAAGTCCAGGTGAAAAAAATCAGATTTTCCTGATACCGTGAGGAAAGTCCAGGTGAAAAAAATCAGATTTTCGTGATACCATGGTTATTTGTCCACGTGAAAAAAATCAGATTTTCCTCATACCGCGGGTAAAGTCCAGGTTAAAAAATCCAATTTTCCTGATACCGTGAGTAAAGTCCAGGAGAAAAAAATCAGATTTTCCTGATAATGTGGGTAATAGTCCAGGTGAAAAAAATCTTATTTTCCGGATACCTTGAGTAAAGTCCAGGGTGAAAAAAATCCGAATTTCCTGATACCGTTAGTAAAGTCCAGGGTGAAAAAAATCCAGTTTTCCTGATACCGCGAGTAAAGTGCAGGGTGAAAAAAATCCAATTTTCCTGATTCCGTGGTTATTTGTAGATGTGAAAAAAAATCAGATTTTCCTGATACCGTGAGTAAAGTCCAGGGTGAAAAAAATCCGATTTTCCTGATACCGTGGGTAAAGTCCAGGTGAAAAAAATCAGATTTTCCTGATACTGTGAGTAAAGTCCAGGTGAAAAAATTCAGATTTTTCTGATACCGTGAGTAAAGTCCAGGTGAAAAAAATCAGATTTTCCTGATACCGTGGTTATTTGTCCATGTGAAAAAAAGAGATTTTCCTGATATCGCCGGTAAAGTCCAGGTGAAAAAAAATCCAATTTTCCTGATTCCGTGGGAAATAGTCCAGGTGAAAAAATCAGATTTTCCTGATACCGTGAGTAAAGTCCAGGAGAAGAAAATCAGATTTTCTTGATAACGTGGGTAATAGTCCAGGTGAAAAAAATCTTATTTTCCGGATACCGTGAGTATAGTCCAGGTGAAAAAAATCAGATTTTCCTGATACCATGGTTATTTGTCCAGGTGAAAAAAATCAGATTTTCCTGATACCGTGAGTAAAGTCCAGGGTGGAAAAAAAATCAGATTTTCCTGATGCCATGAGTAAAGTCCAGGTGAAAAAAATCAGATTTTTGTGATACCGTGGTTATTTGTCCACGTGAAAAACATCAGATTTTCCTGATACCGTGGGTAAAGTCCAGGGTGAAAAAAATCAGATTTTCCTGATACCGTGGGTAAAGTCTAGGTGAAAAAAATCAGATTTTCCTGATACCGTGGGTAATAGCCCAGGTGAAAAAAATCCGATTTTCCTGATACCGTGAGGAAAGTCCAGGTGAAAAAAAACAGATTTTCGTGATACCATGGTTATTTGTCCACGTGAAAAAAATCAGATTTTCCTCATACCGTGGGTAAAGTCCAGGTTAAAAAATCCAATTTTCCTGATACCGTGAGTAAAGTCCAGGAGAAAAAAAATCAGATTTTCCTGATAATGTGGGTAATAGTCCAGGTGAAAAAAATCTTATTTTCCGGATACCGTGAGTAAAGTCCAGGGTGAAAAAAATCCGAATTTCCTGATACCGTTAGTAAAGTCCAGGGTGAAAAAAATCCAGTTTTCCTGATACCGCGAGTAAAGTGCAGGGTGAAAAAAATCCAATTTTCCTGATACCGTGGTTATTTGTAGATGTGAAAAAAATAAGATTTTCCTGATACCGCGCGTAAAGTCCAGGTGAAAAAAAATCCAATTTTCCTGATACTGAGGGAAATAGTCCAGGTGAAAAAAATCAGATTTTCCTGATACCGTGAGTAAAGTCCAGGGTGAAAAAAATCAGATTTTGCTGATGCCGTGAGTAAAGTCCAGGTGAAAAAAATCAGATTTTCCTGATACCACGGGTAAAGGCCAGGGTGAAAAAAATCCGACTTTCCTTATACCGTGGGTAAAGTCCAGGTGAAAAAAAATCCGATTTTCCTGATACCGTGGGTAAAGTCCAGGTGAAAAAAATCAGATTTTCCTGATACCGTGGTTATTTGTCCATGTGAAAAAAATCAGATTTTCCTGATACCGCGGGTAAAGTCCAGGTGAAAAAAATCAGATTTTCCTGATACCGTGAGTAAAGTCCAGGGTGAAAAAAATCAGATTTTCCTGATACTGTGGGTAAAGTCCAGGTGAAAAAAACAAGATTTTCCCGATACCGTGGTGATTTGTCCACGTAAAAAAAAATTCAGATTTTCCTGATCCGCGGGAAAAGTCCAGGGGAAAAAAATCAGATTTTCCTGATACCGTGAGTAAAGTCCAGGGTGAAAAAAATCCGGTTTTCCTGATACCGTGAGTAAAGTGCAGGGTGAAAAAATCCAATTTTCCTGATACCGTGGTTATTTGTCCATGTGAAAAAAATCAAATTTTCATGATAACGTGGGTAAAGTGCAGGTGAAAAAAAATCCAATTTTCCTGATCCGGTGGGAAATAGTCCAGGTGAAAAAAATCCGATTTTCCTGATACCGTGAGTAAAGTCCAGGTGAAAAAAATCAGATTTTCGTGATACCATGGTTATTTGTCCACGTGAAAAAAAATCAGATTTTCCTCATACCGCGGGTAAAGTCCAGGGTGAAAAAAATCCGATTTTCCTGATTCTGCGGGTAAAGTCCAGGTGAAAAAAAATCCAATTTTCCTGATACCGAGGGAAATAGTCCAGGTGAAAAAGTCAGATTTTCCTGATACCGTGAGTAAAGTCCAGGAGAAAAAAATCAGATTTTCCTGATAACGTGGGTAATAGTCCAGGTGAAAAAAATCTTATTTTCCGGATACTGTAAGTAAAGTCCAGGGTGAAAAAAATCCAAATTTCCTGATACCGTTAGTAAAGACCAGGGTGAAAAAAATCCGGTTTTCCTGATACCGTGAGTAAAGTGCAGGGTGAAAAAAATCCAATTTTCCTGATACCGTGGTTATTTGTAGATGTGAAAAAAAATCAGATTTTCCTGATACCGAGGGAAATAGTCCAGGTGAAAAAAAAATCAGATTTTCCTGATACCGTGAGTAAAGTCCAGGGTGAAAAAAATCAGATTTTCCTGATGCCGTGAGTAAAGTCCAGGTGAAAAAAATTAGATTTTTGTGATACCGTGGTTATTTGTCCACGTGAAAAAAATCAGATTTTCCTGATACCACGGGTAAAGTCCAGGGTGAAAAAATCCGATTTTCCTTATACCGTGGGTAAAGTCCAGGTGAAAAAAATCAGATTTTCCTGATACCGTGGGTAAAGTCCAGGTGAAAAAAATCAGATTTTCCTGATACCGTGGTTATTTGTCCATGTGAAAAAAATCAGATTTTCCAGATACCGCGGGTAAAGTCCAGGTGAAAAAAATCGAATTTTCCTGATACCGTGGGAAATAGTCCATGTGAAAAAAATCAGATTTTCCTGATACCGTGAGTAAAGTCCAGGAGAAAAAAATCAGATTTTCCTGATACCGTGAGTAAAGTCCAGGGTGAAAAAAATCCGGTTTTCCTGATACCGTGGTTATTTGTCCATGTGAAAAAAATCAGGTTTTCATGATAACGCGGGTAAAGTCCAGGTGAAAAAAAAATCCAATTTTCCTGATCCGGTGGGAAATAGTCCAGGTGAAAAAAATCAGATTTTCCTGATACCGTGAGTAAAGTGCAGGGTGAAAAAATCCAATTTTCCTGATACCGTGGTTATTTGTCCATGTGAAAAAAATCAGGTTTTCATGATAACGCGGGTAAAGTCCAGGTGAAAAAAAATCCAATTTTCCTGATCCGGTGGGAAATAGTCCAGGTGAAAAAAATCAGATTTTCCTGATACCGTGAGGAAAGTCCAGGGTGAAAAAAATCAGATTTTCCTGATGCCATGAGTAAAGTGCAGGTGAAAAAAATCAGATTTTTGTGATACCGTGGTTATTTGTCCACATGAAAAAAATCAGATTTTCCTGATACCGTGAGTAAAGTCCAGGGTGAAAAAAATCCGATTTTCCTGATACCGTGGGTAAAGTCCAGGTGAAAAAAATCAGATTTTCCTGATACTGTGAGTAAAGTCCAGGTGAAAAAATTCAGATTTTTCTGATACCGTGAGTAAAGTCCAGGTGAAAAAAATCCAATTTTCCTGATACCGTGGGAAATAGTCCAGGTGAAAAAAATCAGATTTTCCTGATACCGTGAGTAAATTCCAGGGTGAAAAAAATCAGATTTTCCTGATACTGTGGGTAAAGTCCAGGTGAAAAAAACAAGATTTTCCCGATACCGTGGTGATTTGTCCACGTAAAAAAAAATTCAGATTTTCCTGATCCGCGGGAAAAGTCCAGGGGAAAAAAATCAGATTTTCCTGATACCGTGAGTAAAGTGCAGGGTGAAAAAATCCAATTTTCCTGATACCGTGGTTATTTGTCCATGTGAAAAAAATCAAATTTTCATGATAACGTGGGTAAAGTCCAGGTGAAAAAAATCAGATTTTCCTGATACTGTGAGTAAAGTCCAGGTGAAAAAATTCAGATTTTCCTGATCCGGTGGGAAATAGTCCAGGTGAAAAAAAATCCGATTTTCCTGATACCGTGAGTAAAGTCCAGGTGAAAAAAATCAGATTTTCGTGATACCATGGTTATTTGTCCACGTGAAAAAAATCAGATTTTCCTCATACCGCGGGTAAAGTCCAGGGTGAAAAAAATCCGATTTTCCTGATTCTGCGGGTAAAGTCCAGGTGAAAAAAAATCCAATTTTCCTGATACCGAGGGAAATAGTCCAGGTGAAAAAGTCAGATTTTCCTGATACCGTGAGTAAAGTCCAGGAGAAAAAAATCAGATTTTCCTGATAACGTGGGTAATAGTCCAGGTGAAAAAAATCTTATTTTCCGGATACTGTAAGTAAAGTCCAGGGTGAAAAAAATCCAAATTTCCTGATACCGTTAGTAAAGACCAGGGTGAAAAAAATCCGGTTTTCCTGATACCGTGAGTAAAGTCCAGGTGAAAAAAATCAGATTTTCCTGATACCGTGAGTAAAGTCCAGGGTGAAAAAAAATTAGATTTTCCTGATGCCATGAGTAAAGTCCAGGTGAAAAAAATCAGATTTTTGTGATACCGTCGTTATTTGTCCACGTGGAAAACATCAGATTTTCCTGATACCATGGGTAAAGTCCAGGGTGAAAAAAATCAGATTTTCCTGATACCGCGGGTAAAGTCCAGGTGAAAAAAAATCCAATTTTCCTGATACCGAGGGAAATAGTCCAGGTGAAAAAAAATCAGATTTTCCTGATACCGTGAGTAAAGTCCAGGGTGAAAAAAATCAGATTTTCCTGATGCCGTGAGTAAAGTCCAGGTGAAAAAAATTAGATTTTTGTGATACCGTGGTTATTTGTCCACGTGAAAAAAATCAGATTTTCCTGATACCACGGGTAAAGTCCAGGGTGAAAAAATCCGATTTTCCTTATACCGTGGGTAAAGTCCAGGTGAAAAAAATCAGATTTTCCTGATACCGTGGGTAAAGTCCAGGTGAAAAAAATCAGATTTTCCTGATACCGTGGTTATTTGTCCATGTGAAAAAAATCAGATTTTCCAGATACCGCGGGTAAAGTCCAGGTGAAAAAAATCCAATTTTCCTGATACCGTGGGAAATAGTCCAGGTGAAAAAAATCAGATTTTCCTGATACCGTGAGTAAAGTCCAGGAGAAAAAAATCAGATTTTCCTGATACCGTGAGTAAAGTCCAGGGTGAAAAAAATCCGGTTTTCCTGATACCGTGGTTATTTGTCCATGTGAAAAAAATCAGGTTTTCATGATAACGCGGGTAAAGTCCAGGTGAAAAAAAAATCCAATTTTCCTGATCCGGTGGGAAATAGTCCAGGTGAAAAAAATCAGATTTTCCTGATACCGTGAGTAAAGTGCAGGGTGAAAAAATCCAATTTTCCTGATACCGTGGTTATTTGTCGATGTGAAAAAAATCAGGTTTTCATGATAACGCGGGTAAAGTCCAGGTGAAAAAAAATCCAATTTTCCTGATCCGGTGGGAAATAGTCCAGGTGAAAAAAATCAGATTTTCCTGATACCGTGAGGAAAGTCCAGGGTGAAAAAAATCAGATTTTCCTGATGCCATGAGTAAAGTGCAGGTGAAAAAAATCAGATTTTTGTGATACCGTGGTTATTTGTCCACATGAAAAAAATCAGATTTTCCTGATACCGTGAGTAAAGTCCAGGGTGAAAAAAATCCGATTTTCCTGATACCGTGGGTAAAGTCCAGGTGAAAAAAATCAGATTTTCCTGATACTGTGGGTAAAGTCCAGGTGAAAAAATTCAGATTTTTCTGATACCGTGAGTAAAGTCCAGGTGAAAAAAATCAGATTTTCCTGATACCGTGAGGAAAGTCCAGGTGAAAAAAATCAGATTTTCGTGATACCATGGTTATTTGTCCACGTGAAAAAAATCAGATTTTCCTCATACCGCGGGTAAAGTCCAGGTTAAAAAATCCAATTTTCCTGATACCGTGAGTAAAGTCCAGGAGAAAAAAATCAGATTTTCCTGATAATGTGGGTAATAGTCCAGGTGAAAAAAATCTTATTTTCCGGATACCTTGAGTAAAGTCCAGGGTGAAAAAAATCCGAATTTCCTGATACCGTTAGTAAAGTCCAGGGTGAAAAAAATCCAGTTTTCCTGATACCGCGAGTAAAGTGCAGGGTGAAAAAAATCCAATTTTCCTGATTCCGTGGTTATTTGTAGATGTGAAAAAAAATCAGATTTTCCTGATACCGTGAGTAAAGTCCAGGGTGAAAAAAATCCGATTTTCCTGATACCGTGGGTAAAGTCCAGGTGAAAAAAATCAGATTTTCCTGATACTGTGAGTAAAGTCCAGGTGAAAAAATTCAGATTTTTCTGATACCGTGAGTAAAGTCCAGGTGAAAAAAATCAGATTTTCCTGATACCGTGGTTATTTGTCCATGTGAAAAAAAGAGATTTTCCTGATATCGCCGGTAAAGTCCAGGTGAAAAAAAATCCAATTTTCCTGATTCCGTGGGAAATAGTCCAGGTGAAAAAATCAGATTTTCCTGATACCGTGAGTAAAGTCCAGGAGAAGAAAATCAGATTTTCTTGATAACGTGGGTAATAGTCCAGGTGAAAAAAATCTTATTTTCCGGATACCGTGAGTATAGTCCAGGTGAAAAAAATCAGATTTTCCTGATACCATGGTTATTTGTCCAGGTGAAAAAAATCAGATTTTCCTGATACCGTGAGTAAAGTCCAGGGTGGAAAAAAAATCAGATTTTCCTGATGCCATGAGTAAAGTCCAGGTGAAAAAAATCAGATTTTTGTGATACCGTGGTTATTTGTCCACGTGAAAAACATCAGATTTTCCTGATACCGTGGGTAAAGTCCAGGGTGAAAAAAATCAGATTTTCCTGATACCGTGGGTAAAGTCTAGGTGAAAAAAATCAGATTTTCCTGATACCGTGGGTAATAGCCCAGGTGAAAAAAATCCGATTTTCCTGATACCGTGAGGAAAGTCCAGGTGAAAAAAAACAGATTTTCGTGATACCATGGTTATTTGTCCACGTGAAAAAAATCAGATTTTCCTCATACCGTGGGTAAAGTCCAGGTTAAAAAATCCAATTTTCCTGATACCGTGAGTAAAGTCCAGGAGAAAAAAAATCAGATTTTCCTGATAATGTGGGTAATAGTCCAGGTGAAAAAAATCTTATTTTCCGGATACCGTGAGTAAAGTCCAGGGTGAAAAAAATCCGAATTTCCTGATACCGTTAGTAAAGTCCAGGGTGAAAAAAATCCAGTTTTCCTGATACCGCGAGTAAAGTGCAGGGTGAAAAAAATCCAATTTTCCTGATACCGTGGTTATTTGTAGATGTGAAAAAAATAAGATTTTCCTGATACCGCGCGTAAAGTCCAGGTGAAAAAAAATCCAATTTTCCTGATACTGAGGGAAATAGTCCAGGTGAAAAAAATCAGATTTTCCTGATACCGTGAGTAAAGTCCAGGGTGAAAAAAATCAGATTTTGCTGATGCCGTGAGTAAAGTCCAGGTGAAAAAAATCAGATTTTCCTGATACCACGGGTAAAGGCCAGGGTGAAAAAAATCCGACTTTCCTTATACCGTGGGTAAAGTCCAGGTGAAAAAAATCCGATTTTCCTGATACCGTGGGTAAAGTCCAGGTGAAAAAAATCAGATTTTCCTGATACCGTGGTTATTTGTCCATGTGAAAAAAATCAGATTTTCCTGATACCGCGGGTAAAGTCCAGGTGAAAAAAATCAGATTTTCCTGATACCGTGAGTAAAGTCCAGGGTGAAAAAAATCAGATTTTCCTGATACTGTGGGTAAAGTCCAGGTGAAAAAAACAAGATTTTCCCGATACCGTGGTGATTTGTCCACGTAAAAAAAAATTCAGATTTTCCTGATCCGCGGGAAAAGTCCAGGGGAAAAAAATCAGATTTTCCTGATACCGTGAGTAAAGTCCAGGGTGAAAAAAATCCGGTTTTCCTGATACCGTGAGTAAAGTGCAGGGTGAAAAAATCCAATTTTCCTGATACCGTGGTTATTTGTCCATGTGAAAAAAATCAAATTTTCATGATAACGTGGGTAAAGTGCAGGTGAAAAAAAATCCAATTTTCCTGATCCGGTGGGAAATAGTCCAGGTGAAAAAAATCCGATTTTCCTGATACCGTGAGTAAAGTCCAGGTGAAAAAAATCAGATTTTCGTGATACCATGGTTATTTGTCCACGTGAAAAAAAATCAGATTTTCCTCATACCGCGGGTAAAGTCCAGGGTGAAAAAAATCCGATTTTCCTGATTCTGCGGGTAAAGTCCAGGTGAAAAAAAATCCAATTTTCCTGATACCGAGGGAAATAGTCCAGGTGAAAAAGTCAGATTTTCCTGATACCGTGAGTAAAGTCCAGGAGAAAAAAATCAGATTTTCCTGATAACGTGGGTAATAGTCCAGGTGAAAAAAATCTTATTTTCCGGATACTGTAAGTAAAGTCCAGGGTGAAAAAAATCCAAATTTCCTGATACCGTTAGTAAAGACCAGGGTGAAAAAAATCCGGTTTTCCTGATACCGTGAGTAAAGTGCAGGGTGAAAAAAATCCAATTTTCCTGATACCGTGGTTATTTGTAGATGTGAAAAAAAATCTGATTTTCCTGATACCGAGGGAAATAGTCCAGGTGAAAAAAAAATCAGATTTTCCTGATACCGTGAGTAAAGTCCAGGGTGAAAAAAATCAGATTTTCCTGATGCCGTGAGTAAAGTCCAGGTGAAAAAAATTAGATTTTTGTGATACCGTGGTTATTTGTCCACGTGAAAAAAATCAGATTTTCCTGATACCACGGGTAAAGTCCAGGGTGAAAAAATCCGATTTTCCTTATACCGTGGGTAAAGTCCAGGTGAAAAAAATCAGATTTTCCTGATACCGTGGGTAAAGTCCAGGTGAAAAAAATCAGATTTTCCTGATACCGTGGTTATTTGTCCATGTGAAAAAAATCAGATTTTCCAGATACCGCGGGTAAAGTCCAGGTGAAAAAAATCCAATTTTCCTGATACCGTGGGAAATAGTCCATGTGAAAAAAATCAGATTTTCCTGATACCGTGAGTAAAGTCCAGGAGAAAAAAATCAGATTTTCCTGATACCGTGAGTAAAGTCCAGGGTGAAAAAAATCCGGTTTTCCTGATACCGTGGTTATTTGTCCATGTGAAAAAAATCAGGTTTTCATGATAACGCGGGTAAAGTCCAGGTGAAAAAAAAATCCAATTTTCCTGATCCGGTGGGAAATAGTCCAGGTGAAAAAAATCAGATTTTCCTGATACCGTGAGTAAAGTGCAGGGTGAAAAAATCCAATTTTCCTGATACCGTGGTTATTTGTCCATGTGAAAAAAATCAGGTTTTCATGATAACGCGGGTAAAGTCCAGGTGAAAAAAAATCCAATTTTCCTGATCCGGTGGGAAATAGTCCAGGTGAAAAAAATCAGATTTTCCTGATACCGTGAGGAAAGTCCAGGGTGAAAAAAATCAGATTTTCCTGATGCCATGAGTAAAGTGCAGGTGAAAAAAATCAGATTTTTGTGATACCGTGGTTATTTGTCCACATGAAAAAAATCAGATTTTCCTGATACCGTGAGTAAAGTCCAGGGTGAAAAAAATCCGATTTTCCTGATACCGTGGGTAAAGTCCAGGTGAAAAAAATCAGATTTTCCTGATACTGTGAGTAAAGTCCAGGTGAAAAAATTCAGATTTTTCTGATACCGTGAGTAAAGTCCAGGTGAAAAAAATCAGATTTTCCTGATACCGTGAGGAAAGTCCAGGTGAAAAAAATCAGATTTTCGTGATACCATGGTTATTTGTCCACGTGAAAAAAATCAGATTTTCCTCATACCGCGGGTAAAGTCCAGGTTAAAAAATCCAATTTTCCTGATACCGTGAGTAAAGTCCAGGAGAAAAAAATCAGATTTTCCTGATAATGTGGGTAATAGTCCAGGTGAAAAAAATCTTATTTTCCGGATACCTTGAGTAAAGTCCAGGGTGAAAAAAATCCGAATTTCCTGATACCGTTAGTAAAGTCCAGGGTGAAAAAAATCCAGTTTTCCTGATACCGCGAGTAAAGTGCAGGGTGAAAAAAATCCAATTTTCCTGATTCCGTGGTTATTTGTAGATGTGAAAAAAAATCAGATTTTCCTGATACCGTGAGTAAAGTCCAGGGTGAAAAAAATCCGATTTTCCTGATACCGTGGGTAAAGTCCAGGTGAAAAAAATCAGATTTTCCTGATACTGTGAGTAAAGTCCAGGTGAAAAAATTCAGATTTTTCTGATACCGTGAGTAAAGTCCAGGTGAAAAAAATCAGATTTTCCTGATACCGTGGTTATTTGTCCATGTGAAAAAAAGAGATTTTCCTGATATCGCCGGTAAAGTCCAGGTGAAAAAAAATCCAATTTTCCTGATTCCGTGGGAAATAGTCCAGGTGAAAAAATCAGATTTTCCTGATACCGTGAGTAAAGTCCAGGAGAAGAAAATCAGATTTTCTTGATAACGTGGGTAATAGTCCAGGTGAAAAAAATCTTATTTTCCGGATACCGTGAGTATAGTCCAGGTGAAAAAAATCAGATTTTCCTGATACCATGGTTATTTGTCCAGGTGAAAAAAATCAGATTTTCCTGATACCGTGAGTAAAGTCCAGGGTGGAAAAAAAATCAGATTTTCCTGATGCCATGAGTAAAGTCCAGGTGAAAAAAATCAGATTTTTGTGATACCGTGGTTATTTGTCCACGTGAAAAACATCAGATTTTCCTGATACCGTGGGTAAAGTCCAGGGTGAAAAAAATCAGATTTTCCTGATACCGTGGGTAAAGTCTAGGTGAAAAAAATCAGATTTTCCTGATACCGTGGGTAATAGCCCAGGTGAAAAAAATCCGATTTTCCTGATACCGTGAGGAAAGTCCAGGTGAAAAAAAACAGATTTTCGTGATACCATGGTTATTTGTCCACGTGAAAAAAAATCAGATTTTCCTCATACCGCGGGTAAAGTCCAGGTTAAAAAATCCAATTTTCCTGATACCGTGAGTAAAGTCCAGGAGAAAAAAATCAGATTTTCCTGATAATGTGGGTAATAGTCCAGGTGAAAAAAATCTTATTTTCCGGATACCGTGAGTAAAGTCCAGGGTGAAAAAAATCCGAATTTCCTGATACCGTTAGTAAAGTCCAGGGTGAAAAAAATCCAGTTTTCCTGATACCGCGAGTAAAGTGCAGGGTGAAAAAAATCCAATTTTCCTGATACCGTGGTTATTTGTAGATGTGAAAAAAATAAGATTTTCCTGATACCGCGCGTAAAGTCCAGGTGAAAAAAAATCCAATTTTCCTGATACTGAGGGAAATAGTCCAGGTGAAAAAAATCAGATTTTCCTGATACCGTGAGTAAAGTCCAGGGTGAAAAAAATCAGATTTTGCTGATGCCGTGAGTAAAGTCCAGGTGAAAAAAATCAGATTTTCCTGATACCACGGGTAAAGGCCAGGGTGAAAAAAATCCGACTTTCCTTATACCGTGGGTAAAGTCCAGGTGAAAAAAATCCGATTTTCCTGATACCGTGGGTAAAGTCCAGGTGAAAAAAATCAGATTTTCCTGATACCGTGGTTATTTGTCCATGTGAAAAAAATCAGATTTTCCTGATACCGCGGGTAAAGTCCAGGTGAAAAAAATCAGATTTTCCTGATACCGTGAGTAAAGTCCAGGGTGAAAAAAATCAGATTTTCCTGATACTGTGGGTAAAGTCCAGGTGAAAAAAACAAGATTTTCCCGATACCGTGGTGATTTGTCCACGTAAAAAAAAATTCAGATTTTCCTGATCCGCGGGAAAAGTCCAGGGGAAAAAAATCAGATTTTCCTGATACCGTGAGTAAAGTCCAGGGTGAAAAAAATCCGGTTTTCCTGATACCGTGAGTAAAGTGCAGGGTGAAAAAATCCAATTTTCCTGATACCGTGGTTATTTGTCCATGTGAAAAAAATCAAATTTTCATGATAACGTGGGTAAAGTGCAGGTGAAAAAAAATCCAATTTTCCTGATCCGGTGGGAAATAGTCCAGGTGAAAAAAATCCGATTTTCCTGATACCGTGAGTAAAGTCCAGGTGAAAAAAATCAGATTTTCGTGATACCATGGTTATTTGACCACGTGAAAAAAAATCAGATTTTCCTCATACCGCGGGTAAAGTCCAGGGTGAAAAAAATCCGATTTTCCTGATTCTGCGGGTAAAGTCCAGGTGAAAAAAAATCCAATTTTCCTGATACCGAGGGAAATAGTCCAGGTGAAAAAGTCAGATTTTCCTGATACCGTGAGTAAAGTCCAGGAGAAAAAAATCAGATTTTCCTGATAACGTGGGAAATAGTCCAGGTGAAAAAAATCTTATTTTCCGGATACTGTAAGTAAAGTCCAGGGTGAAAAAAATCCAAATTTCCTGATACCGTTAGTAAAGACCAGGGTGAAAAAAATCCGGTTTTCCTGATACCGTGAGTAAAGTGTAGGGTGAAAAAAATCCAATTTTCCTGATACCGTGGTTATTTGTAGATGTGAAAAAAAATCAGATTTTCCTGATACCGAGGGAAATAGTCCAGGTGAAAAAAATCAGATTTTCCTGATACCGTGAGTAAAGTCCATGGTGAAAAAAATCAGATTTTCCTGATGCCGTGAGTAAAGTCCAGGTGAAAAAAATCAGATTTTTGTGATACCGTGATTATTTGTCCATGTGAAAAAAATCAGATTTTCCTGTTACCGCGGGTAAAATCCAGGGTGAGAAAAATCCGATTTTCCTGATACCATGGGTAAAGTCCAGGTGAAGAAAAATCCAATTTTCCTGATACCGTGGGAAATAGTCCAGGTGAAAAAATCAGATTTTCCTGATACCGTGAGTAAAGTCCAGGTGAAAAAATCAGATTTTCCTGATACCGTGAGTAAAGTCCATGGTGAAAAAATCAGATTTTCCTGATGCCGTGAGTAAAGTCCAGGTGAAAAAAATCCGATTTTTGTGATACCGTGGTTATTTGTCCACGTGAAAAAAATCCGATTTTCCTGATTCCGCGGGTAAAGTCCAGGGTGAGAAAAATCCGATTTTCCTGATACCGTGGGTTATAGTCCAGGTGAAAAAAAATCCAATTTTCCTGATACCGTGGGTTATAGTCCAGTTGAAAAAAATCCGATTTTCCTGATACCATCTGTAATAGTCCAGTTCAAAAAAAATCCGATTTTCCTGATACCGTGAGTAAAGTCCAGGGTGAAAAATATCCGAATTTCCTGATACTGTGGCTTATAGTCCAGGTGAAAAAAAATCCGCTTTTCCTGATACCGTGGGTAAAGTCCAGGTGAAAAAAATTAGATTTTCCTGAGACCGTGAGTAAAGTCCAGGTGAAAAAAATCCGCTTTTCCTGATACCGTGAGTAAAGTGCAGGGTGAAAAAAATCAGATTTTCCTGATACCGTGGGTTATAGTCCAGGTCAAAAAAATCCGATTTTCCTGATAAAGTCCAGGGTGAAAAAAATCAGATTTTCCTGATAGCGTGAGTATAGTCCAGGAGAAAAAAATCAGATTTTCGTGATACCATGGTTTTTTGTCCATGTGAATAAAATCTGATTTTCCTGATTCTGTGGGTAAAGTCCAGGTGAAAAAACATCCGATTTTCTTGATACCGTGGTGATTTGTCCACGTAAAAAAAATCAGATTTTCCTGATCTGCGGGTAAAATCCAGGTTAAAAAATCCTGATACCGTGAGTAAAGTCCAGGAGAAAAAAATCAGATTTTCCTGATCCCGCGGGTAAAGTCCAGGGTGAAAAAAATCCGGTTTTCCTTATACCGTGGGTAAAGTCCAGGTGAAAAAAATCAGATTTTCCTGATACCGTCGGTAAAGTCCAGGTGAAACAAATCAGATTTTCCTGATACCGTGGTTATTTGTCCATGTGAAAAAAATCAGATTTTCCTGATACCGTGGGTAAAGTCCAGGTGAAAAAAATCCAATTTTCCTGATACCGTGGGAAATAGTCCAGGTGAAAAAAATCAGATTTTCCTGATACCGTGAGTAAAGTCCAGGGTGAAAAAAATCAGATTTTCCTGATACTGTGGGTAAAGTCCAGGTGAAAAAAAACAAGATTTTCCCGATACCGTGGTGATTTGTCCACGTAAAAAAATATCAGATTTTCCTGATCCGCGAGTAAAGTCCAGGAGAAAAAAAATCAGATTTTCCTGATACCGTGAGTAAAGTCCAGGGTGAAAAAAATCTGGTTGTCCTGATACCGTGAGTAAAGTGCAGGGTGAAAAAAAATCAGATTTTCCTGATAACGTGAGTATAGTCCAGGAGAAAAAAATCAGATTTTCGTGATACCATGGTTTTTTGTCCATGTGAATAAAATCTGATTTTCCTGATTCTGTGGGTAAAGTCCAGGTGAAAAAACATCCGATTTTCTTGATACCGTGGTCATTTGTCCACGTAAAAAAAATCAGATTTTCCTGATCTGCGGGTAAAATCCAGGTTAAAAAATCCTGATACCGTGAGTAAAGTCCAGGAGAAAAAAATCAGATTTTCCTGATACCGCGGGTAAAGTCCAGGGTGAAAAAAATCCGGTTTTCCTTATACCGTGGGTAAAGTCCAGGTGAAAAAAATCAGATTTTCCTGATACCGTGGGTAAAGTCCAGGTGAAACAAATCAGATTTTCCTGATACCGTGGTTATTTGTCCATGTGAAAAAAATCAGATTTTCCAGATACCGTGGTTATTTGTCCAGGTGAAAAAAATCAGATTTTCCTTATACCGTGGGTAAAGTCCAGGTGAAAAAAATCAGATTTTCCTGATACCGTGGGTAAAGTCCAGGTGAAACAAATCAGATTTTCCTGATACCGTGGTTATTTGTCCATGTGAAAAAAATCAGATTTTCCAGATACCGCGGGTAAAGTCCAGGTGAAAAAAATCCAATTTTCCTGATACCGTGGGAAATAGTCCAGGTGAAAAAAATCAGATTTTCCTGATACCGTGAGTAAAGTCCAGGAGAAAAAAATCAGATTTTCCTGATACCGTGAGTAAAGTCCAGGGTGAAAAAAATCCGCTTTTCCTGATACCGTGGTTATTTGTCCATGTGAAAAAAATCAGGTTTTCATGATAACGCGGGTAAAGTCCAGGTGAAAAAAAATCCAATTTTCCTGATCCGGTGGGAAATAGTCCAGGTGAAAAAAATCAGATTTTCCTGATACCGTGAGTAAAGTGCAGGGTGAAAAAATCCAATTTTCCTGATACCGTGGTTATTTGTCCATGTGAAAAAAATCAGGTTTTCATGATAACGCGGGTAAAGTCCAGGTGAAAAAAAATCCAATTTTCCTGATCCGGTGGGAAATAGTCCAGGTGAAAAAAATCAGATTTTCCTGATACCGTGAGGAAAGTCCAGGGTGAAAAAAATCAGATTTTCCTGATGCCATGAGTAAAGTGCAGGTGAAAAAAATCAGATTTTTGTGATACCGTGGTTATTTGTCCACATGAAAAAAATCAGATTTTCCTGATACCGTGAGTAAAGTCCAGGGTGAAAAAAATCCGATTTTCCTGATACCGTGGGTAAAGTCCAGGTGAAAAAAATCAGATTTTCCTGATACTGTGAGTAAAGTCCAGGTGAAAAAATTCAGATTTTTCTGATACCGTGAGTAAAGTCCAGGTGAAAAATATCAGATTTTCCTGATACCGTGAGGAAAGTCCAGGTGAAAAAAATCAGATTTTCGTGATACCATGGTTATTTGTCCACGTGAAAAAAATCAGATTTTCCTCATACCGCGGGTAAAGTCCAGGTTAAAAAATCCAATTTTCCTGATACCGTGAGTAAAGTCCAGGAGAAAAAAATCAGATTTTCCTGATAATGTGGGTAATAGTCCAGGTGAAAAAAATCTTATTTTCCGGATACCGTGAGTAAAGTCCAGGGTGAAAAAAATCCGAATTTCCTGATACCGTTAGTAAAGTCCAGGGTGAAAAAAATCCAGTTTTCCTGATACCGCGAGTAAAGTGCAGGGTGAAAAAAATCCAATTTTCCTGATTCCGTGGTTATTTGTAGATGTAAAAAAAAATAAGATTTTCCTGATACCGTGAGTAAAGTCCAGGGTGAAAAAAATCCAATTTTCCTGATACCGTGGGTAAAGTCCAGGTGAAAAAAATCAGATTTTCCTGATACTGTGAGTAAAGTCCAGGTGAAAAAATTCAGATTTTTCTGATACCGTGAGTAAAGTCCAGGTGAAAAAAATCAGATTTTCCTGATACCGTGGTTATTTGTCCATGTGAAAAAAAGAGATTTTCCTGATATCGCCGGTAAAGTCCAGGTGAAAAAAAATCCAATTTTCCTGATTCCGTGGGAAATAGTCCAGGTGAAAAAATCAGATTTTCCTGATACCGTGAGTAAAGTCCAGGAGAAGAAAATCAGATTTTCTTGATAACGTGGGTAATAGTCCAGGTGAAAAAAATCTTATTTTCCGGATACCGTGAGTATAGTCCAGGTGAAAAAAATCAGATTTTCCTGATACCATGGTTATTTGTCCAGGTGAAAAAAATCAGATTTTCCTGATACCGTGAGTAAAGTCCAGGGTGGAAAAAAATCAGATTTTCCTGATGCCATGAGTAAAGTCCAGGTGAAAAAAATCAGATTTTTGTGATACCGTGGTTATTTGTCCACGTGAAAAACATCAGATTTTCCTGATACCGTGGGTAAAGTCCAGGGTGAAAAAAATCAGATTTTCCTGATACCGTGGGTAAAGTCTAGGTGAAAAAAATCAGATTTTCCTGATACCGTGGGTAATAGCCCAGGTGAAAAAAATCCGATTTTCCTGATACCGTGAGGAAAGTCCAGGTGAAAAAAATCAGATTTTCGTGATACCATGGTTATTTGTCCACGTGAAAAAAATCAGATTTTCCTCATACCGCGGGTAAAGTCCAGGTTAAAAAATCCAATTTTCCTGATACCGTGAGTAAAGTCCAGGAGAAAAAAATCAGATTTTCCTGATAATGTGGGTAATAGTCCAGGTGAAAAAAATCTTATTTTCCGGATACCGTGAGTAAAGTCCAGGGTGAAAAATATCCGAATTTCCTGATACTGTGGCTTATAGTCCAGGTGAAAAAAAATCCGCTTTTCCTGATACCGTGGGTAAAGTCCAGGTGAAAAAAATTAGATTTTCCTGAGACCGTGAGTAAAGTCCAGGTGAAAAAAATCCGCTTTTCCTGATACCGTGAGTAAAGTGCAGGGTGAAAAAAATCAGATTTTCCTGATACCGTGGGTTATAGTCCAGGTCAAAAAAATCCGATTTTCCTGATAAAGTCCAGGGTGAAAAAAATCAGATTTTCCTGATAGCGTGAGTATAGTCCAGGAGAAAAAAATCAGATTTTCGTGATACCATGGTTTTTTGTCCATGTGAATAAAATCTGATTTTCCTGATTCTGTGGGTAAAGTCCAGGTGAAAAAACATCCGATTTTCTTGATACCGTGGTGATTTGTCCACGTAAAAAAAATCAGATTTTCCTGATCTGCGGGTAAAATCCAGGTTAAAAAATCCTGATACCGTGAGTAAAGTCCAGGAGAAAAAAATCAGATTTTCCTGATCCCGCGGGTAAAGTCCAGGGTGAAAAAAATCCGGTTTTCCTTATACCGTGGGTAAAGTCCAGGTGAAAAAAATCAGATTTTCCTGATACCGTCGGTAAAGTCCAGGTGAAACAAATCAGATTTTCCTGATACCGTGGTTATTTGTCCATGTGAAAAAAATCAGATTTTCCTGATACCGTGGGTAAAGTCCAGGTGAAAAAAATCCAATTTTCCTGATACCGTGGGAAATAGTCCAGGTGAAAAAAATCAGATTTTCCTGATACCGTGAGTAAAGTCCAGGGTGAAAAAAATCAGATTTTCCTGATACTGTGGGTAAAGTCCAGGTGAAAAAAAACAAGATTTTCCCGATACCGTGGTGATTTGTCCACGTAAAAAAATATCAGATTTTCCTGATCCGCGAGTAAAGTCCAGGAGAAAAAAAATCAGATTTTCCTGATACCGTGAGTAAAGTCCAGGGTGAAAAAAATCTGGTTGTCCTGATACCGTGAGTAAAGTGCAGGGTGAAAAAAAATCAGATTTTCCTGATAACGTGAGTATAGTCCAGGAGAAAAAAATCAGATTTTCGTGATACCATGGTTTTTTGTCCATGTGAATAAAATCTGATTTTCCTGATTCTGTGGGTAAAGTCCAGGTGAAAAAACATCCGATTTTCTTGATACCGTGGTCATTTGTCCACGTAAAAAAAATCAGATTTTCCTGATCTGCGGGTAAAATCCAGGTTAAAAAATCCTGATACCGTGAGTAAAGTCCAGGAGAAAAAAATCAGATTTTCCTGATACCGCGGGTAAAGTCCAGGGTGAAAAAAATCCGGTTTTCCTTATACCGTGGGTAAAGTCCAGGTGAAAAAAATCAGATTTTCCTGATACCGTGGGTAAAGTCCAGGTGAAACAAATCAGATTTTCCTGATACCGTGGTTATTTGTCCATGTGAAAAAAATCAGATTTTCCAGATACCGTGGTTATTTGTCCAGGTGAAAAAAATCAGATTTTCCTTATACCGTGGGTAAAGTCCAGGTGAAAAAAATCAGATTTTCCTGATACCGTGGGTAAAGTCCAGGTGAAACAAATCAGATTTTCCTGATACCGTGGTTATTTGTCCATGTGAAAAAAATCAGATTTTCCAGATACCGCGGGTAAAGTCCAGGTGAAAAAAATCCAATTTTCCTGATACCGTGGGAAATAGTCCAGGTGAAAAAAATCAGATTTTCCTGATACCGTGAGTAAAGTCCAGGAGAAAAAAATCAGATTTTCCTGATACCGTGAGTAAAGTCCAGGGTGAAAAAAATCCGCTTTTCCTGATACCGTGGTTATTTGTCCATGTGAAAAAAATCAGGTTTTCATGATAACGCGGGTAAAGTCCAGGTGAAAAAAAATCCAATTTTCCTGATCCGGTGGGAAATAGTCCAGGTGAAAAAAATCAGATTTTCCTGATACCGTGAGTAAAGTGCAGGGTGAAAAAATCCAATTTTCCTGATACCGTGGTTATTTGTCCATGTGAAAAAAATCAGGTTTTCATGATAACGCGGGTAAAGTCCAGGTGAAAAAAAATCCAATTTTCCTGATCCGGTGGGAAATAGTCCAGGTGAAAAAAACTCAGATTTTCCTGATACCGTGAGGAAAGTCCAGGGTGAAAAAAATCAGATTTTCCTGATGCCATGAGTAAAGTGCAGGTGAAAAAAATCAGATTTTTGTGATACCGTGGTTATTTGTCCACATGAAAAAAATCAGATTTTCCTGATACCGTGAGTAAAGTCCAGGGTGAAAAAAATCCGATTTTCCTGATACCGTGGGTAAAGTCCAGGTGAAAAAAATCAGATTTTCCTGATACTGTGAGTAAAGTCCAGGTGAAAAAATTCAGATTTTTCTGATACCGTGAGTAAAGTCCAGGTGAAAAATATCAGATTTTCCTGATACCGTGAGGAAAGTCCAGGTGAAAAAAATCAGATTTTCGTGATACCATGGTTATTTGTCCACGTGAAAAAAATCAGATTTTCCTCATACCGCGGGTAAAGTCCAGGTTAAAAAATCCAATTTTCCTGATACCGTGAGTAAAGTCCAGGAGAAAAAAATCAGATTTTCCTGATAATGTGGGTAATAGTCCAGGTGAAAAAAATCTTATTTTCCGGATACCGTGAGTAAAGTCCAGGGTGAAAAAAATCCGAATTTCCTGATACCGTTAGTAAAGTCCAGGGTGAAAAAAATCCAGTTTTCCTGATACCGCGAGTAAAGTGCAGGGTGAAAAAAATCCAATTTTCCTGATTCCGTGGTTATTTGTAGATGTAAAAAAAAATAAGATTTTCCTGATACCGTGAGTAAAGTCCAGGGTGAAAAAAATCCAATTTTCCTGATACCGTGGGTAAAGTCCAGGTGAAAAAAATCAGATTTTCCTGATACTGTGAGTAAAGTCCAGGTGAAAAAATTCAGATTTTTCTGATACCGTGAGTAAAGTCCAGGTGAAAAAAATCAGATTTTCCTGATACCGTGGTTATTTGTCCATGTGAAAAAAAGAGATTTTCCTGATATCGCCGGTAAAGTCCAGGTGAAAAAAAATCCAATTTTCCTGATTCCGTGGGAAATAGTCCAGGTGAAAAAATCAGATTTTCCTGATACCGTGAGTAAAGTCCAGGAGAAGAAAATCAGATTTTCTTGATAACGTGGGTAATAGTCCAGGTGAAAAAAATCTTATTTTCCGGATACCGTGAGTATAGTCCAGGTGAAAAAAATCAGATTTTCCTGATACCATGGTTATTTGTCCAGGTGAAAAAAATCAGATTTTCCTGATACCGTGAGTAAAGTCCAGGGTGGAAAAAAATCAGATTTTCCTGATGCCATGAGTAAAGTCCAGGTGAAAAAAATCAGATTTTTGTGATACCGTGGTTATTTGTCCACGTGAAAAACATCAGATTTTCCTGATACCGTGGGTAAAGTCCAGGGTGAAAAAAATCAGATTTTCCTGATACCGTGGGTAAAGTCTAGGTGAAAAAAATCAGATTTTCCTGATACCGTGGGTAATAGCCCAGGTGAAAAAAATCCGATTTTCCTGATACCGTGAGGAAAGTCCAGGTGAAAAAAATCAGATTTTCGTGATACCATGGTTATTTGTCCACGTGAAAAAAATCAGATTTTCCTCATACCGCGGGTAAAGTCCAGGTTAAAAAATCCAATTTTCCTGATACCGTGAGTAAAGTCCAGGAGAAAAAAATCAGATTTTCCTGATAATGTGGGTAATAGTCCAGGTGAAAAAAATCTTATTTTCCGGATACCGTGAGTAAAGTCCAGGGTGAAAAAAATCCGAATTTCCTGATACCGTTAGTAAAGTCCAGGGTGAAAAAAATCCAGTTTTCCTGATACCGCGAGTAAAGTGCAGGGTGAAAAAAATCCAATTTTCCTGATACCGTGGTTATTTGTAGATGTGAAAAAAATAAGATTTTCCTGATACCGCGCGTAAAGTCCAGGTGAAAAAAAATCCAATTTTCCTGATACTGAGGGAAATAGTCCAGGTGAAAAAAATCAGATTTTCCTGATACCGTGAGTAAAGTCCAGGGTGAAAAAAATCAGATTTTGCTGATGCCGTGAGTAAAGTCCAGGTGAAAAAAATCAGATTTCCCTGATACCACGGGTAAAGGCCAGGGTGAAAAAAATCCGACTTTCCTTATACCGTGGGTAAAGTCCAGGTGAAAAAAATCCGATTTTCCTGATACCGTGGGTAAAGTCCAGGTGAAAAAAATCAGATTTTCCTGATACCATGGTTATTTGTCCATGTGAAAAAAATCAGATTTTCCTGATACCGTGGGAAATAGTCCAGGTGAAAAAAATCAGATTTTCCTGATACCGTGAGTAAAGTCCAGGGTGAAAAAAATCAGATTTTCCTGATACTGTGGGTAAAGTCCAGGTGAAAAAAACAAGATTTTCCCGATACCGTGGTGATTTGTCCACGTAAAAAAAAAATCAGATTTTCCTGATCCGCGGGAAAAGTCCAGGGGAAAAAAATCAGATTTTCCTGATACCGTGAGTAAAGTCCAGGGTGGAAAAAAAATCAGATTTTCCTGATGCCATGAGTAAAGTCCAGGTGAAAAAAATCAGATTTTTGTGATACCGTGGTTATTTGTCCACGTGAAAAACATCAGATTTTCCTGATACCGTGGGTAAAGTCCAGGGTGAAAAAAATCAGATTTTCCTGATACCGTGGGTAAAGTCTAGGTGAAAAAAATCAGATTTTCCTGATACCGTGGGTAATAGCCCAGGTGAAAAAAATCCGATTTTCCTGATACCGTGAGGAAAGTCCAGGTGAAAAAAATCAGATTTTCGTGATACCATGGTTATTTGTCCACGTGAAAAAAATCAGATTTTCTTCATACCGCGGGTAAAGTCCAGGTTAAAAAATCCAATTTTCCTGATACCGTGAGTAAAGTCCAGGAGAAAAAAATCAGATTTTCCTGATAATGTGGGTAATAGTCCAGGTGAAAAAAATCTTATTTTCCGGATACCGTGAGTAAAGTCCAGGGTGAAAAAAATCCGAATTTCCTGATACCGTTAGTAAAGTCCAGGGTGAAAAAAATCCAGTTTTCCTGATACCGCGAGTAAAGTGCAGGGTGAAAAAAATCCAATTTTCCTGATACCGTGGTTATTTGTAGATGTGAAAAAAATAAGATTTTCCTGATACCGCGCGTAAAGTCCAGGTGAAAAAAAATCCAATTTTCCTGATACTGAGGGAAATAGTCCAGGTGAAAAAAATCAGATTTTCCTGATACCGTGAGTAAAGTCCAGGGTGAAAAAAATCAGATTTTGCTGATGCCGTGAGTAAAGTCCAGGTGAAAAAAATCAGATTTTCCTGATACCACGGGTAAAGGCCAGGGTGAAAAAAATCCGACTTTCCTTATACCGTGGGTAAAGTCCAGGTGAAAAAAAATCCGATTTTCCTGATACCGTGGGTAAAGTCCAGGTGAAAAAAATCAGATTTTCCTGATACCGTGGTTATTTGTCCATGTGAAAAAAATCAGATTTTCCTGATACCGCGGGTAAAGTCCAGGTGAAAAAAATCCAATTTTCCTGATACCGTGGGAAATAGTCCAGGTGAAAAAAATCAGATTTTCCTGATACCGTGAGTAAAGTCCAGGGTGAAAAAAATCAGATTTTCCTGATACTGTGGGTAAAGTCCAGGTGAAAAAAACAAGATTTTCCCGATACCGTGGTGATTTGTCCACGTAAAAAAAAATTCAGATTTTCCTGATCCGCGGGAAAAGTCCAGGGGAAAAAAATCAGATTTTCCTGATACCGTGAGTAAAGTCCAGGGTGAAAAAAATCCGGTTTTCCTGATACCGTGAGTAAAGTGCAGGGTGAAAAAATCCAATTTTCCTGATACCGTGGTTATTTGTCCATGTGAAAAAAATCAAATTTTCATGATAACGTGGGTAAAGTGCAGGTGAAAAAAAATCCAATTTTCCTGATCCGGTGGGAAATAGTCCAGGTGAAAAAAATCCGATTTTCCTGATACCGTGAGTAAAATCCAGGTGAAAAAAATCAGATTTTCGTGATACCATGGTTATTTGTCCACGTGAAAAAAATCAGATTTTCCTCATACGGCGGGTAAAGTCCAGGGTGAAAAAAATCCGATTTTCCTGATTCTGTGGGTAAAGTCCAGGTGAAAAAAAATCCAATTTTCCTGATACCGAGGGAAATAGTCCAGGTGAAAAAGTCAGATTTTCCTGATACCGTGAGTAATAGTCCAGGTGAAAAAAATCTTATTTTCCGGATACTGTAAGTAAAGTCCAGGGTGAAAAAAATCCAAATTTCCTGATACCTTTAGTAAAGACCAGGGTGAAAAAAATCCGGTTTTCCTGATACCGTGAGTAAAGTGCAGGGTGAAAAAAATCCAATTTTCCTGATACCGTGGTTATTTGTAGATGTGAAAAAAAATCAGATTTTCCTGATACCGAGGGAAATAGTCCAGGTGAAAAAAATCAGATTTTCCTGATACCGTGAGTAAAGTCCATGGTGAAAAAAATCAGATTTTCCTGATGCCGTGAGTAAAGTCCAGGTGAAAAAAATCAGATTTTTGTGATACCGTGATTATTTGTCCATGTGAAAAAAATCAGATTTTCCTGTTACCGCGGGTAAAATCCAGGGTGAGAAAAATCCGATTTTCCTGATACCATGGGTAAAGTCCAGGTGAAAAAAAATCCAATTTTCCTGATACCGTGGGAAATAGTCCAGGTGAAAAAATCAGATTTTCCTGATACCGTGAGTAAAGTCCAGGTGAAAAAATCAGATTTTCCTGATACCGTGAGTAAAGTCCATGGTGAAAAAATCAGATTTTCCTGATGCCGTGAGTAAAGTCCAGGTGAAAAAAATCAGATTTTTGTGATACCGTGGTTATTTGTCCACGTGAAAAAAATCCGATTTTCCTGATTCCGCGGGTAAAGTCCAGGGTGAGAAAAATCCGATTTTCCTGATACCGTGGGTTATAGTCCAGGTGAAAAAAAATCCAATTTTCCTGATACCGTGGGTTATAGTCCAGTTGAAAAAAATCCGATTTTCCTGATACCATCTGTAATAGTCCAGTTCAAAAAAAATCCGATTTTCCTGATACCGTGAGTAAAGTCCAGGGTGAAAAATATCCGAATTTCCTGATACTGTGGCTTATAGTCCAGGTGAAAAAAAATCCGCTTTTCCTGATACCGTGGGTAAAGTCCAGGTGAAAAAAATTAGATTTTCCTGAGACCGTGAGTAAAGTCCAGGTGAAAAAAATCAGATTTTCCTGATACCGTGAGTAAAGTGCAGGGTGAAAAAAATCAGATTTTCCTGATACCGTGGGTTATAGTCCAGGTCAAAAAAAATCCGATTTTCCTGATAAAGTCCAGGGTGAAAAAAATCAGATTTTCCTGATAGCGTGAGTATAGTCCAGGAGAAAAAAATCAGATTTTCGTGATACCATGGTTTTTTGTCCATGTGAATAAAATCTGATTTTCCTGATTCTGTGGGTAAAGTCCAGGTGAAAAAACATCCGATTTTCTTGATACCGTGGTCATTTGTCCACGTAAAAAAAATCAGATTTTCCTGATCTGCGGGTAAAATCCAGGTTAAAAAATCCTGATACCGTGAGTAAAGTCCAGGAGAAAAAAATCAGATTTTCCTGATACCGCGGGTAAAGTCCAGGGTGAAAAAAATCCGGTTTTCCTTATACCGTGGGTAAAGTCCAGGTGAAAAAAATCAGATTTTCCTGATACCGTGGGTAAAGTCCAGGTGAAACAAATTAGATTTTCCTGATACCGTGGTTATTTGTCCATGTGAAAAAAATCAGATTTTCCTGATACCGCGGGTAAAGTCCAGGTGAAAAAAATCCAATTTTCCTGATACCGTGGGAAATAGTCCAGGTGAAAAAAATCAGATTTTCCTGATACCGTGAGTAAAGTCCAGGGTGAAAAAAATCAGATTTTCCTGATACTGTGGGTAAAGTCCAGGTGAAAAAAAACAAGATTTTCCCGATACCGTGGTGATTTGTCCACGTAAAAAAAATCAGATTTTCCTGATCCGCGAGTAAAGTCCAGGAGAAAAAAATCAGATTTTCCTGATACCGTGAGTAAAGTCCAGGGTGAAAAAAATCTGGTTTTCCTGATACCGTGAGTAAAGTGCAGGGTGAAAAAAAATCAGATTTTCCTGATAACGTGAGTATAGTCCAGGAGAAAAAAATCAGATTTTCGTGATACCATGGTTTTTTGTCCATGTGAATAAAATCTGATTTTCCTGATTCTGCGGGTAAAGTCCAGGTGAAAAAACATCCGATTTTCTTGATACCGTGGTGATTTGTCCACGTAAAAAAAATCAGATTTTCCTGATCTGCAGGTAAAATCCAGGTTAAAAAATCCTGATACCGTGAGTAAAGTCCAGGAGAAAAAAATCAGATTTTCCTGATACCGCGGGTAAAGTCCAGGTGAAAAAAATCCGGTTTTCCTTATACCGTGGGTACAGTCCAGGTGAAAAAAATCAGATTTTCCTGATACCGTGGGTAAAGTCCAGGTGAAAAATATCAGATTTTCCTAATACCGTGGTTATTTGTCCATGTGAAAAAAATCAGATTTTCCTGATACCGCGGGTAAAGTCCAGGTGAAAAAAATCCAATTTTCCTGATACCGTGGGAAATAGTCCAGGTGAAAAAAATCAGATTTTCCTGATACCGTGAGTAAAGTCCAGGGTGAAAAAAATCAGATTTTCCTGATACTGTAGGTAAAGTCCAGGAGAAAAAAAACAAGATTTTCCCGATACCGTGGTGATTTGTCCACGTAAAAAAATCAGATTTTCCTGATCCGCGAGTAAAGTCCAGGAGAAAAAAATCAGATTTTCCTGATACCGTGAGTAAAGTCCAGGCTGAAAAAAATCTGGTTTTCCTGATACCGTGAGTAAAGTGCAGGGTGAAAAAATCCAATTTTCCTGATACAGTGGTTATTTGTCCATGTGAAAAAAATCAGATTTTCATGATAACGCGGGTAAAGTCCAGGTGAAAAAAAATCCAATTTTCCTGATCCCGTGGGAAATAGTCCAGGTGAAAAAAATCAGGTTTTCCTGATACCGTGAGTAAAGTACAGGGAGAAAAAAATTAGATTTTTGTGATACCGTGGTTTTTTGTCCACGTGAAAAAAATCAGATTTTCCTGATACCACGGGTAAAGTCCAGGGGAAAAAAACAAGATTTTCCCGATACCGTGGTGATTTGTCCACGTAAAAAAAAAATCAGATTTTCCTGATCCGCGGGAAAAGTCCAGGGGAAAAAAATCAGATTTTCCTGATACCGTGAGTAAAGTCCAGGGTGAAAAAAATCCGGTTTTCCTGATACCGTGAGTAAAGTGCAGGGTGAAAAAATCCAATTTTCCTGATACCGTGGTTATTTGTCCATGTGAAAAAAATCAGATTTTCATGATAACGTGGGTAAAGTGCAGGTGAAAAAAAATCCAATTTTCCTGATCCGGTGGGAAATAGTCCAGGTGAAAAAAATCCGATTTTCCTGATACCGTGAGTAAAGTCCAGGTGAAAAAAATCAGATTTTCGTCATACCATGGTTATTTGTCCACGTGAAAAAAATCAGATTTTCCTGATACCGCGGGTAAAGTCCAGGTGAAAAAAAATCCAATTTTCCTGATACCGAGGGAAATAGTCCAGGTGAAAAAAAATCAGATTTTCCTGATACCGTGAGTAAAGTCCAGGGTGAAAAAAATCAGATTTTCCTGATGCCGTGAGTAAAGTCCAGGTGAAAAAAATTAGATTTTTGTGATACCGTGGTTATTTGTCCACGTGAAAAAAATCAGATTTTCCTGATACCACGGGTAAAGTCCAGGGTGAAAAAAATCCGATTTTCCTTATACCGTGGGTAAAGTCCAGGTGAAAAAAATCAGATTTTCCTGATACCGTGGGTAAAGTCCAGGTGAAAAAAATCAGATTTTCCTGATACCGTGGTTATTTGTCCATGTGAAAAAAATCAGATTTTCCAGATACCGCGGGTAAAGTCCAGGTGAAAAAAATCCAATTTTCCTGATACCGTGGGAAATAGTCCAGGTGAAAAAAATCAGATTTTCCTGATACCGTGAGTAAAGTCCAGGAGAAAAAAATCAGATTTTCCTGATACCGTGAGTAAAGTCCAGGGTGAAAAAAATCCGGTTTTCCTGATACCGTGGTTATTTGTCCATGTGAAAAAAATCAGGTTTTCATGATAACGCGGGTAAAGTCCAGGTGAAAAAAAAATCCAATTTTCCTGATCCGGTGGGAAATAGTCCAGGTGAAAAAAATCAGATTTTCCTGATACCGTGAGTAAAGTGCAGGGTGAAAAAATCCAATTTTCCTGATACCGTGGTTATTTGTCCATGTGAAAAAAATCAGGTTTTCATGATAACGCGGGTAAAGTCCAGGTGAAAAAAAATCCAATTTTCCTGATCCGGTGGGAAATAGTCCAGGTGAAAAAAATCAGGTTTTCCTGATACCGTGAGGAAAGTCCAGGGTGAAAAAAATCAGATTTTCCTGATGCCATGAGTAAAGTGCAGGTGAAAAAAATCAGATTTTTGTGATACCGTGGTTATTTGTCCACATGAAAAAAATCAGATTTTCCTGATACCGTGAGTAAAGTCCAGGGTGAAAAAAATCCGATTTTCCTGATACCGTGGGTAAAGTCCAGGTGAAAAAAATCAGATTTTCCTGATACTGTGAGTAAAGTCCAGGTGAAAAAATTCAGATTTTTCTGATACTGTGAGTAAAGTCCAGGTGAAAAAAATCAGATTTTTGTGATACCGTGGTTATTTGTCCACATGAAAAAAATCAGATTTTCCTGATACCGTGAGTAAAGTCCAGGGTGAAAAAAATCCGATTTTCCTGATACCGTGGGTAAAGTCCAGGTGAAAAAAATCAGATTTTCCTGATACTGTGAGTAAAGTCCAGGTGAAAAAAATCAGATTTTTCTGATACCGTGAGTAAAGTCCAGGTGAAAAAAATCAGATTTTCCTGATACCGTGAGGAAAGTCCAGGTGAAAAAAATCAGATTTTCGTGATACCATGGTTATTTGTCCACGTGAAAAAAATCAGATTTTCCTCATACCGCGGGTAAAGTCCAGGTTAAAAAATCCAATTTTCCTGATACCGTGAGTAAAGTCCAGGAGAAAAAAATCAGATTTTCCTGATAATGTGGGTAATAGTCCAGGTGAAAAAAATCTTATTTTCCGGATACCGTGAGTAAAGTCCAGGGTGAAAAAAATCCGAATTTCCTGATACCGTTAGTAAAGTCCAGGGTGAAAAAAATCCAGTTTTCCTGATACCGCGAGTAAAGTGCAGGGTGAAAAAAATCCAATTTTCCTGATTCCGTGGTTATTTGTAGATGTGAAAAAAAATCAGATTTTCCTGATACCGTGAGTAAAGTCCAGGGTGAAAAAAATCCGATTTTCCTGATACCGTGGGTAAAGTCCAGGTGAAAAAAATCAGATTTTCCTGATACTGTGAGTAAAGTCCAGGTGAAAAAATTCAGATTTTTCTGATACCGTGAGTAAAGTCCAGGTGAAAAAAATCAGATTTTCCTGATACCGTGGTTATTTGTCCATGTGAAAAAAAGAGATTTTCCTGATATCGCCGGTAAAGTCCAGGTGAAAAAAAAATCCAATTTTCCTGATTCCGTGGGAAATAGTCCAGGTGAAAAAATCAGATTTTCCTGATACCGTGAGTAAAGTCCAGGAGAAGAAAATCAGATTTTCTTGATAACGTGGGTAATAGTCCAGGTGAAAAAAATCTTATTTTCCGGATACCGTGAGTATAGTCCAGGTGAAAAAAATCAGATTTTCCTGATACCATGGTTATTTGTCCAGGTGAAAAAAATCAGATTTTCCTGATACCGTGAGTAAAGTCCAGGGTGGAAAAAAAATCAGATTTTCCTGATGCCATGAGTAAAGTCCAGGTGAAAAAAATCAGATTTTTGTGATACCGTGGTTATTTGTCCACGTGAAAAACATCAGATTTTCCTGATACCGTGGGTAAAGTCCAGGGTGAAAAAAACCAGATTTTCCTGATACCGTGGGTAAAGTCTAGGTGAAAAAAATCAGATTTTCCTGATACCGTGGGTAATAGCCCAGGTGAAAAAAATCCGATTTTCCTGATACCGTGAGGAAAGTCCAGGTGAAAAAAATCAGATTTTCGTGATACCATGGTTATTTGTCCACGTGAAAAAAATCAGATTTTCTTCATACCGCGGGTAAAGTCCAGGTTAAAAAATCCAATTTTCCTGATACCGTGAGTAAAGTCCAGGAGAAAAAAATCAGATTTTCCTGATAATGTGGGTAATAGTCCAGGTGAAAAAAATCTTATTTTCCGGATACCGTGAGTAAAGTCCAGGGTGAAAAAAATCCGAATTTCCTGATACCGTTAGTAAAGTCCAGGGTGAAAAAAATCCAGTTTTCCTGATACCGCGAGTAAAGTGCAGGGTGAAAAAAATCCAATTTTCCTGATACCGTGGTTATTTGTAGATGTGAAAAAAATAAGATTTTCCTGATACCGCGCGTAAAGTCCAGGTGAAAAAAAATCCAATTTTCCTGATACTGAGGGAAATAGTCCAGGTGAAAAAAATCAGATTTTCCTGATACCGTGAGTAAAGTCCAGGGTGAAAAAAATCAGATTTTGCTGATGCCGTGAGAAAAAGTCCAGGTGAAAAAAATCAGATTTTCCTGATACCACGGGTAAAGGCCAGGGTGAAAAAAATCCGACTTTCCTTATACCGTGGGTAAAGTCCAGGTGAAAAAAATCCGATTTTCCTGATACCGTGGGTAAAGTCCAGGTGAAAAAAATCAGATTTTCCTGATACCGTGGTTATTTGTCCATGTGAAAAAAATCAGATTTTCCTGATACCGCGGGTAAAGTCCAGGTGAAAAAAATCCAATTTTCCTGATACCGTGGGAAATAGTCCAGGTGAAAAAAATCAGATTTTCCTGATACCGTGAGTAAAGTCCAGGGTGAAAAAAATCAGATTTTCCTGATACTGTGGGTAAAGTCCAGGTGAAAAAAACAAGATTTTCCCGATACCGTGGTGATTTGTCCACGTAAAAAAAAATTCAGATTTTCCTGATCCGCGGGAAAAGTCCAGGGGAAAAAAATCAGATTTTCCTGATACCGTGAGTAAAGTCCAGGGTGAAAAAAATCCGGTTTTCCTGATACCGTGAGTAAAGTGCAGGGTGAAAAAATCCAATTTTCCTGATACCGTGGTTATTTGTCCATGTGAAAAAAATCAAATTTTCATGATAACGTGGGTAAAGTGCAGGTGAAAAAAAATCCAATTTTCCTGATCCGGTGGGAAATAGTCCAGGTGAAAAAAATCCGATTTTCCTGATACCGTGAGTAAAATCCAGGTGAAAAAAATCAGATTTTCGTGATACCATGGTTATTTGTCCACGTGAAAAAAATCAGATTTTCCTCATACGGCGGGTAAAGTCCAGGGTGAAAAAAATCCGATTTTCCTGATTCTGTGGGTAAAGTCCAGGTGAAAAAAAATCCGATTTTCCTGATACCGAGGGAAATAGTCCAGGTGAAAAAGTCAGATTTTCCTGATACCGTGAGTAATAGTCCAGGTGAAAAAAATCTTATTTTCCGGATACTGTAAGTAAAGTCCAGGGTGAAAAAAATCCAAATTTCCTGATACCTTTAGTAAAGACCAGGGTGAAAAAAATCCGGTTTTCCTGATACCGTGAGTAAAGTGCAGGGTGAAAAAAATCCAATTTTCCTGATACCGTGGTTATTTGTAGATGTGAAAAAAAATCAGATTTTCCTGATACCGAGGGAAATAGTCCAGGTGAAAAAAATCAGATTTTCCTGATACCGTGAGTAAAGTCCATGGTGAAAAAAATCAGATTTTCCTGATGCCGTGAGTAAAGTCCAGGTGAAAAAAATCAGATTTTTGTGATACCGTGATTATTTGTCCATGTGAAAAAAATCAGATTTTCCTGTTACCGCGGGTAAAATCCAGGGTGAGAAAAATCCGATTTTCCTGATACCATGGGTAAAGTCCAGGTGAAAAAAAATCCAATTTTCCTGATACCGTGGGAAATAGTCCAGGTGAAAAAATCAGATTTTCCTGATAACGTGAGTAAAGTCCAGGTGAAAAAATCAGATTTTCCTGATACCGTGAGTAAAGTCCATGGTGAAAAAATCAGATTTTCCTGATGCCGTGAGTAAAGTCCAGGTGAAAAAAATCCGATTTTTGTGATACCGTGGTTATTTGTCCACGTGAAAAAAATCCGATTTTCCTGATTCCGCGGGTAAAGTCCAGGGTGAGAAAAATCCGATTTTCCTGATACCGTGGGTTATAGTCCAGGTGAAAAAAAATCCAATTTTCCTGATACCGTGGGTTATAGTCCAGTTGAAAAAAATCCGATTTTCCTGATACCATCTGTAATAGTCCAGTTCAAAAAAAATCCGATTTTCCTGATACCGTGAGTAAAGTCCAGGGTGAAAAATATCCGAATTTCCTGATACTGTGGCTTATAGTCCAGGTGAAAAAAAATCCGCTTTTCCTGATACCGTGGGTAAAGTCCAGGTGAAAAAAATTAGATTTTCCTGAGACCGTGAGTAAAGTCCAGGTGAAAAAAATCAGATTTTCCTGATACCGTGAGTAAAGTGCAGGGTGAAAAAAATCAGATTTTCCTGATACCGTGGGTTATAGTCCAGGTCAAAAAAAATCCGATTTTCCTGATAAAGTCCAGGGTGAAAAAAATCAGATTTTCCTGATAGCGTGAGTATAGTCCAGGAGAAAAAAATCAGATTTTCGTGATACCATGGTTTTTTGTCCATGTGAATAAAATCTGATTTTCCTGATTCTGTGGGTAAAGTCCAGGTGAAAAAACATCCGATTTTCTTGATACCGTGGTCATTTGTCCACGTAAAAAAAATCAGATTTTCCTGATCTGCAGGTAAAATCCAGGTTAAAAAATCCTGATACCGTGAGTAAAGTCCAGGAGAAAAAAATCAGATTTTCCTGATACCGCGGGTAAAGTCCAGGGTGAAAAAAATCCGGTTTTCCTTATACCGTGGGTAAAGTCCAGGTGAAAAAAATCAGATTTTCCTGATACCGTCGGTAAAGTCCAGGTGAAACAAATCAGATTTTCCTGATACCGTGGTTATTTGTCCATGTGAAAAAAATCAGATTTTCCTGATACCGCGGGTAAAGTCCAGGTGAAAAAAATCCAATTTTCCTGATACCGTGGGAAATAGTCCAGGTGAAAAAAATCAGATTTTCCTGATACCGTGAGTAAAGTGCAGGGTGAAAAAAATCAGATTTTCCTGATACTGTGGGTAAAGTCCAGGTGAAAAAAAACAAGATTTTCCCGATACCGTGGTGATTTGTCCACGTAAAAAAATATCAGATTTTCCTGATCCGCGAGTAAAGTCCAGGAGAAAAAAATCAGATTTTCCTGATACCGTGAGTAAAGTCCAGGGTGAAAAAAATCTGGTTTTCCTGATACCGTGAGTAAAGTGCAGGGTGAAAAAAAATCAGATTTTCCTGATAACGTGAGTATAGTCCAGGAGAAAAAAATCAGATTTTCGTGATACCATGTTTTTTTGTCCATGTGAATAAAATCTGATTTTCCTGATTCTGCGGGTAAAGTCCAGGTGAAAAAACATCCGATTTTCTTGATACCGTGGTGATTTGTCCACGTAAAAAAAATCAGATTTTCCTGATCTGCGGGTAAAATCCAGGTTAAAAAATCCTGATACCGTGAGTAAAGTCCAGGAGAAAAAAATCAGATTTTCCTGATACCGCGGGTAAAGTCCAGGTGAAAAAAATCCGGTTTTCCTTATACCGTGGGTACAGTCCAGGTGAAAAAAATCAGATTTTCCTGATACCGTGGGTAAAGTCCAGGTGAAAAAAATCAGATTTTCCTGATACCGTGGTTATTTGTCCATGTGAAAAAAATCAGATTTTCCAGATACCGCGGGTAAAGTCCAGGTGAAAAAAATCCAATTTTCCTGATACCGTGGGAAATAGTCCAGGTGAAAAAAATCAGATTTTCCTGATACCGTGAGTAAAGTCCAGGAGAAAAAAATCAGATTTTCCTGATACCGTGAGTAAAGTCCAGGGTGAAAAAAATCCGGTTTTCCTGATACCGTGGTTATTTGTCCATGTGAAAAAAATCAGGTTTTCATGATAACGCGGGTAAAGTCCAGGTGAAAAAAAATCCAATTTTCCTGATCCGGTGGGAAATAGTCCAGGTGAAAAAAATCAGATTTTCCTGATACCGTGAGTAAAGTGCAGGGTGAAAAAATCCAATTTTCCTGATACCGTGGTTATTTGTCCATGTGAAAAAAATCAGGTTTTCATGATAACGCGGGTAAAGTCCAGGTGAAAAAAAATCCAATTTTCCTGATCCGGTGGGAAATAGTCCAGGTGAAAAAAATCAGATTTTCCTGATACCGTGAGGAAAGTCCAGGGTGAAAAAAATCAGATTTTCCTGATGCCATGAGTAAAGTGCAGGTGAAAAAAATCAGATTTTTGTGATACCGTGGTTATTTGTCCACATGAAAAAAATCAGATTTTCCTGATACCGTGAGTAAAGTCCAGGGTGAAAAAAATCCGATTTTCCTGATACCGTGGGTAAAGTCCAGGTGAAAAAAATCAGATTTTCCTGATACTGTGAGTAAAGTCCAGGTGAAAAAATTCAGATTTTTCTGATACCGTGAGTAAAGTCCAGGTGAAAAAAATCAGATTTTCCTGATACCGTGAGGAAAGTCCAGGTGAAAAAAATCAGATTTTCGTGATACCATGGTTATTTGTCCACGTGAAAAAAATCAGATTTTCCTCATACCGCGGGTAAAGTCCAGGTTAAAAAATCCAATTTTCCTGATACCGTGAGTAAAGTCCAGGGTGAAAAAAATCCAGTTTTCCTGATACCGCGAGTAAAGTGCAGGGTGAAAAAAATCCAGTTTTCCTGATACCGCGAGTAAAGTGCAGGGTGAAAAAAATCCAATTTTCCTGATTCCGTGGTTATTTGTAGATGTAAAAAAAAATCAGATTTTCCTGATACCGTGAGTAAAGTCCAGGGTGAAAAAAATCAGATTTTCCTGATACCGTGGGTAAAGTCCAGGTGAAAAAAATCAGATTTTCCTGATACTGTGAGTAAAGTCCAGGTGAAAAAATTCAGATTTTTCTGATACCGTGAGTAAAGTCCAGGTGAAAAAAATCAGATTTTCCTGATACCGTGGTTATTTGTCCATGTGAAAAAAAGAGATTTTCCTGATATCGCCGGTAAAGTCCAGGTGAAAAAAAATCCAATTTTCCTGATTCCGTGGGAAATAGTCCAGGTGAAAAAATCAGATTTTCCTCATACCGTGAGTAAAGTCCAGGAGAAGAAAATCAGATTTTCTTGATAACGTGGGTAATAGTCCAGGTGAAAAAAAATCTTATTTTCCGGATACCGTGAGTATAGTCCAGGTGAAAAAAATCAGATTTTCCTGATACCATGGTTATTTGTCCAGGTGAAAAAAATCAGATTTTCCTGATACCGTGAGTAAAGTCCAGGGTGGAAAAAAATCGAATTTTCCTGATGCCATGAGTAAAGTCCAGGTGAAAAAAATCAGATTTTTGTGATACCGTGGTTATTTGTCCACGTGAAAAACATCAGATTTTCCTGATACCGTGGGTAAAGTCCAGGGTGAAAAAAATCAGATTTTCCTGATACCGTGGGTAAAGTCTAGGTGAAAAAAATCAGATTTTCCTGATACCGTGGGTAATAGCCCAGGTGAAAAAAATCCGATTTTCCTGATACCGTGAGGAAAGTCCAGGTGAAAAAAATCAGATTTTTGTGATACCATGGTTATTTGTCCACGTGAAAAAAATCACATTTTCCTCATACCGCGGGTAAAGTCCAGGTTAAAAAATCCAATTTTCCTGATACCGTGAGTAAAGTCCAGGAGAAAAAAATCAGATTTTCCTGATAATGTGGGTAATAGTCCAGGTGAAAAAAATCTTATTTTCCGGATACCGTGAGTAAAGTCCAGGGTGAAAAAAATCCGAATTTCCTGATACCGTTAGTAAAGTCCAGGGTGAAAAAAATCCAGTTTTCCTGATACCGCGAGTAAAGTGCAGGGTGAAAAAAATCCAATTTTCCTGATTCCGTGGGAAATAGTCCAGGTGAAAAAATCAGATTTTCCTCATACCGTGAGTAAAGTCCAGGAGAAGAAAATCAGATTTTCTTGATAACGTGGGTAATAGTCCAGGTGAAAAAAAATCTTATTTTCCGGATACCGTGAGTATAGTCCAGGTGAAAAAAATCAGATTTTCCTGATACCATGGTTATTTGTCCAGGTGAAAAAAATCAGATTTTCCTGATACCGTGAGTAAAGTCCAGGGTGGAAAAAAATCAGATTTTCCTGATGCCATGAGTAAAGTCCAGGTGAAAAAAATCAGATTTTTGTGATACCGTGGTTATTTGTCCACGTGAAAAACATCAGATTTTCCTGATACCGTGGGTAAAGTCCAGGGTGAAAAAAATCAGATTTTCCTGATACCGTGGGTAAAGTCTAGGTGAAAAAAATCAGATTTTCCTGATACCGTGGGTAATAGCCCAGGTGAAAAAAATCCGATTTTCCTGATACCGTGAGGAAAGTCCAGGTGAAAAAAATCAGATTTTTGTGATACCATGGTTATTTGTCCACGTGAAAAAAATCACATTTTCCTCATACCGCGGGTAAAGTCCAGGTTAAAAAATCCAATTTTCCTGATACCGTGAGTAAAGTCCAGGAGAAAAAAATCAGATTTTCCTGATAATGTGGGTAATAGTCCAGGTGAAAAAAATCTTATTTTCCGGATACCGTGAGTAAAGTCCAGGGTGAAAAAAATCCGAATTTCCTGATACCGTTAGTAAAGTCCAGGGTGAAAAAAATCCAGTTTTCCTGATACCGCGAGTAAAGTGCAGGGTGAAAAAAATCCAATTTTCCTGATACTGTGGTTATTTGTAGATGTGAAAAAAATAAGATTTTCCTGATACCGCGCGTAAAGTCCAGGTGAAAAAAAATCCAATTTTCCTGATACTGAGGGAAATAGTCCAGGTGAAAAAAATCAGATTTCCCTGATACCACGGGTAAAGGCCAGGGTGAAAAAAATCCGACTTTCCTTATACCGTGGGTAAAGTCCAGGTGAAAAAAATCCGATTTTCCTGATACCGTGGGTAAAGTCCAGGTGAAAAAAATCAGATTTTCCTGATACCATGGTTATTTGTCCATGTGAAAAAAATCAGATTTTCCTGATACCGTGGGAAATAGTCCAGGTGAAAAAAATCAGATTTTCCTGATACCGTGAGTAAAGTCCAGGGTGAAAAAAATCAGATTTTCCTGATACTGTGGGTAAAGTCCAGGTGAAAAAAACAAGATTTTCCCGATACCGTGGTGATTTGTCCACGTAAAAAAAAAATCAGATTTTCCTGATCCGCGGGAAAAGTCCAGGGGAAAAAAATCAGATTTTCCTGATACCGTGAGTAAAGTCCAGGGTGAAAAAAATCCGGTTTTCCTGATACCGTGAGTAAAGTGCAGGGTGAAAAAATCCAATTTTCCTGATACGGTGGTTATTTGTCCATGTGAAAAAAATCAAATTTTCATGATAACGTGGGTAAAGTGCAGGTGAAAAAAAATCCAATTTTCCTGATCCGGTGGGAAATAGTCCAGGTGAAAAAAATCCGATTTTCCTGATACCGTGAGTAAAGTCCAGGTGAAAAAAATCAGATTTTCGTGATACCATGGTTATTTGTCCACGTGAAAAAAATCAGATTTTCCTCATACTGCGGGTAAAGTACAGGGTGAAAAAAATCCGATTTTCCTGATTCTGCGGGTAAAGTCCAGGTGAAAAAAAATCCAATTTTCCTGATACCGAGGGAAATAGTCCAGGTGAAAAAGTCAGATTTTCCTGATACCGTGAGTAAAGTCCAGGAGAAAAAAATCAGATTTTCCTGATAACGTGGGTAATAGTCCAGGTGAAAAAAATCTTATTTTCCGGATACTGTAAGTAAAGTCCAGGGTGAAAAAAATCCAAATTTCCTGATACCGTTAGTAAAGACCAGGGTGAAAAAAATCCGGTTTTCCTGATATCGTGAGTAAAGTGCAGGGTGAAAAAAATCCAATTTTCCTGATACCGTGGTTATTTGTAGATGTGAAAAAAAAACAGATTTTCCTGATACCGAGGGAAATAGTCCAGGTGAAAAAAATCAGATTTTCCTGATACCGTGAGTAAAGTCCATGGTGAAAAAAATCAGATTTTCCTGATGCCGTGAGTAAAGTCCAGGTGAAAAAAATCAGATTTTTGTGATACCGTGATTATTTGTCCATGTGAAAAAAATCAGATTTTCCTGTTACCGCGGGTAAAATCCAGGGTGAGAAAAATCCGATTTTCCTGATACCATGGGTAAAGTCCAGGTGAAAAAAAATCCAATTTTCCTGATACCGTGGGAAATAGTCCAGGTGAAAAAAATCAGATTTTCCTGATACCGCGGGTAAAGTCCAGGGTGAAAAAAATCCAATTTTCCTGATACCGTGGGAAATAGTCCAGGTGAAAAAAATCAGATTTTCCTGATACCGTGAGTAAAGTCCAGGGTGAAAAAAATCAGATTTTCCTGATACTGTGGGTAAAGTCCAGGTGAAAAAAAACAAGATTTTCCCGATACCGTGGTGATTTGTCCACGTAAAAAAAATCAGATTTTCCTGATCCGCGAGTAAAGTCCAGGAGAAAAAAATCAGATTTTCCTGATACCGTGAGTAAAGTCCAGGGTGAAAAAAATCTGGTTTTCCTGATACCGTGAGTAAAGTGCAGGGTGAAAAAAAATCAGATTTTCCTGATAACGTGAGTATAGTCCAGGAGAAAAAAATCAGATTTTCGTGATACCATGGTTTTTTGTCCATGTGAATAAAATCTGATTTTCCTGATTCTGCGGGTAAAGTCCAGGTGAAAAAACATCCGATTTTCTTGATACCGTGGTGATTTGTCCACGTAAAAAAAATCAGATTTTCCTGATCTGCAGGTAAAATCCAGGTTAAAAAATCCTGATACCGTGAGTAAAGTCCAGGAGAAAAAAATCAGATTTTCCTGATACCGCGGGTAAAGTCCAGGTGAAAAAAATCCGGTTTTCCTTATACCGTGGGTACAGTCCAGGTGAAAAAAATCAGATTTTCCTGAGACCGTGGGTAAAGTCCAGGTGAAAAAAATCAGATTTTCCTAATACCGTGGTTATTTGTCCATGTGAAAAAAAATCAGATTTTCCTGATACCGCGGGTAAAGTCCAGGTGAAAAAAATCCAATTTTCCTGATACCGTGGGAAATAGTCCAGGTGAAAAAAATCAGATTTTCCTGATACCGTGAGTAAAGTCCAGGGTGAAAAAAATCAGATTTTCCTGATACTGTAGGTAAAGTCCAGGTGAAAAAAAACAAGATTTTCCAGATACCGTGGTGATTTGTCCACGTAAAAAAATCAGATTTTCCTGATCCGCGAGTAAAGTCCAGGAGAAAAAAATCAGATTTTCCTGATACCGTGAGTAAAGTCCAGGCTGAAAAAAATCTGGTTTTCCTGATACCGTGAGTAAAGTGCAGGGTGAAAAAATCCAATTTTCCTGATACCGTGGTTATTTGTCCATGTGAAAAAAATCAGATTTTCATGATAACGCGGGTAAAGTCCAGGTGAAAAAAAATCCAATTTTCCTGATCCCGTGGGAAATAGTCCAGGTGAAAAAAATCAGATTTTCCTGATACCGTGAGTAAAGTACAGGGAGAAAAAAATTAGATTTTTGTGATACCGTGGTTTTTTGTCCACGTGAAAAAAATCAGATTTTCCTGATACCACGGGTAAAGTCCAGGGGAAAAAAACAAGATTTTCCCGATACCGTGGTGATTTGTCCACGTAAAAAAAAAATCAGATTTTCCTGATACCGTGAGTAAAGTCCAGGGTGAAAAAAATCCGGTTTTCCTGATACCGTGAGTAAAGTGCAGGGTGAAAAAATCCAATTTTCCTGATACCGTGGTTATTTGTTCATGTGAAAAAAATCAGATTTTCATGATAACGTGGGTAAAGTGCAGGTGAAAAAAAATCCAATTTTCCTGATCCGGTGGGAAATAGTCCAGGTGAAAAAAATCCGATTTTCCTGATACCGTGAGTAAAGTCCAGGTGAAAAAAATCAGATTTTCGTGATACCATGGTTATTTGTCCACGTGAAAAAAATCAGATTTTCCTCATACCGCGGGTAAAGTCCAGGGTGAAAAAAATCCGATTTTCCTGATTCTGCGGGTAAAGTCCAGGTGAAAAAAAATCCAATTTTCCTGATACCGAGGGAAATAGTCCAGGTGAAAAAGTCAGATTTTCCTGATACCGTGAGTAAAGTCCAGGAGAAAAAAATCAGATTTTCCTGATAACGTGGGTAATAGTCCAGGTGAAAAAAATCTTATTTTCCGGATACTGTAAGTAAAGTCCAGGGTGAAAAAAATCCAAATTTCCTGATACCGTTAGTAAAGACCAGGGTGAAAAAAATCCGGTTTTCCTGATACCGTGAGTAAAGTGCAGGGTGAAAAAAATCCAATTTTCCTGATACCGTGATTATTTGTAGATGTGAAAAAAAATCAGATTTTCCTGATACCGAGGGAAATAGTCCAGGTGAAAAAAATCAGATTTTCCTGATACCGTGAGTAAAGTCCATGGTGAAAAAAATCAGATTTTCCTGATGCCCTGAGTAAAGTCCAGGTGAAAAAAATCAGATTTTTGTGATACCGTGATTATTTGTCCATGTGAAAAAAATCAGATTTTCCTGTTACCGCGGGTAAAATCCAGGGTGAGAAAAATCCGATTTTCCTGATACCATGGGTAAAGTCCAGGTGAAAAAAAATCCAATTTTCCTGATACCGTGGGAAATAGTCCAGGTGAAAAAATCAGATTTTCCTGATACCGTGAGTAAAGACCAGGTGAAAAAATCAGATTTTCCTGATACCGTGAGTAAAGTCCATGGTGAAAAAATCAGATTTTCCTGATGCCGTGAGTAAAGTCCAGGTGAAAAAAATCCGATTTTTGTGATACCGTGGTTATTTGTCCACGTGAAAAAAATCCGATTTTCCTGATTCCGCGGGTAAAGTCCAGGGTGAGAAAAATCCGATTTTCCTGATACCGTGGGTTATAGTCCAGGTGAAAAAAAAATCCAATTTTCCTGATACCGTGGGTTATAGTCCAGTTGAAAAAAATCCGATTTTCCTGATACCATCTGTAATAGTCCAGTTCAAAAAAAATCCGATTTTCCTGATACCGTGAGTAAAGTCCAGGGTGAAAAATATCCGAATTTCCTGATACTGTGGCTTATAGTCCAGGTGAAAAAAAATCCGCTTTTCCTGATACCGTGAGTAAAGTCCAGGAGAAAAAAATCAGATTTTCCTGATACCGTGAGTAAAGTCCAGGGTGAAAAAAATCTGGTTTTCCTGATACCGTGAGTAAAGTGCAGGGTGAAAAAATCCAATTTTCCTGATACCGTGGTTATTTGTCCATGTGAAAAAAAATCAGATTTTCATGATAACGCGGGTAAAGTCCAGGTGAAAAAAAATCCAATTTTCCTGATCCCGTGGGAAATAGTCCAGGTGAAAAAAATCAGATTTTCCTGATACCGTGAGTAAAGTCCAGGGAGAAAAAAATTAGATTTTTGTGATACCGTGGTTTTTTGTCCACGTGAAAAAAATCAGATTTTCCTGATACCACGGGTAAAGTCCAGGGTGAAAAAAATCCGATTTTCCTTATACCGTGGGTAAAGTCCAGGTGAAAAAAATCAGATTTTCCTGATACCGTGGGTAAAGTCCAGGTGAAAAAAAATCAGAATTTCCTGATAGCGTGGTTATTTGTCCATGTGAAAAAAATCAGATTTTCCTGATACCGTGAGTAAAGTCCAGGTGAAAAAAATCCAATTTTCCTTATACCGTGGGTAAAGTCCAGGTGAAAAAAATCAGATTTTCCTGATACGGCGGGTAAAGTCCAGGTGAAAAAAATCCGATTTTCCTGATACCGTGGGTAAAGTCCAGGTGAAAAAAATCAGATTTTCCTGATGCCGTGAGTAAAGTCCAGGTGAAAAAAATCAGATTTTCCTGATACCGTGAGTAAAGTCCAGGTGAAAAAAATCAGATTTTCCTGATACCGTGGTTATTTGTCCATGTGAAAAAAATCAGATTTTCCTGATACCGTGGGTAAAGTCCAGGTGAAAAAAATCAGATTTTCATGATACCGTGGTTATTTGTCCATGTGAAAAAAATCAGATTTTCCTGATACCGCGGGTAAAGTCCAGGTGAAAAAAATCCAAATTTCCTGATACCGTGGGAAATAGTCCAGGTGAAAAAAATCAGATTTTCCTGATACTGTGGGTAAAGTCCAGGTGAAAAAAAAACAAGATTTTCCCGATACCGTGGTGATTTGTCCACGTAAAAAAATCAGATTTTCCTGATCCGCGAGTAAAGTCCAGGAGAAAAAAATCAGATTTTCCTGATACCGTGAGTAAAGTCCAGGGTGAAAAAAATCAGATTTTCATGATAACGCGGGTAAAGTCCAGGTGAAAAAAAATCCAATTTTCCTGATCCTGTGGGAAATAGTCCAGGTGAAAAAAATCAGATTTTCCTGATACCGTGAGTAAAGTCCAGGTGAAAAAAATCAGATTTTCGTGATACCATGGTTATTTGTCCACGTGAAAAAAATCAGATTTTCCTCATACCGCGGGTAAAGTCCAGGGTGAAAAAAATCCAATTTTCCTGATTCTGCGGGTAAAGTCCAGGTGAAAAAAAATCCAATTTTCCTGATACCGAGGGAAATAGTCCAGGTGAAAAAGTCAGATTTTCCTGATACCGTGAGTAAAGTCCAGGAGAAAAAAATCAGATTTTCCTGATAACGTGGGTAATAGTCCAGGTGAAAAAAATCTTATTTTCCGGATACTGTAAGTAAAGTCCAGGGTGAAAAAAATCCAAATTTCCTGATACCGTTAGTAAAGACCAGGGTGAAAAAAATCCGGTTTTCCTGATACCGTGAGTAAAGTGCAGGGTGAAAAAAATCCAATTTTCCTGATACCGTGGTTATTTGTAGATGTGAAAAAAAAACAGATTTTCCTGATGCCCTGAGTAAAGTCCAGGTGAAAAAAATCAGATTTTTGTGATACCGTGATTATTTGTCCATGTGAAAAAAATCAGATTTTCCTGTTACCGCGGGTAAAATCCAGGGTGAGAAAAATCCGATTTTCCTGATACCATGGGTAAAGTCCAGGTGAAAAAAAATCCAATTTTCCTGATACCGTGGGAAATAGTCCAGGTGAAAAAATCAGATTTTCCTGATACCGTGAGTAAAGACCAGGTGAAAAAATCAGATTTTCCTGATACCGTGAGTAAAGTCCATGGTGAAAAAATCAGATTTTCCTGATGCCGTGAGTAAAGTCCAGGTGAAAAAAATCCGATTTTTGTGATACCGTGGTTATTTGTCCACGTGAAAAAAATCCGATTTTCCTGATTCCGCGGGTAAAGTCCAGGGTGAGAAAAATCCGATTTTCCTGATACCGTGGGTTATAGTCCAGGTGAAAAAAAAATCCAATTTTCCTGATACCGTGGGTTATAGTCCAGTTGAAAAAAATCCGATTTTCCTGATACCATCTGTAATAGTCCAGTTCAAAAAAAATCCGATTTTCCTGATACCGTGAGTAAAGTCCAGGGTGAAAAATATCCGAATTTCCTGATACTGTGGCTTATAGTCCAGGTGAAAAAAAATCCGCTTTTCCTGATACCGTGAGTAAAGTCCAGGAGAAAAAAATCAGATTTTCCTGATACCGTGAGTAAAGTCCAGGGTGAAAAAAATCTGGTTTTCCTGATACCGTGAGTAAAGTGCAGGGTGAAAAAATCCAATTTTCCTGATACCGTGGTTATTTGTCCATGTGAAAAAAAATCAGATTTTCATGATAACGCGGGTAAAGTCCAGGTGAAAAAAAATCCAATTTTCCTGATCCCGTGGGAAATAGTCCAGGTGAAAAAAATCAGATTTTCCTGATACCGTGAGTAAAGTCCAGGGAGAAAAAAATTAGATTTTTGTGATACCGTGGTTTTTTGTCCACGTGAAAAAAATCAGATTTTCCTGATACCACGGGTAAAGTCCAGGGTGAAAAAAATCCGATTTTCCTTATACCGTGGGTAAAGTCCAGGTGAAAAAAATCAGATTTTCCTGATACCGTGGGTAAAGTCCAGGTGAAAAAAATCAGAATTTCCTGATAGCGTGGTTATTTGTCCATGTGAAAAAAATCAGATTTTCCTGATACCGTGAGTAAAGTCCAGGTGAAAAAAATCCAATTTTCCTTATACCGTGGGTAAAGTCCAGGTGAAAAAAATCAGATTTTCCTGATACGGCGGGTAAAGTCCAGGTGAAAAAAATCCGATTTTCCTGATACCGTGGGTAAAGTCCAGGTGAAAAAAATCAGATTTTCCTGATGCCGTGAGTAAAGTCCAGGTGAAAAAAATCAGATTTTCCTGATACCGTGAGTAAAGTCCAGGTGAAAAAAATCAGATTTTCCTGATACCGTGGTTATTTGTCCATGTGAAAAAAATCAGATTTTCCTGATACCGTGGGTAAAGTCCAGGTGAAAAAAATCAGATTTTCATGATACCGTGGTTATTTGTCCATGTGAAAAAAATCAGATTTTCCTGATACCGCGGGTAAAGTCCAGGTGAAAAAAATCCAAATTTCCTGATACCGTGGGAAATAGTCCAGGTGAAAAAAATCAGATTTTCCTGATACTGTGGGTAAAGTCCAGGTGAAAAAAAAACAAGATTTTCCCGATACCGTGGTGATTTGTCCACGTAAAAAAATCAGATTTTCCTGATCCGCGAGTAAAGTCCAGGAGAAAAAAATCAGATTTTCCTGATACCGTGAGTAAAGTCCAGGGTGAAAAAAATCAGATTTTCATGATAACGCGGGTAAAGTCCAGGTGAAAAAAAATCCAATTTTCCTGATCCTGTGGGAAATAGTCCAGGTGAAAAAAATCAGATTTTCCTGATACCGTGAGTAAAGTCCAGGTGAAAAAAATCAGATTTTCGTGATACCATGGTTATTTGTCCACGTGAAAAAAATCAGATTTTCCTCATACCGCGGGTAAAGTCCAGGGTGAAAAAAATCCAATTTTCCTGATTCTGCGGGTAAAGTCCAGGTGAAAAAAAATCCAATTTTCCTGATACCGAGGGAAATAGTCCAGGTGAAAAAGTCAGATTTTCCTGATACCGTGAGTAAAGTCCAGGAGAAAAAAATCAGATTTTCCTGATAACGTGGGTAATAGTCCAGGTGAAAAAAATCTTATTTTCCGGATACTGTAAGTAAAGTCCAGGGTGAAAAAAATCCAAATTTCCTGATACCGTTAGTAAAGACCAGGGTGAAAAAAATCCGGTTTTCCTGATACCGTGAGTAAAGTGCAGGGTGAAAAAAATCCAATTTTCCTGATACCGTGGTTATTTGTAGATGTGAAAAAAAAACAGATTTTCCTGATACCGAGGGAAATAGTCCAGGTGAAAAAAATCAGATTTTCCTGATACCGTGAGTAAAGTCCATGGTGAAAAAAATCAGATTTTCCTGATGCCGTGAGTAAAGTCCAGGTGAAAAAAATCAGATTTTTGTGATACCGTGATTATTTGTCCATGTGAAAAAAATCAGATTTTCCTGTTACCGCGGGTAAAATCCAGGGTGAGAAAAATCCGATTTTCCTGATACCATGGGTAAAGTCCAGGTGAAAAAAAATCCAATTTTCCTGATACCGTGGGAAATAGTCCAGGTGAAAAAATCAGATTTTCCTGATACCGTGAGTAAAGTCCATGGTGAAAAAATCAGATTTTCCTGATGCCGTGAGTAAAGTCCAGGTGAAAAAAATCCGATTTTTGTGATACCGTGGTTATTTGTCCACGTGAAAAAAATCCGATTTTCCTGATTCCGCGGGTAAAGTCCAGGGTGAGAAAAATCCGATTTTCCTGATACCGTGGGTTATAGTCCAGGTGAAAAAAAATCCAATTTTCCTGATACCGTGGGTTATAGTCCAGTTGAAAAAAATCCGATTTTCCTGACACCATCTGTAATAGTCCAGTTCAAAAAAAATCCGATTTTCCTGATACCGTGAGTAAAGTCTAGGGTGAAAAATATCCGAATTTCCTGATACTGTGGCTTATAGTCCAGGTGAAAAAAAATCCGCTTTTCCTGATACCGTGGGTAAAGTCCAGGTGAAAAAAATCAGATTTTCCTGATACCGTGAGTAAAGTCCAGGTCAAAAAAATCAGATTTTCCTGATAAAGTCCAGGGTGAAAAAAATCAGATTTTCCTGATAACGTGAGTATAGTCCAGGAGAAAAAAATCAGATTTTCGTGATACCATGGTTTTTTGTCCATGTGAATAAAATCTGATTTTCCTGATTCTGTGGGTAAAGTCCAGGTAAAAAAACATCCGATTTTCTTGATACCGTGGTCATTTGTCCACGTAAAAAAAATCAGATTTTCCTGATCTGCGGGTAAAATCCAGGTTAAAAAATCCTGATACCGTGAGTAAAGTCCAGGAGAAAAAAATCAGATTTTCCTGATACCGCGGGTAAAGTCCAGGGTGAAAAAAATCCGGTTTTCCATATACCGTGGGTAAAGTCCAGGTGAAAAAAATCCGCTTTTCCTGATACCGTGAGTAAAGTCCAGGGTGAAAAAAATCTGGTTTTCCTGATACCGTGAGTAAAGTGCAGGGTGAAAAAATCCAATTTTCCTGATACCGTGGTTATTTGTCCATGTGAAAAAAAATCAGATTTTCATGATAACGCGGGTAAAGTCCAGGTGAAAAAAAATCCAATTTTCCTGATCCCGTGGGAAATAGTCCAGGTGAAAAAAATCAGATTTTCCTGATACCGTGAGTAAAGTCCAGGGAGAAAAAAATTAGATTTTTGTGATACCGTGGTTTTTTGTCCACGTGAAAAAAATCAGATTTTCCTGATACCACGGGTAAAGTCCAGGGTGAAAAAAAATCCGATTTTCCTTATACCGTGGGTAAAGTCCAGGTGAAAAAAATCAGATTTTCCTGATACCGTGGGTAAAGTCCAGGTGAAAAAAATCAGAATTTCCTGATACCGTGGTTATTTGTCCATGTGAAAAAAATCAGATTTTCCTGATACCGTGAGTAAAGTCCAGGTGAAAAAAATCCAATTTTCCTTATACCGTGGGTAAAGTCCAGGTGAAAAAAATCAGATTTTCCTGATACGGCGGGTAAAGTCCAGGTGAAAAAAATCCGATTTTCCTGATACCGTGGGTAAAGTCCAGGTGAAAAAAATCAGATTTTCCTGATGCCGTGAGTAAAGTCCAGGTGAAAAAAATCAGATTTTCCTGATACCGTGAGTAAAGTCCAGGTGAAAAAAATCAGATTTTCCTGATACCGTGGTTATTTGTCCATGTGAAAAAAATCAGATTTTCCTGATACCGTGGGTAAAGTCCAGGTGAAAAAAATCAGATTTTCATGATACCGTGGTTATTTGTCCATGTGAAAAAAATCAGATTTTCCTGATACCGCGGGTAAAGTCCAGGTGAAAAAAATCCAAATTTCCTGATACCGTGGGAAATAGTCCAGGTGAAAAAAATCAGATTTTCCTGATACCGTGAGTAAAGTCCAGGGTGAAAAAAATCAGATTTTCATGATAACGCGGGTAAAGTCCAGGTGAAAAAAATCAGATTTTCATGATAACGCGGGTAAAGTCCAGGTGAAAAAAAATCCAATTTTCCTGATCCTGTGGGAAATAGTCCAGGTGAAAAAAATCAGATTTTCCTGATACCGTGAGTAAAGTCCAGGGAGAAAAAAATTAGATTTTTGTGATACCGTGGTTTTTTGTCCACGTGAAAAAAAACAGATTTTCCTGATACCACGGGTAAAGTCCAGGGTGAAAAAAATCCGATTTTCCTTATACCGTGGGTAAAGTCCAGGTGAAAAAAATCAGATTTTCTTGATACCGTGGGTAAAGTCCAGGTGAAAAAAATCAGAATTTCCTGATACCGTGGTTATTTGTCCATGTGAAAAAAATCAGATTTTCCTGATACCGCGGGTAAAGTCCAGGTGAAAAAAATCCGATTTTCCTGATACCGTGGGTAAAGTCCAGGTGAAAAAAATCAGATTTTCCTGATACCGTGAGTAAAGTCCAGGTGAAAAAAATCAGATTTTCCTGATACCGTGAGTAAAGTCCAGGTGAAAAAAATCAGATTTTCCTGATACCGTGGTTATTTGTCCATGTGAAAAAAATCAGATTTTCCTGATACCGCGGGTAAAGTCCAGGTGAAAAAAATCAGATTTTCCTGATACCGTGAGTAAAGTCCAGGGTGAAAAAAATCAGATTTTCCTGATGCCGTGAGTAAAGTCCAGGTGAAAAAAATCAGATTTTTGTGATACCGTGGTTATTTGTCCATGTGAAAAACATCAGATTTTCCTGATGCCGCGGGTAAAGTCCAGGGTGAAAAAAATCAGATTTTCCTGATACCGTGGGAAAAGTCTAGGTGAAAAAATTCAGATTTTCCTGATACCGTGGGTAATAGCCCAGGTGAAAAAAATCCGGTTTTCCTGATACTGTGAGTAAAGTCCAGGTGAAAAAAATCAGATTTTCGTGATACCATGGTTATTTGTCCACGTGAAAAAAATCAGATTTTCCTCATACCGCGGGTAAAGTCTAGGGTGAAAAAATCCGATTTTCCTGATACCGTGGGTAAAGTCCAGGTGAAAAAAAATCCAATTTTCCTGATACCGAGGGAAATAGTCCAGGTGAAAAAGTCAGATTTTCCTGATACCGTGAGTAAAGTCCAGGAGAAAAAAATCAGATTTTCCTGATAACGTGGGTAATAGTCCAGGTGAAAAAAATCTTATTTTCCGGATACTGTAAGTAAAGTCCAGGGTGAAAAAAATCCAAATTTCCTGATACCGTTAGTAAAGACCAGGGTGAAAAAAATCCGGTTTTCCTGATACCGTGAGTAAAGTGCAGGGTGAAAAAAATCCAATTTTCCTGATACCGTGGTTATTTGTAGATGTGAAAAAAAAACAGATTTTCCTGATACCGAGGGAAATAGTCCAGGTGAAAAAAATCAGATTTTCCTGATACCGTGAGTAAAGTCCATGGTGAAAAAAATCAGATTTTCCTGATGCCGTGAGTAAAGTCCAGGTGAAAAAAATCAGATTTTTGTGATACCGTGATTATTTGTCCATGTGAAAAAAATCAGATTTTCCTGTTACCGCGGGTAAAATCCAGGGTGAGAAAAATCCGATTTTCCTGATACCATGGGTAAAGTCCAGGTGAAAAAAAATCCAATTTTCCTGATACCGTGGGAAATAGTCCAGGTGAAAAAATCAGATTTTCCTGATACCGTGAGTAAAGTCCATGGTGAAAAAATCAGATTTTCCTGATGCCGTGAGTAAAGTCCAGGTGAAAAAAATCCGATTTTTGTGATACCGTGGTTATTTGTCCACGTGAAAAAAATCCGATTTTCCTGATTCCGCGGGTAAAGTCCAGGGTGAGAAAAATCCGATTTTCCTGATACCGTGGGTTATAGTCCAGGTGAAAAAAAATCCAATTTTCCTGATACCGTGGGTTATAGTCCAGTTGAAAAAAATCCGATTTTCCTGATACCATCTGTAATAGTCCAGTTCAAAAAAAATCCGATTTTCCTGATACCGTGAGTAAAGTCTAGGGTGAAAAATATCCGAATTTCCTGATACTGTGGCTTATAGTCCAGGTGAAAAAAAATCCGCTTTTCCTGATACCGTGGGTAAAGTCCAGGTGAAAAAAATTAGATTTTCCTGAGACCGTGAGTAAAGTCCAGGTGAAAAAAATCAGATTTTCCTGATACCGTGAGTAAAGTCCAGGTCAAAAAAATCAGATTTTCCTGATAAAGTCCAGGGTGAAAAAAATCAGATTTTCCTGATAACGTGAGTATAGTCCAGGAGAAAAAAATCAGATTTTCGTGATACCATGGTTTTTTGTCCATATGAATAAAATCTGATTTTCCTGATTCTGTGGGTAAAGTCCAGGTAAAAAAACATCCGATTTTCTTGATACCGTGGTCATTTGTCCACGTAAAAAAAATCAGATTTTCCTGATCTGCGGGTAAAATCCAGGTTAAAAAATCCTGATACCGTGAGTAAAGTCCAGGAGAAAAAAATCAGATTTTCCTGATACCATGAGTAAAGTCCAGGGTGAAAAAAATCAGATTTTCCTGATACTGTGGGTAAAGTCCAGGGTGAAAAAATCAGATTTTCCTGATGCCGTGAGTAAAGTCCAGGTGAAAAAAATCAGATTTTTGTGATACCGTGGTTATTTGTCCACGTGAAAAATATCAGATTTTCCTGATAACGCAGGAAAAGTCCAGGTGAAAAAAGAATCCAATTTTCCTGATCCCGTGGGAAATAGTCCAGGTGAAAAAAATCAGATTTTCCTGATACCGTGAGTAAAGTCCAGGTGAAAAAAATCAGATTTTTGTGATACTGTGGTTATTTGTCCACATGAAAAACATCCGATTTTCCTGATACCGTGGGTAAAGTCTAGGTGAAAAATTCAGATTTTTCTAATACCATGGGTAATAGCCCAGGTGAAAAAAATTTGATTTTCCTTATACCGTGAGTAAAGTCCAGGTGAAAAAAATCTGATTTTTGTGATACCGTGGTTATTTGTCAACGTGAAAAAAATCAGATTTTCCTCATACCGCGTCCAGGGTGAAAAAAATTCGATTTTCCTGATTCTGCGGGTAAAGTCCAGGTGAAAAAAAATCCAATTTTCCTGATACCGTGGTTATTTGTCCATGTGAAAAAAATCAGATTTTCCTGATATCGCGGGTAAAGTCCAGGTGAAAAAAATCCAATTTTCCTGATACCGTGGGAAATAGTCCAGGTGAAATTATCAGATTTTCCTGATACCGTGAGTAAAGTCCAGGTGAAAAAATCAGATTTTCCTGATACCGTGACTAAAGTCCAGTGTGAAAAAATCAGATTTTCCTGATACTGTAGGTAAAGTCCAGGTGAAAAAAACAAGATTTTCCTGATACCATGAGTAAAGTCCAGGGTGAAAAAAATCAGATTTTCCTGATAACGTGAGTATAGTCCAGGTGAAAAAAATCCGATTTTCCTGATACCATGGGATATAGTCCAGTTGAAAAAAAATCCGATTTTCCTGATACCGTGGATTATAGTCCAGGTGAAAAGAAATCCGATTTTCCTGATACCGTGGGTAATAGTCCAAGTGAAAAAAATCCAATTTTCCTGATAACGCAGGTAAAGTCCAGGTGAAAAAAATCAGATGTTCCTGATACCGCGGGTAAAGTCCAGGTGAAAAAAAATCCAATTTTCCTTATACCGTGGGTAAAGTCCAGGTGAAAAAAATCAGATTTTCCTGATCCCGTGGGTAAAGTCCAGGTGAAAAAAATCAGATTTTCCTGATACCATGAGTAAAGTCCAGGGTGAAAAAAATCCGGTTTTCCTGATACCGTGAGTAAAGTGCAGGGTGAAAAAAATCCAATTTTCCTGATACCGTGGTTATTTGTCCATGTGAAAAAAATCAGATTTTCGTGATAACGCGGGTAAAGTCCAGGTGAAAAAAAATCCAATTTTCCTGATCCCGTGGGAAATAGTCCAGGTGAAAAAAATCAGATTTTCCTGATACCATGAGTAAAGTCCAGGGTGAAAAAAATCAGATTTTCCTGATACTGTGGGTAAAGTCCAGGGTGAAAAAAATCAGATTTTCCTGATGCCGTGAGTAAAGTCCAGGTGAAAAAAATCAGATTTTTGTGATACCATGGTTATTTGTCCACGTGAAAAATATCAGATTTTCCTGATAACGGAGGAAAAGTCCAGGTGAAAAAAGAATCCAATTTTCCTGATCCCGTGGGAAATAGTCCAGGTGAAAAAAATCAGATTTTGCTGATACCGTGAGTAAAGTCCAGGGTGAAAAAAATCAGATTTTCCTGATACTGTGGGTAAAGTCCAGGTGAAAAAAAACAAGATTTTCCCGATACCGTGGTGATTTGTCCACGTAAAAAAAATCAGATTTTCCTGATACCGTGAGTAAAGTCCAGGGTGAAAAAATCTGGTTTTCCTGATACCGTGAGTAAAGTGCAGGTGAACAAAATCAGATTTTCCTGATACCGTGGTTATTTGTCCATGTGAAAAAAATCAGATTTTCCTGATACCGCGGGTAAAGTCCAGGTGAAAAAAATCCAATTTTCCTGATACCGTGGGAAATAGTCCAGGTGAAAAAAAATCAGATTTTCCTGATACCGTGGTTATTTGTCCATATGAAAAAAATCAGATTTTCCTGATACCGCGGGTAAAGTCCAGGTGAAAAAAATCCAATTTTCCTGATACCGTGGGAAATAGTCCAGGTGAAAAAAATCAGATTTTGCTGATACCGTGAGTAAAGTCCAGGGTGAAAAAAATCAGATTTTCCTGATACTGTGGGTAAAGTCCAGGTGAAAAAAAACAAGATTTTCCCGATACCGTGGTGATTTGTCCACATAAAAAAAAATCAGATTTTCCTGATCCGCGAGTAAAGTCCAGGAGAAAAAAATCAGATTTTCCTGATACCGTGGACAAAGTCCAGGTGAAAAAAATCAGATTTTCATGATAACGCGGGTAAAGTCCAGGTGAAAAAAAATCCTATTTTCCTGATCCCGTGGGAAATAGTCCAGGTGAAAAAAATCAGATTTTCCTGATAACGTGAGTATAGTCCAGGAGAAAAAATTCAGATTTTCCTGATACCGTGGTTATTTGTCCATGTGAAAAAAATCAGATGTTCCTGATACCGTGACTAAAGTCCAGGGTGAAAAAATCAGATTTTCCTGATACTGTAGGTAAAGTCCAGGTGAAAAAAACAAGATTTTCCTGATACCATGAGTAAAGTCCAGGGTGAAAAAAATCAGATTTTCCTGATAACGTCAGTATAGTCCAGGTGAAAAAAATCCGATTTTCCTGATACCATGGGATATAGTCCAGTTGAAAAAAAATCCGATTTTCCTGATACCGTGGATTATAGTCCAGGTGAAAAGAAATCCGATTTTCCTGATACCGTGGGTAATAGTCCAAGTGAAAAAAATCCAATTTTCCTGATAACGCAGGTAAAGTCCAGGTGAAAAAAATCAGATTTTCCTGATACCGTGGTGATTTGTCCACGTAAAAAAAAAATCAGATTTTCCTGATACCGCCGGTAAAGTCCAGGTTAAAAAATCCAATTTTTCTGATACCATGAGTAAAGTCCAGGAGAAAAAAAATCAGATTTTCCTCATAATGTGGGTAATAGTCCAGGTGAAAAAAATCTTATTTTCCGGATACCGTGAGTAAAGTCCAGGGTGAAAAAAATCCGAATTTCCTGATACCGTTAGTAAAGTCCAGGGTGAAAAAATCCGGTTTTCCTGACACCGTGAGTAAAGTGCAGGGTGAAAAAAATTCAATTTTCCTGATACCGTGGTTATTTGTAGATGTGAAAAAAATCAGATTTTCCTGATACCGCGGGTAAAGTCCAGGTGAAAAAAATCCAATTTTCCTGATACCGAGGGAAATAGTCCAGGTGAAAAAAATCAGATTTTCCTGATACCGTGAGTAAAGTCCAGGGTGAAAAAAATCAGATTTTCCTGATGCCGTGAATAAAGTCCAGGTGAAAAATATCAGATTTTTCTGATACCATGGGTAATAGCCCAGGTGAAAAAAAATCTGATTTTCCTGATACCGTGGGTAAAGTCCAGGTGAAAAAAATCCAATTTTCCTGATACCGTGGAAATAGTCCATGTGAAAAAAAATCAGATTTTCCTGATACCGCGGGTAAAGTCCAGGTGAAAAAAATCCAATTTTCCTGATACCGTGGGAAATAGTCCAGGTGAAAAAAATCAGATTTTCCTGATACCGTGAGTAAAGTCCAGGGTGAAAAAAATCAGATTTTCCCGATACCGTGGTGATTTGTCCACGTTAAAAAAATCAGATTTTCCTGATCCGCGGGTAAAGTCCAGGAGAAAAAAATCAGATTTTCCTGATACCGTGAGTAAAGTGCAGGGTGAAAAAATCCAATTTTCCTGATACCGTGGTTATTTGTCCATGTGAAAACAATCAGATTTTCATGATAACGCGGGAAAAGTCCAGGTGAAAAAAGAATCCAATTTTCCTGATCCCGTGGGAAATAGTCCAGGTGAAAAAAAAAAGATTTTCCTGATACCATGAGTAAAGTCCAGGGTGAAAAAAATCAGATTTTTGTGATACCGTGGTTATTTGTCCACGTGAAAAACATCAGATTTTCCTGATACCGTGGGTAAAGTCTAGGTGAAAAAAATCAGATTTTCCCGATACCGTGGTGATTTGTCCACGTTAAAAAAATCAGATTTTCCTGATCCGTGGGTAAAGTCCAGGTGAAAAAAATCAGATTTTCCTGATCCCGTGGGTAAAGTCCAGGTGAAAAAAATTAGATTGTCCTGATACCGTGGTTATTTATCCATGTGAAAAAAAATCAGATTTTCCTGATACCGCGGGTAAAGTCCAGGTGAAAAAAATCCAATTTTCCTGATACCGTGGGAAATAGTCCAGGTGAAAAAAACCAGATTTTCCTGATACCGTGAGTAAAGTCCAGGGTAAAAAAAAATCAGATTTTCCTGATACTGTGGGTAAAGTCCAGGTGAAAAAAACAAGATTTTCCCGATACCGTGGGTAAAGTCCAGGTGAAAAAAATCAGATTTTCATGATACCGTGGTTATTTGTCCATGTGAAAAAAACCAATGTTCCTGATACCGCGGGTAAAGTCCAGGTGAAAAAAATCAGATTTTCCTGATACCGTGGGTAAAGTCCAGGTGAAAAAAATCAGATTTTCCTGATACCGAGGTTATTTGTCCATGTGAAAAAAATCAGATGTTCCTGATACCGCGGGTAAAGTCCAGGTGAAAAAAATCCAATTTTCCTTATACCGTGGGTAAAGTCCAGGTGAAAAAAATCAGATTTTCCTGATACCGTGAGTAAAGTCCAGGAGAAAAAAATCAGATTTTCCTGATACCGTGAGTAAAGTCCAGGGTGAAAAAAATCTGGTTTTCCTGATACCGTGAGTAAAGTGCAGGGTGAAAAAATCCAATTTTCCTGATACCGTGGTTATTTGTCCATGTGAAAAAAATCAGATTTTCATGATAACGCGGGTAAAGTCCAGGTGAAAAAAAATCCAATTTTCCTGATCCCGTGGGAAATAGTCCAGGTGAAAAAAATCAGATTTTCCTGATACCATGAGTAAAGTCCAGGGTGAAAAAAATCAGATTTTCCTGATGCCATGAGTAAAGTCCAGGTGAAAAAAATCAGATTTTTGTGATACCGTGGTTATTTGTCCACGTGAAAAAATCAGATTTTCCTGATACCACAGGTAAAGTCCAGGGTGAAAAAAATCCGATTTTGCTGATACCGCGGGTAAAGTCCAGGTGAAAAAAATCAGATTTTCCTGATACCATGAGTAAAGTCCAGGGTGAAAAAAATCAGATTTTCCTGATACCATGAGTAAAGTCCAGGGTGAAAAAAATCCGATTTTCCTGATACCGTGAGTAAAGTCCAGGTGAAAAAATCAGATTTTCCTGATACCACGGGTAAAGTCAAGGTGAAAAAATTCAGATTTCCCTGATACCGTGAGTAAACTCCAGGAGAAAAAAAATCAGATTTTCCTGATAACGTGGGTAATAGTCCAGGTGAAAAAAATCTTATTTTCCGGATACCGTGAGTAAAGTCCAGGGTGAAAAAAATCCGGTTTTCCTGATACCGTGAGTAAAGTGCAGGGTGAAAAAAATCCAATTTTCCTGATACCGTGGTTATTTGTAGATGTGAAAAAAAATCAGATTTTCCTGATACCGAGGGAAATAGTCCAGGTGAAAAAAATCAGATTTTCCTGATACCGTGATTAAAGACCATGGTGAAAAAAATCAGATTTTCCTGATGCCGTGAGTAAAGTCCAGGTGAAAAAAATCAAATTTTCCTGATACCGTGGGAAATAGTCCATGTGAAAAAAAATCAGATTTTCCTGATACCGCGAGTAAAGTCCAGGTGAAAAAAATACAATTTTCCTGATACCGTGGGAAATAGTCCAGGTGAAAAAAATCAGATTTTCCTGATACCGTGAGTAAAGTCCAGGGTGAAAAAAATCAGATTTTCCCGATACCGTGGTGATTTGTCCACGTTAAAAAAATCAGATTTTCCTGATCCGCGGGTAAAGTCCAGGAGAAAAAAATCAGATTTTCCTGATACCGTGAGTAAAGTGCAGGGTGAAAAAATCCAATTTTCCTGATACCGTGGTTATTTGTCCATGTGAAAACAATCAGATTTTCATGATAACGCGGGAAAAGTCCAGGTGAAAAAAGAATCCAATTTTCCTGATCCCGTGGGAAATAGTCCAGGTGAAAAAAATCAGATTTTCCTGATACCGTGAGTAAAGTCCAGGGTGAAAAAATTAGATTTTTGTGATACCGTGTTTATTTGACTACGTGAAAAAAATCAGATTTTCCTGATACCGTGAGTAAAGTCCAGGGTGAAAAAAATCAGATTTTCCCGATACCGTGGTGATTTGTCCACGTTAAAAAAATCAGATTTTCCTGATCCGTGGGTAAAGTCCAGGTGAAAAAAATCAGATTTTCCTGATCCCGTGGGTAAAGTCCAGGGTGAAAAAAAATCAGATTTTCCTGATACTGTGGGTAAAGTCCAGGTGAAAAAAACCAAGATTTTCCCGATACCGTGGGAAAAGTCCAGGTGAAAAAAATCAGATTTTCCTGATACCGTGGTTATTTGTCCATGTGAAAAAAATCAGATGTTCCTGATACCGCGGGTAAAGTCCAGGTGAAAAAAATCAGATTTTCCTGATACCGTGGGTAAAGTCCAGGTGAAAAAAATCAGATTTTCCTGATACCGTGGTTATTTGTCCATGTGAAAAAAATCAGATGTTCCTGATACCGCGGGTAAAGTCCAGGTGAAAAAAATCCAATTTTCCTTATACCGTGGGTAAAGTCCAGGTGAAAAAAATCAGATTTTCCTGATCCCGTGGGTAAAGTCCAGGTGAAAAAAATCCAATTTTCCTGATACCGTGGGAAATAGTCCAGGTGAAAAAAATCAGATTTTCCTGATACCGTGAGTAAAGTCCAGGGTGAAAAAAATCAGATTTTCGTGATACCATGAGTAAAGTCCAGGGTGAAAAAAATCCGATTTTCCTGATACCGTGAGTAAAGTCCAGGTGAAAAAATCAGATTTTCCTGATACCACGGGTAAAGTCAAGGTGAAAAAATTCAGATTTTCCTGATACCGTGAGTAAACTCCAGGAGAAAAAAAATCAGATTTTCCTGATAACGTGGGTAATAGTCCAGGTGAAAAAAATCTTATTTTCCGGATACCGTGAGTAAAGTCCAGGGTGAAAAAAATCCGGATTTCCTGATACCGTGAGTAAAGTGCAGGGTGAAAAAAATCCAATTTTCCTGATACCGTGGTTATTTGTCGATGTGAAAAAAAATCAGATTTTCCTGATACCGAGGGAAATAGTCCAGGTGAAAAAAATCAGATTTTCCTGATACCGTGAGTAAAGTCCATGGTGAAAAAAATCAGATTTTCCTGATGCCGTGAGTAAAGTCCAGGTGAAAAAAATCAGATTTTTGTGATACCGTGGTTATTTGTCCATGTGAAAAAATCAGATTTTCCTGATACCGCGGGTAAAATCCAGGGTGAGAAAAATCCGATTTTCCTGATACCATGGGTAAAGTCCAGGTGAAAAAAAATCCAATTTTCCTGATACCGTGGGAAATAGTCCAGGTGAAAAAATCAGATTTTCCTGATACCGTGAGTAAAGTCCAGGTGAAAAAATCAGATTTTCCTGATACCGTGAGTAAAGTCCATGGTGAAAAAATCAGATTTTCCTGATGCCGTGAGTAAAGTCCAGGTGAAAAATATCAGATTTTTGTGATACCGTGGTTATTTGTCCACGTGAAAAAAATCAGATTTTCCTGATTCCGCGGGTAAAGTCCAGGGTGAGAAAAATCCGATTTTCCTGATACCGTGGGTTATAGTCCAGGTGAAAAAAAATCCAATTTTCCTGATACCGTGGGTTATAGTCCAGTTGAAAAAAATCCGATTTTCCTGATACCGTCTGTAATAGTCCAGTTCAAAAAAATCGGATTTTCCTGATACCGTGAGTAAAGTCCAGGGTGAAAAATATCCGAATTTCCTGATACTGTGGCTTATAGTCCAGGTGAAAAAAAATCCGCTTTTCCTGATACCGTGGGTAAAGTCCAGGTGAAAAAAATCAGATTTTCCTGAGACCGTGAATAAAGTCCAGGTGAAAAAAATCAGATTTTCCTGATACCGTGAGTAAAGTCCAGGTGAAAAAAATCAGATTTTCCTGATACCGTGAGTAAAGTGCAGGGTGAAAAAAATCAGATTTTCCTGATACCGTGGGTTATAGTCCAGGTCAAAAAAATCCGATTTTCCTGATACCATGAGTAAAGTCCAGGGTGAAAAAATCAGATTTTCCTGATACCGTGAGTATAGTCCAGGAGAAAAAAATCAGATTTTCGTGATACCATGGTTTTTTGTCCATGTGAATAAAATATGATTTTCCAGATTCTGCGGGTAAAGTCCAGGTGAAAAAACATCCGATTTTCTTGATACCGTGGTGATTTGTCCACGTGAAAAACATCAGATTTTCCTGATACCGTGGGTAAAGTCTAGGTGAAAAAATCAGATTTTCCCGATACCGTGGTGATTTGTCCACGTTAAAAAAAATCAGATTTTCCTGATCCGTGGGTAAAGTCCAGGTGAAAAAAATCAGATTTTCCTGATCCCGTGGGTAAAGTCCAGGTGAAAAAAATCAGATTTTCCTGATACCGTGGTTATTTATCCATGTGAAAAAAAATCAGATTTTCCTGATACCGCGGGTAAAGTCCAGGTGAAAAAAATCCAATTTTCCTGATACCGTGGGAAATAGTCCAGGTGAAAAAAAACAGTTTTTCCTGATACCGTGAGTGAAGTCCAGGGTGAAAAAAAATCAGATTTTCCTGATACTGTGGGTAAAGTCCAGGTGAAAAAAACAAGATTTTCCCGATACCGTGGGTAAAGTCCAGGTGAAAAAAATCAGATTTTCCTGATACCGTGGTTATTTGTCCATGTGAAAAAAATCAGATGTTCCTGATACCGCGGGTAAAGTCCAGGTGAAAAAAATCCAATTTTCCTTATACCGTGGGTAAAGTCCAGGTGAAAAAAATCAGATTTTCCTGATCCCGTGGGTAAAGTCCAGGTGAAAAAAATCAGATTTTCCTGATACCGTGAGTAAAGTCCAGGGTGAAAAAAATCCGGTTTTCCTGATACCGTGAGTAAAGTGCAGGGTGAAAAAATCCAATTTTCCTGATACCGTGGTTATTTGTCCATGTGAAAAAAATCAGATTTTCATGATAACGCGGGTAAAGTCCAGGTGAAAAAAAATCCAATTTTCCTGATCCCGTGGGAAATAGTCCTGGTGAAAAAAATCAGATTTTCCTGATACCATGAGTAAAGTCCAGGGTGAAAAAAATCAGATTTTCCTGATGCCATGAGTAAAGTCCAGGTGAAAAAAATCAGATTTTTTTGATACCGTGGTTATTTGTCCACGTGAAAAAATCAGATTTTCCTGATACCACGGGTAAAGTCCAGGGTGAAAAAAATCCGATTTTGCTGATACCGCGGGTAAAGTCCAGGTGAAAAAAATCAGATTTTCCTGATACCATGAGTAAAGTCCAGGGTGAAAAAAATCAGATTTTCCTGATACCATGAGTAAAGTCCAGGGTGAAAAAAAATCCGATTTTCCTGATACCGTGAGTAAAGTACAGGTGAAAAAATCAGATTTTCCTGATACCACGGGTAAAGTCAAGGTGAAAAAATTCAGATTTCCCTGATACCGTGAGTAAACTCCAGGAGAAAAAAAATCAGATTTTCCTGATAACGTGGGTAATAGTCCAGGTGAAAAAAATCTTATTTTCCGGATACCGTGAGTAAAGTCCAGGGTGAAAAAATCCGGTTTTCCTGATAACGCAGGTAAAGTCTAGGTGAAAAAAATCAGATTTTCCTGATACCGTGGTGATTTGTCCACGTAAAAAAAATCAGATTTTCCTGATAACGTGGGTAATAGTCCAGGTGAAAAAAATCTTATTTTCCGGATACCGTGAGTAAAGTCCAGGGTGAAAAAAATCCGGATTTCCTGATACCGTGAGTAAAGTGCAGGGTGAAAAAAATCCAATTTTCCTGATACCGTGGTTATTTGTCGATGTGAAAAAAAATCAGATTTTCCTGATACCGAGGGAAATAGTCCAGGTGAAAAAAATCAGATTTTCCTGATACCGTGAGTAAAGTCCATGGTGAAAAAAAAATCAGATTTTCCTGATGCCGTGAGTAAAGTCCAGGTGAAAAAAATCAGATTTTTGTGATACCGTGGTTATTTGTCCATGTGAAAAAATCAGATTTTCCTGATACCGCGGGTAAAATCCAGGGTGAGAAAAATCCGATTTTCCTGATACCATGGGTAAAGTCCAGGTGAAAAAAAATCCAATTTTCCTGATACCGTGGGAAATAGTCCAGGTGAAAAAATCAGATTTTCCTGATACCGTGAGTAAAGTCCAGGTGAAAAAATCAGATTTTCCTGATACCGTGAGTAAAGTCCATGGTGAAAAAAGCAGATTTTCCTGATGCCGTGAGTAAAGTCCAGGTGAAAAATATCAGATTTTTGTGATACCATGGTTATTTGTCCACGTGAAAAAAATCAGATTTTCCTGATTCCGCGGGTAAAGTCCAGGGTGAGAAAAATCCGATTTTCCTGATACCATGGGTAAAGTCCAGGTGAAAAAAAATCCAATTTTCCTGATACCGTGGGAAATAGTCCAGGTGAAAAAATCAGATTTTCCTGATACCGTGAGTAAAGTCCAGGTGAAAAAATCAGATTTTCCTGATATCGTGAGTAAAGTCCATGGTGAAAAAATCAGATTTTCCTGATGCCGTGAGTAAAGTCCAGGTGAAAAATATCAGATTTTTGTGATACCGTGGTTATTTGTCAACGTGAAAAAAATCAGATTTTCCTCATACCGCGTCCAGGGTGAAAAAAAATCCAATTTTCCTGATACCGTGGTTATTTGTCCATGTGAAAAAAATCAGATTTTCCTGATATCGCGGGTAAAGTCCAGGTGAAAAAAATCCAATTTTCCTGATACCGTGGGAAATAGTCCAGGTGAAAAAATCAGATTTTCCTGATACCGTGAGTAAAGTCCAGGTGAAAAAATCAGATTTTCCTGATACCGTGACTAAAGTCCAGGGTGAAAAAATCAGATTTTCCTGATACTGTAGGTAAAGTCCAGGTGAAAAAAACAAGATTTTCCTGATACCATGAGTAAAGTCCAGGGTGAAAAAAATCAGATTTTCCTGATAACGTGAGTATAGTCCAGGTGAAAAAAATCCGATTTTCCTGATACCATGGGATATAGTCCAGTTGAAAAAAAATCCGATTTTCCTGATACCGTGGATTATAGTCCAGGTGAAAAGAAATCCGATTTTCCTGATACCGTGGGTAATAGTCCAAGTGAAAAAAATCCAATTTTCCTGATAACGCAGGTAAAGTCCAGGTGAAAAAAATCAGATTTTCCTGATACCGTGGTGATTTGTCCACGTAAAAAAAAAAAAACAGATTTTCCTGATACCGCGGGTAAAGTCCAGGTTAAAAAATCCAATTTTTCTGATACCATGAGTAAAGTCCAGGAGAAAAAAAATCAGATTTTCCTCATAATGTGGGTAATAGTCCAGGTGAAAAAAATCTTATTTTCCGGATACCGTGAGTAAAGTCCAGGGTGAAAAAAATCCGAATTTCCTGATACCGTTAGTAAAGTCCAGGGTGAAAAAAATCCAGTTTTCCTGACCCCGTGAGTAAAGTGCAGGGTGAAAAAAATCCAATTTTCCTGATACCGTGGTTATTTGTAGATGTGAAAAAAATCAGATTTTCCTGATACCGTGAGTAAAGTCCAGGTGAAAAAATCAGATTTTCCTGATACCGTGAGTAAAGTCCATGGTGAAAAAATCAGATTTTCCTGATGCCGTGAGTAAAGTCCAGGTGAAAAATATCAGATTTTTGTGATACCGTGGTTATTTGTCCACGTGAAAAAAATCAGATTTTCCTGATTCCGCGGGTAAAGTCCAGGGTGAGAAAAATCCGATTTTCCTGATACCGTGGGTTATAGTCCAGGTGAAAAAAAATCCAATTTTCCTGATACCGTGGGTTATAGTCCAGTTGAAAAAAATCCGATTTTCCTGATACCGTCTGTAATAGTCCAGTTCAAAAAAATCGGATTTTCCTGATACCGTGAGTAAAGTCCAGGGTGAAAAATATCCGAATTTCCTGATACTGTGGCTTATAGTCCAGGTGAAAAAAAATCCGCTTTTCCTGATACCGTGGGTAAAGTCCAGGTGAAAAAAATCAGATTTTCCTGAGACCGTGAATAAAGTCCAGGTGAAAAAAATCAGATTTTCCTGATACTGTGAGTAAAGTCCAGGTGAAAAAAATCAGATTTTCCTGATACCGTGAGTAAAGTGCAGGGTGAAAAAAATCAGATTTTCCTGATACCGTGGGTTATAGTCCAGGTCAAAAAATTCCGATTTTCCTGATACCATGAGTAAAGTCCAGGGTGAAAAAAATCAGATTTTCCTGATACCGTGAGTATAGTCCAGGAGAAAAAAATCAGATTTTCTTGATACCGTGGTGATTTGTCCATGTAAAAAAAAAATCAGATTTTCCTGATCTGCGGGTAAAATCCAGGTTAAAAAATCCTGATACCGTGAGTAAAGTCCAGGAGAAAAAAATCAGATTTTCCTGATACCGTGAGTAAAGTACAGGGTGAAAAAAAAATCCGGTTTTCCTGGTACCGTGAGTAAAGTGCAGGGTGAAAAAATCCAATTTTCCTGATACCGTGTTTATTTGTCCATGTGAAAAAAATCAGATTTTCATGATAACGCGGGTAAAGTCCGGGTGAAAAAAATCCGACGTTCCTGATACCGTGGGTAAAGTCCGGGTGAAAAAAATCAGATTTTCCTGATACCGCAGGTAAAGTCCAGGTGAAAAAAATCAGATTTTCCTGATACCGTGAGAAAAGTCCAGGTGAAAAAAATCAGATTTTCCTGATACCGTGGTTATTTGTCCATCTGAAAAAAAATCTGATTTTCCTGATACCGCGGGTAACGTCCAGGTGAAAAAAATCAGATTTTCCTGATACCGTGAGTAAAGTCCAGGGTGAAAAAAATCAGATTTTCCTGATGCTGTGAGTAAAGTCCAGGTGAAAAAAATCAGATTTTTGTGATACCGTGGTTATATGTCCACGTGAAAAACGTCAGATTTTCCTGATACCGTGAGTAAAGTCCAGGTGAAAAAATCAGATTTTCCTGATACCGTGACAAAAGTCCAGGGTGAAAAAATCAGATTTTCCTGATACTGTAGGTAAAGTCCAGGTGAAAAAAACAAGATTTTCCTGATACCATGAGTAAAGTCCAGGGTGAAAAAAATCAGATTTTCCTGATAATGTGAGTATAGTCCAGGTGAAAAAAATCCGATTTTCCTGATACCATGGGATATAGTCCTGTTGAAAAAAAATCCGATTTTCCTGATACCGTGGGTAATAGTCCAGGTGAAAAAAATCCAATTTTCCTGATACCGCAGGTAAAGTCCAGGTGAAAAAAATCAGATTTTCCTGATACCGTGGTGATTTGCCCACGTAAAAAAAATCAGATTTTCCTGATAGCGCGGGTAAAGTCCAGGTTAAAAAATCCAATTTTTCTGATACCGTGAGTAAAGTCCAGGAGAAAAAAATCAGATTTTCCTCATAATGTGGGTAATAGTACAGGTGAAAAAAATCTTATTTTCCGGATACCGTGAGTAAAGTCCAGGGTGAAAAAAATCCGAATTTCCTGATACCGTTAGAAAAGTCCAGGGTGAAAAAAATCCGGTTTTCCTGACACCGTGAGTAAAGTGCAGGGTGAAAAAAATCCAATTTTCCTGATACCGTGGTTATTTGTAGATGTGAAAAAAATCAGATTTTCCTGATACCGCGGGTAAAGTCCCGGTGAAAAAAAATCCAATTTTCCTGATACCGAGGGAAATAGTCCAGATGAAAAAAATCAGATTTTCCTGATACCGTGAGTAAAGTCCAGGGTGAAAAAAATCAGATTTTCCTGATACCGTGAGAAAAGTCCAGGTGAAAAAAATCAGATTTTCCTGATACCGTGGTTATTTGTCCATCTGAAAAAAAATCTGATTTTCCTGATACCGCGGGTAAAGTCCAGGTGAAAAAAATCAGATTTTAATGATACCGTGAGTAAAGTCCAGGGTGAAAAAAATCAGATTTTCCTGATGCTGTGAGTAAAGTCCAGGTGAAAAAAATCAGATTTTTGTGATACCGTGGTTATATGTCCACGTGAAAAACGTCAGATTTTCCTGATACCGTGAGTAAAGTCCAGGTGAAAAAATCAGATTTTCCTGATACCGTGACAAAAGTCCAGGGTGAAAAAATCAGATTTTCCTGATACTGTAGGTAAAGTCCAGGTGAAAAAAACAAGATTTTCCTGATACCATGAGTAAAGTCCAGGGTGAAAAAAATCAGATTTTCCTGATAATGTGAGTATAGTCCAGGTGAAAAAAATCCAATTTTCCTGATACCATGGGATATAGTCCTGTTGAAAAAAAATCCGATTTTCCTGATACCGTGGGTAATAGTCCAGGTGAAAAAAATCCAATTTTCCTGATACCGCAGGTAAAGTCCAGGTGAAAAAAATCAGATTTTCCTGATACCGTGGTGATTTGCCCACGTAAAAAAAATCAGATTTTCCTGATAGCGCGGGTAAAGTCCAGGTTAAAAAATCCAATTTTTCTGATACCGTGAGTAAAGTCCAGGAGAAAAAAATCAGATTTTCCTCATAATGTGGGTAATAGTACAGGTGAAAAAAATCTTATTTTCCGGATACCGTGAGTAAAGTCCAGGGTGAAAAAAATGCGAATTTCCTGATACCGTTAGAAAAGTCCAGGGTGAAAAAAATCCGGTTTTCCTGACACCGTGAGTAAAGTGCAGGGTGAAAAAAATCCAATTTTCCTGATACCGTGGTTATTTGTAGATGTGAAAAAAATCAGATTTTCCTGATACCGCGGGTAAAGTCCCGGTGAAAAAAAATCCAATTTTCCTGATACCGAGGGAAATAGTCCAGATGAAAAAATTCAGATTTTCCTGATACCGTGAGTAAAGTCCAGGGTGAAAAAAATCAGATTTTCCTGATGCCGTGAGTAAAGTCCAGGTGAAAAAAATTAGATTTTTGTGATACCGTGGTTATTTGTCCACGTGAAAAAAATCAGATTTTCCTGATACCACGGGTAAAGTCCAGGGTGAAAAAAATCCGATTTTCCTTATACCATGGGTAAAGTCCAGGTGAAAAAAATCAGATTTTCCTGATCCCGTGGGTAAAGTCCAGGTGAAAAAAATCAGATTTTCCTGATACCGTGGTTATTTATCCATGTGAAAAAAATCAGATTTTCCTGATACCGTGAGTAAAGTCCAGGGTGAAAAAAATCAGATTTTCCCGATACCGTGGTGATTTGTCCACGTTAAAAAATATCAGATTTTCCTGATCCGCGGGTAAAGTCCAGGAGAAAAAAAATTAGATTTTCCTGATACCGTGAGTAAAGTGCAGGGTGAAAAAATCCAATTTTCCTGATACCGTGGTTATTTGTCCATGTGAAAACAATCAGATTTTCATGATAACGCGGGTAAAGTCCAGGTGAAAAAAGAATCCAATTTTCCTGATCCCGTGGGAAATAGTCCAGGTGAAAAAAATCAGATTTTCCTGATACCGTGAGTAAAGTCCAGGGTGAAAAAATTAGATTTTTGTGATACCGTGGTTATTTGTCCACGTGAAAAAAATCAGATTTTCCTGATACCACGGGTAAAGTCCAGGGTGAAAAAAATCCGATTTTCCTTATACCGTGGGTAAAGTCCAGGTGAAAAAAATCAGATTTTCCTGATACCGTGGGTGAAGTCCAGGTGAAAAAAATCAGATTTTCCTGATACCGTGGTTATTTGTCCATGTGAAAAAAATCAGATGTTCCTGATACCGCGGGTAAAGTCCAGGTGAAAAAAATCCAATTTTCCTTATACCTTGGGTAAAGTCCATGTGAAAAAAATCAGATTTTCCTGATCCCGTGGGTAAAGTCCAGGTGAAAAAAATCAGATTTTCCTGATACCGTGGTTATTTGTCCATGTGAAAAAAATCAGATTTTCCTGATATCGCGGGTAAAGTCCAGGTGAAAAAAATCCAATTTTCCTGATGCCGTGGGAAAAAGTCCAGGTGAAAAAATCAGATTTTCCTGATACCATGAGTAAAGTCCAGGAGAAAAAAATCAGATTTTCCTGATACCGTGGGTAAAGTCTAGGTGAAAAAATTCAGATTTTCCTGATACCGTGGGTAATAGCCCAGGTGAAAAAAATCCGATTTTCCTGATACCGTGAGTAAGGTCCAGGTGAAAAAAATCAGATTTTCGTGACACCATGGTTATTTGTCCACGTGAAAAAAATCAGATTTTCCTCATACCGTGGGTAAAGTCGAGGGAGAAAAAAATCCGATTTTCCTGATACCGTGGTTATTTGTCCATGTGAAAAAAATCAGATTTTCCTGATATCGCGGGTAAAGTCCAGGTGAAAAAAATCCAATTTTCCTGATGCCGTGGGAAAAAGTCCAGGTGAAAAAAATCAGATTTTCCTGATACCATGAGTAAAGTCCAGGAGAAAAAAATCAGATTTTCCTGATACCGTGGGTAAAGTCTAGGTGAAAAAATTCAGATTTTCCTGATACCGTGGGTAATAGCCCAGGTGAAAAAAATCCGATTTTCCTGATACCGTGAGTAAGGTCCAGGTGAAAAAAATCAGATTTTCGTGATACCATGGTTATTTGTCCACGTGAAAAAATCAAATTTTCCTGATATTGCGGGTAAAGTCCAGGTGAAAAAAAATCCAATTTTCCTGATACCGTGGGAAATAGTCCAGGTGAAAAAATCAGATTTTCCTGATACCGTGAGTAAAGTCCAGAGAAAAAAATCAGATTTTCCTGATAACGTGGGTAATAGTCCAGGTGAAAAATATCTTATTTTCCGGATACCGTGAGTGAACTCCAGGGTGAAAAAAATCCGAATTTACTGATACCGTTAGTAAAGTCCAGGGTGAAAAAAATCCGGTTTTCCTGATACCGTGAGTAAAGTGCAGGGTGAAAAAAATCCAATTTTCCTGATACCGTGGTTATTTGTAGATGTGAAAAAAAATCAGATTTTCCTGATACCGAGGGAAATAGTCCAGGTGAATAAAATCAGATTTTCCTGATACCGTGAGTAAAGTCCAGGGTGAAAAAAATCAGATTTTCCTGATGCCGTGAGTAAAGTCCAGGTGAAAAAAAATCAGATTTTTGTGATACCGTGGTTATTTGTCCATGTGAAAAAAATCAGATTTTCCTGATACCGCGGGTAAAGTCCAGGGTGAGAAAAATCCGATTTTCCTGATACCGTGAGTAAAGTCCAGGGTGAAAAAAATCAGATTTTCCCGATACCGTGGTGATTTGTCCACGTTAAAAAAAATCAGATTTTCCTGATCCGCGGGTAAAGTCCAGGAGAAAAAAATCAGATTTTCCTGATACCGTGAGTAAAGTGCAGGGTGAAAAAATCCAATTTTCCTGATACCGTGGTTATTTGTCCATGTGAAAACAATCAGATTTTCATGATAACGCGGGTAAAGTCCAGGTGAAAAAAGAATCCAATTTTCCTGATCCCGTGGGAAATTGTCCAGGTGAAAAAAATCAGATTTTCCTGATACCGTGAGTAAAGTCCAGGGTGAAAAAATTAGATTTTTGTGATACCGTGGTTATTTGTCCACGTGAAAAAAATCAGATTTTCCTGATACCACGGGTAAAGTCCAGGGTGAAAAAAATCCGATTTTCCTTATACCGTGGGTAAAGTCCAGGTGAAAAAAATCAGATTTTCCTGATACCGTGAGTAAAGTCCAGGGTGAAAAAAATCAGATTTTCCCGATACCGTGGTGATTTGTCCACGTTAAAAAAATCAGATTTTCCTGATCCGCGGGTAAAGTCCAGGTGAAAAAAATCCAATTTTCCTTATACCTTGGGTAAAGTCCATGTGAAAAAAATCAGATTTTCCTGATCCCGTGGGTAAAGTCCAGGTGAAAAAAATCAGATTTTCCTGATACCGTGGTTATTTATCCATGTGAAAAAAATCAGATTTTCCTGATACCGCGGGTAAAGTCCAGGTGAAAAAAATCCAATTTTCCTGATACCGTGGGAAATAGTCCAGGTGAAAAAAATCAGATTTTCCTGATACCGTGAGTAAAGTCCAGGGTGAAAAAAATCAGATTTTCCTGATACTGTGGGTAAAGTCCAGGTGAAAATAACAAGATTTTCCCGATACCGTGGGTAAAGTGCAGGTGAAAAAAATCAGATTTTCCTGATACCGTGGTGATTTGTCCATGTGAAAAAAATCAGATGTTCCTGATACCGCGGGTAAAGTCCAGGTGAAAAAAATCCAATTTTCCTGATACCGTGGGAAATAGTCCAGGTGAAAAAAACAAGATTTTCCCGATACCGTGGTGATTTGCCCACTTTAAAAAAAAACAGATTTTCCTGATCCGCGGGTAAAGTCCAGGAGAAAAAATCAGATTTTCCTGATACCGTGAGTAAAGTCCAGGGTGAAAAAAATCCGGTTTTCCTGATACCGTGAGTAAAGTGCAGGGTGAAAAAATCCAATTTTCCTGATACCGTGGTTATTTGTCCATGTGAAAAAATTCAGATTTTCATGATAACGCGGGTAAAGTCCAGGTGAAAAAAATCCAATTTTCCTGATCCCGTGGGAAATAGTCCAGGTGAAAAAAATCAGATTTTCCTGATGCCGTGGGAAATAGTCCAGGTGAAAAAATCAGATTTTCCTGATACCGTGAGTAAAGTCCAGGTGAAAAAATCAGATTTTCCTGATACCGCGGGTAAAGTCCAGGTGAAAAAAAATCAGATTCTCCTGATACCGTGAGTAAAGTCCAGGTGAAAAAAATCAGGTTTTCCTGATACCGTGGTTATTTGTCCATGTGAAAAAAATCAGATTTTCCTGATGCCGTGGGAAATAGTCCAGGTGAAAAAATCAGATTTTCCTGATACCGTGAGTAAAGTCCAGGTGAAAAAATCAGATTTTCCTGATACCGCGGGTAAAGTCCAGGTGAAAAAAAAATCAGATTCTCCTGATACCGTGAGTAAAGTCCAGGTGAAAAAAATCAGGTTTTCCTGATACCGTGGTTATTTGTCCATGTGAAAAAAATCCAATTTTCCTGATACCGTGGGAAATAGTCCAGGTGAAAAAATCAGATTTTCCTGATACTGTGAGTAAAGTCCAGGAGAAAAAAAATCAGATTTTCCTGATAACGTGGGTAATAGTCCAGGTGAAAAAAATCTTATTTTCCGGATACCGTGAGTAAAGTCCAGGGTGAAAAAAATCCGAATTTCCTGATACCGTTAGTAAAGTCCAGGGTGAAAAAAATCCGGTTTTCCTGATAACGTGAGTAAAGTGCAGGGTGAAAAAAATCCAATTTTCCTGATACCGTGGTTATTTGTAGATGTGAAAAAAAATCAGATTTTCCTGATACCGAGGAAAATAGTGCAGGTGAAAAAAATCAGATTTTCCTGATACCGTGAGTAAAGTCCAGGGTGAAAAAAATCAGATTTTCCTGATGCCATGAGTAAAGTCCAGGTGAAAAAAATCAGATATTTGTGATACCGTAGTTATTTGTCCATGTGAAAAAAATCAGATTTTCCTGATACCGCGGGTAAAGTCCAGGGTGAGAAAAATCCGATTTTCCTGATACCGTGGGTAAAGTCCAGGAGAAAAAAAATCCAATTTTCCTGATACCGTGGGAAATAGTCCAGGTGAAAAAATCAGATTTTCCTGATACCGTGAGTAAAGTCCAGGTGAAAAAAAATCAGATTTTCCTGATACCATGAGTAAAGTCCAGGTGAAAAAAATCAGATTTTCCTGATACCGCGGGTAAAATCCAGGGTGAGAAAAATCCGATTTTCCTGATACCATGGGTAAAGTCCAGGTGACACAAAGTCCAATTTTCCTGATACCGTGGGTAAAGTCCAGGTGAAAAAAATCAGATTTTCCTGAGACCGTGAGTAAAGTCCAGGTGAAAAAAATCAGATTTTCCTGATACCGTGAGTAAAGTGCAGGGTGAAAAAAATCAGATTTTCCTGATACCGTGGGTTATAGTCCAGGTCAAAAATATCCGATTTTCCTGATACCATGAGTAAAGTCCAGGGTGAAAAAAAATCAGATTTTCCTGATAACGTGAGTATAGTCCAGGAGAAAAAAATCAGATTTTCGTGATACCATGGTTTTTGTCCATGTGAATAAAATATGATTATCCTGATTCTGCGGGTAAAGTCCAGGTGAAAAAAATCCGATTTTGCTGATACCGCGGGTAAAGTCCAGGTGAAAAAAATCAGATTTTCCTGATACCATGAGTAAAGTCCAGGGTGAAAAAAATCAGATTTTCCTGATACCATGAGTAAAGTCCAGGGTGAAAAAAATCCGATTTTCCTGATACCGTGAGTAAAGTCCAGGTGAAAAAATCAGATTTTCCTGATACCACGGGTAAAGTCAAGGTGAAAAAATTCAGATTTCCCTGATACCGTGAGTAAACTCCAGGAGAAAAAAAATCAGATTTTCCTGATAACGTGGGTAATAGTCCAGGTGAAAAAAAACTTATTTTCCGGATACCGTGAGTAAAGTCCAGGGTGAAAAAATCCGGTTTTCCTGATAACGCAGGTAAAGTCTAGGTGAAAAAAATCAGATTTTCCTGATACCGTGGTTATTTGTCCATGTGAAAAAAATCAGATGTTCCTGATACCGCGGGTAAAGTCCAGGTGAAAAAAATCCAATTTTCCTTATACCTTGGGTAAAGTCCATGTGAAAAAAATCAGATTTTCCTGATCCCGTGGGTAAAGTCCAGGTGAAAAAAATCAGATTTTCCTGATACCGTGGTTATTTATCCATGTGAAAAAAATCAGATTTTCCTGATACCGCGGGTAAAGTCCAGGTGAAAAAAATCCAATTTTCCTGATACCGTGGGAAATAGTCCAGGTGAAAAAAATCAGATTTTCCTGATACCGTGAGTAAAGTCCAGGGTGAAAAAAATCAGATTTTCCTGATACTGTGGGTAAAGTCCAGGTGAAAATAACAAGATTTTCCCGATACCGTGGGTAAAGTGCAGGTGAAAAAAATCAGATTTTCCTGATACCGTGGTGATTTGTCCATGTGAAAAAAATCAGATGTTCCTGATACCGCGGGTAAAGTCCAGGTGAAAAAAATCCAATTTTCCTGATACCGTGGGAAATAGTCCAGGTGAAAAAAACAAGATTTTCCCGATACCGTGGTGATTTGCCCACTTTAAAAAAAAACAGATTTTCCTGATCCGCGGGTAAAGTCCAGGAGAAAAAATCAGATTTTCCTGATACCGTGAGTAAAGTCCAGGGTGAAAAAAATCCGGTTTTCCTGATACCGTGAGTAAAGTGCAGGGTGAAAAAATCCAATTTTCCTGATACCGTGGTTATTTGTCCATGTGAAAAAATTCAGATTTTCATGATAACGCGGGTAAAGTCCAGGTGAAAAAAATCCAATTTTCCTGATCCCGTGGGAAATAGTCCAGGTGAAAAAAATCAGATTTTCCTGATGCCGTGGGAAATAGTCCAGGTGAAAAAATCAGATTTTCCTGATACCGTGAGTAAAGTCCAGGTGAAAAAATCAGATTTTCCTGATACCGCGGGTAAAGTCCAGGTGAAAAAAAATCAGATTCTCCTGATACCGTGAGTAAAGTCCAGGTGAAAAAAATCAGGTTTTCCTGATACCGTGGTTATTTGTCCATGTGAAAAAAATCAGATTTTCCTGATGCCGTGGGAAATAGTCCAGGTGAAAAAATCAGATTTTCCTGATACCGTGAGTAAAGTCCAGGTGAAAAAATCAGATTTTCCTGATACCGCGGGTAAAGTCCAGGTGAAAAAAAAATCAGATTCTCCTGATACCGTGAGTAAAGTCCAGGTGAAAAAAATCAGGTTTTCCTGATACCGTGGTTATTTGTCCATGTGAAAAAAATCCAATTTTCCTGATACCGTGGGAAATAGTCCAGGTGAAAAAATCAGATTTTCCTGATACTGTGAGTAAAGTCCAGGAGAAAAAAAATCAGATTTTCCTGATAACGTGGGTAATAGTCCAGGTGAAAAAAATCTTATTTTCCGGATACCGTGAGTAAAGTCCAGGGTGAAAAAAATCCGAATTTCCTGATACCGTTAGTAAAGTCCAGGGTGAAAAAAATCCGGTTTTCCTGATAACGTGAGTAAAGTGCAGGGTGAAAAAAATCCAATTTTCCTGATACCGTGGTTATTTGTAGATGTGAAAAAAAATCAGATTTTCCTGATACCGAGGAAAATAGTGCAGGTGAAAAAAATCAGATTTTCCTGATACCGTGAGTAAAGTCCAGGGTGAAAAAAATCAGATTTTCCTGATGCCATGAGTAAAGTCCAGGTGAAAAAAATCAGATATTTGTGATACCGTAGTTATTTGTCCATGTGAAAAAAATCAGATTTTCCTGATACCGCGGGTAAAGTCCAGGGTGAGAAAAATCCGATTTTCCTGATACCGTGGGTAAAGTCCAGGAGAAAAAAAATCCAATTTTCCTGATACCGTGGGAAATAGTCCAGGTGAAAAAATCAGATTTTCCTGATACCGTGAGTAAAGTCCAGGTGAAAAAAAATCAGATTTTCCTGATACCATGAGTAAAGTCCAGGTGAAAAAAATCAGATTTTCCTGATACCGCGGGTAAAATCCAGGGTGAGAAAAATCCGATTTTCCTGATACCATGGGTAAAGTCCAGGTGACACAAAGTCCAATTTTCCTGATACCGTGGGTAAAGTCCAGGTGAAAAAAATCAGATTTTCCTGAGACCGTGAGTAAAGTCCAGGTGAAAAAAATCAGATTTTCCTGATACCGTGAGTAAAGTGCAGGGTGAAAAAAATCAGATTTTCCTGATACCGTGGGTTATAGTCCAGGTCAAAAATATCCGATTTTCCTGATACCATGAGTAAAGTCCAGGGTGAAAAAAAATCAGATTTTCCTGATAACGTGAGTATAGTCCAGGAGAAAAAAATCAGATTTTCGTGATACCATGGTTTTTGTCCATGTGAATAAAATATGATTATCCTGATTCTGCGGGTAAAGTCCAGGTGAAAAAAATCCGATTTTGCTGATACCGCGGGTAAAGTCCAGGTGAAAAAAATCAGATTTTCCTGATACCATGAGTAAAGTCCAGGGTGAAAAAAATCAGATTTTCCTGATACCATGAGTAAAGTCCAGGGTGAAAAAAATCCGATTTTCCTGATACCGTGAGTAAAGTCCAGGTGAAAAAATCAGATTTTCCTGATACCACGGGTAAAGTCAAGGTGAAAAAATTCAGATTTCCCTGATACCGTGAGTAAACTCCAGGAGAAAAAAAATCAGATTTTCCTGATAACGTGGGTAATAGTCCAGGTGAAAAAAAACTTATTTTCCGGATACCGTGAGTAAAGTCCAGGGTGAAAAAATCCGGTTTTCCTGATAACGCAGGTAAAGTCTAGGTGAAAAAAATCAGATTTTCCTGATACCGTGGTGATTTGTCCACGTAAAAAAAATCAGATTTTCCTGATAACGTGGGTAATAGTCCAGGTGAAAAAAATCTTATTTTCCGGATACCGTGAGTAAAGTCCAGGGTGAAAAAAATCCGGATTTCCTGATACCGTGAGTAAAGTGCAGGGTGAAAAAAATCCAATTTTCCTGATACCGTGGTTATTTGTCGATGTGAAAAAAAATCAGATTTTCCTGATACCGAGGGAAATAGTCCAGGTGAAAAAAATCAGATTTTCCTGATACCGTGAGTAAAGTCCATGGTGAAAAAAAATCAGATTTTCCTGATGCCGTGAGTAAAGTCCAGGTGAAAAAAATCAGATTTTTGTGATACCGTGGTTATTTGTCCATGTGAAAAAATCAGATTTTCCTGATACCGCGGGTAAAATCCAGGGTGAGAAAAATCCGATTTTCCTGATACCATGGGTAAAGTCCAGGTGAAAAAAAATCCAATTTTCCTGATACCGTGGGAAATAGTCCAGGTGAAAAAATCAGATTTTCCTGATACCGTGAGTAAAGTCCAGGTGAAAAAATCAGATTTTCCTGATACCGTGAGTAAAGTCCATGGTGAAAAAATCAGATTTTCCTGATGCCGTGAGTAAAGTCCAGGTGAAAAATATCAGATTTTTGTGATACCGTGGTTATTTGTCCATGTGAAAAAAATCAGATTTTCCTGATTCCGCGGGTAAAGTCCAGGGTGAGAAAAATCCGATTTTCCTGATACCATGGGTAAAGTCCAGGTGAAAAAAAATCCAATTTTCCTGATACCGTGGGAAATAGTCCAGGTGAAAAAATCAGATTTTCCTGATACCGTGAGTAAAGTCCAGGTGAAAAAATCAGATTTTCCTGATACCATGAGTAAAGTCCATGGTGAAAAAATCAGATTTTCCTGATGCCGTGAGTAAAGTCCAGGTGAAAAATATCAGATTTTTGTGATACCGTGTTTATTTGTCAACGTGAAAAAAATCAGATTTTCCTCATACCGCGTCCAGGGTGAAAAAAATTCGATTTTCCTGATTCTGCGGGTAAAGTCCAGGTGAAAAAAAATCCAATTTTCCTGATACCGTGGTTATTTGTCCATGTGAAAAAAATCAGATTTTCCTGATATCGCGGGTAAAGTCCAGGTGAAAAAAATCCAATTTTCCTGATACCGTGGGAAATAGTCCAGGTGAAATTATCAGATTTTCCTGATACCGTGAGTAAAGTCCAGGTGAAAAAATCAGATTTTCCTGATACCGTGACTAAAGTCCAGGGTGAAAAAATCAGATTTTCCTGATACTGTAGGTAAAGTCCAGGTGAAAAAAACAAGATTTTCCTGATACCATGAGTAAAGTCCAGGGTGAAAAAAATCAGATTTTCCTGATAACGTGAGTATAGTCCAGGTGAAAAAAATCCGATTTTCCTGATACCATGGGATATAGTCCAGTTGAAAAAAAATCCGATTTTCCTGATACCGTGGATTATAGTCCAGGTGAAAAGAAATCCGATTTTCCTGATACCGTGGGTAATAGTCCAAGTGAAAAAAATCCAATTTTCCTGATAACGCAGGTAAAGTCCAGGTGAAAAAAAATCAGATTTTCCTGATACCGTGGTGATTTGTCCACGTTAAAAAAAAATCAGATTTTCCTGATACCGCGGGTAAAGTCCAGGTTAAAAAATCCAATTTTTCTGATACCATGAGTAAAGTCCAGGAGAAAAAAAATCAGATTTTCCTCATAATGTGGGTAATAGTCCAGGTGAAAAAAATCTTATTTTCCGGATACCGTGAGTAAAGTCCAGGGTGAAAAAAATCCGAATTTCCTGATACCGTTAGTAAAGTCCAGGGTGAAAAAAATCCAGTTTTCCTGACCCCGTGAGTAAAGTGCAGGGTGAAAAAAATCAGATTTTCCTGATGCCGTGAGTAAAGTCCAGGTGAAAAAAAATCAGATTTTTGTGATACCGTGGTTATTTGTCCACGTGAAAAACATCAGATTTTCCTGATACCGCGGGTAAAGTCCAGGTGAAAAAAATCAGATTTTCCTGATACCGTGAGTAAAGTCCAGGGTGAAAAAAATCAGATTTTCCTGATGCCGTGAGTAAAGTCCAGGTGAAAAAAATCAGATTTTTGTGATACCGTGGTTATTTGTCCACGTGAAAAACATCAGATTTTCCTGATACCGTGGGTAAAGTCTAGGTGAAAAAAATTCAGATTTTTCTAATACAGTGGGTAATAGCCCAGGTGAAAAAAATCTGATTTCCCTGATACCGTGAGTAAAGTCCAGGTGAAAAAAATCAGATTTTTGTGATACCGTGGTTATTTGTCGACGTGAAAAAAATCAGATTTTCCTCATACCGCGGGTAAAGTCCAGGGTGACAAAAATCCGATTTTCCTGATTCTGCGGGTAAAGTCCAGGTGAAAAAAATCCAATTTTCCTGATACCGTGGTTATTTGTCCATGTGAAAAAAATCAGATTTTCCTGATATCGCGGGTAAAGTCCAGGTGAAAAAAATCCAATTTTCCTGATACCGTGGCTATTTGTAGATGTGAAAAAAATCAGATTTTCCTGATACCGCGGGTAAAGTCCAGGTGAAAAAAATCCAATTTTCCTGATACCGAGGGAAATAGTCCAGGTGAAAAAAATCAGATTTTCCTGATACCGTGAGTAAAGTCCAGGGTGAAAAAAATCAGATTTTCCTGATGCCGTGAGTAAAGTCCAGGTGAAAAAAATCAGATTTTTGTGATACCGTGGTTATTTGTCCACGTGAAAAACATCAGATTTTCCTGATACCGTGGGTAAAGTCTAGGTGAAAAAATTCAGATTTTTCTGATACCATGGGTAATAGCCCAGGTGAAAAAAATCTGATTTTCCTGATACCGTGGGTAAAGTCCAGGTGAAAAAAATCCAATTTTCCTGATACCGTGGGAAATAGTCCAGGTGAAAAAAATCAGATTTTCCTGATACCGTGAGTAAAGTCCAGGGTGAAAAAAATCAGATTTTCCCGATACCGTGGTGATTTGTCCACGTTAAAAAAATCAGATTTTCCTGATCCGCGGGTAAAGTCCAGGAGAAAAAAATCAGATTTTCCTGATACCGTGAGTAAAGTGCAGGGTGAAAAAATCCAATTTTCCTGATACCGTGGTTATTTGTCCATGTGAAAACAATCAGATTTTTATGATAACGCGGGAAAAGTCCAGGTGAAAAAAGAATCCAATTTTCCTGATCCCGTGGGAAATAGTCCAGGTGAAAAAAACAAGATTTTCCTGATACCATGAGTAAAGTCCAGGGTGAAAAAAATCAGATTTTTGTGATACCATGGTTATTTGTCCACGTGAAAAACATCAGATTTTCCTGATACCGTGGGTAAAGTCTAGGTGAAAAAAATCAGATTTTCCCGATACCGTGGTGATTTGTCCACGTTAAAAAAATCAGATTTTCCTGATCCGTGGGTAAAGTCCAGGTGAAAAAAATCAGATTTTCCTGATCCCGTGGGTAAAGTCCAGGTGAAAAAAATCAGATTTTCCTGATACCCTGGTTATTTATCCATGTGAAAAAAAATCAGATTTTCCTGATACCGCGGGTAAAGTCCAGGTGAAAAAAATCCAATTTTCCTGATACCGTGGGAAATAGTCCAGGTGAAAAAAAACAGATTTTCCTGATACCGTGAGTAAAGTCCAGGGTAAAAAAAAATCAGATTTTCCTGATACTGTGGGTAAAGTCCAGGTGAAAAAAAACAAGATTTTCCCGATACCGTGGGTAAAGTCCAGGTGAAAAAAATCAGATTTTCCTGATACCGTGGTTATTTGTCCATGTGAAAAAAATCAGATGTTCCTGATACCGCGGGTAAAGTCCAGGTGAAAAAAATCAGATTTTCCTGATACCGTGGGTAAAGTCCAGGTGAAAAAAATCAGATTTTCCTGATACCGAGGTTATTTGTCCATGTGAAAAAAATCAGATGTTCCTGATACAGTGGGTAAAGTCCAGGTGAAAAAAATCCAATTTTCCTTATACCGTGGGTAAAGTCCAGGTGAAAAAAATCAGATTTTCCTGATCCCGTGGGTAAAGTCCAGGTGAAAAAAATCAGATTTTCCTGATACCATGAGTAAAGTCCAGGGTGAAAAAAATCCGGTTTTCCTGATACCGTGAGTAAAGTGCAGGGTGAAAAAATCCAATTTTCCTGATACCGTGGTTATTTGTCCATGTGAAAAAAATCAGATTTTCATGATAACGCGGGTAAAGTCCAGGTGAAAAAAAATCCAATTTTCCTGATCCCGTGGGAAATAGTCCAGGTGAAAAAAATCAGATTTTCCTGATACCATGAGTAAAGTCCAGGGTGAAAAAAATCAGATTTTCCTGATGCCATGAGTAAAGTCCAGGTGAAAAAAATCAGATTTTTGTGATACCGTGGTTATTTGTCCACGTGAAAAAATCAGATTTTCCTGATACCACGGGTAAAGTCCAGGGTGAAAAAAATCCGATTTTGCTGATACCGCGGGTAAAGTCCAGGTGAAAAAAATCAGATTTTCCTGATAACATGAGTAAAGTCCAGGGTGAAAAAAATCAGATTTTCCTGATACCATGAGTAAAGTCCAGGGTGAAAAAAATCCGATTTTCCTGATACCGTGAGTAAAGTCCAGGTGAAAAAATCAGATTTTCCTGATACCACGGGTAAAGTCAAGGTGAAAAAATTCAGATTTCCCTGATACCGTGAGTAAACTCCAGGAGAAAAAAAATCAGATTTTCCTGATAACGTGGGTAATAGTCCAGGTGAAAAAAATCTTATTTTCCGGATACCGTGAGTAAAGTCCAGGGTGAAAAAATCCGGTTTTCCTGATACCGTGAGTAAAGTGCAGGGTGAAAAAAATCCAATTTTCCTGATACCGTGGTTATTTGTAGATGTGAAAAAAAATCAGATTTTCCTGATACCGAGGGAAATAGTCCAGGTGAAAAAAATCAGATTTTCCTGATACCGTGAGTAAAGTCCATGGTGAAAAAAATCAGATTTTCCTGATGCCGTGAGTAAAGTCCAGTTGAAAAAAATCAAATTTTCCTGATACCGTGGGAAATAGTCCATGTGAAAAAAAATCAGATTTTCCTGATACCGCGAGTAAAGTCCAGGTGAAAAAAATCCAATTTTCCTGATACCGTGGGAAATAGTCCAGGTGAAAAAAATCAGATTTTCCTGATACCGTGAGTAAAGTCCAGGGTGAAAAAAATCAGATTTTCCCGATACCGTGGTGATTTGTCCACGTTAAAAAAATCAGATTTTCCTGATACCGCGAGTAAAGTCCAGGTGAAAAAAATCCAATTTTCCTGATACCGTGGGAAATAGTCCAGGTGAAAAAAATCAGATTTTCCTGATACCGTGAGTAAAGTCCAGGGTGAAAAAAATCAGATTTTCCTGATACCGTGAGTAAAGTCCAGGGTGAAAAAAATCCGAATTTCCTGATACCGTTAGTAAAGTCCAGGGTGAAAAAAATCCGGTTTTCCTGATAACGTGAGTAAAGTGCAGGGTGAAAAAAATCCAATTTTCCTGATACCGTGGTTATTTGTAGATGTGAAAAAAAATCAGATTTTCCTGATACCGAGGAAAATAGTGCAGGTGAAAAAAATCAGATTTTCCTGATACCGTGAGTAAAGTCCAGGGTGAAAAAAATCAGATTTTCCTGATGCCATGAGTAAAGTCCAGGTGAAAAAAATCAGATATTTGTGATACCGTAGTTATTTGTCCATGTGAAAAAAATCAGATTTTCCTGATACCGCGGGTAAAGTCCAGGGTGAGAAAAATCCGATTTTCCTGATACCGTGGGTAAAGTCCAGGAGAAAAAAAATCCAATTTTCCTGATACCGTGGGAAATAGTCCAGGTGAAAAAATCAGATTTTCCTGATACCGTGAGTAAAGTCCAGGTGAAAAAAAATCAGATTTTCCTGATACCATGAGTAAAGTCCAGGTGAAAAAAATCAGATTTTCCTGATACCGCGGGTAAAATCCAGGGTGAGAAAAATCCGATTTTCCTGATACCATGGGTAAAGTCCAGGTGACACAAAGTCCAATTTTCCTGATACCGTGGGTAAAGTCCAGGTGAAAAAAATCAGATTTTCCTGAGACCGTGAGTAAAGTCCAGGTGAAAAAAATCAGATTTTCCTGATACCGTGAGTAAAGTGCAGGGTGAAAAAAATCAGATTTTCCTGATACCGTGGGTTATAGTCCAGGTCAAAAATATCCGATTTTCCTGATACCATGAGTAAAGTCCAGGGTGAAAAAAAATCAGATTTTCCTGATAACGTGAGTATAGTCCAGGAGAAAAAAATCAGATTTTCGTGATACCATGGTTTTTGTCCATGTGAATAAAATATGATTATCCTGATTCTGCGGGTAAAGTCCAGGTGAAAAAAATCCGATTTTGCTGATACCGCGGGTAAAGTCCAGGTGAAAAAAATCAGATTTTCCTGATACCATGAGTAAAGTCCAGGGTGAAAAAAATCAGATTTTCCTGATACCATGAGTAAAGTCCAGGGTGAAAAAAATCCGATTTTCCTGATACCGTGAGTAAAGTCCAGGTGAAAAAATCAGATTTTCCTGATACCACGGGTAAAGTCAAGGTGAAAAAATTCAGATTTCCCTGATACCGTGAGTAAACTCCAGGAGAAAAAAAATCAGATTTTCCTGATAACGTGGGTAATAGTCCAGGTGAAAAAAAACTTATTTTCCGGATACCGTGAGTAAAGTCCAGGGTGAAAAAATCCGGTTTTCCTGATAACGCAGGTAAAGTCTAGGTGAAAAAAATCAGATTTTCCTGATACCGTGGTGATTTGTCCACGTAAAAAAAATCAGATTTTCCTGATAACGTGGGTAATAGTCCAGGTGAAAAAAATCTTATTTTCCGGATACCGTGAGTAAAGTCCAGGGTGAAAAAAATCCGGATTTCCTGATACCGTGAGTAAAGTGCAGGGTGAAAAAAATCCAATTTTCCTGATACCGTGGTTATTTGTCGATGTGAAAAAAAATCAGATTTTCCTGATACCGAGGGAAATAGTCCAGGTGAAAAAAATCAGATTTTCCTGATACCGTGAGTAAAGTCCATGGTGAAAAAAAATCAGATTTTCCTGATGCCGTGAGTAAAGTCCAGGTGAAAAAAATCAGATTTTTGTGATACCGTGGTTATTTGTCCATGTGAAAAAATCAGATTTTCCTGATACCGCGGGAAAAATCCAGGGTGAGAAAAATCCGATTTTCCTGATACCATGGGTAAAGTCCAGGTGAAAAAAAATCCAATTTTCCTGATACCGTGGGAAATAGTCCAGGTGAAAAAATCAGATTTTCCTGATACCGTGAGTAAAGTCCAGGTGAAAAAATCAGATTTTCCTGATACCGTGAGTAAAGTCCATGGTGAAAAAATCAGATTTTCCTGATGCCGTGAGTAAAGTCCAGGTGAAAAATATCAGATTTTTGTGATACCGTGGTTATTTGTCCATGTGAAAAAAATCAGATTTTCCTGATTCCGCGGGTAAAGTCCAGGGTGAGAAAAATCTGATTTTCCTGATACCATGGGTAAAGTCCAGGTGAAAAAAAATCCAATTTTCCTGATACCGTGGGAAATAGTCCAGGTGAAAAAATCAGATTTTCCTGATACCGTGAGTAAAGTCCAGGTGAAAAAATCAGATTTTCCTGATACCATGAGTAAAGTCCATGGTGAAAAAATCAGATTTTCCTGATGCCGTGAGTAAAGTCCAGGTGAAAAATATCAGATTTTTGTGATACCGTGTTTATTTGTCAACGTGAAAAAAATCAGATTTTCCTCATACCGCGTCCAGGGTGAAAAAAATTCGATTTTCCTGATTCTGCGGGTAAAGTCCAGGTGAAAAAAAATCCAATTTTCCTGATACCGTGGTTATTTGTCCATGTGAAAAAAATCAGATTTTCCTGATATCGCGGGTAAAGTCCAGGTGAAAAAAATCCAATTTTCCTGATACCGTGGGAAATAGTCCAGGTGAAATTATCAGATTTTCCTGATACCGTGAGTAAAGTCCAGGTGAAAAAATCAGATTTTCCTGATACCGTGACTAAAGTCCAGGGTGAAAAAATCAGATTTTCCTGATACTGTAGGTAAAGTCCAGGTGAAAAAAACAAGATTTTCCTGATACCATGAGTAAAGTCCAGGGTGAAAAAAATCAGATTTTCCTGATAACGTGAGTATAGTCCAGGTGAAAAAAATCCGATTTTCCTGATACCATGGGATATAGTCCAGTTGAAAAAAAATCCGATTTTCCTGATACCGTGGATTATAGTCCAGGTGAAAAGAAATCCGATTTTCCTGATACCGTGGGTAATAGTCCAAGTGAAAAAAATCCAATTTTCCTGATAACGCAGGTAAAGTCCAGGTGAAAAAAAATCAGATTTTCCTGATACCGTGGTGATTTGTCCACGTTAAAAAAAAATCAGATTTTCCTGATACCGCGGGTAAAGTCCAGGTTAAAAAATCCAATTTTTCTGATACCATGAGTAAAGTCCAGGAGAAAAAAAATCAGATTTTCCTCATAATGTGGGTAATAGTCCAGGTGAAAAAAATCTTATTTTCCGGATACCGTGAGTAAAGTCCAGGGTGAAAAAAATCCGAATTTCCTGATACCGTTAGTAAAGTCCAGGGTGAAAAAAATCCAGTTTTCCTGACCCCGTGAGTAAAGTGCAGGGTGAAAAAAATCAGATTTTCCTGATGCCGTGAGTAAAGTCCAGGTGAAAAAAAATCAGATTTTTGTGATACCGTGGTTATTTGTCCACGTGAAAAACATCAGATTTTCCTGATACCGCGGGTAAAGTCCAGGTGAAAAAAATCAGATTTTCCTGATACCGTGAGTAAAGTCCAGGGTGAAAAAAATCAGATTTTCCTGATGCCGTGAGTAAAGTCCAGGTGAAAAAAATCAGATTTTTGTGATACCGTGGTTATTTGTCCACGTGAAAAACATCAGATTTTCCTGATACCGTGGGTAAAGTCTAGGTGAAAAAAATTCAGATTTTTCTAATACAGTGGGTAATAGCCCAGGTGAAAAAAATCTGATTTCCCTGATACCGTGAGTAAAGTCCAGGTGAAAAAAATCAGATTTTTGTGATACCGTGGTTATTTGTCGACGTGAAAAAAATCAGATTTTCCTCATACCGCGGGTAAAGTCCAGGGTGACAAAAATCCGATTTTCCTGATTCTGCGGGTAAAGTCCAGGTGAAAAAAATCCAATTTTCCTGATACCGTGGTTATTTGTCCATGTGAAAAAAATCAGATTTTCCTGATATCGCGGGTAAAGTCCAGGTGAAAAAAATCCAATTTTCCTGATACCGTGGCTATTTGTAGATGTGAAAAAAATCAGATTTTCCTGATACCGCGGGTAAAGTCCAGGTGAAAAAAATCCAATTTTCCTGATACCGAGGGAAATAGTCCAGGTGAAAAAAATCAGATTTTCCTGATACCGTGAGTAAAGTCCAGGGTGAAAAAAATCAGATTTTCCTGATGCCGTGAGTAAAGTCCAGGTGAAAAAAATCAGATTTTTGTGATACCGTGGTTATTTGTCCACGTGAAAAACATCAGATTTTCCTGATACCGTGGGTAAAGTCTAGGTGAAAAAATTCAGATTTTTCTGATACCATGGGTAATAGCCCAGGTGAAAAAAATCTGATTTTCCTGATACCGTGGGTAAAGTCCAGGTGAAAAAAATCCAATTTTCCTGATACCGTGGGAAATAGTCCAGGTGAAAAAAATCAGATTTTCCTGATACCGTGAGTAAAGTCCAGGGTGAAAAAAATCAGATTTTCCCGATACCGTGGTGATTTGTCCACGTTAAAAAAATCAGATTTTCCTGATCCGCGGGTAAAGTCCAGGAGAAAAAAATCAGATTTTCCTGATACCGTGAGTAAAGTGCAGGGTGAAAAAATCCAATTTTCCTGATACCGTGGTTATTTGTCCATGTGAAAACAATCAGATTTTTATGATAACGCGGGAAAAGTCCAGGTGAAAAAAGAATCCAATTTTCCTGATCCCGTGGGAAATAGTCCAGGTGAAAAAAACAAGATTTTCCTGATACCATGAGTAAAGTCCAGGGTGAAAAAAATCAGATTTTTGTGATACCATGGTTATTTGTCCACGTGAAAAACATCAGATTTTCCTGATACCGTGGGTAAAGTCTAGGTGAAAAAAATCAGATTTTCCCGATACCGTGGTGATTTGTCCACGTTAAAAAAATCAGATTTTCCTGATCCGTGGGTAAAGTCCAGGTGAAAAAAATCAGATTTTCCTGATCCCGTGGGTAAAGTCCAGGTGAAAAAAATCAGATTTTCCTGATACCCTGGTTATTTATCCATGTGAAAAAAAATCAGATTTTCCTGATACCGCGGGTAAAGTCCAGGTGAAAAAAATCCAATTTTCCTGATACCGTGGGAAATAGTCCAGGTGAAAAAAAACAGATTTTCCTGATACCGTGAGTAAAGTCCAGGGTAAAAAAAAATCAGATTTTCCTGATACTGTGGGTAAAGTCCAGGTGAAAAAAAACAAGATTTTCCCGATACCGTGGGTAAAGTCCAGGTGAAAAAAATCAGATTTTCCTGATACCGTGGTTATTTGTCCATGTGAAAAAAATCAGATGTTCCTGATACCGCGGGTAAAGTCCAGGTGAAAAAAATCAGATTTTCCTGATACCGTGGGTAAAGTCCAGGTGAAAAAAATCAGATTTTCCTGATACCGAGGTTATTTGTCCATGTGAAAAAAATCAGATGTTCCTGATACAGTGGGTAAAGTCCAGGTGAAAAAAATCCAATTTTCCTTATACCGTGGGTAAAGTCCAGGTGAAAAAAATCAGATTTTCCTGATCCCGTGGGTAAAGTCCAGGTGAAAAAAATCAGATTTTCCTGATACCATGAGTAAAGTCCAGGGTGAAAAAAATCCGGTTTTCCTGATACCGTGAGTAAAGTGCAGGGTGAAAAAATCCAATTTTCCTGATACCGTGGTTATTTGTCCATGTGAAAAAAATCAGATTTTCATGATAACGCGGGTAAAGTCCAGGTGAAAAAAAATCCAATTTTCCTGATCCCGTGGGAAATAGTCCAGGTGAAAAAAATCAGATTTTCCTGATACCATGAGTAAAGTCCAGGGTGAAAAAAATCAGATTTTCCTGATGCCATGAGTAAAGTCCAGGTGAAAAAAATCAGATTTTTGTGATACCGTGGTTATTTGTCCACGTGAAAAAATCAGATTTTCCTGATACCACGGGTAAAGTCCAGGGTGAAAAAAATCCGATTTTGCTGATACCGCGGGTAAAGTCCAGGTGAAAAAAATCAGATTTTCCTGATAACATGAGTAAAGTCCAGGGTGAAAAAAATCAGATTTTCCTGATACCATGAGTAAAGTCCAGGGTGAAAAAAATCCGATTTTCCTGATACCGTGAGTAAAGTCCAGGTGAAAAAATCAGATTTTCCTGATACCACGGGTAAAGTCAAGGTGAAAAAATTCAGATTTCCCTGATACCGTGAGTAAACTCCAGGAGAAAAAAAATCAGATTTTCCTGATAACGTGGGTAATAGTCCAGGTGAAAAAAATCTTATTTTCCGGATACCGTGAGTAAAGTCCAGGGTGAAAAAATCCGGTTTTCCTGATACCGTGAGTAAAGTGCAGGGTGAAAAAAATCCAATTTTCCTGATACCGTGGTTATTTGTAGATGTGAAAAAAAATCAGATTTTCCTGATACCGAGGGAAATAGTCCAGGTGAAAAAAATCAGATTTTCCTGATACCGTGAGTAAAGTCCATGGTGAAAAAAATCAGATTTTCCTGATGCCGTGAGTAAAGTCCAGTTGAAAAAAATCAAATTTTCCTGATACCGTGGGAAATAGTCCATGTGAAAAAAAATCAGATTTTCCTGATACCGCGAGTAAAGTCCAGGTGAAAAAAATCCAATTTTCCTGATACCGTGGGAAATAGTCCAGGTGAAAAAAATCAGATTTTCCTGATACCGTGAGTAAAGTCCAGGGTGAAAAAAATCAGATTTTCCCGATACCGTGGTGATTTGTCCACGTTAAAAAAATCAGATTTTCCTGATCCGCGGGTAAAGTCCAGGAGAAAAAAATCAGATTTTCCTGATACCGTGAGTAAAGTGCAGGGTGAAAAAATCCAATTTTCCTGATACCGTGGTTATTTGTCCATGTGAAAACAATCAGATTTTCATGATAACGCGGGAAAAGTCCAGGTGAAAAAAGAATCCAATTTTCCTGATCCCGTGGGAAATAGTCCAGGTGAAAAAAATCAGATTTTCCTGATACCGTGAGTAAAGTCCAGGGTGAAAAAATTAGATTTTTGTGATACCGTGTTTATTTGACCACGTGAAAAAAATCAGATTTTCCTGATACCGTGAGTAAAGTCCAGGGTGAAAAAAATCAGATTTTCCCGATACCGTGGTGATTTGTCCACGTTAAAAAAATCAGATTTTCCTGATCCGTGGGTAAAGTCCAGGTGAAAAAAAACAGATTTTCCTGATCCCGTGGGTAAAGTCCAGGTGAAAAAAATCAGATTTTCCTGATACCGTGGTTATTTATCCATGTGAAAAAAAATCAGATTTTCTGATACCGCGGGTAAAGTCCAGGTGAAAAAAATCCAATTTTCCTGATACCGTGGGAAATAGTCCAGGTGAAAAAAAAAACAGATTTTCCTGATACAATGAGTAAAGTCCAGGGTGAAAAAAAATCAGATTTTCCTGATACTGTGGGTAAAGTCCAGGTGAAAAAAACCAAGATTTTCCCGATACCGTGGGTAAAGTCCAGGTGAAAAAAATCAGATTTTCCTGATACCGTGGTTATTTGTCCATGTGAAAAAAATCAGATGTTCCTGATACCGTGGGTAAAGTCCAGGTGAAAAAAATCAGATTTTCCTGATACCGTGGGTAAAGTCCAGGTGAAAAAAATCAGATTTTCCTGATACCGTGGTTATTTGTCCATGTGAAAAAAATCAGATGTTCCTGATACCGCGGGTAAAGTCCAGGTGAAAAAAAACCAATTTTCCTTATACCGTGGGTAAAGTCCAGGTGAAAAAAATCAGATTTTCCTGATCCCGTGGGTAAAGTCCAGGTGAAAAAAATCAGATTTTCCTGATACCGAGGTTATTTATCCATGTGAAAAAAATCAGATTTTCCTGATACCGCGGGTAAAGTCCAGGTGAAAAAAATCCAATTTTCCTGATACCCTGGGAAATAGTCCAGGTGAAAAAAACAAGATTTTCCCGATACCGTGGTGATTTGTCCACTTTAAAAAAAAAACAGATTTTCCTGATCCGCGGGTAAAGTCCAGGAGTAAAAATCAGATTTTCCTGATACCGTGAGTAAAGTCCAGGGTGAAAAAAATCCGGTTTTCCTGATACCGTGAGTAAAGTGCAGGGTGAAAAAATCCAATTTTCCTGATACCGTGGTTATTTGTCCATGTGAAAAAAATCAGATTTTCATGATAACGCGGGTAAAGTCCAGGTGAAAAAAAATCCATTTTCCTGATCCCATGGGAAATAGTCCAGGTGAAAAAAATCAGATTTTCCTGATACCATGAGTAAAGTCCAGGGTGAAAAAAATCAGATTTTCCTGATGCCATGAGTAAAGTCCAGGTGAAAAAAATCAGATTTTTGTGATACCGTGGTTATTTGTCCACGTGAAAAAATCAGATTTTCCTGATACCACGGGTAAAGTCCAGGGTGAAAAAAAATCCGATTTTGCTGATACCGCGGGTAAAGTCCAGGTGAAAAAAATCAGATTTTCCTGATACCATGAGTAAAGTCCAGGGTGAAAAAAATCAGATTTTCCTGATACCGTGAGTAAAGTCCAGGTGAAAAAATCAGATTTTCCTGATACCGTGAGTAAAGTCCATGGTGAAAAAATCAGATTTTCCTGATGCTGTGAGTAAAGTCCAGGTGAAAAAAATCAGATTTTTGTGATACCGTGGTTATTTGTCCACGTGAAAAAAATCAAATTTTCCTGATTCCGCGGGTAAAGTCCAGGGTGAGAAAAATCCGATTTTCCTGATACCGTGGGTTATAGTCCAGGTGAAAAAAAATCCAATTTTCCTGATACCGTGGGTTATAGTCCAGTTGAAAAAAATCCGATTTTCCTGATACCGTCTGTAATAGTCCAGTTCAAAAAAATTGGATTTTCCTGATACCGTGAGTAAAGTCCAGGGTGAAAAATATCCGAATTTCCTGATACTGTGGCTTATAGTCCAGGTGAAAAAAAATCCGCTTTTCCTGATACCGTGGGTAAAGTCCAGGTGAAAAAAATCAGATTTTCCTGAGACCGTGAATAAAGTCCAGGTGAAAAAAATCAGATTTTCCTGATACCGTGAGTAAAGTGCAGGGTGAAAAAAATCAGATTTTCCTGATACCGTGGGTTATAGTCCAGGTCAAAAAAATCCGATTTTCCTGATACCATGAGTAAAGTCCAGGGTGAAAAAAATCAGATTTTCCTGATACCGTGAGTATAGTCCAGGAGAAAAAAATCAGATTTTCTTGATACCGTGGTGATTTGTCCACGTAAAAAAAAAAATCAGATTTTCCTGATCTGCGGGTAAAATCCAGGTTACAAAATCCTGATACCGTGAGTAAAGTCCAGGAGAAAAAAAATCAGATTTTCCTGATACCGTGAGTAAAGTCCAGGGTGAAAAAAAATCCGGTTTTCCTGGTACCGTGAGTAAAGTGCAGGGTGAAAAAATCCAATTTTCCTGATACCGTGGTTATTTGTCCATTTGAAAAAAATCAGATTTTCATGATAACGCGGGTAAAGTCCAGGTGAAAAAAAATCCGACGTTCCTGATACCGTGGGTAAAGTCCGGGTGAAAAAAATCAGATTTTCCTGATACCGCAGGTAAAGTCCAGGTGAAAAAAATCAGATTTTCCTGATACCGTGAGAAAAGTCCAGGTGAAAAAAATCAGATTTTCCTGATACCGTGGTTATTTGTCCATCTGAAAAAAATCTGATTTTCCTGATACCGCGGGTAAAGTCCAGGTGAAAAAAATCAGATTTTCCTGATACCGTGAGTAAAGTCCAGGATGAAAAAAATCAGATTTTCCTGATGCCGTGAGTAAAGTCCAGGTGAAAAAAATCAGATTTTTGTGATACCGTGGTTATATGTCCACGTGAAAAACGTCAGATTTTCCTGATACCGTGAGTAAAGTCCAGGTGAAAAAATCAGATTTTCCTGATACCGTGACAAAAGTCCAGGGTGAAAAAATCAGATTTTCCTGATACTGTAGGTAAAGTCCAGGTGAAAAAAACAAGATTTTCCTGATACCATGAGTAAAGTCCAGGGTGAAAAAAATCAGATTTTCCTGATAATGTGAGTATAGTCCAGGTGAAAAAAATCCGATTTTCCTGATACCATGGGATATAGTCCAGTTGAAAAAAAATCCGATTTTCCTGATACCGTGGGTAATAGTCCAGGTGAAAAAAATCCAATTTTCCTGATACCGCAGGTAAAGTCCAGGTGAAAAAAATCAGATTTTCCTGATACCGTGGTGATTTGCCCACGTAAAAAAAATCAGATTTTCCTGATAGCGCGGGTAAAGTCCAGGTTAAAAAATCCAATTTTTCTGATACCGTGAGTAAAGTCCAGGAGAAAAAAATCAGATTTTCCTCATAATGTGGGTAATAGTACAGGTGAAAAAAAATCTTATTTTCCGGATACCGTGAGTAAAGTCCAGGGTGAAAAAAATCCGAATTTCCTGATACCGTTAGTAAAGTCCAGGGTGAAAAAAATCCAGTTTTCCTGACACCGTGAGTAAAGTGCAGGGTGAAAAAAATCCAATTTTCCTGATACCGTGGTTATTTGTAGATGTGAAAAAAATCAGATTTTCCTGATACCGCGGGTAAAATACCGGTGAAAAAAAATCCAATTTTCCTGATACCGAGGGAAATAGTCCAGATGAAAAAAATCAGATTTTCCTGATACCGTGAGTAAAGTCCAGGGTGAAAAAAATCAGATTTTCCTGATGCCGTGAGTAAAGTCCAGGTGAAAAAAATTAGATTTTTGTGATACCGTGGTTATTTGTCCACGTGAAAAAAATCAGATTTTCCTGATACCACGGGTAAAGTCCAGGGTGAAAAAAATCCGATTTTCCTTATACCATGGGTAAAGTCCAGGTGAAAAAAATCAGATTTTCCTGATCCCGTGGGTAAAGTCCAGGTGAAAAAAATCAGATTTTCCTGATACCGTGGTTATTTATCCATGTGAAAAAAATCAGATTTTCCTGATACCGTGAGTAAAGTCCAGGGTGAAAAAAATCAGATTTTCCCGATACCGTGGTGATTTGTCCACGTTAAAAAAAATCAGATTTTCCTGATCCGCGGGTAAAGTCCAGGAGAAAAAAATCAGATTTTCCTGATACCGTGAGTAAAGTGCAGGGTGAAAAAATCCAATTTTCCTGATACCGTGGTTATTTGTCCACGTGAAAAAAATCAGATTTTCCTGATACCACGGGTAAAGTCCAGGGTGAAAAAAATCCGATTTTCCTTATACCGTGGGTAAAGTCCAGGTGAAAAAAATCAGATTTTCCTGATACCGTGGGTGAAGTCCAGGTGAAAAAAATCAGATTTTCCTGATACCGTGGTTATTTGTCCATGTGAAAAAAATCAGATGTTCCTGATACCGCGGGTAAAGTCCAGGTGAAAAAAATCCAATTTTCCTTATACCTTGGGTAAAGTCCATGTGAAAAAAATCAGATTTTCCTGATCCCGTGGGTAAAGTCCAGGTGAAAAAAATCAGATTTTCCTGATACCGTGGTTATTTATCCATGTGAAAAAAATCAGATTTTCCTGATACCGCGGGTAAAGTCCAGGTGAAAAAAATCCAATTTTCCTCATACCGTGGGAAATAGTCCAGGTGAAAAAAATCAGATTTTCCTGATACCGTGAGTAAAGTCCAGGGTGAAAAAAATCAGATTTTCCTGATACTGTGGGTAAAGTCCAGGTGAAAATAACAAGATTTTCCCGATACCGTGGGTAAAGTGCAGGTGAAAAAAATCAGATTTTCCTGATACCGTGGTGATTTGTCCATGTGAAAAAAATCAGATGTTCCTGATACCGCGGGTAAAGTCCAGGTGAAAAAAATCCAATTTTCCTGATACCGTGGGAAATAGTCCAGGTGAAAAAAACAAGATTTTCCCGATACCGTGGTGATTTGCCCACTTTAAAAAAAAACAGATTTTCCTGATCCGCGGGTAAAGTCCAGGAGAAAAAAATCAGATTTTCCTGATACCGTGAGTAAAGTCCAGGGTGAAAAAAATCCGGTTTTCCTGATACCGTGAGTAAAGTGCAGGGTGAAAAAATCCAATTTTCCTGATACCGTGGTTATTTGTCCATGTGAAAAAATTCAGATTTTCATGATAACGCGGGTAAAGTCCAGGTGAAAAAAATCCAATTTTCCTGGTCCCGTGGGAAATAGTCCAGGTGAAAAAAATCAGATTTTCCTGATGCCGTGAGTAAAGTCCAGGGTGAAAAAAATCAGATTTTCCTGATACCGTGAGTAAAGTCCAGGTGAAAAAAATCAGATTTTCGTGACACCATGGTTATTTGTCCACGTGAAAAAAATCAGATTTTCCTCATACCGTGGGTAAAGTCGAGGGAGAAAAAAAATCCGATTTTCCTGATTCTGCGGGTAAAGTCCAGGTGAAAAAAATCCAATTTTCCTGATACCGTGGTTATTTGTCCATGTGAAAAAAATCAGATTTTCCTGATATCGCGGGTAAAATCCAGGTGAAAAAAATCCAATTTTCCTGATGCCGTGGGAAAAAGTCCAGGTGAAAAAATCAGATTTTCCTGATACCATGAGTAAAGTCCAGGAGAAAAAAATCAGATTTTCCTGATACCGTGGGTAAAGTCTAGGTGAAAAAATTCAGATTTTCCTGATACCGTGGGTAATAGCCCAGGTGAAAAAAATCTGATTTTCCTGATACCGTGAGTAAGGTCCAGGTGAAAAAAATCAGATTTTCGTGATACCATGGTTATTTGTCCACGTGAAAAAAATCAAATTTTCCTGATATTGCGGGTAAAGTCCAGGTGACAAAAAAATCCAATTTTCCTGATACCGTGGGAAATAGTCCAGGTGAAAAAATCAGATTTTCCTGATACCGTGAGTAAAGTCCAGAGAAAAAAATCAGATTTTCCTGATAACGTGGGTAATAGTCCAGGTGAAAAATATCTTATTTTCCGGATACCGTGAGTGAACTCCAGGGTGAAAAAAATCCGAATTTACTGATACCGTTAGTAAAGTCCAGGGTGAAAAAAATCCGGTTTTCCTGATACCGTGAGTAAAGTGCAGGGTGAAAAAAATCCAATTTTCCTGATACCGTGGTTATTTGTAGATGTGAAAAAAAATCAGATTTTCCTGATACCGAGGGAAATAGTCCAGGTGAATAAAATCAGATTTTCCTGATACCGTGAGTAAAGTCCAGGGTGAAAAAAATCAGATTTTCCTGATGCCGTGAGTAAAGTCCAGGTGAAAAAAAATCAGATTTTTGTGATACCGTGGTTATTTGTCCATGTGAAAAAAATTAGGTTTTCCTGATACCGCGGGTAAAGTCCAGGGTGAGAAAAATCCGATTTTCCTGATACCGTGGGTAAAGTCCAGGTGAAAAAAAATCCAATTTTCCTGATACCGTGGGAAATAGTCCAGGTGAAAAAATCAGATTTTCCTGATACCGTGAGTAAAGTCCAGGTGAAAAAATCAGATTTTCCTGATACCGCGGGTAAAGTCCAGGTGAAAAAAAATCAGATTCTCCTGATACCGTGAGTAAAGTCCAGGTGAAAAAAATCAGGTTTTCCTGATACCGTGGTTATTTGTCCATGTGAAAAAAATCAGATTTTCCTGATGTCGCGGGTAAAGTCCAGTTGAAAAAAAATCCAATTTTCCTGATACCGTGGGAAATAGTCCAGGTGAAAAAATCTGATTTTCCTGATACTGTGAGTAAAGTCCAGGAGAAAAAAATCAGATTTTCCTGATACCATGGGTAAAGTCTAGGTGAAAAAATTCAGATTTTCCTGATACCGTGGGTAATAGCCCAGGTGAAAAAAATCTGATTTTCCTGATACTGTGAGTAAAGTCCAGGTGAACAAAATCAGATTTTCGTGATACCATGGTTATTTGTCCACGTGAAAAAAATCAGATTTTCCTCATACCGCGGGTAACGTCCAGGGTGAAAAAAATCCGATTTTCCTGATTCTGCGGGTAAAGTCCAGGTGAAAAAAAATCCAATTTTCCTAATACTGTGGTTATTTGTTCATGTGAAAAAAATCCAATTTTCCTGATACCGTGGGAAATAGTCCAGGTGAAAAAATCAGATTTTCCTGATACCGTGAGTAAAGTCCAGGTGAAAAAAATCAGATTTTTGTCATACCGTGGTTATTTGTCCACGTGAAAAAATCAGATTTTCCTGATACCACGGGTAAAGTCCAGGGTGAAAAAAATCCGATTTTCCTGATACCGCGGGTAAAGTCCAGGTGAAAAAAATCAGATTTTCCTGATACCATGAGTAAAGTCCAGGGTGAAAAAAATCAGATTTTCCTGATACCATGAGTAAAGTCCAGGGTGAAAAAAATCAGATTTTCCTGATGCCGTGAGTAAAGTCCAGGGTGAAAAAAATCAGATTTTCCTGATACCATGGGTAAAGTCTAGGTGAAAAAATTCAGATTTTCCTGATACCATGGGTAATAGCCCAGGTGAAAAAAATCCGATTTTCCTGATACCATGAGTAAAGTCCAGGTGAAAAAATCAGATTTTCCTGATACCGCGGGTAAAGTCAAGGTGAAAAAAATCAGATTTTCCTGATACCGTGGTTATTTGTCCATGTGAAAAAAATCAGATGTTCCTGATACCGTGGGTAAAGTCCAGGTGAAAAAAATCAGATTTTCCTGATACCGTGGGTAAAGTCCAGGTGAAAAAAATCAGATTTTCCTGATACCGTGGTTATTTGTCCATGTGAAAAAAATCAGATGTTCCTGATACCGCGGGTAAAGTCCAGGTGAAAAAAAACCAATTTTCCTTATACCGTGGGTAAAGTCCAGGTGAAAAAAATCAGATTTTCCTGATCCCGTGGGTAAAGTCCAGGTGAAAAAAATCAGATTTTCCTGATACCGAGGTTATTTATCCATGTGAAAAAAATCAGATTTTCCTGATACCGTGAGTAAAGTCCAGGTGAAAAAATCAGATTTTCCTGATACCGCGGGTAAAGTCCAGGTGAAAAAAAATCAGATTCTCCTGATACCGTGAGTAAAGTCCAGGTGAAAAAAATCAGGTTTTCCTGATACCGTGGTTATTTGTCCATGTGAAAAAAATCCAATTTTCCTGATACCGTGGGAAATAGTCCAGGTGAAAAAATCAGATTTTCCTGATACTGTGAGTAAAGTCCAGGAGAAAAAAAATCAGATTTTCCTGATAACGTGGGTAATAGTCCAGGTGAAAAAAATCTTATTTTCCGGATACCGTGAGTAAAGTCCAGGGTGAAAAAAATCCGAATTTCCTGATACCGTTAGTAAAGTCCAGGGTGAAAAAAATCCGGTTTTCCTGATAACGTGAGTAAAGTGCAGGGTGAAAAAAATCCAATTTTCCTGATACCGTGGTTATTTGTAGATGTGAAAAAAAATCAGATTTTCCTGATACCGAGGAAAATAGTGCAGGTGAAAAAAATCAGATTTTCCTGATACCGTGAGTAAAGTCCAGGGTGAAAAAAATCAGATTTTCCTGATGCCATGAGTAAAGTCCAGGTGAAAAAAATCAGATATTTGTGATACCGTAGTTATTTGTCCATGTGAAAAAAATCAGATTTTCCTGATACCGCGGGTAAAGTCCAGGGTGAGAAAAATCCGATTTTCCTGATACCGTGGGTAAAGTCCAGGAGAAAAAAAATCCAATTTTCCTGATACCGTGGGAAATAGTCCAGGTGAAAAAATCAGATTTTCCTGATACTGTGAGTAAAGTCCAGGAGAAAAAAATCAGATTTTCCTGATACCATGGGTAAAGTCTAGGTGAAAAAATTCAGATTTTCCTGATACCGTGGGTAATAGCCCAGGTGAAAAAAATCTGATTTTCCTGATACTGTGAGTAAAGTCCAGGTGAACAAAATCAGATTTTCGTGATACCATGGTTATTTGTCCACGTGAAAAAAATCAGATTTTCCTCATACCGCGGGTAACGTCCAGGGTGAAAAAAATCCGATTTTCCTGATTCTGCGGGTAAAGTCCAGGTGAAAAAAAATCCAATTTTCCTAATACTGTGGTTATTTGTTCATGTGAAAAAAATCCAATTTTCCTGATACCGTGGGAAATAGTCCAGGTGAAAAAATCAGATTTTCCTGATACCGTGAGTAAAGTCCAGGTGAAAAAAATCAGATTTTTGTCATACCGTGGTTATTTGTCCACGTGAAAAAATCAGATTTTCCTGATACCACGGGTAAAGTCCAGGGTGAAAAAAATCCGATTTTCCTGATACCGCGGGTAAAGTCCAGGTGAAAAAAATCAGATTTTCCTGATACCATGAGTAAAGTCCAGGGTGAAAAAAATCAGATTTTCCTGATACCATGAGTAAAGTCCAGGGTGAAAAAAATCAGATTTTCCTGATGCCGTGAGTAAAGTCCAGGGTGAAAAAAATCAGATTTTCCTGATACCATGGGTAAAGTCTAGGTGAAAAAATTCAGATTTTCCTGACACCATGGGTAATAGCCCAGGTGAAAAAAATCCGATTTTCCTGATACCATGAGTAAAGTCCAGGTGAAAAAATCAGATTTTCCTGATACCGCGGGTAAAGTCAAGGTGAAAAAAATCAGATTTTCCTGATACCGTGGTTATTTGTCCATGTGAAAAAAATCAGATGTTCCTGATACCGTGGGTAAAGTCCAGGTGAAAAAAATCAGATTTTCCTGATACCGTGGGTAAAGTCCAGGTGAAAAAAATCAGATTTTCCTGATACCGTGGTTATTTGTCCATGTGAAAAAAATCAGATGTTCCTGATACCGCGGGTAAAGTCCAGGTGAAAAAAAACCAATTTTCCTTATACCGTGGGTAAAGTCCAGGTGAAAAAAATCAGATTTTCCTGATCCCGTGGGTAAAGTCCAGGTGAAAAAAATCAGATTTTCCTGATACCGAGGTTATTTATCCATGTGAAAAAAATCAGATTTTCCTGATACCGCGGGTAAAGTCCAGGTGAAAAAAATCCAATTTTCCTGATACCGTGGGAAATAGTCCAGGTGAAAAAAACAAGATTTTCCCGATACCGTGGTGATTTGTCCACTTAAAAAAAAAACAGATTTTCCTGATCCGCGGGTAAAGTCCAGGAGTAAAAATCAGATTTTCCTGATACCGTGAGTAAAGTCCAGGGTGAAAAAAATCCGGTTTTCCTGATACCGTGAGTAAAGTGCAGGGTGAAAAAATCCAATTTTCCTGATACCGTGGTTATTTGTCCATGTGAAAAAAATCAGATTTTCATGATAACGCGGGTAAAGTCCAGGTGAAAAAAAATCCATTTTCCTGATCCCATGGGAAATAGTCCAGGTGAAAAAAATCAGATTTTCCTGATACCATGAGTAAAGTCCAGGGTGAAAAAAATCAGATTTTCCTGATGCCATGAGTAAAGTCCAGGTGAAAAAAATCAGATTTTTGTGATACCGTGGTTATTTGTCCACGTGAAAAAATCAGATTTTCCTGATACCACGGGTAAAGTCCAGGGTGAAAAAAAATCCGATTTTGCTGATACCGCGGGTAAAGTCCAGGTGAAAAAAATCAGATTTTCCTGATACCATGAGTAAAGTCCAGGGTGAAAAAAATCAGATTTTCCTGATACCGTGAGTAAAGTCCAGGTGAAAAAATCAGATTTTCCTGATACCGTGAGTAAAGTCCATGGTGAAAAAATCAGATTTTCCTGATGCTGTGAGTAAAGTCCAGGTGAAAAAAATCAGATTTTTGTGATACCGTGGTTATTTGTCCACGTGAAAAAAATCAGATTTTCCTGATTCCGCGGGTAAAGTCCAGGGTGAGAAAAATCCGATTTTCCTGATACCGTGGGTTATAGTCCAGGTGAAAAAAAATCCAATTTTCCTGATACCGTGGGTTATAGTCCAGTTGAAAAAAATCCGATTTTCCTGATACCGTCTGTAATAGTCCAGTTCAAAAAAATTGGATTTTCCTGATACCGTGAGTAAAGTCCAGGGTGAAAAATATCCGAATTTCCTGATACTGTGGCTTATAGTCCAGGTGAAAAAAAATCCGCTTTTCCTGATACCGTGGGTAAAGTCCAGGTGAAAAAAATCAGATTTTCCTGAGACCGTGAATAAAGTCCAGGTGAAAAAAATCAGATTTTCCTGATACCGCGGGTAAAGTCCAGGTGAAAAAAAATCAGATTCTCCTGATACCGTGAGTAAAGTCCAGGTGAAAAAAATCAGGTTTTCCTGATACCGTGGTTATTTGTCCATGTGAAAAAAATCCAATTTTCCTGATACCGTGGGAAATAGTCCAGGTGAAAAAATCAGATTTTCCTGATACTGTGAGTAAAGTCCAGGAGAAAAAAAATCAGATTTTCCTGATAACGTGGGTAATAGTCCAGGTGAAAAAAATCTTATTTTCCGGATACCGTGAGTAAAGTCCAGGGTGAAAAAAATCCGAATTTCCTGATACCGTTAGTAAAGTCCAGGGTGAAAAAAATCCGGTTTTCCTGATAACGTGAGTAAAGTGCAGGGTGAAAAAAATCCAATTTTCCTGATACCGTGGTTATTTGTAGATGTGAAAAAAAATCAGATTTTCCTGATACCGAGGAAAATAGTGCAGGTGAAAAAAATCAGATTTTCCTGATACCGTGAGTAAAGTCCAGGGTGAAAAAAATCAGATTTTCCTGATGCCATGAGTAAAGTCCAGGTGAAAAAAATCAGATATTTGTGATACCGTAGTTATTTGTCCATGTGAAAAAAATCAGATTTTCCTGATACCGCGGGTAAAGTCCAGGGTGAGAAAAATCCGATTTTCCTGATACCGTGGGTAAAGTCCAGGAGAAAAAAAATCCAATTTTCCTGATACCGTGGGAAATAGTCCAGGTGAAAAAATCAGATTTTCCTGATACTGTGAGTAAAGTCCAGGAGAAAAAAATCAGATTTTCCTGATACCATGGGTAAAGTCTAGGTGAAAAAATTCAGATTTTCCTGATACCGTGGGTAATAGCCCAGGTGAAAAAAATCTGATTTTCCTGATACTGTGAGTAAAGTCCAGGTGAACAAAATCAGATTTTCGTGATACCATGGTTATTTGTCCACGTGAAAAAAATCAGATTTTCCTCATACCGCGGGTAACGTCCAGGGTGAAAAAAATCCGATTTTCCTGATTCTGCGGGTAAAGTCCAGGTGAAAAAAAATCCAATTTTCCTAATACTGTGGTTATTTGTTCATGTGAAAAAAATCCAATTTTCCTGATACCGTGGGAAATAGTCCAGGTGAAAAAATCAGATTTTCCTGATACCGTGAGTAAAGTCCAGGTGAAAAAAATCAGATTTTTGTCATACCGTGGTTATTTGTCCACGTGAAAAAATCAGATTTTCCTGATACCACGGGTAAAGTCCAGGGTGAAAAAAATCCGATTTTCCTGATACCGCGGGTAAAGTCCAGGTGAAAAAAATCAGATTTTCCTGATACCATGAGTAAAGTCCAGGGTGAAAAAAATCAGATTTTCCTGATACCATGAGTAAAGTCCAGGGTGAAAAAAATCAGATTTTCCTGATGCCGTGAGTAAAGTCCAGGGTGAAAAAAATCAGATTTTCCTGATACCATGGGTAAAGTCTAGGTGAAAAAATTCAGATTTTCCTGACACCATGGGTAATAGCCCAGGTGAAAAAAATCCGATTTTCCTGATACCGTGGGTAAAGTCCAGGTGAAAAAAATCAGATTTTCCTGATACCGTGGTTATTTGTCCATGTGAAAAAAATCAGATGTTCCTGATACCGCGGGTAAAGTCCAGGTGAAAAAAAACCAATTTTCCTTATACCGTGGGTAAAGTCCAGGTGAAAAAAATCAGATTTTCCTGATCCCGTGGGTAAAGTCCAGGTGAAAAAAATCAGATTTTCCTGATACCGAGGTTATTTATCCATGTGAAAAAAATCAGATTTTCCTGATACCGCGGGTAAAGTCCAGGTGAAAAAAATCCAATTTTCCTGATACCGTGGGAAATAGTCCAGGTGAAAAAAACAAGATTTTCCCGATACCGTGGTGATTTGTCCACTTTAAAAAAAAACAGATTTTCCTGATCCGCGGGTAAAGTCCAGGAGTAAAAATCAGATTTTCCTGATACCGTGAGTAAAGTCCAGGGTGAAAAAAATCCGGTTTTCCTGATACCGTGAGTAAAGTGCAGGGTGAAAAAATCCAATTTTCCTGATACCGTTGTTATTTGTCCATGTGAAAAAAATCAGATTTTCATGATAACGCGGGTAAAGTCCAGGTGAAAAAAAATCCATTTTCCTGATCCCATGGGAAATAGTCCAGGTGAAAAAAATCAGATTTTCCTGATACCATGAGTAAAGTCCAGGGTGAAAAAAATCAGATTTTCCTGATGCCATGAGTAAAGTCCAGGTGAAAAAAATCAGATTTTTGTGATACCGTGGTTATTTGTCCACGTGAAAAAATCAGATTTTCCTGATACCACGGGTAAAGTCCAGGGTGAAAAAAAATCCGATTTTGCTGATACCGCGGGTAAAGTCCAGGTGAAAAAAATCAGATTTTCCTGATACCATGAGTAAAGTCCAGGGTGAAAAAAATCAGATTTTCCTGATACCGTGAGTAAAGTCCAGGTGAAAAAATCAGATTTTCCTGATACCGTGAGTAAAGTCCATGGTGAAAAAATCAGATTTTCCTGATGCTGTGAGTAAAGTCCAGGTGAAAAAAATCAGATTTTTGTGATACCGTGGTTATTTGTCCACGTGAAAAAAATCAGATTTTCCTGATTCCGCGGGTAAAGTCCAGGGTGAGAAAAATCCGATTTTCCTGATACCGTGGGTTATAGTCCAGGTGAAAAAAAATCCAATTTTCCTGATACCGTGGGTTATAGTCCAGTTGAAAAAAATCCGATTTTCCTGATACCGTCTGTAATAGTCCAGTTCAAAAAAATTGGATTTTCCTGATACCGTGAGTAAAGTCCAGGGTGAAAAATATCCGAATTTCCTGATACTGTGGCTTATAGTCCAGGTGAAAAAAAATCCGCTTTTCCTGATACCGTGGGTAAAGTCCAGGTGAAAAAAATCAGATTTTCCTGAGACCGTGAATAAAGTCCAGGTGAAAAAAATCAGATTTTCCTGATACCGTGAGTAAAGTGCAGGGTGAAAAAAATCAGATTTTCCTGATACCGTGGGTTATAGTCCAGGTCAAAAAAATCCGATTTTCCTGATACCATGAGTAAAGTCCAGGGTGAAAAAAATCAGATTTTCCTGATACCGTGAGTATAGTCCAGGAGAAAAAAATCAGATTTTCTTGATACCGTGGTGATTTGTCCACGTAAAAAAAAAAATCAGATTTTCCTGATCTGCGGGTAAAATCCAGGTTAAAAAATCCTGATACCGTGAGTAAAGTCCAGGAGAAAAAAAAATCAGATTTTCCTGATACCGTGAGTAAAGTCCAGGGTGAAAAAAAATCCGGTTTTCCTGGTACCGTGAGTAAAGTGCAGGGTGAAAAAATCCAATTTTCCTGATACCGTGGTTATTTGTCCATTTGAAAAAAATCAGATTTTCATGATAACGCGGGTAAAGTCCAGGTGAAAAAAAATCCGACGTTCCTGATACCGTGGGTAAAGTCCGGGTGAAAAAAATCAGATTTTCCTGATACCGCAGGTAAAGTCCAGGTGAAAAAAATCAGATTTTCCTGATACCGTGAGAAAAGTCCAGGTGAAAAAAATCAGATTTTCCTGATACCGTGGTTATTTGTCCATCTGAAAAAAATCTGATTTTCCTGATACCGCGGGTAAAGTCCAGGTGAAAAAAATCAGATTTTCCTGATACCGTGAGTAAAGTCCAGGGTGAAAAAAATCAGATTTTCCTGATGCCGTGAGTAAAGTCCAGGTGAAAAAAATCAGATTTTTGTGATACCGTGGTTATATGTCCACGTGAAAAACGTCAGATTTTCCTGATACCGTGAGTAAAGTCCAGGTGAAAAAATCAGATTTTCCTGATACCGTGACAAAAGTCCAGGGTGAAAAAATCAGATTTTCCTGATACTGTAGGTAAAGTCCAGGTGAAAAAAACAAGATTTTCCTGATACCATGAGTAAAGTCCAGGGTGAAAAAAATCAGATTTTCCTGATAATGTGAGTATAGTCCAGGTGAAAAAAATCCGATTTTCCTGATACCATGGGATATAGTCCAGTTGAAAAAAAATCCGATTTTCCTGATACCGTGGGTAATAGTCCAGGTGAAAAAAATCCAATTTTCCTGATACCGCAGGTAAAGTCCAGGTGAAAAAAATCAGATTTTCCTGATACCGTGGTGATTTGCCCACGTAAAAAAAATCAGATTTTCCTGATAGCGCGGGTAAAGTCCAGGTTAAAAAATCCAATTTTTCTGATACCGTGAGTAAAGTCCAGGAGAAAAAAATCAGATTTTCCTCATAATGTGGGTAATAGTACAGGTGAAAAAAAATCTTATTTTCCGGATACCGTGAGTAAAGTCCAGGGTGAAAAAAATCCGAATTTCCTGATACCGTTAGTAAAGTCCAGGGTGAAAAAAATCCAGTTTTCCTGACACCGTGAGTAAAGTGCAGGGTGAAAAAAATCCAATTTTCCTGATACCGTGGTTATTTGTAGATGTGAAAAAAATCAGATTTTCCTGATACCGCGGGTAAAATCCCGGTGAAAAAAAATCCAATTTTCCTGATACCGAGGGAAATAGTCCAGATGAAAAAAATCAGATTTTCCTGATACCGTGAGTAAAGTCCAGGGTGAAAAAAATCAGATTTTCCTGATGCCGTGAGTAAAGTCCAGGTGAAAAAAATTAAATTTTTGTGATACCGTGGTTATTTGTCCACGTGAAAAAAATCAGATTTTCCTGATACCACGGGTAAAGTCCAGGGTGAAAAAAATCCGATTTTCCTTATACCATGGGTAAAGTCCAGGTGAAAAAAATCAGATTTTCCTGATCCCGTGGGTAAAGTCCAGGTGAAAAAAATCAGATTTTCCTGATACCGTGGTTATTTATCCATGTGAAAAAAATCAGATTTTCCTGATACCGTGAGTAAAGTCCAGGGTGAAAAAAATCAGATTTTCCCGATACCGTGGTGATTTGTCCACGTTAAAAAAAATCAGATTTTCCTGATCCGCGGGTAAAGTCCAGGAGAAAAAAATCAGATTTTCCTGATACCGTGAGTAAAGTGCAGGGTGAAAAAATCCAATTTTCCTGATACCGTGGTTATTTGTCCACGTGAAAAAAATCAGATTTTCCTGATACCACGGGGAAAGTCCAGGGTGAAAAAAATCCGATTTTCCTTATACCGTGGGTAAAGTCCAGGTGAAAAAAATCAGATTTTCCTGATACCGTGGTTATTTGTCCATGTGAAAAAAATCAGATGTTCCTGATACCGCGGGTAAAGTCCAGGTGAAAAAAATCCAATTTTCCTTATACCTTGGGTAAAGTCCATGTGAAAAAAATCAGATTTTCCTGATCCCGTGGGTAAAGTCCAGGTGAAAAAAATCAGATTTTCCTGATACCGTGGTTATTTATCCATGTGAAAAAAATCAGATTTTCCTGATACCGTGAGTAAAGTCCAGGGTGAAAAAAATCAGATTTTCCCGATACCGTGGTGATTTGTCCACGTTAAAAAAAATCAGATTTTCCTGATCCGCGGGTAAAGTCCAGGAGAAAAAAATCAGATTTTCCTGATACCGTGAGTAAAGTGCAGGGTGAAAAAATCCAATTTTCCTGATACCGTGGTTATTTGTCCACGTGAAAAAAATCAGATTTTCCTGATACCACGGGTAAAGTCCAGGGTGAAAAAAATCCGATTTTCCTTATACCGTGGGTAAAGTCCAGGTGAAAAAAATCAGATTTTCCTGATACCGTGGTTATTTGTCCATGTGAAAAAAATCAGATGTTCCTGATACCGCGGGTAAAGTCCAGGTGAAAAAAATCCAATTTTCCTTATACCTTGGGTAAAGTCCATGTGAAAAAAATCAGATTTTCCTGATCCCGTGGGTAAAGTCCAGGTGAAAAAAATCAGATTTTCCTGATACCGTGGTTATTTATCCATGTGAAAAAAATCAGATTTTCCTGATACCGCGGGTAAAGTCCAGGTGAAAAAAATCCAATTTTCCTCATACCGTGGGAAATAGTCCAGGTGAAAAAAATCAGATTTTCCTGATACCGTGAGTAAAGTCCAGGGTGAAAAAAATCAGATTTTCCTGATACTGTGGGTAAAGTCCAGGTGAAAATAACAAGATTTTCCCGATACCGTGGGTAAAGTGCAGGTGAAAAAAATCAGATTTTCCTGATACCGTGGTGATTTGTCCATGTGAAAAAAATCAGATGTTCCTGATACCGCGGGTAAAGTCCAGGTGAAAAAAATCCAATTTTCCTGATACCGTGGGAAATAGTCCAGGTGAAAAAAACAAGATTTTCCCGATACCGTGGTGATTTGCCCACTTTAAAAAAAAACAGATTTTCCTGATCCGCGGGTAAAGTCCAGGAGAAAAAATCAGATTTTCCTGATACCGTGAGTAAAGTCCAGGGTGAAAAAAATCCGGTTTTCCTGATACCGTGAGTAAAGTGCAGGGTGAAAAAATCCAATTTTCCTGATACCGTGGTTATTTGTCCATGTGAAAAAATTCAGATTTTCATGATAACGCGGGTAAAGTCCAGGTGAAAAAAATCCAATTTTCCTGATCCCGTGGGAAATAGTCCAGGTGAAAAAAATCAGATTTTCCTGATGCCGTGAGTAAAGTCCAGGGTGAAAAAAATCAGATTTTCCTGATACCGTGAGTAAAGTCCAGGTGAAAAAAATCAGATTTTCGTGACACCATGGTTATTTGTCCACGTGAAAAAAATCAGATTTTCCTCATACCGTGGGTAAAGTCGAGGGAGAAAAAAAATCCGATTTTCCTGATTCTGCGGGTAAAGTCCAGGTGAAAAAAATCCAATTTTCCTGATACCGTGGTTATTTGTCCATGTGAAAAAAATCAGATTTTCCTGATATCGCGGGTAAAGTCCAGGTGAAAAAAATCCAATTTTCCTGATGCCGTGGGAAAAAGTCCAGGTGAAAAAATCAGATTTTCCTGATACCATGAGTAAAGTCCAGGAGAAAAAAATCAGATTTTCCTGATACCGTGGGTAAAGTCTAGGTGAAAAAATTCAGATTTTCCTGATACCGTGGGTAATAGCCCAGGTGAAAAAAATCCGATTTTCCTGATACCGTGAGTAAGGTCCAGGTGAAAAAAATCAGATTTTCGTGATACCATGGTTATTTGTCCACGTGAAAAAAATCAAATTTTCCTGATATTGCGGGTAAAGTCCAGGTGACAAAAAAATCCAATTTTCCTGATACCGTGGGAAATAGTCCAGGTGAAAAAATCAGATTTTCCTGATACCGTGAGTAAAGTCCAGAGAAAAAAATCAGATTTTCCTGATAACGTGGGTAATAGTCCAGGTGAAAAATATCTTATTTTCCGGATACCGTGAGTGAACTCCAGGGTGAAAAAAATCCGAATTTACTGATACCGTTAGTAAAGTCCAGGGTGAAAAAAATCCGGTTTTCCTGATACCGTGAGTAAAGTGCAGGGTGAAAAAAATCCAATTTTCCTGATACCGTGGTTATTTGTAGATGTGAAAAAAAATCAGATTTTCCTGATACCGAGGGAAATAGTCCAGGTGAATAAAATCAGATTTTCCTGATACCGTGAGTAAAGTCCAGGGTGAAAAAAATCAGATTTTCCTGATGCCGTGAGTAAAGTCCAGGTGAAAAAAAATCAGATTTTTGTGATACCGTGGTTATTTGTCCATGTGAAAAAAATTAGGTTTTCCTGATACCGCGGGTAAAGTCCAGGGTGAGAAAAATCCGATTTTCCTGATACCGTGGGTAAAGTCCAGGTGAAAAAAAATCCAATTTTCCTGATACCGTGGGAAATAGTCCAGGTGAAAAAATCAGATTTTCCTGATACCGTGAGTAAAGTCCAGGTGAAAAAATCAGATTTTCCTGATACCGCGGGTAAAGTCCAGGTGAAAAAAAATCAGATTCTCCTGATACCGTGAGTAAAGTCCAGGTGAAAAAAATCAGGTTTTCCTGATACCGTGGTTATTTGTCCATGTGAAAAAAATCAGATTTTCCTGATGTCGCGGGTAAAGTCCAGTTGAAAAAAAATCCAATTTTCCTGATACCGTGGGAAATAGTCCAGGTGAAAAAATCAGATTTTCCTGATACTGTGAGTAAAGTCCAGGAGAAAAAAATCAGATTTTCCTAATACCATGGGTAAAGTCTAGGTGAAAAAATTCAGATTTTCCTGATACCGTGGGTAATAGCCCAGGTGAAAAAAATCTGATTTTCCTGATACTGTGAGTAAAGTCCAGGTGAACAAAATCAGATTTTCGTGATACCATGGTTATTTGTCCACGTGAAAAAAATCAGATTTTCCTCATACCGCGGGTAACGTCCAGGGTGAAAAAAATCCGATTTTCCTGATTCTGCGGGTAAAGTCCAGGTGAAAAAAAATCCAATTTTCCTAATACTGTGGTTATTTGTTCATGTGAAAAAAATCAGATTTTTGTCATACCGTGGTTATTTGTCCACGTGAAAAAATCAGATTTTCCTGATACCACGGGTAAAGTCCAGGTGAAAAAAATCAGATTTTCCTGATACCATGAGTAAAGTCCAGGGTGAAAAAAATCAGATTTTCCTGATACCATGAGTAAAGTCCAGGGTGAAAAAAATCAGATTTTCCTGATGCCGTGAGTAAAGTCCAGGGTGAAAAAAATCAGATTTTCCTGATACCATGGGTAAAGTCTAGGTGAAAAAATTCAGATTTTCCTGATACCATGGGTAATAGCCCAGGTGAAAAAAATCCGATTTTCCTGATACCATGAGTAAAGTCCAGGTGAAAAAATCAGATTTTCCTGATACCGCGGGTAAAGTCAAGGTGAAAAAATTCAGATTTTCCTGATACCGTGAGTAAACTCCAGGAGAAAAAAATCAGATTTTCCTGATAACGTGGGTAATAGTCCAGGTGAAAAAAATCTTATTTTCCGGATACCGTGAGTAAAGTCCAGGGTGAAAAAAATCCGGTTTTCCTGATACCGTGAGTAAAGTGCAGGGTGAAAAAAATCCAATTTTCCTGATACCGTGGTTATTTGTAGATGTGAAAAAAAATCAGATTTTCCTGATACCGAGGGAAATAGTCCAGGTGAAAAAAATCAGATTTTCCTGATACCGTGAGTAAAGTGCAGGGTGAAAAAAATCCAATTTTCCTGATACCGTGGTTATTAGTAGATGTGAAAAAAAATCAGATTTTCCTGATACCGAGGGAAATAGTCCAGGTGAAAAAAATCAGATTTTCCTGATACCGTGAGTAAAGTCCATGGTGAAAAAAATCAGATTTTCCTGATGCCGTGAGTAACGTCCATGTGAAAAAAATCAGATTTTCCTGACACCGCGGGTAAAATCCAGGGTGAGAAAAATCCGATTTTCCTGATACCATGGGTAAAGTCCAGGTGAAAAAAAATCCAATTTTCCTGATACCGTGGGAAATAGTCCAGGTGAAAAAATCAGATTTTCCTGATACCGTGAGTAAAGTCCAGGTGAAAAAATCAGATTTTCCTGATACCGTGAGTAAAGTCCATGGTGAAAAAATCAGATTTTCCTGATGACGTGAGTAAAGTCCAGGTGAAAAAAATCAGATTTTTGTGATACCGTGGTTATTTGTCCACGTGAAAAACATCCGATTTTCCTGATTCCGTGGGTAAAGTCCAGGGTGAGAAAAATCCGATTTCCTTATACCGTGGGTTATAGTCCAGGTGAAAAAAAATCCAATTTTCCTGATACCATGGGTTATAGTCCAGTTGAAAAAAATCCAATTTTCCTGATACCGTGGTTATTTGTCCATGTGAAAAAAATCAGATTTTCCTGATATCGCGGGTAAAGTCCAGGTGAAAAAAATCCAATTTTCCTGATGCCGTGGGAAAAAGTCCAGGTGAAAAAATCAGATTTTCCTGATACCATGAGTAAAGTCCAGGAGAAAAAAATCAGATTTTCCTGATACCGTGGGTAAAGTCTAGGTGAAAAAATTCAGATTTTCCTGATACCGTGGGTAATAGCCCAGGTGAAAAAAATCCGATTTTCCTGATACCGTGAGTAAAGTCCAGGTGAAAAAAATCAGATTTTCGTGATACCATGGTTATTTGTCCACGTGAAAAAAATCAAATTTTCCTGATATTGCGGGTAAAGTGCAGGTGAAAAAAAATCCAATTTTCCTGATACCGTGGGAAATAGTCCAGGTGAAAAAATCAGATTTTCCTGATAACGTGGGTAATAGTCCAGGTGAAAAAAACCTTATTTTCCGGATACCGTGAGTAAACTCCAGGGTGAAAAAAATCCGAATTTCCTGATACCGTTAGTAAAGTCCAGGGTGAAAAAAATCCGGTTTTCCTGATACCGTGAGTAAAGTGCAGGGTGAAAAAAATCCAATTTTCCTGATACCGTGGTTATTTGTAGATGTAAAAAAAAAATCAGATTTTCCTGATACCGAGGGAAATAGTCTAGGTGAATAAAATCAGATTTTCCTGATACCGTGAGTAAAGTCCAGGGTGAAAAAAATCAGATTTTCCTGATGCCGTGAGTAAAGTCCAGGTGAAAAAAAATCAGATTTTTGTGATACCGTGGTTATTTGTCCATGTGAGAAAAATCAGATTTTCCTGATACCGCGGGTAAAGTCCAGGGTGAGAAAAATCCGATTTTCCTGATACCGTGGGTAAAGTCCAGGTGAAAAAAAATCCAATTTTCCTGATACCGTGGGAAATAGTCCAGGTGAAAAAATCAGATTTTCCTGATACCGTGAGTAAAGTCCAGGTGAAAAAATCAGATTTTCCTGATACCGCGGGTAAAGTCCAGGTGAAAAAAAATCAGATTCTCCTGATACCGTGAGTAAAGTCCAGGTGAAAAAAATCAGGTTTTCCTGATACCGTGGTTATTTGTCCATGTGAAAAAAATCAGATTTTCCTGATGTCGCGGGTAAAGTCCAGTTGAAAAAAAATCCAATTTTCCTGATACCGTGGGAAATAGTCCAGGTGAAAAAATCAGATTTTCCTGATACTGTGAGTAAAGTCCAGGAGAAAAAAATCAGATTTTCCTGATACCATGGGTAAAGTCTAGGTGAAAAAATTCAGATTTTCCTGATACCGTGGGTAATAGCCCAGGTGAAAAAAATCTGATTTTCCTGATACCGTGAGTAAAGTCCAGGTGAACAAAATCAGATTTTCGTGAAACCATGGTTATTTGTCCACGTGAAAAAAATCAGATTTTCCTCATACCGCGGGTAACGTCCAGGGTGAAAAAAATCCGATTTTCCTGATTCTGCGGGTAAAGTCCAGGTGAAAAAAAATCCAATTTTCCTAATACTGTGGTTATTTGTCCATGTGAAAAAAATCCAATTTTCCTGATACCGTGGGAAATAGTCCAGGTGAAAAAATAAGATTTTCCTGATACCGTGAGTAAAGTCCAGGAGAAAAAAAATCAGATTTTCCTGATAACGTGGGTAATAGTCCAGGTGAAAAAAATCTTATTTTCCGGATACCGTGAGTAAAGTCCAGGGTGAAAAAAATCTGAATTTCCTGATACCGTTAGTAAAGTCCAGGGTGAAAAAAATCCAGTTTTCCTGATAACGTGAGTAAAGTGCAGGGTGAAAGAAATCCAATTTTCCTGATACCGTGGTTATTTGTAGATGTGAAAAAAAATCAGATTTTCCTGATACCGAGGAAAATAGTGCAGGTGAAAAAAATCAGATTTTCCTGATACCGTGAGTAAAGTCCAGGGTGAAAAAAAATCAGATTTTCCTGATGCCATGAGTAAAGTCCAGGTGAAAAAAATCAGATATTTGTGATACCGTAGTTATTTGTCCATGTGAAAAAAATCAGATTTTCCTGATACCGCAGGTAAAGTCCAGGGTGAGAAAAATCCGATTTTCCTGATACCGTGGGTAAAGGCCTGGAGAAAAAAAATCCAATTTTCCTGATACCGTGGGAAATAGTCCAGGTGAAAAAATCAGATTTTCCTGATACCGTGAGTAAAGTCCAGGTGAAAAAAAATCAGATTTTCCTGATACCATGAGTAAAGTCCAGGTGAAAAAAATCAGATTTTCCTGATACCGCGGGTAAAATCCAGGGTGAGAAAAATCCGATTTTCCTGATACCATGGGTAAAGTCCAGGTGTAACAAAGTCCAATTTTCCTGATACCGTGGGAAATAGTCCGGGTGAAAAAATCAGATTTTCCTGATACCGTGAGTAAAGTCCAGGTGAAAAAATCAGATTTTCCTGATACCGTGAGTAAAGTCCAGGTGAAAAAAATCAGATTTTTGTGATACCATGGTTATTTGTCCACGTGAAAAAAATCAGATTTTCCTGATTCCGCGGGTAAAGTCCAGGGTGAGAAAAATCCGATTTTCCTGATACCGTGGGTTATAGTCCAGTTGAAAAAAATCCAATTTTCCTGATACCGTCTGAATTGTCCAGTTCAAAAAAATCCGATTTTCCTGATACCGTGAGTAAAGTCCAGGGTGAAAAATATCCGAATTTCCTGATACTGTGGCTTATAGTCCAGGTGAAAAAAATCCGCTTTTCCTGATACCGTGGGTAAAGTCCAGGTGAAAAAAATCAGATTTTCCTGAGACCGTGAGTAAAGTCCAGGTGAAAAAAATCAGATTTTCCTGATACCGTGAGTAAAGTGCAGGGTGAAAAAAATCAGATTTTCCTGATACCGTGGGTTATACTCCAGGTCAAAAAAATCCGATTTTCCTGATACCATGAGTAAAGTCCAGGGTGAAAAAAATCAGATTTTCCTGATAACGTGAGTATAGTCCAGGAGGAAAAAATCAGATTTTCGTGATACCATGGTTTTTGTCCATGTGAATAAAATATGATTATCCTGATTCTGCGGGTAAAGTCCAGGTGAAAAAACATCCGATTTTCTTGATACCGTGGTGATTTGTCCACGTAAAAAAAATCAGATTTTCCTGATCTGAGGGAAAAATCCAGGTTAAAAAATCCTGATACCGTGAGTAAAGTCAAGGAGAAAAAAAATCAGATTTTCCTGATACCGTGAGTAAAGTCCAGGGTGAAAAAAAATCCGGTTTTCCTGGTACCGTGAGTAAAGTGCAGGGTGAAAAAATCCAATTTTCCTGATACCGTGGGAAATAGTCCAGGTGAAAAAATCAGATTTTCCTGATAACGTGGGTAATAGTCCAGGTGAAAAAAATCTTATTTTCTGGATACCGTGAGTAAACTCCAGGGTGAAAAAAATCCGAATTTCCTGATACCGTTAGTAAAGTCCAGGGTGAAAAAAATCCGGTTTTCCTGATACCGTGAGTAAAGTGCAGGGTGAAAAAAATCCAATTTTCCTGATACCGTGGTTATTTGTAGATGTAAAAAAAAAATCAGATTTTCCTGATACCGAGGGAAATAGTCCAGGTGAATAAAATCAGATTTTCCTGATACCGTGAGTAAAGTCCAGGGTGAAAAAAATCAGATTTTCCTGATGCCGTGAGTAAAGTCCAGGTGAAAAAAAATCAGATTTTTGTGATACCGTGGTTATTTGTCCATGTGAAAAAAATCAGATTTTCCTGATACCGCGGGTAAAGTCCAGGGTGAGAAAAATCCGATTTTCCTGATACCGTGGGTAAAGTCCAGGTGAAAAAAATCCAATTTTCCTGATACCATGGGAAATAGTCCAGGTGAAAAAATCAGATTTTCCTGATACCGTGAGTAAAGTCCAGGTGAAAAAATCAGATTTTCCTGATACCGCGGGTAAAGTCCAGGTGAAAAAAAATCAGATTCTCCTGATACCGTGAGTAAAGTCCAGGTGAAAAAAATCAGGTTTTCCTGATACCGTGGTTATTTGTCCATGTGAAAAAAAATCAGATTTTCCTGATGTCGCGGGTAAAGTCCAGTTGAAAAAAAATCCAATTTTCCTGATACCGTGGGAAATAGTCCAGGTGAAAAAATCAGATTTTCCTGATACTGTGAGTAAAGTCCAGGAGAAAAAAATCAGATTTTCCTGATACCATGGGTAAAGTCTAGGTGAAAAAATTCAGATTTTCCTGATACCGTGGGTAATAGCCCAGGTGAAAAAAAATCTGATTTTCCTGATACCGTGAGTAAAGTCCAGGTGAACAAAATCAGATTTTCGTGAAACCATGGTTATTTGTCCACGTGAAAAAAATCAGATTTTCCTCATACCGCGCGTAACGTCCAGGGTGAAAAAAATCCGATTTTCCTGATTCTGCGGGTAAAGTCCAGGTGAAAAAAAATCCAATTTTCCTAATACTGTGGTTATTTGTCCATGTGAAAAAAATCCAATTTTCCTGATACCGTGGGAAATAGTCCAGGTGAAAAAATCAGATTTTCCTGATACCGTGAGTAAAGTCCAGGAGAAAAAAAATCAGATTTTCCTGATAACGTGGGTAATAGTCCAGGTGAAAAAAATCTTATTTTCCGGATACCGTGAGTAAAGTCCAGGGTGAAAAAAATCCGAATTTCCTGATACCGTTAGTAAAGTCCAGGGTGAAAAAAATCCGGTTTTCCTGATACCGTGAGTAAAGTGCAGGGTGAAAGAAATCCAATTTTCCTGATACCGTGGTTATTTGTAGATGTGAAAAAAAATCAGATTTTCCTGATACCGAGGAAAATAGTGCAGGTGAAAAAAATCAGATTTTCCTCATACCGTGAGTAAAGTCCATGGTGAAAAAAATCAGATTTTCTTGATGCCATGAGTAAAGTCCAGGTGAAAAAAATCAGATATTTGTGATACCGTAGTTATTTGTCCATGTGAAAAAAATCAGATTTTCCTGATACCGCAGGTAAAGTCCAGGGTGAGAAAAATCCGATTTTCCTGATACCGTGGGTAAAGTCCAGGAGAAAAAAAATCCAATTTTCCTGATACCGTGGGAAATAGTCCAGGTGAAAAAATCAGATTTTCCTGATACCGTGAGTAAAGTCCAGGTGAAAAAAAATCAGATTTTCCTGATACCATGAGTAAAGTCCAGGTGAAAAAAATCAGATTTTCCTGATACCGCGGGTAAAATCCAGGGTGAGAAAAATCCGATTTTCCTGATACCGTGGGTAAAGTCCAGGTGAAACAAAGTCCAATTTTCCTGATACCGTGGGAAATAGTCCGGGTGAAAAAATCAGATTTTCCTGATACCGTGAGTAAAGTCCAGGTGAAAAAATCAGATTTTCCTGATACCGTGAGTAAAGTCCATGGTGAAAAAATCAGATTTTTCTGATGCCGTGAGTAAAGTCCAGGTGAAAAAAATCAGATTTTTGTGATACCATGGTTATTTGTCCACGTGAAAAAAATCAGATTTTCCTGATTCCGCGGGTAAAGTCCAGGGTGAGAAAAATCCGATTTTCCTGATACCGTGGGTTATAGTCCAGGTGAAAAAAAATCCAATTTTCCTGATACCGTGGGTTATAGTCCAGTTGAAAAAAATCCGATTTTCCTGATACCGTCTGTAATAGTCCAGTTCAAAAAAATCCGATTTTCCTGATACCGTGAGTAAAGTCCAGGGTGAAAAATATCCGAATTTCCTGATACTGTGGCTTATAGTCCAGGTGAAAAAAAATCCGCTTTTCCTGATACCGTGGGTAAAGTCCAGGTGAAAAAAATCAGATTTTCCTGAGACCGTGAGTAAAGTCCAGGTGAAAAAAATCAGATTTTCCTGATACCGTGAGTAAAGTGCAGGGTGAAAAAAATCAGATTTTCCTGATACCGTGGGTTATAGTCCAGGTCAAAAAAATCCGATTTTCCTGATACCATGAGTAAAGTCCAGGGTGAAAAAAATCAGATTTTCCTGATAACGTGAGTATAGTCCAGGAGAAAAAAATCAGATTTTCGTGATACCATGGTTTTTGTCCATGTGAATAAAATATGATTATCCTGATTCTGCGGGTAAAGTCCAGGTGAAAAAACATCCGATTTTCTTGATACCGTGGTGATTTGTCCACGTAAAAAAAATCAGATTTTCCTGATCTGCGGGAAAAATCCAGGTTAAAAAATCCTGATACCGTGAGTAAAGTCAAGGAGAAAAAAAATCAGATTTTCCTGATACCGTGAGTAAAGTCCAGGGTGAAAAAAAATCCGGTTTTCCTGGTACCGTGAGTAAAGTGCAGGGTGAAAAAATCCAAATTTCCTGATACCGTGGTTATTTGTCCATGTGAAAAAAATCAGATTTTCATGATAACGCGGGTAAAGTCCGGGTGAAAAAATCAGATTTTCCTGATACCGTGAGTAAAGTCCATGGTGAAAAAATCAGATTTTTCTGATGCCGTGAGTAAAGTCCAGGTGAAAAAAAATCAGATTTTTGTGATACCATGGTTATTTGTCCACGTGAAAAAAATCAGATTTTCCTGATTCCGCGGGTAAAGTCCAGGGTGAGAAAAATCCGATTTTCCTGATACCGTGGGTTATAGTCCAGGTGAAAAAAATCCAATTTTCCTGATACCGTGGGTAAAGTCCAGGTGAAAAAAATCAGATTTTCCTGATACCGTGAGAAAAGTCCAGGTGAAAAAAATCAGATTTTCCTGATACCGTGGTTATTTGTCCATGTGAAAAAAATCAGATTTTCCTGATACCGCGGGTAAAGTCCAGGTGAAAAAAATCAGATTTTCCTGATACCGTGAGTAAAGTCCAGGGTGAAAAAAATCAGATTTTCCTGATGCCGTGAGTAAAGTCCAGGTGAAAAAAAATCAGATTTTTGTGATACCGTGGTTATTTGTCCACGTGAAAAACATCAGATTTTCCTGATACCGCGGGTAAAGTCCAGGTGAAAAAAATCAGATTTTCCTGATACCGTGAGTAAAGTCCAGGGTGAAAAAAATCAGATTTTCCTGATGCCGTGAGTAAAGTCCAGGTGAAAAAAATCAGATTTTTGTGATACCGTGGTTATTTGTCCACGTGAAAAACATCAGATTTTCCTGATACCGTGGGTAAAGTCTAGGTGAAAAAAATTCAGATTTTTCTAATACAGTGGGTAATAGCCCAGGTGAAAAAAATCTGATTTCCCTGATACCGTGAGTAAAGTCCAGGTGAAAAAAATCAGATTTTTGTGATACCGTGGTTATTTGTCGACGTGAAAAAAATCAGATTTTCCTCATACCGCGGGTAAAGTCCAGGGTGACAAAAATCCGATTTTCCTGATTCTGCGGGTAAAGTCCAGGTGAAAAAAATCCAATTTTCCTGATACCGTGGTTATTTGTCCATGTGAAAAAAATCAGATTTTCCTGATATCGCGGGTAAAGTCCAGGTGAAAAAAATCCAATTTTCCTGATACCGTGGGAAATAGTCCAGGTGAAATTATCAGATTTTCCTGATACCGTGAGTAAAGTCCAGGTGAAAAAATCAGATTTTCCTGATACCGTGACTAAAGTCCAGGGTGAAAAAATCAGATTTTCCTGATACTGTAGGTAAAGTCCAGGTGAAAAAAACAAGATTTTCCTGATACCATGAGTAAAGTCCAGGGTGAAAAAAATCTGATTTTCCTGATACCGTGGGTAAAGTCCAGGTGAAAATAATCCAATTTTCCTGATACCGTGGGAAATAGTCCATGTGAAAAAAAATCAGATTTTCCTGATACCTCGGGTAAAGTCCAGGTGAAAAAAATCCAATTTTCCAGATACCGTGGGAAATAGTCCAGGTGAAAAAAATCAGATTTTCCTGATACCTCGGGTAAAGTCCAGGTGAAAAAAATCCAATTTTCCAGATACCGTGGGAAATAGTCCAGGTGAAAAAAATCAGATTTTCCTGATACCGTGAGTAAAGTCCAGGGTGAAAAAAATCAGATTTTCCCGATACCGTGGTGATTTGTCCACGTTAAAAAAATCAGATTTTCCTGATCCGCGGGTAAAGTCCAGGAGAAAAAAATCAGATTTTCCTGATACCGTGAGTAAAGTGCAGGGTGAAAAAATCCAATTTTCCTGATACCGTGGTTATTTGTCCATGTGAAAACAATCAGATTTTCATGATAATGCGGGTAAAGTCCAGGTGAAAAAAGAATCCAATTTTCCTCATCCCATGGGAAATAGTCCAGGTGAAAAAAATCAGATTTTCCTGATACCGTGAGTAAAGTCCAGGGTGAAAAAATTAGATTTTTGTGATACCGTGGTTATTTGTCCACATGAAAAAAATCAGATTTTCCCGATACCGTGGTGATTTGTCCACGTTAAAAATATTAGATTTTCCTGATCCGCGGGTAAAGTCCAGGTGAAAAAAATCAGATTTTCCTGATCCCGTGGGTAAAGTCCAGGTGAAAAAAATCAGATTTTCCTGATACCGTGGTTATTTATCCATGTGAAAAAAAATCAGATTTTCCTGATACCGCGGGTAAAGTCCAGGTGAAAAAAATCCAATTTTCCTGATACCATGGGAAATAGTCCAGGTGAAAAAAATCAGATTTTCCTGATACCGTGAGTAAAGTCCAGGGTGAAAAAAAATCAGATTTTCCTGATACTGTGGGTAAAGTCCAGGTGAAAAAAACAAGATTTTCCCGATACCGTGGGTAAAGTCCAGGTGAAAAAAATCAGATTTTCCTGATACCGTGGTTATTTGTCCATGTGAAAAAAATCAGATGTTCCTGATACCGCGGGTAAAGTCCAGGTGAAAAAAATCAGATTTTCCTGATAACGTGGGTAAAGTCCAGGTGAAAATAATCCAATTTTCCTGATACCGTGGTTATTTGTCCATGTGAAAAAAATCAGATGTTCTTGATACCGCGGTTAAAGTCCAGGTGAAAAAAATCAGATTTTCCTGATACCGTGGTTATTTATCCATGTGAAAAAAATCAGATTTTCCTGATACCGCGGGTAAAGTCCAGGTGAAAAAAATCCAATTTTCCTGATACCGTGGTGATTTGTCCACTTTAAAAAAAAACAGATTTTCCTGATCCGCGGGTAAAGTCCAGGAGTAAAAATCAGATTTTCCTGATACCGTGAGTAAAGTCCAGGGTGAAAAAAATCTGGTTTTCCTGATACCGTGAGTAAAGTGCAGGGTGAAAAAATCCAATTTTCCTGATACCGTGGTTATTTGTCCATGTGAAAAAAATCAGATTTTCATGATAACGCGGGTAAAGTCCAGGTGAAAAAAAAATCCAATTTTCCTGATCCCATGGGAAATAGTCCAGGTGAAAAAAATCAGATTTTCCAGATACCATGAGTAAAGTCCAGGGTGAAAAAAATCAGATTTTCCTGATGCCATGAGTAAAGTCCAGGTGAAAAAAATCAGATTTTTGTCATACCGTGGTTATTTGTCCACGTGAAAAAATCAGATTTTCCTGATACCACGGGTAAAGTCCAGGGTGAAAAAAATCCGATTTTCCTGATACCGCGGGTAAAGTCCAGGTGAAAAAAATCAGATTTTCCTGATACCATGAGTAAAGTCCAGGGTGAAAAAAATCAGATTTTCCTGATACCATGAGTAAAGTCCAGGGTGAAAAAAATCAGATTTTCCTGATGCCGTGAGTAAAGTCCAGGGTGAAAAAAATCAGATTTTCCTGATACCATGGGTAAAGTCCAGGTGAAAAAAATCAGATTTTCCTGATACCGTGAGTAAAGTCCAGGGTGAAAAAAATTCAATTTTCCTGATACCGTGGTTATTTGTAGATGTGAAAAAAAATCAGATTTTCCTGATACCGAGGGAAATAGTCCAGGTGAAAAAAATCAGATTTTCCTGATACCGTGGGTTATAGTCCAGTTGAAAAAAATCCGATTTTCCTGATACCGTCTGTAATAGTCCAGTTCAAAAAAATCCGATTTTCCTGATACCGTGAGTAAAGTCCAGGGTGAAAAATATCCGAATTTCCTGATACTGTGGCTTATAGTCCAGGTGAAAAAAAATCCGCTTTTCCTGATACCGTGGGTAAAGTCCAGGTGAAAAAAATCAGATTTTCCTGAGACCATGAGTAAAGTCCAGGTGAAAAAAATCAGATTTTCCTGATACCGTGAGTAAAGTGCAGGGTGAAAAAAATCAGATTTTCCTGATACCGTGGGTTATAGTCCAGGTCAAAAAAATCCGATTTTCCTGATACCATGAGTAAAGTCCAGGGTGAAAAAAATCAGATTTTCCTGATAACGTGAGTATAGTCCAGGAGAAAAAAATCAGATTTTCGTGATACCATGGTTTTTGTCCATGTGAATAAAATATGATTATCCTGATTCTGCGGGTAAAGTCCAGGTGAAAAAACATCCGATTTTCTTGATACCGTGGTGATTTGTCCACGTAAAAAAAATCAAATTTTCCTGATCTGCGGGAAAAATCCAGGTTAAAAAATCCTGATACCGTGAGTAAAGTCAAGGAGAAAAAAAATCAGATTTTCCTGATACCGTGAGAAAAGTCCAGGTGAAAAAAATCAGATTTTCCTGTACCGTGGTTATTTGTCCATGTGAAAAAAATCAGATTTTCCTGATACCGCGGGTAAAGTCCAGGTGAAAAAAATCAGATTTTCCTGATACCGTGAGTAAAGTCCAGGGTGAAAAAAATCAGATTTTCCTGATGCCGTGAGTAAAGTCCAGGTGAAAAAAATCAGATTTTTGTGATACCGTGGTTATTTGTCCACGTGAAAAACATCAGATTTTCCTGATACCGTGGGTAAAGTCTAGGTGAAAAAATTCAGATTTTTCTAATACCATGGGTAATAGCCCAGGTGAAAAAAATCTGATTTTCCTGATACCGTGAGTAAAGTCCAGGTGAAAAAAATCAGATTTTTGTGATACCGTGGTTATTTGTCGACGTGAAAAAAATCAGATTTTCCTCATACCGCGGGTAAAGTCCAGGGTGACAAAAATCCGATTTTCCTGATTCTGCGGGTAAAGTCCAGGTGAAAAAAATCCAATTTTCCTGATACCGTGGTTATTTGTCCATGTGAAAAAAATCAGATTTTCCTGATATCGCGGGTAAAGTCCAGGTGAAAAAAATCCAATTTTCCTGATACCGTGGGAAATAGTCCAGGTGAAATTATCAGATTTTCCTGATACCGTGAGTAAAGTCCAGGTGAAAAAATCAGATTTTCCTGATACCGTGACTAAAGTCCAGGGTGAAAAAATCAGATTTTCCTGATACTGTAGGTAAAGTCCAGGTGAAAAAAACAAGATTTTCCTGATACCATGAGTAAAGTCCAGGGTGAAAAAAATCTGATTTTCCTGATACCGTGGGTAAAGTCCAGGTGAAAAAAATCCAATTTTCCTGATACCGTGGGAAATAGTCCATGTGAAAAAAAATCAGATTTTCCTGATACCTCGGGTAAAGTCCAGGTGAAAAAAATCCAATTTTCCAGATACCGTGGGAAATAGTCCAGGTGAAAAAAATCAGATTTTCCTGATACCTCGGGTAAAGTCCAGGTGAAAAAAATCCAATTTTCCAGATACCGTGGGAAATAGTCCAGGTGAAAAAAATCAGATTTTCCTGATACCGTGAGTAAAGTCCAGGGTGAAAAAAATCAGATTTTCCCGATACCGTGGTGATTTGTCCACGTTAAAAAAATCAGATTTTCCTGATCCGCGGGTAAAGTCCAGGAGAAAAAAATCAGATTTTCCTGATACCGTGAGTAAAGTGCAGGGTGAAAAAATCCAATTTTCCTGATACCGTGGTTATTTGTCCATGTGAAAACAATCAGATTTTCATGATAATGCGGGTAAAGTCCAGGTGAAAAAAGAATCCAATTTTCGTCATCCCATGGGAAATAGTCCAGGTGAAAAAAATCAGATTTTCCTGATACCGTGAGTAAAGTCCAGGGTGAAAAAATTAGATTTTTGTGATACCGTGGTTATTTGTCCACATGAAAAAAATCAGATTTTCCCGATACCGTGGTGATTTGTCCACGTTAAAAATATTAGATTTTCCTGATCCGCGGGTAAAGTCCAGGTGAAAAAAATCAGATTTTCCTGATCCCGTGGGTAAAGTCCAGGTGAAAAAAATCAGATTTTCCTGATACCGTGGTTATTTATCCATGTGAAAAAAAATCAGATTTTCCTGATACCGCGGGTAAAGTCCAGGTGAAAAAAATCCAATTTTCCTGATACCATGGGAAATAGTCCAGGTGAAAAAAATCAGATTTTCCTGATACCATGAGTAAAGTCCAGGGTGAAAAAAAATCAGATTTTCCTGATACTGTGGGTAAAGTCCAGGTGAAAAAAATCCAATTTTCCAGATACCGTGGGAAATAGTCCAGGTGAAAAAAATCAGATTTTCCTGATACCTCGGGTAAAGTCCAGGTGAAAAAAATCAGATTTTCCAGATACCGTGGGAAATAGTCCAGGTGAAAAAAATCAGATTTTCCTGATACCGTGAGTAAAGTCCAGGGTGAAAAAAATCAGATTTTCCCGATACCGTGGTGATTTGTCCACGTTAAAAAAAATCAGATTTTCCTGATCCGCGGGTAAAGTCCAGGAGAAAAAAATCAGATTTTCCTGATACCGTGAGTAAAGTGCAGGGTGAAAAAATCCAATTTTCCTGATACCGTGGTTATTTGTCCATATGAAAACAATCAGATTTTCATGATAATGCGGGTAAAGTCCAGGTGAAAAAAGAATCCAATTTTCCTCATCCCATGGGAAATAGTCCAGGTGAAAAAAATCAGATTTTCCTGATACCGTGAGTAAAGTCCAGGGTGAAAAAATTAGATTTTTGTGATACCGTGGTTATTTGTCCACATGAAAAAAATCAGATTTTCCCGATACCGTGGTGATTTGTCCACGTTAAAAATATTAGATTTTTCTGATCCGCGGGTAAAGTCCAGGTGAAAAAAATCAGATTTTCCTGATCCCGTGGGTAAAGTCCAGGTGAAAAAAATCAGATTTTCCTGATACCGTGGTTATTTATCCATGTGAAAAAAAATCAGATTTTCCTCATACCGCGGGTAAAGTCCAGGTGAAAAAAATCCAATTTTCCTGATACCATGGGAAATAGTCCAGGTGAAAAAAATCAGATTTTCCTGATACCATGAGTAAAGTCCAGGGTGAAAAAAAATCAGATTTTCCTGATACTGTGGGTAAAGTCCAGGTGAAAAAAACAAGATTTTCCCGATACCGTGGGTAAAGTCCAGGTGAAAAAAATCAGATTTTCCTGATACCGTGGTTATTTGTCCATGTGAAAAAAATCAGATGTTCCTGATACCGCGGGTAAAGTCCAGGTGAAAAAAATCAGATTTTCCTGATACCGTGGGTAAAGTCCAGGTGAAAATAATCCAATTTTCCTGATACCGTGGTTATTTGTCCATGTGAAAAAAATCAGATGTTCCTGATACCGCGGTTAAAGTCCAGGTGAAAAAAATCCAATTTTCATTATACCATGGGTAAAGTCCAGGTGAAAAAAATCAGATTTTCCTGATCCCGTGGGTAAAGTCCAGGTGAAAAAAATCAGATTTTCCTGATACCGTGGTTATTTATCCATGTGAAAAAAATCAGATTTTCCTGATACCGCGGGTAAAGTCCAGGTGAAAAAAATCCAATTTTCCTGATACCGTGGTGATTTGTCCACTTTAAAAAAAATAGATTTTCCTGATCCGCGGGTAAAGTCCAGGAGTAAAAATCAGATTTTCCTGATACCGTGAGTAAAGTCCAGGGTGAAAAAAATCCGGTTTTCCTGATACCGTGAGTAAAGTGCAGGGTGAAAAAATCCAATTTTCCTGATACCGTGGTTATTTGTCCATGTGAAAAAAATCAGATTTTCATGATAACGCGGGTAAAGTCCAGGTGAAAAAAAAATCCAATTTTCCTGATCCCGTGGGAAATAGTCCAGGTGAAAAAAATCAGATTTTCCAGATACCATGAGTAAAGTCCAGGGTGAAAAAAATCAGATTTTCCTGATGCCATGAGTAAAGTCCAGGTGAAAAAAATCAGATTTTTGTCATACCGTGGTTATTTGTCCACGTGAAAAAATCAGATTTTCCTGATACCACGGGTAAAGTCCAGGGTGAAAAAAATCCGATTTTCCTGATACCGCGGGTAAAGTCCAGGTGAAAAAAATCAGATTTTCCTGATACCATGAGTAAAGTCCAGGGTGAAAATAATCAGATTTTCCTGATACCATGAGTAAAGTCCAGGGTGAAAAAAATCAGATTTTCCTGATGCCGTGAGTAAAGTCCAGGGTGAAAAAAATCAGATTTTCCTGATACCATGGGTAAAGTCTAGGTGAAAATATTCAGATTTTCCTGATACCGTGAGTAAACTCCAGGAGAAAAAAATCAGATTTTCCTGATAACGTGGGTAATAGTCCAGGTGAAAAAAATCTTATTTTCCGGATACCGTGAGTAAAGTCCAGGGTGAAAAAAATCCGGTTTTCCTGATACCGTGAGTAAAGTGCAGGGTGAAAAAATTCGGATTTTCCTGATACCGTGAATAAAGTCTTGGGTGAAAAAAATCCGATATTCCTGATAATAGTCCAGGTGAAAAAAAATCAGATTTTCCTGATACTGTGGGTAATAGTCCAGGTGAAAAAAATTCGATTTTCCTGATACCGTGAGTAAAGTCCAGGGTGAAAAAAATCCAATTTTCCTGATACCGTGGTTATTTGTAGATGTGAAAAAAAATCAGATTTTCCTGATACCGAGGGAAATAGTCCAGGTGAAAAAAATCAGATTTTCCTGATACCGTGAGTAAAGTCCATGGTGAAAAAAATCAGATTTTCCTGATGCCGTGAGTAACGTCCATGTGAAAAAAATCAGATTTTCCTGATACCGCGGGTAAAATCCAGGGTGAGAAAAATCCGATTTTCCTGATACCATGGGTAAAGTCCAGGTGAAAAAAAATCCAATTTTCCTGATACCGTGGGAAATAGTCCAGGTGAAAAAATCAGATTTTCCTGATGCCGTGAGTAAAGTCCAGGTGAAAAAAATCAGATTTTTGTGATACCGTGGTTATTTGTCCACGTGAAAAAAATCCGATTTTCCTGATTCCGTGGGTAAAGTCCAGGGTGAGAAAAATCCGATTTCCTTATACCGTGGGTTATAGTCCAGGTGAAAAAAAATCCAATTTTCCTGATACCATGGGTTATAGTCCAGTTGAAAAAAATCCGATTTTCCTGATACCGTCTGTAATAGTCCAGTTCAAAAAAATCCGATTTTCCTGATACCGTGAGTAAAGTCCAGGGTGAAAAATATCCGAATTTCCTGATACTGTGGCTTATAGTCCAGGTGAAAAAAAATCCGCTTTTCCTGATACCGTGGGTAAAGTCCAGGTGAAAAAAATCAGATTTTCCTGAGACCGTGAGTAAAGTCCAGGTGAAAAAAATCAAATTTTTCTGATACCGTGAGTAAAGTGCAGGGTGAAAAAAATCAGATTTTCCTGATACCGTGCGTTATAGTCCAGGTCAAAAAAATCCAATTTTCCTGATACCATGAGTAAAGTCCACGGTGAAAAAAATCAGATTTTCCTGATAACGTGAGTATAGTCCAGGAGAAAAAAAATCAGATTTTCGTGATACCATGGTTTTTTGTCCATGTGAATAAAATATGATTTTCCTTATTCTGCGGGTAAAGTTCAGGTGAAAAAACATCCGATTTTCTTGATACCGTGGTGATTTGTCCACGTAAAAAAATCAGATTTTCCTGATCTGCGGGTAAAATCCAGGTTAAAAAATCCTGATACCGTGAGTAAAGTCCAGGAGAAAAAAATCAGATTTTCCTGATACCGTGAGTAAAGTCCAGGGTGAAAAAAATCCGGTTTTCCTGGTACCGTGAGTAAAGTGCAGGGTGAAAAAATCCAATTTTCCTGATACCGTGGTTATTTGTCCATGTGAAAAAAAATCAGATTTTCATGATAACGCGGGTAAAGTCCGGGTGAAAAAAATCCGATTTTCCTGATACCGTGGGTAAAGTCCGTGTGAAAAAAATCAGATTTTCCTGATACCGCAGGTAAAGTCCAGGTGAAAAAAATCAGATTTTCCTGATACCGTGAGAAAAGTCCAGGTGAAAAAAATCAGATTTTCCTGATACCGTGGTTATTTGTCCATCTGAAAAAAATCTGATTTTCCTGATACCGCGGGTAAAGTCCAGGTGAAAAAAATCAGATTTTCCTGATACCGTGAGTAAAGTCCAGGGTGAAAAAAATCAGATTTTCCTGATGCCGTGAGTAAAGTCCAGGTGAAAAAAATCAGATTTTTGTGATACCGTGGTTATTTGTCCACGTGAAAAACGTCAGATTTTCCTGATACCGTGGGCAAAGTCTAGGTGAAAAAATTCAGATTTTTCTGATACCATGGGTAATAGCCCAGATGAAAAAAATCTGATTTTCCTGATACCGTGAGTAAAGTCCAGGTGAAAAAAATCAGATTTTTGTGATACCGTGGTTATTTGTCCACGTTAAAAAAAAATCAGATTTTCCTCATACCGCGGGTAAAGTCCAGGGTGAAAAAAATCCGATTTTCCTGATTCTGCGGGTAAAGTCCAGGTGAAAAAAATCCAATTTTCCTGATACCGTGGATATTTGTCCATGTGAAAAAATCAGATTTTCCTGATATCGCGGGTAAAGTCCAGGTGAAAAAAATCCAATTTTCCTGATACCGTGGGAAATAGTCCAGGTGAAATTATCAGATTTTCCTGATACCGTGAGTGAAGTCCAGGTGAAAAAATCAGATTTTCCTGATACCGTGACAAAAGTCCAGGGTGAAAAAATCAGATTTTCCTGATACTGTAGGTAAAGTCCAGGTGAAAAAAACACAAGATTTTCCTGATACCATGAGTAAAGTCCAGGGTGAAAAAAATCAGATTTTCCTGATAACGTGAGTATAGTCCAGGTGAAAAAAATCCGATTTTCCTGAGACCATGGGATATAGTCCAGTTGAAAAAAAATCCGATTTTCCTGATACCGTGGGTAATAGTCCAGGTGAAAAAAATCCAATTTTCCTGATACCGCAGGTAAAGTCCAGGTGAAAAAAATCCGATTTTCCTGATACTGCAGGTAAAGTCCAGGTGAAAAAAATCCGATTTTCCTGATACCGTGGTGATTTGTCCACGTAAAAAAAAGTCAGATTTTCCTGATACCGCGGGTAAAGTCCAGGTTAAAAAAATCCAATTTTTCTGATACCGTGAGTAAAGTCCAGGAGAAAAAAATCAGATTTTCCTCATAATGTGGGTAATAGTCCAGGTGAAAAAAATCTTATTTTCCGGATACGGTGAGTAAAGTCCAGGGTGAAAAAAATCCGAATTTCCTGATACCGTTAGTAAAGTCCAGGGTGAAAAAAATCCGGTTTTCCTGACACCGTGAGTAAAGTGCAGGGTGAAAAAAATCCAATTTCCCTGATACCGTGGTTATTTGTAGATGTGAAAAAAATCAGATTTTCCTGATATCGCGGGTAAAGTCCAGGTGAAAAAAAATCCAATTTTCCTGATACCGAGGGAAATTGTCCAGGTGAAAAAATTCAGATTTTCCTGATACCGTGAGTAAAGTCCAGGGTGAAAAAAAATCAGATTTTCCTGATGCCGTGAGTAAAGTCCAGGTGAAAAAAATTAGATTTTTGTGATACCGTGGTTATTTGTCCACGTGAAAAAAATCAGATTTTCCTGATACCACGGGTAAAGTCCAGGGTGAAAAAAATCCGATTTTCCTTATACCATGGGTAAAGTCCAGGTGAAAAAAATCAGATTTTCCTGATCCCGTGGGTAAAGTCCAGGTGAAAAAAATCAGATTTTCCTGATACCGTGGTTATTTATCCATGTGAAAAAAATCAGATTTTCCTGATACCGCGGGTAAAGTCCAGGTGAAAAAAATCCAATTTTCCTGATACCGTGGGAAATAGTACAGGTGAAAAAAATCAGATTTTCCTGATACCGTGAGTAAAGTCCAGGGTGAAAAAAATCAGATTTTCCCGATACCGTGGTGATTTGTCCACGTTTAAAAAATCAGATTTTCCTGATCCGCGGGTAAAGTCCAGGAGAAAAAAATCAGATTTTCCTGATACCGTGAGTAAAGTGCAGGGTGAAAAAATCCAATTTTCCTGATACCGTGGTTATTTGTCCATGTGAAAACAATCAGATTTTCATGATAACGCGGGTAAAGTCCAGGTGAAAAAAGAATCCAATTTTCCTGATCACGTGGGAAATAGTCCAGGTGAAAAAAATCAGATTTTCCTGATTCTGCGGGTAAAGTCCAGGTGAAAAAAATCAAATTATCCTGATACCGTGGTTATTTGTCCACGTGAAAAAAATCAGATTTTCCTGATATCGCGGGTAAAGTCCAGGTGAAAAAAATCCAATTTTCCTGATGCCGTGGGAAAAAGCCCAGGTGAAAAAAATTAGATTTTCCTGATACCGTGAGTAAAGTCCAGGAGAAAAAAATCAGATTTTCCTGATACCGTGGGTAAAGTCTAGGTGAAAAAATTCAGATTTTCCTCATACCGTGGGTAATAGCCCAGGTGAAAAAAATCCAATTTTCCTGATACCGTGGTTATTTGTAGATGTGAAAAAAAATCAGATTTTCCTGATACCGAGGGAAATAGTCCAGGTGAAAAAAATCAGATTTTCCTGATGCCGTGAGTAAAGTCCAGGGTGAAAAAAATCAGATTTTCCTGATACCGTGAGTAAAGTCCAGGTGAAAAAAATCAGATTTTCGTGACACCATGGTTATTTGTCCACGTGAAAAAAATCAGATTTTCCTCATACCGTGGGTAAAGTCGAGGGAGAAAAAAAATCCGATTTTCCTGATTCTGCGGGTAAAGTCCAGGTGAAAAAAATCCAATTTTCCTGATACCGTGGTTATTTGTCCATGTGAAAAAAATCAGATTTTCCTGATATCGCGGGTAAAGTCCAGGTGAAAAAAATCCAATTTTCCTGATGCCGTGGGAAAAAGTCCAGGTGAAAAAATCAGATTTTCCTGATACCATGAGTAAAGTCCAGGAGAAAAAAATCAGATTTTCCTGATACCGTGGGTAAAGTCTAGGTGAAAAAATTCAGATTTTCCTGATACCGTGGGTAATAGCCCAGGTGAAAAAAATCCGATTTTCCTGATACCGTGAGTAAGGTCCAGGTGAAAAAAATCAGATTTTCGTGATACCATGGTTATTTGTCCACGTGAAAAAAATCAAATTTTCCTGATATTGCGGGTAAAGTCCAGGTGACAAAAAAATCCAATTTTCCTGATACCGTGGGAAATAGTCCAGGTGAAAAAATCAGATTTTCCTGATACCGTGAGTAAAGTCCAGAGAAAAAAATCAGATTTTCCTGATAACGTGGGTAATAGTCCAGGTGAAAAATATCTTATTTTCCGGATACCGTGAGTGAACTCCAGGGTGAAAAAAATCCGAATTTACTGATACCGTTAGTAAAGTCCAGGGTGAAAAAAATCCGGTTTTCCTGATACCGTGAGTAAAGTGCAGGGTGAAAAAAATCCAATTTTCCTGATACCGTGGTTATTTGTAGATGTGAAAAAAAATCAGATTTTCCTGATACCGAGGGAAATAGTCCAGGTGAATAAAATCAGATTTTCCTGATACCGTGAGTAAAGTCCAGGGTGAAAAAAATCAGATTTTCCTGATGCCGTGAGTAAAGTCCAGGTGAAAAAAAATCAGATTTTTGTGATACCGTGGTTATTTGTCCATGTGAAAAAAATTAGGTTTTCCTGATACCGCGGGTAAAGTCCAGGGTGAGAAAAATCCGATTTTCCTGATACCGTGGGTAAAGTCCAGGTGAAAAAAAATCCAATTTTCCTGATACCGTGGGAAATAGTCCAGGTGAAAAAATCAGATTTTCCTGATACCGTGAGTAAAGTCCAGGTGAAAAAATCAGATTTTCCTGATACCGCGGGTAAAGTCCAGGTGAAAAAAAATCAGATTCTCCTGATACCGTGAGTAAAGTCCAGGTGAAAAAAATCAGGTTTTCCTGATACCGTGGTTATTTGTCCATGTGAAAAAAATCAGATTTTCCTGATGTCGCGGGTAAAGTCCAGTTGAAAAAAAAATCCAATTTTCCTGATACCGTGGGAAATAGTCCAGGTGAAAAAATCTGATTTTCCTGATACTGTGAGTAAAGTCCAGGAGAAAAAAATCAGATTTTCCTGATACCATGGGTAAAGTCTAGGTGAAAAAATTCAGATTTTCCTGATACCGTGGGTAATAGCCCAGGTGAAAAAAATCTGATTTTCCTGATACTGTGAGTAAAGTCCAGGTGAACAAAATCAGATTTTCGTGATACCATGGTTATTTGTCCACGTGAAAAAAATCAGATTTTCCTCATACCGCGGGTAACGTCCAGGGTGAAAAAAATCCGATTTTCCTGATTCTGCGGGTAAAGTCCAGGTGAAAAAAAATCCAATTTTCCTAATACTGTGGTTATTTGTTCATGTGAAAAAAATCCAATTTTCCTGATACCGTGGGAAATAGTCCAGGTGAAAAAATCAGATTTTCCTGATACCGTGAGTAAAGTCCAGGTGAAAAAAATCAGATTTTTGTCATACCGTGGTTATTTGTCCACGTGAAAAAATCAGATTTTCCTGATACCACGGGTAAAGTCCAGGGTGAAAAAAATCCGATTTTCCTGATACCGCGGGTAAAGTCCAGGTGAAAAAAATCAGATTTTCCTGATACCATGAGTAAAGTCCAGGGTGAAAAAAATCAGATTTTCCTGATACCATGAGTAAAGTCCAGGGTGAAAAAAATCAGATTTTCCTGATGCCGTGAGTAAAGTCCAGGGTGAAAAAAATCAGATTTTCCTGATACCATGGGTAAAGTCTAGGTGAAAAAATTCAGATTTTCCTGATACCATGGGTAATAGCCCAGGTGAAAAAAATCCGATTTTCCTGATACCATGAGTAAAGTCCAGATGAAAAAATCAGATTTTCCTGATACCGCGGGTAAAGTCAAGGTGAAAAAATTCAGATTTTCCTGATACCGTGAGTAAACTCCAGGAGAAAAAAATCAGATTTTCCTGATAACGTGGGTAATAGTCCAGGTGAAAAAAATCTTATTTTCCGGATACCGTGAGTAAAGTCCAGGGTGAAAAAAATCCGGTTTTCCTGATACCGTGAGTAAAGTGCAGGGTGAAAAAAATCCAATTTTCCTGATACCGTGGTTATTTGTAGATGTGAAAAAAATCAGATTTTCCTGATACCGAGGGAAATAGTCCAGGTGAAAAAAATCAGATTTTCCTGATACCGTGAGTAAAGTGCAGGGTGAAAAAAATCCAATTTTCCTGATACCGTGGTTATTTGTAGATGTGAAAAAAAATCAGATTTTCCTGATACCGAGGGAAATAGTCCAGGTGAAAAAAATCAGATTTTCCTGATACCGTGAGTAAAGTCCATGGTGAAAAAAATCAGATTTTCCTGATGCCGTGAGTAACGTCCATGTGAAAAAAATCAGATTTTCCTGATACCGCGGGTAAAATCCAGGGTGAGAAAAATCCGATTTTCCTGATACCATGGGTAAAGTCCAGGTGAAAAAAAATCCAATTTTCCTGATACCGTGGGAAATAGTCCAGGTGAAAAAATCAGATTTTCCTGATACCGTGAGTAAAGTCCAGGTGAAAAAATCAGATTTTCCTGATACCGTGAGTAAAGTCCATGGTGAAAAAATCAGATTTTCCTGATGACGTGAGTAAAGTCCAGGTGAAAAAAATCAGATTTTTGTGATACCGTGGTTATTTGTCCACGTGAAAAACATCCGATTTTCCTGATTCCGTGGGTAAAGTCCAGGGTGAGAAAAATCCGATTTCCTTATACCGTGGGTTATAGTCCAGGTGAAAAAAAATCCAATTTTCCTGATACCATGGGTTATAGTCCAGTTGAAAAAAATCCAATTTTCCTGATACCGTGGTTATTTGTCCATGTGAAAAAAATCAGATTTTCCTGATATCGCGGGTAAAGTCCAGGTGAAAAAAATCCAATTTTCCTGATGCCGTGGGAAAAAGTCCAGGTGAAAAAATCAGATTTTCCTGATACCATGAGTAAAGTCCAGGAGAAAAAAATCAGATTTTCCTGATACCGTGGGTAAAGTCTAGGTGAAAAAATTCAGATTTTCCTGATACCGTGGGTAATAGCCCAGGTGAAAAAAATCCGATTTTCCTGATACCGTGAGTAAAGTCCAGGTGAAAAAAATCAGATTTTCGTGATACCATGGTTATTTGTCCACGTGAAAAAAATCAAATTTTCCTGATATTGCGGGTAAAGTGCAGGTGAAAAAAAATCCAATTTTCCTGATACCGTGGGAAATAGTCCAGGTGAAAAAATCAGATTTTCCTGATAACGTGGGTAATAGTCCAGGTGAAAAAAACCTTATTTTCCGGATACCGTGAGTAAACTCCAGGGTGAAAAAAATCCGAATTTCCTGATACCGTTAGTAAAGTCCAGGGTGAAAAAAATCCGGTTTTCCTGATACCGTGAGTAAAGTGCAGGGTGAAAAAAATCCAATTTTCCTGATACCGTGGTTATTTGTAGATGTAAAAAAAAAATCAGATTTTCCTGATACCGAGGGAAATAGTCTAGGTGAATAAAATCAGATTTTCCTGATACCGTGAGTAAAGTCCAGGGTGAAAAAAATCAGATTTTCCTGATGCCGTGAGTAAAGTCCAGGTGAAAAAAAATCAGATTTTTGTGATACCGTGGTTATTTGTCCATGTGAAAAAAATCAGATTTTCCTGATACCGCGGGTAAAGTCCAGGGTGAGAAAAATCCGATTTTCCTGATACCGTGGGTAAAGTCCAGGTGAAAAAAAATCCAATTTTCCTGATACCGTGGGAAATAGTCCAGGTGAAAAAATCAGATTTTCCTGATACCGTGAGTAAAGTCCAGGTGAAAAAATCAGATTTTCCTGATACCGCGGGTAAAGTCCAGGTGAAAAAAAATCAGATTCTCCTGATACCGTGAGTAAAGTCCAGGTGAAAAAAATCAGGTTTTCCTGATACCGTGGTTATTTGTCCATGTGAAAAAAATCAGATTTTCCTGATGTCGCGGGTAAAGTCCAGTTGAAAAAAAATCCAATTTTCCTGATACCGTGGGAAATAGTCCAGGTGAAAAAATCAGATTTTCCTGATACTGTGAGTAAAGTCCAGGAGAAAAAAATCAGATTTTCCTGATACCATGGGTAAAGTCTAGGTGAAAAAATTCAGATTTTCCTGATACCGTGGGTAATAGCCCAGGTGAAAAAAATCTGATTTTCCTGATACCGTGAGTAAAGTCCAGGTGAACAAAATCAGATTTTCGTGAAACCATGGTTATTTGTCCACGTGAAAAAAATCAGATTTTCCTCATACCGCGGGTAACGTCCAGGGTGAAAAAAATCCGATTTTCCTGATTCTGCGGGTAAAGTCCAGGTGAAAAAAAATCCAATTTTCCTAATACTGTGGTTATTTGTCCATGTGAAAAAAATCCAATTTTCCTGATACCGTGGGAAATAGTCCAGGTGAAAAAATCAGATTTTCCTGATACCGTGAGTAAAGTCCAGGAGAAAAAAAATCAGATTTTCCTGATAACGTGGGTAATAGTCCAGGTGAAAAAAATCTTATTTTCCGGATACCGTGAGTAAAGTCCAGGGTGAAAAAAATCTGAATTTCCTGATACCGTTAGTAAAGTCCAGGGTGAAAAAAATCCAGTTTTCCTGATAACGTGAGTAAAGTGCAGGGTGAAAGAAATCCAATTTTCCTGATACCGTGGTTATTTGTAGATGTGAAAAAAAATCAGATTTTCCTGATACCGAGGAAAATAGTGCAGGTGAAAAAAATCAGATTTTCCTGATACCGTGAGTAAAGTCCAGGGTGAAAAAAAATCAGATTTTCCTGATGCCATGAGTAAAGTCCAGGTGAAAAAAATCAGATATTTGTGATACCGTAGTTATTTGTCCATGTGAAAAAAATCAGATTTTCCTGATACCGCAGGTAAAGTCCAGGGTGAGAAAAATCCGATTTTCCTGATACCGTGGGTAAAGGCCTGGAGAAAAAAAATCCAATTTTCCTGATACCGTGGGAAATAGTCCAGGTGAAAAAATCAGATTTTCCTGATACCGTGAGTAAAGTCCAGGTGAAAAAAAATCAGATTTTCCTGATACCATGAGTAAAGTCCAGGTGAAAAAAATCAGATTTTCCTGATACCGCGGGTAAAATCCAGGGTGAGAAAAATCCGATTTTCCTGATACCATGGGTAAAGTCCAGGTGAAACAAAGTCCAATTTTCCTGATACCGTGGGAAATAGTCCGGGTGAAAAAATCAGATTTTCCTGATACCGTGAGTAAAGTCCAGGTGAAAAAATCAGATTTTCCTGATACCGTGAGTAAAGTCCAGGTGAAAAAAATCAGATTTTTGTGATACCATGGTTATTTGTCCACGTGAAAAAAATCAGATTTTCCTGATTCCGCGGGTAAAGTCCAGGGTGAGAAAAATCCGATTTTCCTGATACCGTGGGTTATAGTCCAGTTGAAAAAAATCCAATTTTCCTGATACCGTCTGAATTGTCCAGTTCAAAAAAATCCGATTTTCCTGATACCGTGAGTAAAGTCCAGGGTGAAAAATATCCGAATTTCCTGATACTGTGGCTTATAGTCCAGGTGAAAAAAATCCGCTTTTCCTGATACCGTGGGTAAAGTCCAGGTGAAAAAAATCAGATTTTCCTGAGACCGTGAGTAAAGTCCAGGTGAAAAAAATCAGATTTTCCTGATACCGTGAGTAAAGTGCAGGGTGAAAAAAATCAGATTTTCCTGATACCGTGGGTTATACTCCAGGTCAAAAAAATCCGATTTTCCTGATACCATGAGTAAAGTCCAGGGTGAAAAAAATCAGATTTTCCTGATAACGTGAGTATAGTCCAGGAGGAAAAAATCAGATTTTCGTGATACCATGGTTTTTGTCCATGTGAATAAAATATGATTATCCTGATTCTGCGGGTAAAGTCCAGGTGAAAAAACATCCGATTTTCTTGATACCGTGGTGATTTGTCCACGTAAAAAAAATCAGATTTTCCTGATCTGCGGGAAAAATCCAGGTTAAAAAATCCTGATACCGTGAGTAAAGTCAAGGAGAAAAAAAATCAGATTTTCCTGATACCGTGAGTAAAGTCCAGGGTGAAAAAAAATCCGGTTTTCCTGGTACCGTGAGTAAAGTGCAGGGTGAAAAAATCCAATTTTCCTGATACCGTGGGAAATAGTCCAGGTGAAAAAATCAGATTTTCCTGATAACGTGGGTAATAGTCCAGGTGAAAAAAATCTTATTTTCTGGATACCGTGAGTAAACTCCAGGGTGAAAAAAATCCGAATTTCCTGATACCGTTAGTAAAGTCCAGGGTGAAAAAAATCCGGTTTTCCTGATACCGTGAGTAAAGTGCAGGGTGAAAAAAATCCAATTTTCCTGATACCGTGGTTATTTGTAGATGTAAAAAAAAAATCAGATTTTCCTGATACCGAGGGAAATAGTCCAGGTGAATAAAATCAGATTTTCCTGATACCGTGAGTAAAGTCCAGGGTGAAAAAAATCAGATTTTCCTGATGCCGTGAGTAAAGTCCAGGTGAAAAAAAATCAGATTTTTGTGATACCGTGGTTATTTGTCCATGTGAAAAAAATCAGATTTTCCTGATACCGCGGGTAAAGTCCAGGGTGAGAAAAATCCGATTTTCCTGATACCGTGGGTAAAGTCCAGGTGAAAAAAATCCAATTTTCCTGATACCATGGGAAATAGTCCAGGTGAAAAAATCAGATTTTCCTGATACCGTGAGTAAAGTCCAGGTGAAAAAATCAGATTTTCCTGATACCGCGGGTAAAGTCCAGGTGAAAAAAAATCAGATTCTCCTGATACCGTGAGTAAAGTCCAGGTGAAAAAAATCAGGTTTTCCTGATACCGTGGTTATTTGTCCATGTGAAAAAAAATCAGATTTTCCTGATGTCGCGGGTAAAGTCCAGTTGAAAAAAAATCCAATTTTCCTGATACCGTGGGAAATAGTCCAGGTGAAAAAATCAGATTTTCCTGATACTGTGAGTAAAGTCCAGGAGAAAAAAATCAGATTTTCCTGATACCATGGGTAAAGTCTAGGTGAAAAAATTCAGATTTTCCTGATACCGTGGGTAATAGCCCAGGTGAAAAAAAATCTGATTTTCCTGATACCGTGAGTAAAGTCCAGGTGAACAAAATCAGATTTTCGTGAAACCATGGTTATTTGTCCACGTGAAAAAAATCAGATTTTCCTCATACCGCGCGTAACGTCCAGGGTGAAAAAAATCCGATTTTCCTGATTCTGCGGGTAAAGTCCAGGTGAAAAAAAATCCAATTTTCCTAATACTGTGGTTATTTGTCCATGTGAAAAAAATCCAATTTTCCTGATACCGTGGGAAATAGTCCAGGTGAAAAAATCAGATTTTCCTGATACCGTGAGTAAAGTCCAGGAGAAAAAAAATCAGATTTTCCTGATAACGTGGGTAATAGTCCAGGTGAAAAAAATCTTATTTTCCGGATACCGTGAGTAAAGTCCAGGGTGAAAAAAATCCGAATTTCCTGATACCGTTAGTAAAGTCCAGGGTGAAAAAAATCCGGTTTTCCTGATACCGTGAGTAAAGTGCAGGGTGAAAGAAATCCAATTTTCCTGATACCGTGGTTATTTGTAGATGTGAAAAAAAATCAGATTTTCCTGATACCGAGGAAAATAGTGCAGGTGAAAAAAATCAGATTTTCCTGATACCGTGAGTAAAGTCCATGGTGAAAAAAATCAGATTTTCTTGATGCCATGAGTAAAGTCCAGGTGAAAAAAATCAGATATTTGTGATACCGTAGTTATTTGTCCATGTGAAAAAAAATCAGATTTTCCTGATACCGCAGGTAAAGTCCAGGGTGAGAAAAATCCGATTTTCCTGATACCGTGGGTAAAGTCCAGGAGAAAAAAAATCCAATTTTCCTGATACCGTGGGAAATAGTCCAGGTGAAAAAATCAGATTTTCCTGATACCGTGAGTAAAGTCCAGGTGAAAAAAAATCAGATTTTCCTGATACCATGAGTAAAGTCCAGGTGAAAAAAATCAGATTTTCCTGATACCGCGGGTAAAATCCAGGGTGAGAAAAATCCGATTTTCCTGATACCGTGGGTAAAGTCCAGGTGAAACAAAGTCCAATTTTCCTGATACCGTGGGAAATAGTCCGGGTGAAAAAATCAGATTTTCCTGATACCGTGAGTAAAGTCCAGGTGAAAAAATCAGATTTTCCTGATACCGTGAGTAAAGTCCATGGTGAAAAAATCAGATTTTTCTGATGCCGTGAGTAAAGTCCAGGTGAAAAAAATCAGATTTTTGTGATACCGTGGTTATTTGTCCACGTGAAAAAAATCAGATTTTCCTGATTCCGCGGGTAAAGTCCAGGGTGAGAAAAATCCGATTTTCCTGATACCGTGGGTTATAGTCCAGGTGAAAAAAAATCCAATTTTCCTGATACCGTGGGTTATAGTCCAGTTGAAAAAAATCCGATTTTCCTGATACCGTCTGTAATAGTCCAGTTCAAAAAAATTCGATTTTCCTGATACCGTGAGTAAAGTCCAGGGTGAAAAATATCCGAATTTCCTGATACTGTGGCTTATAGTCCAGGTGAAAAAAAATCCGCTTTTCCTGATACCGTGGGTAAAGTCCAGGTGAAAAAAATCAGATTTTCCTGAGACCGTGAGTAAAGTCCAGGTGAAAAAAATCAGATTTTCCTGATACCGTGAGTAAAGTGCAGGGTGAAAAAAATCAGATTTTCCTGATACCGTGGGTTATAGTCCAGGTCAAAAAAATCCGATTTTCCTGATACCATGAGTAAAGTCCAGGGTGAATAAAATCAGATTTTCCTGATAACGTGAGTATAGTCCAGGAGAAAAAAATCAGATTTTCGTGATACCATGGTTTTTGTCCATGTGAATAAAATATGATTATCCTGATTCTGCGGGTAAAGTCCAGGTGAAAAAACATCCGATTTTCTTGATACCGTGGTGATTTGTCCACGTAAAAAAAATCAGATTTTCCTGATCTGCGGGAAAAATCCAGGTTAAAAAATCCTGATACCGTGAGTAAAGTCAAGGAGAAAAAAAATCAGATTTTCCTGATACCGTGAGTAAAGTCCAGGGTGAAAAAAAATCCGGTTTTCCTGGTACCGTGAGTAAAGTGCAGGGTGAAAAAATCCAAATTTCCTGATACCGTGGTTATTTGTCCATGTGAAAAAAATCAGATTTTCATGATAACGCGGGTAAAGTCCGGGTGAAAAAATCAGATTTTCCTGATACCGTGAGTAAAGTCCATGGTGAAAAAATCAGATTTTTCTGATGCCGTGAGTAAAGTCCAGGTGAAAAAAATCAGATTTTTGTGATACCATGGTTATTTGTCCACGTGAAAAAAATCAGATTTTCCTGATTCCGCGGGTAAAGTCCAGGGTGAGAAAAATCCGATTTTCCTGATACCGTGGGTTATAGTCCAGGTGAAAAAAATCCAATTTTCCTGATACCGTGGGTTATAGTCCAGTTGAAAAAAATCCGATTTTCCTGATACCGTCTGTAATAGTCCAGTTCAAAAAAACCCGATTTTCCTGATACCGTGAGTAAAGTCCAGGGTGAAAAATATCCGAATTTCCTGATACTGTGGCTTATAGTCCAGGTGAAAAAAAATCCGCTTTTCCTGTTACCGTGGGTAAAGTCCAGGTGAAAAAAATCAGATTTTCCTGAGACCGTGAGTAAAGTCCAGGTGAAAAAAATCAGATTTTCCTGATACCGTGAGTAAAGTGCAGGGTGAAAAAAATCAGATTTTCCTGATACCGTGGGTTATAGTCCAGGTCAAAAAAATCCGATTTTCCTGATACCATGAGTAAAGTCCAGGGTGAAAAAAATCAAATTTTCCTGATAACGTGAGTATAGTCCAGGAGAAAAAAAATCAGATTTTCGTGATACCATGGTTTTTGTCCATGTGAATAAAATATGATTATCCTGATTCTGCGGGTAAAGTCCAGGTGAAAAAACTTCCGATTTTCTTGATACCATGGTGATTTGTCCACGTAAAAAAAATCAGATTTTCCTGATCTGCGGGAAAAATCCAGGTTAAAAAATCCTGATACCGTGAGTAAAGTCAAGGAGAAAAAAAATCAGATTTTCCTGATACCGTGAGTAAAGTCCAGGGTGAAAAAAAATCCGGTTTTCCTGGTACCGTGAGTAAAGTGCAGGATGAAAAAATCCAATTTTCCTGATACCGTGGTTATTTGTCCATGTGAAAAAAATCAGATTTTCATGATAACGCGGGTAAAGTCCGGGTGAAAAAAATCCGATTTTCCTGATACCGTGGGTAAAGTCCGGGTGAAAAAAATCAGATTTTCCTGATACCGCAGGTAAAGTCCAGGTGAAAAAAATCAGATTTTCCTGATACCGTGAGAAAAGTCCAGGTGAAAAAAATCAGATTTTCCTGATACCGTGGTTATTTGTCCATGTGAAAAAAATCAGATTTTCCTGATACCGCGGGTAAAGTCCAGGTGAAAAAAATCAGATTTTCCTGATACCGTGAGTAAAGTCCAGGGTGAAAAAAATCAGATTTTCCTGATGCCGTGAGTAAAGTCCAGGTGAAAAAAAATCAGATTTTTGTGATACCGTGGTTATTTGTCCACGTGAAAAACATCAGATTTTCCTGATACAGCGGGTAAAGTCCAGGTGAAAAAAATCAGATTTTCCTGATACCGTGAGTAAAGTCCAGGGTGAAAAAAATCAGATTTTCCTGATGCCGTGAGTAAAGTCCAGGTGAAAAAAATCAGATTTTTGTGATACCGTGGTTATTTGTCCACGTGAAAAACATCAGATTTTCCTGATACCGTGGGTAAAGTCTAGGTGAAAAAAATTCAGATTTTTCTAATACAGTGGGTAATAGCCCAGGTGAAAAAAATCTGATTTCCCTGATACCGTGAGTAAAGTCCAGGTGAAAAAAATCAGATTTTTGTGATACCGTGGTTATTTGTCGACGTGAAAAAAATCAGATTTTCCTCATACCGCGGGTAAAGTCCAGGGTGACAAAAATCCGATTTTCCTGATTCTGCGGGTAAAGTCCAGGTGAAAAAAATCCAATTTTCCTGATACCGTGGTTATTTGTCCATGTGAAAAAAATCAGATTTTCCTGATATCGCGGGTAAAGTCCAGGTGAAAAAAATCCAATTTTCCTGATACCGTGGGAAATAGTCCAGGTGAAATTATCAGATTTTCCTGATACCGTGAGTAAAGTCCAGGTGAAAAAATCAGATTTTCCTGATACCGTGACTAAAGTCCAGGGTGAAAAAATCAGATTTTCCTGATACTGTAGGTAAAGTCCAGGTGAAAAAAACAAGATTTTCCTGATACCATGAGTAAAGTCCAGGGTGAAAAAAATCTGATTTTCCTGATACCGTGGGTAAAGTCCAGGTGAAAAAAATCCAATTTTCCTGATACCGTGGGAAATAGTCCATGTGAAAAAAAATCAGATTTTCCTGATACCTCGGGTAAAGTCCAGGTGAAAAAAATCCAATTTTCCAGATACCGTGGGAAATAGTCCAGGTGAAAAAAATCAGATTTTCCTGATACCTCGGGTAAAGTCCAGGTGAAAAAAATCCAATTTTCCAGATACCGTGGGAAATAGTCCAGGTGAAAAAAATCAGATTTTCCTGATACCGTGAGTAAAGTCCAGGGTGAAAAAAATCAGATTTTCCCGATACCGTGGTGATTTGTCCACGTTAAAAAAATCAGATTTTCCTGATCCGCGGGTAAAGTCCAGGAGAAAAAAATCAGATTTTCCTGATACCGTGAGTAAAGTGCAGGGTGAAAAAATCCAATTTTCCTGATACCGTGGTTATTTGTCCATGTGAAAACAATCAGATTTTCATGATAATGCGGGTAAAGTCCAGGTGAAAAAAGAATCCAATTTTCCTCATCCCATGGGAAATAGTCCAGGTGAAAAAAATCAGATTTTCCTGATACCGTGAGTAAAGTCCAGGGTGAAAAAATTAGATTTTTGTGATACCGTGGTTATTTGTCCACATGAAAAAAATCAGATTTTCCCGATACCGTGGTGATTTGTCCACGTTAAAAATATTAGATTTTCCTGATCCGCGGGTAAAGTCCAGGTGAAAAAAATCAGATTTTCCTGATCCCGTGGGTAAAGTCCAGGTGAAAAAAATCAGATTTTCCTGATACCGTGGTTATTTATCCATGTGAAAAAAAATCAGATTTTCCTGATACCGCGGGTAAAGTCCAGGTGAAAAAAATCCAATTTTCCTGATACCATGGGAAATAGTCCAGGTGAAAAAAATCAGATTTTCCTGATACCGTGAGTAAAGTCCAGGGTGAAAAAAAATCAGATTTTCCTGATACTGTGGGTAAAGTCCAGGTGAAAAAAACAAGATTTTCCCGATACCGTGGGTAAAGTCCAGGTGAAAAAAATCAGATTTTCCTGATACCGTGGTTATTTGTCCATGTGAAAAAAATCAGATGTTCCTGATACCGCGGGTAAAGTCCAGGTGAAAAAAATCAGATTTTCCTGATACCGTGGGTAAAGTCCAGGTGAAAATAATCCAATTTTCCTGATACCGTGGTTATTTGTCCATGTGAAAAAAATCAGATGTTCTTGATACCGCGGTTAAAGTCCAGGTGAAAAAAATCAGATTTTCCTGATACCGTGGTTATTTATCCATGTGAAAAAAATCAGATTTTCCTGATACCGCGGGTAAAGTCCAGGTGAAAAAAATCCAATTTTCCTGATACCGTGGTGATTTGTCCACTTTAAAAAAAAACAGATTTTCCTGATCCGCGGGTAAAGTCCAGGAGTAAAAATCAGATTTTCCTGATACCGTGAGTAAAGTCCAGGGTGAAAAAAATCTGGTTTTCCTGATACCGTGAGTAAAGTGCAGGGTGAAAAAATCCAATTTTCCTGATACCGTGGTTATTTGTCCATGTGAAAAAAATCAGATTTTCATGATAACGCGGGTAAAGTCCAGGTGAAAAAAAAATCCAATTTTCCTGATCCCATGGGAAATAGTCCAGGTGAAAAAAATCAGATTTTCCAGATACCATGAGTAAAGTCCAGGGTGAAAAAAATCAGATTTTCCTGATGCCATGAGTAAAGTCCAGGTGAAAAAAATCAGATTTTTGTCATACCGTGGTTATTTGTCCACGTGAAAAAATCAGATTTTCCTGATACCACGGGTAAAGTCCAGGGTGAAAAAAATCCGATTTTCCTGATACCGCGGGTAAAGTCCAGGTGAAAAAAATCAGATTTTCCTGATACCATGAGTAAAGTCCAGGGTGAAAAAAATCAGATTTTCCTGATACCATGAGTAAAGTCCAGGGTGAAAAAAATCAGATTTTCCTGATGCCGTGAGTAAAGTCCAGGGTGAAAAAAATCAGATTTTCCTGATACCATGGGTAAAGTCTAGGTGAAAATATTCAGATTTTCCTGATACCGTGAGTAAAGTCCAGGGTGAAAAAAATCAGATTTTCCTGATACCATGGGTAAAGTCTAGGTGAAAATATTCAGATTTTCCTGATACCGTGAGTAAACTCCAGGAGAAAAAAATCAGATTTTCCTGATAACGTGGGTAATAGTCCAGGTGAAAAAAATCTTATTTTCCGGATACCGTGAGTAAAGTCCAGGGTGAAAAAAATCCGGTTTTCCTGATACCGTGAGTAAAGTGCAGGGTGAAAAAAATCCGATTTTCCTGATACCGTGGTTATTTGTAGATGTGAAAAAAAATCAGATTTTCCTGATACCGAGGGAAATAGTCCAGGTGAAAAAAATCAGATTTTCCTGATACCGTGAGTAAAGTCCAGGGTGAAAAAAATTCAATTTTCCTGATACCGTGGTTATTTGTAGATGTGAAAAAAAATCAGATTTTCCTGATACCGAGGGAAATAGTCCAGGTGAAAAAAATCAGATTTTCCTGATACCGTGGGTTATAGTCCAGTTGAAAAAAATCCGATTTTCCTGATACCGTCTGTAATAGTCCAGTTCAAAAAAATCCGATTTTCCTGATACCGTGAGTAAAGGCCAGGGTGAAAAATATCCGAATTTCCTGATACTGTGGCTTATAGTCCAGGTGAAAAAAAATCCGCTTTTCCTGATACCGTGGGTAAAGTCCAGGTGAAAAAAATCAGATTTTCCTGAGACCATGAGTAAAGTCCAGGTGAAAAAAATCAGATTTTCCTGATACCGTGAGTAAAGTGCAGGGTGAAAAAAATCAGATTTTCCTGATACCGTGGGTTATAGTCCAGGTCAAAAAAATCCGATTTTCCTGATACCATGAGTAAAGTCCAGGGTGAAAAAAATCAGATTTTCCTGATAACGTGAGTATAGTCCAGGAGAAAAAAATCAGATTTTCGTGATACCATGGTTTTTGTCCATGTGAATAAAATATGATTATCCTGATTCTGCGGGTAAAGTCCAGGTGAAAAAACATCCGATTTTCTTGATACCGTGGTGATTTGTCCACGTAAAAAAAATCAAATTTTCCTGATCTGCGGGAAAAATCCAGGTTAAAAAATCCTGATACCGTGAGTAAAGTCAAGGAGAAAAAAAATCAGATTTTCCTGATACCGTGAGAAAAGTCCAGGTGAAAAAAATCAGATTTTCCTGTACCGTGGTTATTTGTCCATGTGAAAAAAATCAGATTTTCCTGATACCGCGGGTAAAGTCCAGGTGAAAAAAATCAGATTTTCCTGATACCGTGAGTAAAGTCCAGGGTGAAAAAAATCAGATTTTCCTGATGCCGTGAGTAAAGTCCAGGTGAAAAAAATCAGATTTTTGTGATACCGTGGTTATTTGTCCACGTGAAAAACATCAGATTTTCCTGATACCGTGGGTAAAGTCTAGGTGAAAAAATTCAGATTTTTCTAATACCATGGGTAATAGCCCAGGTGAAAAAAATCTGATTTTCCTGATACCGTGAGTAAAGTCCAGGTGAAAAAAATCAGATTTTTGTGATACCGTGGTTATTTGTCGACGTGAAAAAAATCAGATTTTCCTCATACCGCGGGTAAAGTCCAGGGTGACAAAAATCCGATTTTCCTGATTCTGCGGGTAAAGTCCAGGTGAAAAAAATCCAATTTTCCTGATACCGTGGTTATTTGTCCATGTGAAAAAAATCAGATTTTCCTGATATCGCGGGTAAAGTCCAGGTGAAAAAAATCCAATTTTCCTGATACCGTGGGAAATAGTCCAGGTGAAATTATCAGATTTTCCTGATACCGTGAGTAAAGTCCAGGTGAAAAAATCAGATTTTCCTGATACCGTGACTAAAGTCCAGGGTGAAAAAATCAGATTTTCCTGATACTGTAGGTAAAGTCCAGGTGAAAAAAACAAGATTTTCCTGATACCATGAGTAAAGTCCAGGGTGAAAAAAATCTGATTTTCCTGATACCGTGGGTAAAGTCCAGGTGAAAAAAATCCAATTTTCCTGATACCGTGGGAAATAGTCCATGTGAAAAAAAATCAGATTTTCCTGATACCTCGGGTAAAGTCCAGGTGAAAAAAATCCAATTTTCCAGATACCGTGGGAAATAGTCCAGGTGAAAAAAATCAGATTTTCCTGATACCTCGGGTAAAGTCCAGGTGAAAAAAATCCAATTTTCCAGATACCGTGGGAAATAGTCCAGGTGAAAAAAATCAGATTTTCCTGATACCGTGAGTAAAGTCCAGGGTGAAAAAAATCAGATTTTCCCGATACCGTGGTGATTTGTCCACGTTAAAAAAATCAGATTTTCCTGATCCGCGGGTAAAGTCCAGGAGAAAAAAAATCAGATTTTCCTGATACCGTGAGTAAAGTGCAGGGTGAAAAAATCCAATTTTCCTGATACCGTGGTTATTTGTCCATGTGAAAACAATCAGATTTTCATGATAATGCGGGTAAAGTCCAGGTGAAAAAAGAATCCAATTTTCGTCATCCCATGGGAAATAGTCCAGGTGAAAAAAATCAGATTTTCCTGATACCGTGAGTAAAGTCCAGGGTGAAAAAATTAGATTTTTGTGATACCGTGGTTATTTGTCCACATGAAAAAAATCAGATTTTCCCGATACCGTGGTGATTTGTCCACGTTAAAAATATTAGATTTTCCTGATCCGCGGGTAAAGTCCAGGTGAAAAAAATCAGATTTTCCTGATCCCGTGGGTAAAGTCCAGGTGAAAAAAATCAGATTTTCCTGATACCGTGGTTATTTATCCATGTGAAAAAAAATCAGATTTTCCTGATACCGCGGGTAAAGTCCAGGTGAAAAAAATCCAATTTTCCTGATACCATGGGAAATAGTCCAGGTGAAAAAAATCAGATTTTCCTGATACCATGAGTAAAGTCCAGGGTGAAAAAAAATCAGATTTTCCTGATACTGTGGGTAAAGTCCAGGTGAAAAAAATCCAATTTTCCAGATACCGTGGGAAATAGTCCAGGTGAAAAAAATCAGATTTTCCTGATACCTCGGGTAAAGTCCAGGTGAAAAAAATCCAATTTTCCAGATACCGTGGGAAATAGTCCAGGTGAAAAAAATCAGATTTTCCTGATACCGTGAGGAAAGTCCAGGGTGAAAAAAATCAGATTTTCCCGATACCGTGGTGATTTGTCCACGTTAAAAAAAATCAGATTTTCCTGATCCGCGGGTAAAGTCCAGGAGAAAAAAATCAGATTTTCCTGATACCGTGAGTAAAGTGCAGGGTGAAAAAATCCAATTTTCCTGATACCGTGGTTATTTGTCCATATGAAAACAATCAGATTTTCATGATAATGCGGGTAAAGTCCAGGTGAAAAAAGAATCCAATTTTCCTCATCCCATGGGAAATAGTCCAGGTGAAAAAAATCAGATTTTCCTGATACCGTGAGTAAAGTCCAGGGTGAAAAAATTAGATTTTTGTGATACCGTGGTTATTTGTCCACATGAAAAAAATCAGATTTTCCCGATACCGTGGTGATTTGTCCACGTTAAAAATATTAGATTTTCCTGATCCGCGGGTAAAGTCCAGGTGAAAAAAATCAGATTTTCCTGATCCCGTGGGTAAAGTCCAGGTGAAAAAAATCAGATTTTCCTGATACCGTGGTTATTTATCCATGTGAAAAAAAATCAGATTTTCCTCATACCGCGGGTAAAGTCCAGGTGAAAAAAATCCAATTTTCCTGATACCATGGGAAATAGTCCAGGTGAAAAAAATCAGATTTTCCTGATACCATGAGTAAAGTCCAGGGTGAAAAAAAATCAGATTTTCCTGATACTGTGGGTAAAGTCCAGGTGAAAAAAACAAGATTTTCCCGATACCGTGGGTAAAGTCCAGGTGAAAAAAATCAGATTTTCCTGATACCGTGGTTATTTGTCCATGTGAAAAAAATCAGATGTTCCTGATACCGCGGGTAAAGTCCAGGTGAAAAAAATCAGATTTTCCTGATACCGTGGGTAAAGTCCAGGTGAAAATAATCCAATTTTCCTGATACCGTGGTTATTTGTCCATGTGAAAAAAATCAGATGTTCCTGATACCGCGGTTAAAGTCCAGGTGAAAAAAATCCAATTTTCATTATACCATGGGTAAAGTCCAGGTGAAAAAAATCAGATTTTCCTGATCCCGTGGGTAAAGTCCAGGTGAAAAAAATCAGATTTTCCTGATACCGTGGTTATTTATCCATGTGAAAAAAATCAGATTTTCCTGATACCGCGGGTAAAGTCCAGGTGAAAAAAATCCAATTTTCCTGATACCGTGGTGATTTGTCCACTTTAAAAAAAATAGATTTTCCTGATCCGCGGGTAAAGTCCAGGAGTAAAAATCAGATTTTCCTGATACCGTGAGTAAAGTCCAGGGTGAAAAAAATCCGGTTTTCCTGATACCGTGAGTAAAGTGCAGGGTGAAAAAATCCAATTTTCCTGATACCGTGGTTATTTGTCCATGTGAAAAAAATCAGATTTTCATGATAACGCGGGTAAAGTCCAGGTGAAAAAAAAATCCAATTTTCCTGATCCCGTGGGAAATAGTCCAGGTGAAAAAAATCAGATTTTCCAGATACCATGAGTAAAGTCCAGGGTGAAAAAAATCAGATTTTCCTGATGCCATGAGTAAAGTCCAGGTGAAAAAAATCAGATTTTTGTCATACCGTGGTTATTTGTCCACGTGAAAAAATCAGATTTTCCTGATACCACGGGTAAAGTCCAGGGTGAAAAAAATCCGATTTTCCTGATACCGCGGGTAAAGTCCAGGTGAAAAAAATCAGATTTTCCTGATACCATGAGTAAAGTCCAGGGTGAAAAAAATCAGATTTTCCTGATACCATGAGTAAAGTCCAGGGTGAAAAAAATCAGATTTTCCTGATGCCGTGAGTAAAGTCCAGGGTGAAAAAAATCAGATTTTCCTGATACCATGGGTAAAGTCTAGGTGAAAATATTCAGATTTTCCTGATACCGTGAGTAAACTCCAGGAGAAAAAAATCAGATTTTCCTGATAACGTGGGTAATAGTCCAGGTGAAAAAAATCTTATTTTCCGGATACCGTGAGTAAAGTCCAGGGTGAAAAAAATCCGGTTTTCCTGATACCGTGAGTAAAGTGCAGGGTGAAAAAAAATCCAATTTTCCTGATACCGTGGTTATTTGTAGATGTGAAATAAAATTCAGATTTTCCTGATACCGAGGGAAATAGTCCAGGTGAAAAAAATCAGATTTTCCTGATACCGTGAGTAAAGTCCAGGGTGAAAAAAATCCAATTTTCCTGATACCGTGGTTATTTGTAGATGTGAAAAAAAATCAGATTTTCCTGATACCGAGGGAAATAGTCCAGGTGAAAAAAATCAGATTTTCCTGATACCGTGAGTAAAGTCCATGGTGAAAAAAATCAGATTTTCCTGATGCCGTGAGTAACGTCCATGTGAAAAAAAATCAGATTTTCCTGATACCGCGGGTAAAATCCAGGGTGAGAAAAATCCGATTTTCCTGATACCATGGGTAAAGTCCAGGTGAAAAAAAATCCAATTTTCCTGATACCGTGGGAAATAGTCCAGGTGAAAAAATCAGATTTTCCTGATGCCGTGAGTAAAGTCCAGGTGAAAAAAATCAGATTTTTGTGATACCGTGGTTATTTGTCCACGTGAAAAAAATCCGATTTTCCTGATTCCGTGGGTAAAGTCCAGGGTGAGAAAAATCCGATTTCCTTATACCGTGGGTTATAGTCCAGGTGAAAAAAAATCCAATTTTCCTGATACCATGGGTTATAGTCCAGTTGAAAAAAATCCGATTTTCCTGATACCGTCTGTAATAGTCCAGTTCAAAAAAATCCGATTTTCCTGATACCGTGAGTAAAGTCCAGGGTGAAAAATATCCGAATTTCCTGATACTGTGGCTTATAGTCCAGGTGAAAAAAAATCCGCTTTTCCTGATACCGTGGGTAAAGTCCAGGTGAAAAAAATCAGATTTTCCTGAGACCGTGAGTAAAGTCCAGGTGAAAAAAATCAAATTTTTCTGATACCGTGAGTAAAGTGCAGGGTGAAAAAAATCAGATTTTCCTGATACCGTGCGTTATAGTCCAGGTCAAAAAAATCCAATTTTCCTGATACCATGAGTAAAGTCCACGGTGAAAAAAATCAGATTTTCCTGATAACGTGAGTATAGTCCAGGAGAAAAAAAATCAGATTTTCGTGATACCATGGTTTTTTGTCCATGTGAATAAAATATGATTTTCCTGATTCTGCGGGTAAAGTCCAGGTGAAAAAACATCCGATTTTCTTGATACCGTGGTGATTTGTCCACGTAAAAAAATCAGATTTTCCTGATCTGCGGGTAAAATCCAGGTTAAAAAATCCTGATACCGTGAGTAAAGTCCAGGAGAAAAAAATCAGATTTTCCTGATACCGTGAGTAAAGTCCAGGGTGAAAAAAATCCGGTTTTCCTGGTACCGTGAGTAAAGTGCAGGGTGAAAAAATCCAATTTTCCTGATACCGTGGTTATTTGTCCATGTGAAAAAAAATCAGATTTTCATGATAACGCGGGTAAAGTCCGGGTGAAAAAAATCCGATTTTCCTGATACCGTGGGTAAAGTCCGTGTGAAAAAAATCAGATTTTCCTGATACCGCAGGTAAAGTCCAGGTGAAAAAAATCAGATTTTCTTGATACCGTGAGAAAAGTCCAGGTGAAAAAAATCAGATTTTCCTGATACCGTGGTTATTTGTCCATCTGAAAAAAATCTGATTTTCCTGATACCGCGGGTAAAGTCCAGGTGAAAAAAATCAGATTTTCCTGATACCGTGAGTAAAGTCTAGGGTGAAAAAAATCAGATTTTCCTGATGCCGTGAGTAAAGTCCAGGTGAAAAAAATCAGATTTTTGTGATACCGTGGTTATTTGTCCACGTGAAAAACGTCAGATTTTCCTGATACCGTGGGTAAAGTCTAGGTGAAAAAATTCAGATTTTTCTGATACCATGGGTAATAGCCCAGATGAAAAAAATCTGATTTTCCTGATACCGTGAGTAAAGTCCAGGTGAAAAAAATCAGATTTTTGTGATACCGTGGTTATTTGTCCACGTTAAAAAAAAATCAGATTTTCCTCATACCGCGGGTAAAGTCCAGGGTGAAAAAAATCCGATTTTCCTGATTCTGCGGGTAAAGTCCAGGTGAAAAAAATCCAATTTTCCTGATACCGTGGGAAATAGTCCAGGTGAAATTATCAGATTTTCCTGATACCGTGAGTGAAGTCCAGGTGAAAAAATCAGATTTTCCTGATACCGTGACAAAAGTCCAGGGTGAAAAAATCAGATTTTCCTGATACTGTAGGTAAAGTCCAGGTGAAAAAAACACAAGATTTTCCTGATACCATGAGTAAAGTCCAGGGTGAAAAAAATCAGATTTTCCTGAGACCATGGGATATAGTCCAGTTGAAAAAAAATCCGATTTTCCTGATACCGTGGGTAATAGTCCAGGTGAAAAAAATCCAATTTTCCTGATACCGCAGGTAAAGTCCAGGTGAAAAAAATCCGATTTTCCTGATACTGCAGGTAAAGTCCAGGTGAAAAAAATCCGATTTTCCTGATACCGTGGTGATTTGTCCACGTAAAAAAAAGTCAGATTTTCCTGATACCGCGGGTAAAGTCCAGGTTAAAAAAATCCAATTTTTCTGATACCGTGAGTAAAGTCCAGGAGAAAAAAATCAGATTTTCCTCATAATGTGGGTAATAGTCCAGGTGAAAAAAATCTTATTTTCCGGATACGGTGAGTAAAGTCCAGGGTGAAAAAAATCCGAATTTCCTGATACTGTTAGTAAAGTCCAGGGTGAAAAAAATCCGGTTTTCCTGACACCGTGAGTAAAGTGCAGGGTGAAAAAAATCCAATTACCCTGATACCGTGGTTATTTGCAGATGTGAAAAAAATCAGATTTTCCTGATATCGCGGGTAAAGTCCAGGTGAAAAAAAATCCAATTTTCCTGATACCGAGGGAAATTGTCCAGGTGAAAAAATTCAGATTTTCCTGATACCGTGAGTAAAGTCCAGGGTGAAAAAAAATCAGATTTTCCTGATGCCGTGAGTAAAGTCCAGGTGAAAAAAATTAGATTTTTGTGATACCGTGGTTATTTGTCCACGTGAAAAAAATCAGATTTTCCTGATACCACGGGTAAAGTCCAGGGTGAAAAAAATCCGATTTTCCTTATACCATGGGTAAAGTCCAGGTGAAAAAAATCAGATTTTCCTGATCCCGTGGGTAAAGTCCAGGTGAAAAAAAATCAGATTTTCCTGATACCGTGGTTATTTATCCATGTGAAAAAAATCAGATTTTCCTGATACCGCGGGTAAAGTCCAGGTGAAAAAAATCCAATTTTCCTGATACCGTGGGAAATAGTACAGGTGAAAAAAATCAGATTTTCCTGATGCCGTGAGTAAAGTCCAGGGTGAAAAAAATCAGATTTTCCCGATACCGTGGTGATTTGTCCACGTTAAAAAAATCAGATTTTCCTGATCCGCGGGTAAAGTCCAGGAGAAAAAAATCAGATTTTCCTGATACCGTGAGTAAAGTGCAGGGTGAAAAAATCCAATTTTCCTGATACCGTGGTTATTTGTCCATGTGAAAACAATCAGATTTTCATGATAACGCGGGTAAAGTCCAGGTGAAAAAAGAATCCAATTTTCCTGATCACGTGGGAAATAGTCCAGGTGAAAAAAATCAGATTTTCCTGATTCTGCGGGTAAAGTCCAGGTGAAAAAAATCAAATTATCCTGATACCGTGGTTATTTGTCCACGTGAAAAAAATCAGATTTTCCTGATATCGCGGGTAAAGTCCAGGTGAAAAAAATCCAATTTTCCTGATGCCGTGGGAAAAAGCCCAGGTGAAAAAATTAGATTTTCCTGATACCGTGAGTAAAGTCCAGGAGAAAAAAATCAGATTTTCCTGATACCGTGGGTAAAGTCTAGGTGAAAAAATTCAGATTTTCCTCATACCGTGGGTAATAGCCCAGGTGAAAAAAATCCAATTTTCCTGATACCGTGGTTATTTGTAGATGTGAAAAAAAATCAGATTTTCCTGATACCGAGGGAAATAGTCCAGGTGAAAAAAATCAGATTTTCCTGATACCGTGAGTAAAGTCCATGGTGAAAAAAATCAGATTTTCCTGATGCCGTGAGTAACGTCCATGTGAAAAAAATCAGATTTTCCTGATACCGCGGGTAAAATCCAGGGTGAGAAAAATCCGATTTTCCTGATACCATGGGTAAAGTGCAGGTGAAAAAAAATCCAATTTTCCTGATACCGTGGGAAATAGTCCAGGTGAAAAAATCAGATTTTCCTGATGCCGTGAGTAAAGTCCAGGTGAAAAAAATCAGATTTTTGTGATACCGTGGTTATTTGTCCACGTGAAAAAAATCCGATTTTCCTGATTCCGTGGGTAAAGTCCAGGGTGAGAAAAATCCGATTTCCTTATACCGTGGGTTATAGTCCAGGTGAAAAAAAATCCAATTTTCCTGATACCATGGGTTATAGTCCAGTTGAAAAAAATCCGATTTTCCTGATACCGTCTGTAATAGTCCAGTTCAAAAAAATCCGATTTTCCTGATACCGTGAGTAAAGTCCAGGGTGAAAAATATCCGAATTTCCTGATACTGTGGCTTATAGTCCAGGTGAAAAAAAATCCGCTTTTCCTGATACCGTGGGTAAAGTCCAGGTGAAAAAAATCAGATTTTCCTGAGACCGTGAGTAAAGTCCAGGTGAAAAAAATCAGATTTTCCTGATAGCGTGAGTAAAGTGCAGGGTGAAAAAAATCAGATTTTCCTGATACCGTGCGTTATAGTCCAGGTCAAAAAAATCCAATTTTCCTGATACCATGAGTAAAGTCCACGGTGAAAAAAAATCAGATTTTCCTGATAACGTGAGTATAGTCCAGGAGAAAAAAAATCAGATTTTCGTGATACCATGGTTTTTTGTCCATGTGAATAAAATATGATTTTCCTGATTCTGCGGGTAAAGTCCAGGTGAAAAAACATCCGATATTCTTGATACCGTGGTGATTTGTCCACGTAAAAAAATCAGATTTTCCTGATCTGCGGGTAAAATCCAGGTTAAAAAATCCTGATACCGTGAGTAAAGTCCAGGAGAAAAAAATCAGATTTTCCTGATACCGTGAGTAAAGTCCAGGGTGAAAAAAATCCGGTTTTCCTGGTACCGTGAGTAAAGTGCAGGGTGAAAAAATCCAATTTTCCTGATACCGTGGTTATTTGTCCATGTGAAAAAAATCAGATTTTCATGATAACGCGGGTAAAGTCCGGGTGAAAAAAATCCGATTTTCCTGATACCGTGGGTAAAGTCCGTGTGAAAAAAATCAGATTTTCCTGATACCGCAGGTAAAGTCCAGGTGAAAAAAATCAGATTTTCCTGATACCGTGAGAAAAGTCCAGGTGAAAAAAATCAGATTTTCCTGATACCGTGGTTATTTGTCCATCTGAAAAAAATCTGATTTTCCTGATACCGCGGGTAAAGTCCAGGTGAAAAAAATCAGATTTTCCTGATACCGTGAGTAAAGTCCAGGGTGAAAAAAATCAGATTTTCCTGATGCCGTGAGTAAAGTCCAGGTGAAAAAAATCAGATTTTTGTGATACCGTGGTTATTTGTCCACGTGAAAAACGTCAGATTTTCCTGATACCGTGGGTAAAGTCTAGGTGAAAAAATTCAGATTTTTCTGATACCATGGGTAATAGCCCAGATGAAAAAAATCTGATTTTCCTGATACCGTGAGTAAAGTCCAGGTGAAAAAAATCAGATTTTTGTGATACCGTGGTTATTTGTCCACGTTAAAAAAAAATCAGATTTTCCTCATACCGCGGGTAAAGTCCAGGGTGAAAAAAATCCGATTTTCCTGATTCTGCGGGTAAAGTCCAGGTTAAAAAAATCCAATTTTCCTGATACCGTGGATATTTGTCCATGTGAAAAAAATCAGATTTTCCTGATATCGCGGGTAAAGTCCAGGTGAAAAAAATCCAATTTTCCTGATACTGTGGGAAATAGTCCAGGTGAAATTATCAGATTTTCCTGATACCGTGAGTGAAGTCCAGGTGAAAAAATCAGATTTTCCTGATACCGTGACAAAAGTCCAGGGTGAAAAAATCAGATTTTCCTGATACTGTAGGTAAAGTCCAGGTGAAAAAAAACAAGATTTTCCTGATACCATGAGTAAAGTCCAGGGTGAAAAAAATCAGATTTTCCTGATAACGTGAGTATAGTCCAGGTGAAAAAAATCCGATTTTCCTGAGACCATGGGATATAGTCCAGTTGAAAAAAAATCCAATTTTCCTGATACCGTGGGTAATAGTCCAGGTGAAAAAAATCCAATTTTCCTGATACCGCAGGTAAAGTCCAGGTGAAAAAAATCCGATTTTCCTGATACCGCAGGTAAAGACCAGGTGAAAAAAATCCGATTTTCCTGATACCGTGGTGATTTGTCCACGTAAAAAAAATCAGATTTTCCTGATACCGTGAGTAAAGTCCAGGAGAAAAAAATCAGATTTTCCTCACAATGTGGGTAATAGTCCAGGTGAAAAAAATCTTATTTTCCGGATACGGTGAGTAAAGTCCAGGGTGAAAAAAATCCGAATTTCCTGATACCGTTAGTAAAGTCCAGGGTGAAAAAAATCCGGTTTTCCTGACACCGTGAGTAAAGTGCAGGGTGAAAAAAATCCAATTTTCCTGATACCGTGGTTATTTGTAGATGTGAAAAAATTCAGATTTTCCTGATATCGCGGGTAAAGTCCAGGTGAAAAAAAATCCAATTTTCCTGATACCGAGGGAAATTGTCCAGGTGAAAAAAATCAGATTTTCCTGATACCGTGAGTAAAGTCCAGGGTGAAAAAAAATCAGATTTTCCTGATGCCGTGAGTAAAGTCCAGGTGAAAAAAATTAGATTTTTTTGATACCGTGGTTATTTGTCCACGTGAAAAAAATCAGATTTTCCTGATACCACGGGTAAAGTCCAGGGTGAAAAAAATCCGATTTTCCTTATACCATGGGTAAAGTCCAGGTGAAAAAAATCAGATTTTCCTGATCCCGTGGGTAAAGTCCAGGTGAAAAAAATCAGATTTTCCTGATACCGTGGTTATTAATCCATGTGAAAAAAATCAGATTTTCCTGATACCGCGGGTAAAGTCCAGGGTGAAAAAAATCAGATTTTCCCGATACCGTGGTGATTTGTCCACGTTAAAAAAATCAGATTTTCCTGATCCGCGGGTAAAGTCCAGGAGAAAAAAATCAGATTTTCCTGATACCGTGAGTAAAGTGCAGGGTGAAAAAATCCAATTTTCCTGATACCGTGGTTATTTGTCCATGTGAAAACAATCAGATTTTCATGATAACGCGGGTAAAGTCCAGGTGAAAAAAGAATCCAATTTTCCTGATCACGTGGGAAATAGTCCAGGTGAAAAAAATCAGATTTTCCTGATTCTGCGGGTAAAGTCCAGGTGAAAAAAATCAAATTATCCTGATACCGTGGTTATTTGTCCACGTGAAAAAAATCAGATTTTCCTGATATCGCGGGTAAAGTCCAGGTGAAAAAAATCCAATTTTCCTGATGCCGTGGGAAAAAGCCCAGGTGAAAAAATTAGATTTTCCTGATACCGTGAGTAAAGTCCAGGAGAAAAAAATCAGATTTTCCTGATACCGTGGGTAAAGTCTAGGTGAAAAAATTCAGATTTTCCTCATACCGTGGGTAATAGCCCAGGTGAAAAAAATCCAATTTTCCTGATACCGTGAGTAAAGTCCAGGTGAAAAAAATCAGATTTTCGTGATACCATGGTTATTTGTCCACGTGAAAAAAATCAGATTTTCCTCATACCGCGGTTAAAGTCCAGGGTGAAAAAAATCCGATTTTCCTGATTCTGCGGGTAAAGTCCAGGTGAAAAAAATCCAATTTTCCTGATACCGTGGTTATTTGTCCATGTGAAAAAAATCAGATTTTCATGATAACGCGGGTAAAGTCCGGGTGAAAAAAATCCGATTTTCCTGATACCGTGGGTAAAGTCCGTGTGAAAAAAATCAGATTTTCCTGATACCGCAGGTAAAGTCCAGGTGAAAAAAATGAGATTTTCCTGATACCGTGAGAAAAGTCCAGGTGAAAAAAATCAGATTTTCCTGATACCGTGGTTATTTGTCCATCTGAAAAAAATCTGATTTTCCTGATACCGCGGGTAAAGTCCAGGTGAAAAAAATCAGATTTTCCTGATACCGTGAGTAAAGTCCAGGGTGAAAAAAATCAGATTTTCCTGATGCCGTGAGTAAAGTCCAGGTGAAAAAAATCAGATTTTTGTGATACCGTGGTTATTTGTCCACGTGAAAAACGTCAGATTTTCCTGATACCGTGGGTAAAGTCTAGGTGAAAAAATTCAGATTTTTCTGATACCATGGGTAATAGCCCAGATGAAAAAAATCTGATTTTCCTGATACCGTGAGTAAAGTCCAGGTGAAAAAAATCAGATTTTTGTGATACCGTGGTTATTTGTCCACGTTAAAAAAAAATCAGATTTTCCTCATACCGCGGGTAAAGTCCAGGGTGAAAAAAATCCGATTTTCCTGATTCTGCGGGTAAAGTCCAGGTGAAAAAAATCCAATTTTCCTGATACCGTGGATATTTGTCCATGTGAAAAAAATCAGATTTTCCTGATATCGCGGGTAAAGTCCAGGTGAAAAAAATCCAATTTTCCTGATACTGTGGGAAATAGTCCAGGTGAAATTATCAGATTTTCCTGATACCGTGAGTGAAGTCCAGGTGAAAAAATCAGATTTTCCTGATACCGTGACAAAAGTCCAGGGTGAAAAAATCAGATTTTCCTGATACTGTAGGTAAAGTCCAGGTGAAAAAAAACAAGATTTTCCTGATACCATGAGTAAAGTCCAGGGTGAAAAAAATCAGATTTTCCTGATAACGTGAGTATAGTCCAGGTGAAAAAAATCCGATTTTCCTGAGACCATGGGATATAGTCCAGTTGAAAAAAAATCCAATTTTCCTGATACCGTGGGTAATAGTCCAGGTGAAAAAAATCCAATTTTCCTGATACCGCAGGTAAAGTCCAGGTGAAAAAAATCCGATTTTCCTGATACCGCAGGTAAAGACCAGGTGAAAAAAATCCGATTTTCCTGATACCGTGGTGATTTGTCCACGTAAAAAAAATCAGATTTTCCTGATACCGTGAGTAAAGTCCAGGAGAAAAAAATCAGATTTTCCTCACAATGTGGGTAATAGTCCAGGTGAAAAAAATCTTATTTTCCGGATACGGTGAGTAAAGTCCAGGGTGAAAAAAATCCGAATTTCCTGATACCGTTAGTAAAGTCCAGGGTGAAAAAAATCCGGTTTTCCTGACACCGTGAGTAAAGTGCAGGGTGAAAAAAATCCAATTTTCCTGATACCGTGGTTATTTGTAGATGTGAAAAAATTCAGATTTTCCTGATATCGCGGGTAAAGTCCAGGTGAAAAAAAATCCAATTTTCCTGATACCGAGGGAAATTGTCCAGGTGAAAAAAATCAGATTTTCCTGATACCGTGAGTAAAGTCCAGGGTGAAAAAAAATCAGATTTTCCTGATGCCGTGAGTAAAGTCCAGGTGAAAAAAATTAGATTTTTTTGATACCGTGGTTATTTGTCCACGTGAAAAAAATCAGATTTTCCTGATACCACGGGTAAAGTCCAGGGTGAAAAAAATCCGATTTTCCTTATACCATGGGTAAAGTCCAGGTGAAAAAAATCAGATTTTCCTGATCCCGTGGGTAAAGTCCAGGTGAAAAAAATCAGATTTTCCTGATACCGTGGTTATTAATCCATGTGAAAAAAATCAGATTTTCCTGATACCGCGGGTAAAGTCCAGGTGAAAAAAATCCAATTTTCCTGATACCGTGGGAAATAGTACAGGTGAAAAAAATCAGATTTTCCTGATACCGTGAGTAAAGTCCAGGGTGAAAAAAATCAGATTTTCCCGATACCGTGGTGATTTGTCCACGTTAAAAAAATCAGATTTTCCTGATCCGCGGGTAAAGTCCAGGAGAAAAAAATCAGATTTTCCTGATACCGTGAGTAAAGTGCAGGGTGAAAAAATCCAATTTTCCTGATACCGTGGTTATTTGTCCATGTGAAAACAATCAGATTTTCATGATAACGCGGGTAAAGTCCAGGTGAAAAAAGAATCCAATTTTCCTGATCACGTGGGAAATAGTCCAGGTGAAAAAAAATCAGATTTTCCTGATTCTGCGGGTAAAGTCCAGGTGAAAAAAATCAAATTATCCTGATACCGTGGTTATTTGTCCACGTGAAAAAAATCAGATTTTCCTGATATTGCGGGTAAAGTCCAGGTGAAAAAAATCCAATTTTCCTGATGCCGTGGGAAAAAGCCCAGGTGAAAAAATTAGATTTTCCTGATACCGTGAGTAAAGTCCAGGAGAAAAAAATCAGATTTTCCTGATACCGTGGGTAAAGTCTAGGTGAAAAAATTCAGATTTTCCTCATACCGTGGGTAATAGCCCAGGTGAAAAAAATCCAATTTTCCTGATACCGTGAGTAAAGTCCAGGTGAAAAAAATCAGATTTTCGTGATACCATGGTTATTTGTCCACGTGAAAAAAATCAGATTTTCCTCATACCGCGGTTAAAGTCCAGGGTGAAAAAAATCCGATTTTCCTGATTCTGCGGGTAAAGTCCAGGTGAAAAAAATCCAATTTTCCTGATACCGTGGTTATTTGTCCATGTGAAAAAAATCAGATTTTCCTGATATCGCGGGTAAAGTCCAGGTGAAAAAAAATCCAATTTTCCTGATACCGTGGGAAATAGTCCAGGTGAAAAAATCAGATTTTCCTGATACCGTGAGTAAAGTCCAGAGAAAAAAATCAGATTTTCCTGATAACGTGGGTAATAGTCCAGGTGAAAAAAATCTAATTTTTCGGATACCGTGAGTAAACTCCAGGGTGAAAAAAATCCGAATTTCCTGATACCGTTAGTAAAGTCCAGGGTGAATAAAATCCGGTTGTCCTGATACCGTGAGTAAAGTGCAGGGTGAAAAAAATCCAATTTTCCTGATACCGTGGTTATTTGTAGATGTAAAAAAAAAATCAGAATTTCCTGATACCGAGGGAAATAGTCCAGGTGAAAAAAATCAGATTTTCCTGATACCGCGGGTAAAGTCCAGGTGAAAAAAAATCAGATTCTCCTGATACCGTGAGTAAAGTCCAGGTGAAAAAATCAGGTTTTCCTGATACCGTGGTTATTTGTCCATGTGAAAAAAATCAGATTTTCCTGATGTCGCGGGTAAAGTCCAGTTGAAAAAAAATCCAATTTTCCTGATACCGTGGGAAATAGTCCAGGTGAAAAAATCAGATTTTCCTGATACTGTGAGTAAAGTCCAGGAGAAAAAAATCAGATTTTCCTGATACCGTGGGTAATAGCCCAGGTGAAAAAAATCTGATTTTCCTGATACCGTGAGTAAAGTCCAGGTGAAAAAAATCAGATTTTCGTGATACCATGGTTATTTGTCCACGTGAAAAAAATCAGATTTTCCTCATACCGCGGGTAAAGTCCAGGGTGAGAAAAATCCGATTTTCCTGATACCGTGGGTAAAGTCCAGGTGAAAAAAATCCAATTTTCCTAATACTGTGGTTATTTGTCCATGTGAAAAAAATCCAATTTTCCTGATACCGTGGGAAATAGTCCAGGTGAAAAAATCAGATTTTCCTGATACCGTGAGTAAAGTCCAGGAGAAAAAAAATCAGATTTTCCTGATACCGTGGTGATTTGTCCACGTAAAAAAAATTAGATTTTCCTGTCCGCGGGTAAAGTCTAGGTTAAAAAATCCAATTTTCCTGATACCGTGAGTAAAGTCCAGGAGAAAAAAAATCAGATTTTCCTGATACCGCGGGTAAAGTCCAGGTGAAAAAAAATCAGATTCTCCTGATACCGTGAGTAAAGTCCAGGTGAAAAAAATCAGGTTTTCCTGATACCGTGGTTATTTGTCCATGTGAAAAAAATCAGATTTTCCTGATGTCGCGGGTAAAGTCCAGTTGAAAAAAAATCCAATTTTCCTGATACCGTGGGAAATAGTCCAGGTGAAAATCAGATTTTCCTGATGCCGTGAGTAAAGTCCAGGTGAAAAAAATCAGATTTTTGTGATACCGTGGTTATTTGTCCAGGTTAAAAAACGTCAGATTTTCCTGATACCGTGGGTAAAGTCTAGGTGAAAAAATTCAGATTTTTCTGATACCACGGGTAATAGCCCACGTGAAAAAAATCTGATTTTCCTTATACTGTGAGGAAAGTCCAGGTGAAAAAAACAGATTTTTGTGATACCGTGGTTATTTGTCCATGTGAAAAAAATCAGATTTTCCTGATGTCGCGGGTAAAGTCCAGTTGAAAAAAAAATCCAATTTTCCTGATACCGTGGGAAATAGTCCAGGTGAAAAAATCCAATTTTCCTGATACCGTGAGTAAAGTCCAGGAGAAAAAAAATCAGATTTTCCTGATACCGCGGGTAAAGTCCAGGTAAAAAAAAATCAGATTCTCCTGATACCGTGAGTAAAGTCCAGGTGAAAAAAATCAGGTTTTCCTGATACCATGGTTATTTGTCCATGTGAAAAAAATCAGATTTTCCTGATGTCGCGGGTAAAGTCCAGTTGAAAAAAAATCCGTGAGTGAAGTGCAGGGTGAAAAAAATCCAATTTTCCTGATACCGTGGTTATTTGAAGATGTGAAAAAATTCAAATTTTCCTGATACCGCGGGTAGTCTAGGTGAAAAAAAATCAGATTTTCCTGATACTGAGGGAAATAGTCCAGGGTGAAAAAAATCAGATTTTCCTGATGCCGTGAGTAAAGTCCAGGTGAAAAAAATTAGATTTTTGTGATACCGTGGTTATTTGTCCACGTGAAAAAAAATCAGATTTTCCTGATACCACGGGTAAAGTCGAGGGTGAAAAAAATCCGATTTTCCTTATACCGTGGGTAAAGTCCAGGTGAAAAAAATCAGATTTTCCTGATACCGTGGCTAAAGTCCAGGTGAAAAAAATCAGATTTTCCTGATGCCGTGAGTAAAGTCCAGGTGAAAAAAATCAGATTTTTGTGATACCGTGGTTATTTGTCCACGTGAAAAACGTCAGATTTTCCTGATACCGTGGTTAAAGTCTAGGTGAAAAAATTCAGATTTTTCTGATACCACGGGTAATAGCCCACGTGAAAAAAATCTGATTTTCCTGATACTGTGAGGAAAGTCCAGGTGAAAAAAACAGATTTTTGTGATACCGTGGTTATTTGTCCATGTTGAAAAAATCAGATTTTCCTGATGTCGCGGGTAAAGTCCAGTTGAAAAAAAATCCAATTTTCCTGATACCGTGGGAAATAGTCCAGGTGAAAAAATCAGATTTTCCTGATACTGTGAGTAAAGTCCAGGAGAAAAAAATCAGATTTTCCTGATACCGTGGGTAATAGCCCAGGTGAAAAAAATCTGATTTTCCTGATACCGTGAGTAAAGTCCAGGTGAAAAAAATCAGATTTTCCTGATACCTCGGGAAAAGTCCAGGGTGAGAAAAATCAGATTTTCCTGATACCGCGGGTAAAGTCCAGGTGAAAAAAAATCAGATTCTCCTGATACCGTGACTAAAGTCCAGGTGAAAAAAATCAGGTTTTCCTGATACCGTGGTTATTTGTCCATGTGAAAAAAATCAGATTTTCCTGATGTCGCGGGTAAAGTCCAGTTGAAAAAAAATCCAATTTTCCTGATACTGTGGGAAATAGTCCAGGTGAAAAAATCAGATTTTCCTGATACTGTGAGTAAAGTCCAGGAGAAAAAAATCAGATTTTCCTGATACCGTGGGTAATAGCCCAGGTGAAAAAAATCAGATTTTCCTGATACCGTGAGTAAAGTCCAGGTGAAAAAAATCAGATTTTCGTGATACCATGGTTATTTGTCCACGTGAAAAAAATCAGATTTTCCTCATACCGCGGGTAAAGTCCAGGGTGAGAAAAATCCGATTTTCCTGATACCGTGGGTAAAGTCCAGGTGAAAAAAATCCAATTTTCCTAATACTGTGGTTATTTGTCCATGTGAAAAAAATCCAATTTTCCTGATACCGTGGGAAATAGTCCAGGTGAAAAAATCAGATTTTCCTGATACCGTGAGTAAAGTCCAGGAGAAAAAAAATCAGATTTTCCTGATACCGTGGTGATTTGTCCACGTAAAAAAAATTAGATTTTCCTGTCCGCGGGTAAAGTCCAGGTTAAAAAATCTAATTTTCCTGATACCGTGAGTAAAGTCCAGGAGAAAAAAAATCAGATTTTCCTGATAATGTGGGTAATAGACCAGGTGAAAAAAATCTTATTTTCCGGATACCGTGAGTAAAGTCTAGGGTGAAAAAAATCCAAATTTCCTGATACCGTTAGTAAAGTCCAGGGTGAAAAAAATCCGGTTTTCCTGATACCGTGAGTGAAGTGCAGGGTGAAAAAAATCCAATTTTCCTGATACCGTGGTTATTTGAAGATGTGAAAAAATTCAAATTTTCCTGATACCGCGGGTAGTCTAGGTGAAAAAAAATCAGATTTTCCTGATACTGAGGGAAATAGTCCAGGGTGAAAAAAATCAGATTTTCCTGATGCCGTGAGTAAAGTCCAGGTGAAAAAAATTAGATTTTTGTGATACCGTGGTTATTTGTCCACGTGAAAAAAAAATCAGATTTTCCTGATACCACGGGTAAAGTCGAGGGTGAAAAAAATCCGATTTTCCTTATACCGTGGGTAAAGTCCAGGTGAAAAAAATCAGATTTTCCTGATACCGTGGGTAAAGTCCAGGTGAAAAAAATCAGATTTTCCTGATGCCGTGAGTAAAGTCCAGGTGAAAAAAATCAGATTTTTGTGATACCGTGGTTATTTGTCCACGTGAAAAACGTCAGATTTTCCTGATACCGTGGGTAAAGTCTAGGTGAAAAAATTCAGATTTTTCTGATACTGTGGGAAATAGTCCAGGTGAAAAAATCAGATTTTCCTGATACTGTGAGTAAAGTCCAGGAGAAAAAAATCAGATTTTCCTGATACCGTGGGTAATAGCCCAGGTGAAAAAAATCTGATTTTCCTGATACCGTGAGTAAAGTCCAGGTGAAAAAAATCAGATTTTCCTGATACCGCGGGAAAAGTCCAGGGTGAGAAAAATCCGATTTTCCTGATACCGTGGGTAAAGTCCAGGTGAAAAAAAAATCCAATTTTCCTGATACCGTGGGAAATAGTCCAGGTGAAAAAATCAGATTTTCCTGATACCGTGAGTAAAGTCCACGTGAAAAAATCAGATTTTCCTGATACCGCGGGTAAAGTCCAGGTGAAAAAAAATCAGATTCTCCTGATACCGTGACTAAAGTCCAGGTGAAAAAAATCAGGTTTTCCTGATACCGTGGTTATTTGTCCATGTGAAAAAAATCAGATTTTCCTGATGTCGCGGGTAAAGTCCAGTTGAAAAAAAATCCAATTTTCCTGATACTGTGGGAAATAGTCCAGGTGAAAAAATCAGATTTTCCTGATACTGTGAGTAAAGTCCAGGAGAAAAAAATCAGATTTTCCTGATACCGTGGGTAATAGCCCAGGTGAAAAAAATCAGATTTTCCTGATACCGTGAGTAAAGTCCAGGTGAAAAAAATCAGATTTTCGTGATACCATGGTTATTTGTCCACGTGAAAAAAATCAGATTTTCCTCATACCGCGGGTAAAGTCCAGGGTGAGAAAAATCCGATTTTCCTGATACCGTGGGTAAAGTCCAGGTGAAAAAAATCCAATTTTCCTAATACTGTGGTTATTTGTCCATGTGAAAAAAATCCAATTTTCCTGATACCGTGGGAAATAGTCCAGGTGAAAAAATCAGATTTTCCTGATACCGTGAGTAAAGTCCAGGAGAAAAAAAATCAGATTTTCCTGATACCGTGGTGATTTGTCCACGTAAAAAAAATTAGATTTTCCTGTCCGCGGGTAAAGTCCAGGTTAAAAAATCCAATTTTCCTGATACCGTGAGTAAAGTCCAGGAGAAAAAAAATCAGATTTTCCTGATAATGTGGGTAATAGACCAGGTGAAAAAAATCTTATTTTCCGGATACCGTGAGTAAAGTCTAGGGTGAAAAAAATCCGAATTTCCTGATACCGTTAGTAAAGTCCAGGGTGAAAAAAATCCGGTTTTCCTGATACCGTGAGTGAAGTGCAGGGTGAAAAAAATCCAATTTTCCTGATACCGTGGTTATTTGAAGATGTGAAAAAATTGAAATTTTCCTGATACCGCGGGTAGTCTAGGTGAAAAAAAATCAGATTTTCCTGATACTGAGGGAAATAGTCCAGGGTGAAAAAAATCAGATTTTCCTGATGCCGTGAGTAAAGTCCAGGTGGAAAAAATTAGATTTTTGTGATACCGTGGTTATTTGTCCACGTGAAAAAAAAATCAGATTTTCCTGATACCACGGGTAAAGTCGAGGGTGAAAAAAATCCGATTTTCCTTATACCGTGGGTAAAGTCCAGGTGAAAAAAATCAGATTTTCCTGATACCGTGGGTAAAGTCCAGGTGAAAAAAATCAGATTTTCCTGATGCCGTGAGTAAAGTCCAGGTGAAAAAAATCAGATTTTTGTGATTCCGTGGTTATTTGTCCACGTGAAAAACGTCAGATTTTCCTGATACCGTGGGTAAAGTCTAGGTGAAAAAATTCAGATTTTTCTGATACCACGGGTAATAGCCCACGTGAAAAAAATCTGATTTTCCTGATACTGTGAGGAAAGTCCAGGTGAAAAAAACAGATTTTTGTGATACCGTGGTTATTTGTCCACGTGAAAAAAATCCGATTTTCCTAATTCTGCGGGTAAAGTCCAGGTGAAAAAAATCCAATTTTCCTGATACCGTGGGAAATAGTCCAGGTGAAATTATCAGATTTTCCTGATACCGTAAGTGAAGTCCAGGTGAAAAATTCAGATTTTCCTGATACCGTGACAAAAGTCCAGGGTGAAAAAATCAGATTTTCCTGATACTGTAGGTAAAGTCCAGGTGAAAAAAACAAGATTTTCCTGATACCATGAGTAAAGTCCAGGGTGAAAAAAATCAGATTTTCCTGATAACGTGAGTATATTCCAAGTGAAAAAAATCCGATTTTCCTGATACCATGGGATATAGTCCAGTTGAAAAAAAATCCGATTTTCCTGATACCGTGGGTAATAGTCCAGGTGAAAAAAATCCAATTTTCCTAATACCGTGAGTAAAGTCCAGGTGAAAAAAATTAGATTTTCGTGATACCATGGTTATTTGTCCACGTGAAAAAAAACAGATTTTCCTGATACTGTGGTTATTTGTCCACGTGAAAAAAATCCGATTTTCCTGATACCGTGGGTAGAGTCCAGGTGAAAAAAATCAGATTTTCCTGATTCCGTTAGTAAAGTCCGGGGTGAAAAAAAACCGGTTTTCCTTATTCCGTGGGTAATAGTCCAGGTGAAAAAAATCCGATTTTCCTGATACCGTGGGATATAGTCCAGGTGAAAAAAATCAGATTTTCCTGATACCATGGGTAATAGCCCAGGTGAAAAAAATCCGATTTTCCTGATACCGTGAGTAAACTCCAGGTGAAAAAAATCAGATTTTCATGATACCGTGGTTATTTGTCCACGTGAAAAAAATCAGATTTTCCTCATACCGCGGTAAAGTCCAGGGTGAAAAAAATCTGATTTTCCTGATTCTGCGGGTAAAGTCCAGGTTAAAAAAAATCCGATTTTCCTGATACCGTGAGTAAAGTCCAGGGTGAAAAAAATCCGATTTTCCTGATACCGTGAGTAAAGTCCAGGAGAAAAAAAATCATATTTTCCTGATAACGTGGGTAATAGTCCAGGTGAAAAAAAATCTTATTTTCCGGATACCGTGAGTAAAGTCCAGGAGAAAAAAATCCAAATTTCCTGATACCGTTAGTAAAGTCCAGGTGGAAAAATATCCGGTTTTCCTGATACCGTGAGTAAAGCGCAGGGTGAAAAAAATCCAATTTTCCTGATACCGTGAGTAAAGTCCAGGTGAAAAAAATCAGATTTTCGTGATACCATGGTTATTTGTCCACGTGAAAAAAATCAGATTTTCCTGATACCATGGGTAATAGCCCAAGTGAAAAAAATCCGATTTTCCTGATACCGTGAGTAAAGTCCAGGTGAAAAAAATCAGATTTTCATGATACCGTGGTTATTTGTCCACGTGAAAAATATCAGATTTTCCTCATACCGCGGGTAAAGTCCAGGGTGAAAAAAATCTGATTTTCCTGATTCTGCGGGTAAAGTCCAGGTTAAAAAAAATCCGATTTTCCTGATACCGTGAGTAAAGTCCAGGGTGAAAAAAATCCCGTTTTCCTGATGCCGTGAGTAAAGTCCAGGAGAAAAAAATCAGATTTTCGGGATAACGTGGGTAATAGTCCAGGTGAAAAAAAATCTTATTTTCCGGATACTGTGAGTAAAGTCCAGGAGAAAAAAATCCGAATTTCCTGATACCGTGAGTAAAGCGCAGGGTGAAAAAGTCCAATTTTCCTGATACCGTGAGTACAGTCCAGGTGAAAAAAATCAGATTTTCGTGATACCATGGTTATTTGTCCACCTGAAAAAAATCAGATTTTCCTCATGCCGCGGGTAAAGTCCAGGGTGAAAAAAATCCGATTTTCCTGATTCTGCGGGTAAAGTCCAGGTGAAAAAAATCCAATTTTCCTGATACCGTGGTTATTTGTCCATGTGAAAAAAATCAGATTTTCCTGATATCGCGGGTAAAGTCCAGGTGAAAAAAAATCCAATTTTCCTGATACCGTGGGAAATAGTCCAGGTGAAAAAATCAGATTTTCCTGATTCCGTGAGTAAAGTCCAGGAGAAAAAAATCGGATTTTCCTGATAACGTGGGTAATAGTCCAGGAGAAAAAAATCTTATTTTCCAGATACCGTGAGTAAAGTCCAGGGTGAAAAAAATCCAAATTTCCTGATACCGTTAGTAAAGTCAAGGGTGAAAAAAATCCGATTTTCCTGATACCGTGAGTAAAGTGCAGGGTGAAAAAAATCCAATTTTCCTGATACCGTGGTTATTTGTAGATGTGGAAAAAATCAGATTTTCCTGATACCGAGGGAAATAGTCCAGGTGAAAAAAATCAGATTTTCCTGATACCATGAGTAAAGTCCAGGGTGAAAAAAATCAGATTTTCCTGATGCCATGAGTAAAGTCCAGGTGAAAAAAAATCAGATTTTTGTGATACCGTGGTTATTTGTCCATGTGAAAAAAATCAGAATTTCCTGATACCGCGGGTAAAGTCCAGGGTGAGAAAAATCCGATTTTCCTGATACCGTGGGTAAAGTCCAGGTGAAAAAAAATCCAATTTTCCTGATACCGTGGGAAATAGTCCAGGTGAAAAAATCACATTTTCCTGCTACCGTGAGTAAAGTCCAGGTGAAAAAATCAGATTTTCCTGATACCGCGGGTATAGTCCAGGTGAAAAAAAAATCAGATTTTCCTGATACCGTGAGTAAAGTCCAGGTGAAAAAAATCAGATTTTCCTGATGCCGTGGTTATTTGTCCATGTGAAAAAAAATCAGATTTTCCTGATATCGCAGGTAAAGTCCAGTTGAAAAAAAATCCAATTTTCCTGATACCGTGGGAAATAGTCCAGGTGAAAAAATCAGATTTTCCTGATACCGTGGGTAAAGTCCAGGAGAAAAAAAATCAGATTTTCCTGATACCGTGGGTAAAGTCTAGGTGAAAAAATTCAGATTTTCCTGATACCGTGGGTAATAGCCCAGGTGAAAAAAATCCGATTTTCCTCATAAAGTCCAGGGTGAAAAAAAATCCGATTTTCCTGATTCTGCGGGTAAAGTCCAGGTGGAAAAAAATCCAATTTTCCTGATACCGTGGTTATTTGTCCATGTGAAAAAAATCAGATTTTCCTGATATCGCGGGTAAAGTCCAGGTGAAAAAAAATCCAATTTTCCTGGTACCGTGGGAAATAGTCGAGGTGAAAAAATCAGATTTTCCTGATACCGTGAGTCAAGTCCAGGAGAAAAAAATCAGATTTTCCTGATAACGTGGGTAATAGTCCAGGTGAAAAAAATCTAATTTTTCGGATACCGTGAGTAAACTCCAGGGTGAAAAAAATCCGAATTTCCTGATACCGTTAGTAAAGTCCAGGGTGAATAAAATCCGGTTGTCCTGATACCGTGAGTAAAGTGCAGGGTGAAAAAAATCCAATTTTCCTGATACCGTGGTTATTTGTAGATGTAAAAAAAAAATCAGAATTTCCTGATACCGAGGGAAATAGTCCAGGTGAAAAAAATCAGATTTTCCTGATACCGCGGGTAAAGTCCAGGTGAAAAAAAATCAGATTCTCCTGATACCGTGAGTAAAGTCCAGGTGAAAAAATCAGGTTTTCCTGATACCGTGGTTATTTGTCCATGTGAAAAAAATCAGATTTTCCTGATGTCGCGGGTAAAGTCCAGTTGAAAAAAAATCCAATTTTCCTGATACCGTGGGAAATAGTCCAGGTGAAAAAATCAGATTTTCCTGATACTGTGAGTAAAGTCCAGGAGAAAAAAATCAGATTTTCCTGATACCGTGGGTAATAGCCCAGGTGAAAAAAATCTGATTTTCCTGATACCGTGAGTAAAGTCCAGGTGAAAAAAATCAGATTTTCTCTGATGCCGTGAGTAAAGTCCGGGAGAAAAAAATCAGATTTTCCTGATAACGTGGGTAATACTCCATGTGAAAAAAATCTTATTTTCCGGATACCGTGAGTAAAGTCCAGGGTGAAAAAAATCAGAATTTCCTGATACCGTTAGTAAAGTCCAGGGTGAAAAAAATCCGGTTTTCCTGATACCGTGAGTAAAGTGCAGGGTGAAAAAAATCCAATTTTCCTGATACCGTGGGTAATAGCCCAGGTGAAAAAAATCCGATTTTCCTCATAAAGTCCAGGGTGAAAAAAAATCCGATTTTCCTGATTCTGCGGGTAAAGTCCAGGTGGAAAAAAATCCAATTTTCCTGATACCGTGGTTATTTGTCCATGTGAAAAAAATCAGATTTTCCTGATATCGCGGGTAAAGTCCAGGTGAAAAAAAATCCAATTTTCCTGGTACCGTGGGAAATAGTCGAGGTGAAAAAATCAGATTTTCCTGATACCGTGAGTCAAGTCCAGGAGAAAAAAATCAGATTTTCCTGATAAGGTGGGTAATAGTCCAGGTGAAAAAAATCTTATTTTCCGGATACCGCGGGTAAAGTCCAGGGTGAAAAAAATCCGGTTTTCCTGATACCGTGAGTAAAGTGCATGGTGAAAAAAATCCAATTTTCCTGATACCGTGGTTATTTGTAGATGTGAAAAAAAATCAGATTTTCCTGATACCGAGGGAAATAGTCCAGGTGAAAAAATCAGATTTTCCTGATACCGTGAGTAAAGTCCAGGGTGAAAAAAATCAGATTTTCCTGATGCCGTGAGTAAAGTCCGGGAGAAAAAAATCAGATTTTCCTGATAACGTGGGTAATACTCCATGTGAAAAAAATCTTATTTTCCGGATACCGTGAGTAAAGTCCAGGGTGGAAAAAATCAGAATTTCCTGATACCGTTAGTAAAGTCCAGGGTGAAAAAAATCCGGTTTTCCTGATACCGTGAGTAAAGTGCATGGTGAAAAAAATCCAATTTTCCTGATACCGTGGTTATTTGTAGATGTGAAAAAAAATCAGATTTTCCTGATACTGAGGGAAATAGTCCAGGTGAAAAAAATCAGATTTTCCTGATACCGTGAGTAAAGTCCAGGGTGAAAAAAATCAGATTTTCCTGATACCGTGGGTAAAGTCCAGGTGAAAAAAATCTGATTTTCCTGATTCTGCGGGTAAAGTCCAGGTTAAAAAAAAATCCGATTTTCCTGATACCGTGAGTAAAGTCCAGGAGAAAAAAAATCAGATTTTCCTGATAACGTGGGTAATAGACCAGGTGAAAAAAATCTTATTTTCCGGATACCGTGAGTAAAGTCTAGGGTGAAAAAAATCCGAATTTCCTGATACCGTTAGTAAAGTCCAGGGTGAAAAAAATCCGGTTTTCCTGATACCGTGAGTGAAGTGCAGGGTGAAAAAAATCCAATTTTCCTGATACCGTGGTTATTTGAAGATGTGAAAAAATTCAAATTTTCCTGATACCGCGGGTAAAGTCTAGGTGAAAAAAAATCAGATTTTCCTGATACTGAGGGAAATAGTCCAGGGTGAAAAAAATCAGATTTTCCTGATGCCGTGAGTAAAGTCCAGGTGAAAAAAATTAGATTTTTGTGATACCGTGGTTATTTGTCCACGTGAAAAAAAAATCAGATTTTCCTGATACCATGGGTAAAGTCGAGGGTGAAAAAAATCCGATTTTCCTTATACCGTGGGTAAAGTCCAGGTGAAAAAAAATCAGATTTTCCTGATACCGTGGGTAAAGTCCAGGTGAAAAAATCAGATTTTCCTGATGCCGTGAGTAAAGTCCAGGTGAAAAAAATCAGATTTTTGTGATACCATGGTTATTTGTCCACGTGAAAAAAATCAGATTTTCCTCATACCGCGGGTAAAGTCCAGGGTGAGAAAAATCCGATTTTCCTGATACCGTGGGTAAAGTCCAGGTGAAAAAAATCCAATTTTCCTCATACTGTGGTTATTTGTCCATGTGAAAAAAATCCAATTTTCCTGATACCGTGGGAAATAGTCCAGGTGAAAAAATCAGATTTTCCTGATACCGTGAGTAAAGTCCAGGAGAAAAAAAATCAGATTTTCCTGATACCGTGGTGATTTGTCCACGTAAAAAAAATTAGATTTTCCTGTCCGCGGGTAAAGTCCAGGTTAAAAAATCCAATTTCCCTGATACCGTGAGTAAAGTCCAGGAGAAAAAAAATCAGATTTTCCTGATAATGTGGGTAATAGACCAGGTGAAAAAAATCTTATTTTCCGGATACCGTGAGTAAAGTCTAGGGTGAAAAAAATCCGAATTTCCTGATACCGTTAGTAAAGTCCAGGGTGAAAAAAATCCGGTTTTCCTGATACCGTGAGTGAAGTGCAGGGTGAAAAAAATCCAATTTTCCTGATACCGTGGTTATTTGAAGATGTGAAAAAATTCAAATTTTCCTGATACCGCAGGTAAAGTCTAGGTGAAAAAAAATCAGATTTTCCTGATACTGAGGGAAATAGTCCAGGGTGAAAAAAATCAGATTTTCCTGATAACGTGGGTAAAGTCCAGGTGAAAAAAATCAGATTTTCTTGATGCCGTGAGTAAAGTCCAGGTGAAAAAAATCAGATTTTTGTGATACCGTGGTTATTTGTCCACGTGAAAAACGTCAGATTTTCCTGATACCGTGGGTAAAGTCTAGGTGAAAAAATTCAGATTTTTCTGATACCACGGGTAATAGCCCACGTGAAAAAAATCTGATTTTCCTGATACTGTGAGGAAAGTCCAGGTGAAAAAAACAGATTTTTGTGATACCGTGGTTATTTGTCCACGTGAAAAAAATCCGATTTTCCTGATTCTGCGGGTAAAGTCCAGGTGAAAAAAATCCAATTTTCCTGATACCGTGGATATTTGTCCATGAGAAAAAAATCAGATTTTCCTGATATCGCGGGTAAAGTCCAGGTGAAAAAAATCCAATTTTCCTGATACCGTGGGAAATAGTCCAGGTGAAATTATCAGATTTTCCTGATACCGTAAGTGAAGTCCAGGTGAAAAATTCAGATTTTCCTGATACCGTGACAAAAGTCCAGGGTGAAAAAATCAGATTTTCCTGATACTGTAGGTAAAGTCCAGGTGAAAAAAACAAGATTTTCCTGATACCATGAGTAAAGTCCAGGGTGAAAAAAATCAGATTTTCCTGATAACGTGAGTATATTCCAAGTGAAAAAAATCCGATTTTCCTGATACCATGGGATATAGTCCAGTTGAAAAAAAATCCGATTTTCCTGATACCGTGGGTAATAGTCCAGGTGAAAAAAATCCAATTTTCCTGATACCGTGAGTAAAGTCCAGGTGAAAAAAATCAGATTTTCGTGATACCATGGTTATTTGTCCACGTGAAAAAAAACAGATTTTCCTGATACTGTGGTTATTTGTCCACGTGAAAAAAATCCGATTTTCCTGATACCGTGGGGTAGAGTCCAGGTGAAAAAAATCAGATTTTCCTGATTCCGTTAGTAAAGTCCGGGGTGAAAAAAAACCGGTTTTCCTTATTCCGTGGGTAATAGTCCAGGTGAAAAAAATCCGATTTTCCTGATACCGTGGGATATAGTCCAGGTGAAAAAAATCAGATTTTCCTGATACCATGGGTAATAGCCCAGGTGAAAAAAATCCGATTTTCCTGATACCGTGGGTAGAGTCCAGGTGAAAAAAATCAGATTTTCCTGATTCCGTTAGTAAAGTCCGGGGTGAAAAAAAAACCGGTTTTCCTTATTCCGTGGGTAATAGTCCAGGTGAAAAAAATCCGATTTTCCTGATACCGTGAGTAAACTCCAGGTGAAAAAAATCAGATTTTCATGATACCGTGGTTATTTGTCCACGTGAAAAAAATCAGATTTTCCTCATACCGCGGTAAAGTCCAGGGTGAAAAAAATCTGATTTTCCTGATTCTGCGGGTAAAGTCCAGGTTAAAAAAAATCCGATTTTCCTGATACCGTGAGTAAAGTCCAGGGTGAAAAAAATCCGATTTTCCTGATACCGTGAGTAAAGTCCAGGAGAAAAAAAATCATATTTTCCTGATAACGTGGGTAATAGTCCAGGTGAAAAAAAATCTTATTTTCCGGATACCGTGAGTAAAGTCCAGGAGAAAAAAATCCAAATTTCCTGATACCGTTAGTAAAGTCCAGGTGGAAAAATATCCGGTTTTCCTGATACCGTGAGTAAAGCGCAGGGTGAAAAAAATCCAATTTTCCTGATACCGTGAGTAAAGTCCAGGTGAAAAAAATCAGATTTTCGTGATACCATGGTTATTTGTCCACGTGAAAAAAATCAGATTTTCCTGATACCATGGGTAATAGCCCAAGTGAAAAAAATCCGATTTTCCTGATACCGTGAGTAAAGTCCAGGTGAAAAAAATCAGATTTTCATGATACCGTGGTTATTTGTCCACGTGAAAAATATCAGATTTTCCTCATACCGCGGGTAAAGTCCAGGGTGAAAAAAATCTGATTTTCCTGATTCTGCGGGTAAAGTCCAGGTTAAAAAAAATCCGATTTTCCTGATACCGTGAGTAAAGTCCAGGGTGAAAAAAATCCCGTTTTCCTGATGCCGTGAGTAAAGTCCAGGAGAAAAAAATCAGATTTTCGGGATAACGTGGGTAATAGTCCAGGTGAAAAAAATCTTATTTTCCGGATACTGTGAGTAAAGTCCAGGAGAAAAAAATCCGAATTTCCTGATACCGTGAGTAAAGCGCAGGGTGAAAAAGTCCAATTTTCCTGATACCGTGAGTACAGTCCAGGTGAAAAAAATCAGATTTTCGTGATACCATGGTTATTTGTCCACCTGAAAAAAATCAGATTTTCCTCATACCGCGGGTAAAGTCCAGGGTGAAAAAAATCCGATTTTCCTGATTCTGCGGGTAAAGTCCAGGTGAAAAAATCAGATTTTCCTGATTCCGTGGGTAAAGTCCAGGTGAAAAAAATCAGATTTTCCTGATACCGTGGTTATTTGTCCATGTGAAAAAAATCAGATTTTCCTGATATCGCGGGTAAAGTCCAGGTGAAAAAAAATCCAATTTTCCTGATACCGTGGGAAATAGTCCAGGTGAAAAAATCAGATTTTCCTGATTCCGTGAGTAAAGTCCAGGAGAAAAAAATCGGATTTTCCTGATAACGTGGGTAATAGTCCAGGAGAAAAAAATCTTATTTTCCAGATACCGTGAGTAAAGTCCAGGGTGAAAAAAATCCAAATTTCCTGATACCGTTAGTAAAGTCAAGGGTGAAAAAAATCCGATTTTCCTGATACCGTGAGTAAAGTGCAGGGTGAAAAAAATCCAATTTTCCTGATACCGTGGTTATTTGTAGATGTGGAAAAAAATCAGATTTTCCTGATACCGAGGGAAATAGTCCAGGTGAAAAAAATCAGATTTTCCTGATACCATGAGTAAAGTCCAGGGTGAAAAAAATCAGATTTTCCTGATGCCATGAGTAAAGTCCAGGTGAAAAAAAATCAGATTTTTGTGATACCGTGGTTATTTGTCCATGTGAAAAAAATCAGAATTTCCTGATACCGCGGGTAAAGTCCAGGGTGAGAAAAATCCGATTTTCCTGATACCGTGGGTAAAGTCCAGGTGAAAAAAAATCCAATTTTCCTGATACCGTGGGAAATAGTCCAGGTGAAAAAATCACATTTTCCTGCTACCGTGAGTAAAGTCCAGGTGAAAAAATCAGATTTTCCTGATACCGCGGGTATAGTCCAGGTGAAAAAAAAATCAGATTTTCCTGATACCGTGAGTAAAGTCCAGGTGAAAAAAATCAGATTTTCCTGATACCGTGGTTATTTGTCCATGTGAAAAAAATCAGATTTTCCTGATATCGCAGGTAAAGTCCAGTTGAAAAAAAATCCAATTTTCCTGATACCGTGGGAAATAGTCCAGGTGAAAAAATCAGATTTTCCTGATACCGTGGGTAAAGTCCAGGAGAAAAAAAATCAGATTTTCCTGATACCGTGGGTAAAGTCTAGGTGAAAAAATTCAGATTTTCCTGATACCGTGGGTAATAGCCCAGGTGAAAAAAATCCGATTTTCCTCATAAAGTCCAGGGTGAAAAAAAATCCGATTTTCCTGATTCTGCGGGTAAAGTCCAGGTGGAAAAAAATCCAATTTTCCTGATACCGTGGTTATTTGTCCATGTGAAAAAAATCAGATTTTCCTGATATCGCGGGTAAAGTCCAGGTGAAAAAAAATCCAATTTTCCTGGTACCGTGGGAAATAGTCGAGGTGAAAAAATCAGATTTTCCTGATACCGTGAGTCAAGTCCAGGAGAAAAAAATCAGATTTTCCTGATAACGTGGGTAATAGTCCAGGTGAAAAAAATCTTATTTTCCGGATACCGCGGGTAAAGTCCAGGGTGAAAAAAATCCGGTTTTCCTGATACCGTGAGTAAAGTGCAGGGTGAAAAAAATCCAATTTTCCTGATACCGTGGTTATTTGTAGATGTGAAAAAAAATCAGATTTTCCTGATACCGAGGGAAATAGTCCAGGTGAAAAAATCAGATTTTCCTGATACCGTGAGTAAAGTCCAAGGTGAAAAAAATCAGATTTTCCTGATGCCGTGAGTAAAGTCCGGGAGAAAAAAATCAGATTTTCCTGATAACGTGGGTAATACTCCATGTGAAAAAAATCTTATTTTCCGGATACCGTGAGTAAAGTCCAGGGTGAAAAAAATCAGAATTTCCTGATACCGTTAGTAAAGTCCAGGGTGAAAAAAATCCGGTTTTCCTGATACCGTGAGTAAAGTGCAGGGTGAAAAAAATCCAATTTTCCTGATACCGTGGGTAATAGCCCAGGTGAAAAAAATCCGATTTTCCTCATAAAGTCCAGGGTGAAAAAAAATCCGATTTTCCTGATTCTGCGGGTAAAGTCCAGGTGGAAAAAAATCCAATTTTCCTGATACCGTGGTTATTTGTCCATGTGAAAAAAATCAGATTTTCCTGATATCGCGGGTAAAGTCCAGGTGAAAAAAAATCCAATTTTCCTGGTACCGTGGGAAATAGTCGAGGTGAAAAAATCAGATTTTCCTGATACCGTGAGTCAAGTCCAGGAGAAAAAAATCAGATTTTCCTGATAACGTGGGTAATAGTCCAGGTGAAAAAAATCTTATTTTCCGGATACCGCGGGTAAAGTCCAGGGTGAAAAAAATCCGGTTTTCCTGATACCGTGAGTAAAGTGCATGGTGAAAAAAATCCAATTTTCCTGATACCGTGGTTATTTGTAGATGTGAAAAAAAATCAGATTTTCCTGATACCGAGGGAAATAGTCCAGGTGAAAAAATCAGATTTTCCTGATACCGTGAGTAAAGTCCAGGGTGAAAAAAATCAGATTTTCCTGATGCCGTGAGTAAAGTCCGGGAGAAAAAAATCAGATTTTCCTGATAACGTGGGTAATACTCCATGTGAAAAAAATCTTATTTTCCGGATACCGTGAGTAAAGTCCAGGGTGAAAAAAATCAGAATTTCCTGATACCGTTAGTAAAGTCCAGGGTGAAAAAAATCCGGTTTTCCTGATACCGTGAGTAAAGTGCAGGGTGAAAAAAATCCAATTTTCCTGATACCGTGGTTATTTGTAGATGTGAAAAAAAATCAGATTTTCCTGATACTGAGGGAAATAGTCCAGGTGAAAAAAATCAGATTTTCCTGATACCGTGAGTAAAGTCCAGGGTGAAAAAAATCAGATTTTCCTGATACCGTGGGTAAAGTCCAGGTGAAAAAAATCTGATTTTCCTGATTCTGCGGGTAAAGTCCAGGTTAAAAAAAAAATCCAATTTTCCTGATACCGTGAGTAAAGTCCAGGAGAAAAAAAATCAGATTTTCCTGATAACGTGGGTAATAGACCAGGTGAAAAAAATCTTATTTTCCGGATACCGTGAGTAAAGTCTAGGGTGAAAAAAATCCGAATTTCCTGATACCGTTAGTAAAGTCCAGGGTGAAAAAAATCCGGTTTTCCTGATACCGTGAGTGAAGTGCAGGGTGAAAAAAATCCAATTTTCCTGATACCGTGGTTATTTGAAGATGTGAAAAAATTCAAATTTTCCTGATACCGCGGGTAAAGTCTAGGTGAAAAAAAATCAGATTTTCCTGATACTGAGGGAAATAGTCCAGGGTGAAAAAAATCAGATTTTCCTGATGCCGTGAGTAAAGTCCAGGTGAAAAAAATTAGATTTTTGTGATACCGTGGTTATTTGTCCACGTGAAAAAAAAATCAGATTTTCCTGATACCATGGGTAAAGTCGAGGGTGAAAAAAATCCGATTTTCCTTATACCGTGGGTAAAGTCCAGGTGAAAAAAATCAGATTTTCCTGATACCGTGGGTAAAGTCCAGGTGAAAAAAATCAGATTTTCCTGATGCCGTGAGTAAAGTCCAGGTGAAAAAAATCAGATTTTTGTGATACCATGGTTATTTGTCCACGTGAAAAAAATCAGATTTTCCTCATACCGCGGGTAAAGTCCAGGGTGAGACAAATCCGATTTTCCTGATACCGTGGGTAAAGTCCAGGTGAAAAAAATCCAATTTTCCTAATACTGTGGTTATTTGTCCATGTGAAAAAAATCCAATTTTCCTGATACCGTGGGAAATAGTCCAGGTGAAAAAATCAGATTTTCCTGATACCGTGAGTAAAGTCCAGGAGAAAAAAAATCAGATTTTCCTGATACCGTGGTGATTTGTCCACGTAAAAAAAATGAGATTTTCCTGTCCGCGGCTAAAGTCCAGGTTAAAAAATCCAATTTCCCTGATACCGTGAGTAAAGTCCAGGAGAAAAAAAATCAGATTTTCCTGATAATGTGGGTAATAGACCAGGTGAAAAAAATCTTATTTTCCGGATACCGTGAGTAAAGTCTAGGGTGAAAAAAATCCGAATTTCCTGATACCGTTAGTAAAGTCCAGGGTGAAAAAAATCCGGTTTTCCTGATACCGTGAGTGAAGTGCAGGGTGAAAAAAATCCAATTTTCCTGATACCGTGGTTATTTGAAGATGTGAAAAAATTCAAATTTTCTTGATACCGCAGGTAAAGTCTAGGTGAAAAAAAATCAGATTTTCCTGATACTGAGGGAAATAGTCCAGGGTGAAAAAAATCAGATTTTCCTGATACCGTGGGTAAAGTCCAGGTGAAAAAAATCAGATTTTCTTGATGCCGTGAGTAAAGTCCAGGTGAAAAAAATCAGATTTTTGTGATACCGTGGTTATTTGTCCACGTGAAAAACGTCAGATTTTCCTGATACCGTGGGTAAAGTCTAGGTGAAAAAATTCAGATTTTTCTGATACCACGGGTAATAGCCCACGTGAAAAAAATCTGATTTTCCTGATACTGTGAGGAAAGTCCAGGTGAAAAAAACAGATTTTTGTGATACCGTGGTTATTTGTCCACGTGAAAAAAATCCGATTTTCCTGATTCTGCGGGTAAAGTCCAGGTGAAAAAAATCCAATTTTCCTGATACCGTGGATATTTGTCCATGAGAAAAAAATCAGATTTTCCTGATATCGCGGGTAAAGTCCAGGTGAAAAAAATCCAATTTTCCTGATACCGTGGGAAATAGTCCAGGTGAAATTATCAGATTTTCCTGATACCGTAAGTGAAGTCCAGGTGAAAAATTCAGATTTTCCTGATACCGTGACAAAAGTCCAGGGTGAAAAAATCAGATTTTCCTGATACTGTAGGTAAAGTCCAGGTGAAAAAAACAAGATTTTCCTGATACCATGAGTAAAGTCCAGGGTGAAAAAAATCAGATTTTCCTGATAACGTGAGTATATTCCAAGTGAAAAAAATCCGATTTTCCTGATACCATGGGATATAGTCCAGTTGAAAAAAAATCCGATTTTCCTGATACCGTGGGTAATAGTCCAGGTGAAAAAAATCCAATTTTCCTGATACCGTGAGTAAAGTCCAGGTGAAAAAAATCAGATTTTCGTGATACCATGGTTATTTGTCCACGTGAAAAAAAACAGATTTTCCTGATACTGTGGTTATTTGTCCACGTGAAAAAAATCCGATTTTCCTGATACCGTGGGTAGAGTCCAGGTGAAAAAAATCAGATTTTCCTGATTCCGTTAGTAAAGTCCGGGGTGAAAAAAAACCGGTTTTCCTTATTCCGTGGGTAATAGTCCAGGTGAAAAAAATCCGATTTTCCTGATACCGTGGGATATAGTCCAGGTGAAAAAAATCAGATTTTCCTGATACCATGGGTAATAGCCCAGGTGAAAAAAATCCGATTTTCCTGATACCGTGGGTAGAGTCCAGGTGAAAAAAATCAGATTTTCCTGATTCCGTTAGTAAAGTCCGGGGTGAAAAAAAACCGGTTTTCCTTATTCCGTGGGTAATAGTCCAGGTGAAAAAAATCCGATTTTCCTGATACCGTGGGATATAGTCCAGGTGAAAAAAATCAGATTTTCCTGATACCATGGGTAATAGCCCAGGTGAAAAAAATCCGATTTTCCTGATACCGTGAGTAAACTCCAGGTGAAAAAAATCAGATTTTCATGATACCGTGGTTATTTGTCCACGTGAAAAAAATCAGATTTTCGTGATACCATGGTTATTTGTCCACCTGAAAGTCCAGGAGAAAAAAAATCATATTTTCCTGATAACGTGGGTAATAGTCCAGGTGAAAAAAAATCTTATTTTCCGGATACCGTGAGTAAAGTCCAGGAGAAAAAAATCCAAATTTCCTGATACCGTTAGTAAAGTCCAGGTGGAAAAATATCCGGTTTTCCTGATACCGTGAGTAAAGCGCAGGGTGAAAAAAATCCAATTTTCCTGATACCGTGAGTAAAGTCCAGGTGAAAAAAATCAGATTTTCGTGATACCATGGTTATTTGTCCACGTGAAAAAAAACAGATTTTCCTGATACCATGGGTAATAGCCCAAGTGAAAAAAATCCGATTTTCCTGATACCGTGAGTAAAGTCCAGGTGAAAAAAATCAGATTTTCATGATACCGTGGTTATTTGTCCACGTGAAAAATATCAGATTTTCCTCATACCGCGGGTAAAGTCCAGGGTGAAAAAAATCTGATTTTCCTGATTCTGCGGGTAAAGTCCAGGTTAAAAAAAATCCGATTTTCCTGATACCGTGAGTAAAGTCCAGGGTGAAAAAAATCCCGTTTTCCTGATGCCGTGAGTAAAGTCCAGGAGAAAAAAAATCAGATTTTCGGGATAACGTGGGTAATAGTCCAGGTGAAAAAAATCTTATTTTCCGGATACTGTGAGTAAAGTCCAGGAGAAAAAAATCCGAATTTCCTGATACCGTGAGTAAAGCGCAGGGTGAAAAAGTCCAATTTTCCTGATACCGTGAGTACAGTCCAGGTGAAAAAAATCAGATTTTCGTGATACCATGGTTATTTGTCCACCTGAAAAAAATCAGATTTTCCTCATACCGCGGGTAAAGTCCAGGGTGAAAAAAATCCGATTTTCCTGATTCTGCGGGTAAAGTCCAGGTGAAAAAAATCCAATTTTCCTGATACCGTGGTTATTTGTCCATGTGAAAAAAATCAGATTTTCCTGATATCGCGGGTAAAGTCCAGGTGAAAAAAAATCCGATTTTCCTGATACCGTGAGTAAAGTGCAGGGTGAAAAAAATCCAATTTTCCTGATACCGTGGTTATTTGTAGATGTGGAAAAAAATCAGATTTTCCTGATACCGAGGGAAATAGTCCAGGTGAAAAAAATCAGATTTTCCTGATACCGTGAGTAAAGTCCAGGGTGAAAAAAATCAGATTTTCCTGATGCCATGAGTAAAGTCCAGGTGAAAAAAAATCAGATTTTTGTGATACCGTGGTTATTTGTCCATGTGAAAAAAATCAGAATTTCCTGATACCGCGGGTAAAGTCCAGGGTGAGAAAAATCCGATTTTCCTGATACCGTGGGTAAAGTCCAGTTGAAAAAAATCAGATTTTCCTGATACCATGGGTAATAGCCCAGGTGAAAAAAATCCGATTTTCCTGATACCGTGAGTAAACTCCAGGTGAAAAAAATCAGATTTTCATTATACCATGGTTATTTGTCCACGTGAAAAAAATTTTCACGTGAAAAAAATTTTCTGATTTTCCTGATTCTGCGGGTAAAGTCCAGGTTAAAAAAAATCCGATTTTCCTGATACCGTGAGTAAAGTCCAGGGTGAAAAAAATCCGATTTTCCTGATACCGTGAGTAAAGTCCAGGAGAAAAAAAATCATATTTTCCTGATAACGTGGGTAATAGTCCAGGTGAAAAAAAATCTTATTTTCCGGATACCGTGAGTAAAGTCCAGGAGAAAAAAATCCAAATTTCCTGATACCGTTAGTAAAGTCCAGGTGGAAAAATATCCGGTTTTCCTGATACCGTGAGTAAAGCGCAGGGTGAAAAAAATCCCGTTTTCCTGATGCCGTGAGTAAAGTCCAGGAGAAAAAAAATCAGATTTTCGGGATAACGTGGGTAATAGTCCAGGTGAAAAAAATCTTATTTTCCGGATACTGTGAGTAAAGTCCAGGAGAAAAAAATCCGAATTTCCTGATACCGTGAGTAAAGCGCAGGGTGAAAAAGTCCAATTTTCCTGATACCGTGAGTACAGTCCAGGTGAAAAAAATCAGATTTTCGTGATACCATGGTTATTTGTCCACCTGAAAAAAATCAGATTTTCCTCATACCGCGGGTAAAGTCCAGGGTGAAAAAAATCCGATTTTCCTGATTCTGCGGGTAAAGTCCAGGTGAAAAAAATCCAATTTTCCTGATACCGTGGTTATTTGTCCATGTAAAAAAAATCAGATTTTCCTGATATCGCGGGTAAAGTCCAGGTGAAAAAAAATCCAATTTTCCTGATACCGTGGGAAATAGTCCAGGTGAAAAAATCAGATTTTCCTGATTCCGTGAGTAAAGTCCAGGAGAAAAAAATCGGATTTTCCTGATAACGTGGGTAATAGTCCAGGAGAAAAAAATCTTATTTTCCAGATACCGTGAGTAAAGTCCAGGGTGAAAAAAATCCAAATTTCCTGATACCGTTAGTAAAGTCAAGGGTGAAAAAAATCCGATTTTCCTGATACCGTGAGTAAAGTGCAGGGTGAAAAAAATCCAATTTTCCTGATACCGTGGTTATTTGTAGATGTGGAAAAAAATCAGATTTTCCTGATACCGAGGGAAATAGTCCAGGTGAAAAAAATCAGATTTTCCTGATACCGTGAGTAAAGTCCAGGGTGAAAAAAATCAGATTTTCCTGATGCCATGAGTAAAGTCCAGGTGAAAAAAAATCAGATTTTTGTGATACCGTGGTTATTTGTCCATGTGAAAAAAATCAGAATTTCCTGATACCGCGGGTAAAGTCCAGGGTGAGAAAAATCCGATTTTCCTGATACCGTGGGTAAAGTCCAGGTGAAAAAAAATCCAATTTTCCTGACACCGTGGGAAATAGTCCAGGTGAAAAAATCACATTTTCCTGCTACCGTGAGTAAAGTCCAGGTGAAAAAATCAGATTTTCCTGATACCGCGGGTATAGTCCAGGTGAAAAAAAAATCAGATTTTCCTGATACCGTGAGTAAAGTCCAGGTGAAAAAAATCAGATTTTCCTGATACCGTGGTTATTTGTCCATGTGAAAAAAATCAGATTTTCCTGATATCGCAGGTAAAGTCCAGTTGAAAAAAAATCCAATTTTCCTGATACCGTGGGAAATAGTCCAGGTGAAAAAATCAGATTTTCCTGATACCGTGGGTAAAGTCCAGGAGAAAAAAAATCCAATTTTCCTGATACCGTGGGAAATAGTCCAGGTGAAATTATCAGATTTTCCTGATACCGTAAGTGAAGTCCAGGTGAAAAATTCAGATTTTCCTGATACCGTGACAAAAGTCCAGGGTGAAAAAATCAGATTTTCCTGATACTGTAGGTAAAGTCCAGGTTAAAAAAACAAGATTTTCCTGATACCATGAGTAAAGTCCAGGGTGAAAAAAATCAGATTTTCCTGATAACGTGAGTATATTCCAAGTGAAAAAAATCCGATTTTCCTGATACCATGGGATATAGTCCAGTTGAAAAAAAATCCGATTTTCCTGATACCGTGGGTAATAGTCCAGGTGAAAAAAATCCAATTTTCCTGATACCGTGAGTAAAGTCCAGGTGAAAAAAATCAGATTTTCGTGATACCATGGTTATTTGTCCACGTGAAAAAAAACAGATTTTCCTGATACTGTGGTTATTTGTCCACGTGAAAAAAATCCGATTTTCCTGATACCGTGGGTAGAGTCCAGGTGAAAAAAATCAGATTTTCCTGATTCCGTTAGTAAAGTCCGGGGTGAAAAAAAACCGGTTTTCCTTATTCCGTGGGTAATAGTCCAGGTGAAAAAAATCCGATTTTCCTGATACCGTGGGATATAGTCCAGGTGAAAAAAATCAGATTTTCCTGATACCATGGGTAATAGCCCAGGTGAAAAAAATCCGATTTTCCTGATACCGTGAGTAAACTCCAGGTGAAAAAAATCAGATTTTCATGATACCGTGGTTATTTGTCCACGTGAAAAAAATCAGATTTTCCTCATACCGCGGTAAAGTCCAGGGTGAAAAAAATCTGATTTTCCTGATTCTGCGGGTAAAGTCCAGGTTAAAAAAAATCCGATTTTCCTGATACCGTGAGTAAAGTCCAGGGTGAAAAAAATCCGATTTTCCTGATACCGTGAGTAAAGTCCAGGAGAAAAAAAATCATATTTTCCTGATAACGTGGGTAATAGTCCAGGTGAAAAAAAATCTTATTTTCCGGATACCGTGAGTAAAGTCCAGGAGAAAAAAATCCAAATTTCCTGATACCGTTAGTAAAGTCCAGGTGGAAAAATATCCGGTTTTCCTGATACCGTGAGTAAAGCGCAGGGTGAAAAAAATCCAATTTTCCTGATACCGTGAGTAAAGTCCAGGTGAAAAAAATCAGATTTTCGTGATACCATGGTTATTTGTCCACGTGAAAAAAAACAGATTTTCCTGATACCATGGGTAATAGCCCAAGTGAAAAAAATCCGATTTTCCTGATACCGTGAGTAAAGTCCAGGTGAAAAAAATCAGATTTTCATGATACCGTGGTTATTTGTCCACGTGAAAAATATCAGATTTTCCTCATACCGCGGGTAAAGTCCAGGGTGAAAAAAATCTGATTTTCCTGATTCTGCGGGTAAAGTCCAGGTTAAAAAAAATCCGATTTTCCTGATACCGTGAGTAAAGTCCAGGGTGAAAAAAATCCCGTTTTCCTGATGCCGTGAGTAAAGTCCAGGAGAAAAAAAATCAGATTTTCGGGATAACGTGGGTAATAGTCCAGGTGAAAAAAATCTTATTTTCCGGATACTGTGAGTAAAGTCCAGGAGAAAAAAATCCGAATTTCCTGATACCGTGAGTAAAGCGCAGGGTGAAAAAGTCCAATTTTCCTAATACCGTGAGTACAGTCCAGGTGAAAAAAATCAGATTTTCGTGATACCATGGTTATTTGTCCACCTGAAAAAAATCAGATTTTCCTCATACTGCGGGTAAAGTCCAGGGTGAAAAAAATCCGATTTTCCTGATTCTGCGGGTAAAGTCCAGGTGAAAAAAATCCAATTTCCTGATACCGTGGTTATTTGTCCATGTGAAAAAAATCAGATTTTCCTGATATCGCGGGTAAAGTCCAGGTGAAAAAAAATCCAATTTTCCTGATACCGTGGGAAATAGTCCAGGTGAAAAAAATCAGATTTTCCTGATTCCGTGAGTAAAGTCCAGGAGAAAAAAATCGGATTTTCCTGATAACGTGGGTAATAGTCCAGGAGAAAAAAATCTTATTTTCCAGATACCGTGAGTAAAGTCCAGGGTGAAAAAAATCCAAATTTCCTGATACCGTTAGTAAAGTCAAGGGTGAAAAAAATCCGATTTTCCTGATACCGTGAGTAAAGTGCAGGGTGAAAAAAATCCAATTTTCCTGATACCGTGGTTATTTGTAGATGTGGAAAAAAATCAGATTTTCCTGATACCGAGGGAAATAGTCCAGGTGAAAAAAATCAGATTTTCCTGATACCGTGAGTAAAGTCCAGGGTGAAAAAAATCAGATTTTCCTGATGCCATGAGTAAAGTCCAGGTGAAAAAAAATCAGATTTTTGTGATACCGTGGTTATTTGTCCATGTGAAAAAAATCAGAATTTCCTGATACCGCGGGTAAAGTCCAGGGTGAGAAAAATCCGATTTTCCTGATACCGTGGGTAAAGTCCAGGTGAAAAAAAATCCAATTTTCCTGATACCGTGGGAAATAGCCCAAGTGAAAAAAATCCGATTTTCCTGATACCGTGAGTAAAGTCCAGGTGAAAAAAATCAGATTTTCATGATACCGTGGTTATTTGTCCACGTGAAAAAAATCAGATTTTCCTCATACCGCGGGTAAAGTCCAGGGTGAAAAAAATCCGATTTTCCTGATTCTGCGGGTAAAGTCCAGGTGAAAAAAATCCAATTTTCCTGATACCGTGGTTATTTGTCCATGTAAAAAAAATCAGATTTTCCTGATATCGCGGGTAAAGTCCAGGTGAAAAAAAATCCAATTTTCCTGATACCGTGGGAAATAGTCCAGGTGAAAAAATCAGATTTTCCTGATTCCGTGAGTAAAGTCCAGGAGAAAAAAATCGGATTTTCCTGATAACGTGGGTAATAGTCCAGGAGAAAAAAATCTTATTTTCCAGATACCGTGAGTAAAGTCCAGGGTGAAAAAAATCCAAATTTCCTGATACCGTTAGTAAAGTCAAGGGTGAAAAAAATCCGATTTTCCTGATACCGTGAGTAAAGTGCAGGGTGAAAAAAATCCAATTTTCCTGATACCGTGGTTATTTGTAGATGTGGAAAAAAATCAGATTTTCCTGATACCGAGGGAAATAGTCCAGGTGAAAAAAATCAGATTTTCCTGATACCGTGAGTAAAGTCCAGGGTGAAAAAAATCAGATTTTCCTGATGCCATGAGTAAAGTCCAGGTGAAAAAAAATCAGATTTTTGTGATACCGTGGTTATTTGTCCATGTGAAAAAAATCAGAATTTCCTGATACCGCGGGTAAAGTCCAGGGTGAGAAAAATCCGATTTTCCTGATACCGTGGGTAAAGTCCAGGTGAAAAAAAATCCAATTTTCCTGACACCGTGGGAAATAGTCCAGGTGAAAAAATCACATTTTCCTGCTACCGTGAGTAAAGTCCAGGTGAAAAAATCAGATTTTCCTGATACCGCGGGTATAGTCCAGGTGAAAAAAAAATCAGATTTTCCTGATACCGTGAGTAAAGTCCAGGTGAAAAAAATCAGATTTTCCTGATACCGTGGTTATTTGTCCATGTGAAAAAAATCAGATTTTCCTGATATCGCAGGTAAAGTCCAGTTGAAAAAAAATCCAATTTTCCTGATACCGTGGGAAATAGTCCAGGTGAAAAAATCAGATTTTCCTGATACCGTGGGTAAAGTCCAGGAGAAAAAAAATCCAATTTTCCTGATACCGTGGGAAATAGTCCAGGTGAAATTATCAGATTTTCCTGATACCGTAAGTGAAGTCCAGGTGAAAAATTCAGATTTTCCTGATACCGTGACAAAAGTCCAGGGTGAAAAAATCAGATTTTCCTGATACTGTAGGTAAAGTCCAGGTTAAAAAAACAAGATTTTCCTGATACCATGAGTAAAGTCCAGGGTGAAAAAAATCAGATTTTCCTGATAACGTGAGTATATTCCAAGTGAAAAAAATCCGATTTTCCTGATACCATGGGATATAGTCCAGTTGAAAAAAAATCCGATTTTCCTGATACCGTGGGTAATAGTCCAGGTGAAAAAAATCCAATTTTCCTGATACCGTGAGTAAAGTCCAGGTGAAAAAAATCAGATTTTCGTGATACCATGGTTATTTGTCCACGTGAAAAAAAACAGATTTTCCTGATACTGTGGTTATTTGTCCACGTGAAAAAAATCCGATTTTCCTGATACCGTGGGTAGAGTCCAGGTGAAAAAAATCAGATTTTCCTGATTCCGTTAGTAAAGTCCGGGGTGAAAAAAAACCGGTTTTCCTTATTCCGTGGGTAATAGTCCAGGTGAAAAAAATCCGATTTTCCTGATACCGTGGGATATAGTCCAGGTGAAAAAAATCAGATTTTCCTGATACCATGGGTAATAGCCCAGGTGAAAAAAATCCGATTTTCCTGATACCGTGAGTAAACTCCAGGTGAAAAAAATCAGATTTTCATGATACCGTGGTTATTTGTCCACGTGAAAAAAATCAGATTTTCCTCATACCGCGGTAAAGTCCAGGGTGAAAAAAATCTGATTTTCCTGATTCTGCGGGTAAAGTCCAGGTTAAAAAAAATCCGATTTTCCTGATACCGTGAGTAAAGTCCAGGGTGAAAAAAATCCGATTTTCCTGATACCGTGAGTAAAGTCCAGGAGAAAAAAAATCATATTTTCCTGATAACGTGGGTAATAGTCCAGGTGAAAAAAAATCTTATTTTCCGGATACCGTGAGTAAAGTCCAGGAGAAAAAAATCCAAATTTCCTGATACCGTTAGTAAAGTCCAGGTGGAAAAATATCCGGTTTTCCTGATACCGTGAGTAAAGCGCAGGGTGAAAAAAATCCAATTTTCCTGATACCGTGAGTAAAGTCCAGGTGAAAAAAATCAGATTTTCGTGATACCATGGTTATTTGTCCACGTGAAAAAAAACAGATTTTCCTGATACCATGGGTAATAGCCCAAGTGAAAAAAATCCGATTTTCCTGATACCGTGAGTAAAGTCCAGGTGAAAAAAATCAGATTTTCATGATACCGTGGTTATTTGTCCACGTGAAAAATATCAGATTTTCCTCATACCGCGGGTAAAGTCCAGGGTGAAAAAAATCTGATTTTCCTGATTCTGCGGGTAAAGTCCAGGTTAAAAAAAATCCGATTTTCCTGATACCGTGAGTAAAGTCCAGGGTGAAAAAAATCCCGTTTTCCTGATGCCGTGAGTAAAGTCCAGGAGAAAAAAAATCAGATTTTCGGGATAACGTGGGTAATAGTCCAGGTGAAAAAAATCTTATTTTCCGGATACTGTGAGTAAAGTCCAGGAGAAAAAAATCCGAATTTCCTGATACCGTGAGTAAAGCGCAGGGTGAAAAAGTCCAATTTTCCTAATACCGTGAGTACAGTCCAGGTGAAAAAAATCAGATTTTCGTGATACCATGGTTATTTGTCCACCTGAAAAAAATCAGATTTTCCTCATACTGCGGGTAAAGTCCAGGGTGAAAAAAATCCGATTTTCCTGATTCTGCGGGTAAAGTCCAGGTGAAAAAAATCCAATTTCCTGATACCGTGGTTATTTGTCCATGTGAAAAAAATCAGATTTTCCTGATATCGCGGGTAAAGTCCAGGTGAAAAAAAATCCAATTTTCCTGATACCGTGGGAAATAGTCCAGGTGAAAAAAATCAGATTTTCCTGATTCCGTGAGTAAAGTCCAGGAGAAAAAAATCGGATTTTCCTGATAACGTGGGTAATAGTCCAGGAGAAAAAAATCTTATTTTCCAGATACCGTGAGTAAAGTCCAGGGTGAAAAAAATCCAAATTTCCTGATACCGTTAGTAAAGTCAAGGGTGAAAAAAATCCGATTTTCCTGATACCGTGAGTAAAGTGCAGGGTGAAAAAAATCCAATTTTCCTGATACCGTGGTTATTTGTAGATGTGGAAAAAAATCAGATTTTCCTGATACCGAGGGAAATAGTCCAGGTGAAAAAAATCAGATTTTCCTGATACCGTGAGTAAAGTCCAGGGTGAAAAAAATCAGATTTTCCTGATGCCATGAGTAAAGTCCAGGTGAAAAAAAATCAGATTTTTGTGATACCGTGGTTATTTGTCCATGTGAAAAAAATCAGAATTTCCTGATACCGCGGGTAAAGTCCAGGGTGAGAAAAATCCGATTTTCCTGATACCGTGGGTAAAGTCCAGGTGAAAAAAAATCCAATTTTCCTGATACCGTGGGAAATAGTCCAGGTGAAAAAATCACATTTTCCTGCTACCGTGAGTAAAGTCCAGGTGAAAAAATCAGATTTTCCTGATACCGCGGGTATAGTCCAGGTGAAAAAAAAATCAGATTTTCCTGATACCGTGAGTAAAGTCCAGGTGAAAAAAATCAGATTTTCCTGATACCGTGGTTATTTGTCCATGTGAAAAAAATCAGATTTTCCTGATATCGCAGGTAAAGTCCAGTTGAAAAAAAATCCAATTTTCCTGATACCGTGGGAAATAGTCCAGGTGAAAAAATCAGATTTTCCTGATACCGTGGGTAAAGTCCAGGAGAAAAAAAATCAGATTTTCCTGATACCGTGGGTAAAGTCTAGGTGAAAAAATTCAGATTTTCCTGATACCGTGGGTAAAGTCCAGGTGAAAAAAAATCCAATTTTCCTGATACCGTGGGAAATAGTCCAGGTGAAAAAATCAGATTTTCCTGATACCGTGAGTAAAGTCCAGGTGAAAAAATCAGATTTTCCTGATACCGCGGGTAAAGTCCAGTTGAAAAAAAAATCCAATTTTCCTGATACCGTGGGAAATAGTGAAGGTGAAAAAATCAGATTTTCCTGATACCGTGAGTAAAGTCCAGGAGAAAAAAAATCAGATTTTCCTGATACCGTGGTTATTTGTCCATGTGAAAAAAATCAGATTTTCCTGATATCGCAGGTAAAGTCCAGTTGAAAAAAAATCCAATTTTCCTGATACCGTGGGAAATAGTCCAGGTGAAAAAATCAGATTTTCCTGATACCGTGGGTAAAGTCCAGGAGAAAAAAAATCCAATTTTCCTGATACCGTGGGAAATAGTCCAGGTGAAATTATCAGATTTTCCTGATACCGTAAGTGAAGTCCAGGTGAAAAATTCAGATTTTCCTGATACCGTGACAAAAGTCCAGGGTGAAAAAATCAGATTTTCCTGATACTGTAGGTAAAGTCCAGGTTAAAAAAACAAGATTTTCCTGATACCATGAGTAAAGTCCAGGGTGAAAAAAATCAGATTTTCCTGATAACGTGAGTATATTCCAAGTGAAAAAAATCCGATTTTCCTGATACCATGGGATATAGTCCAGTTGAAAAAAAATCCGATTTTCCTGATACCGTGGGTAATAGTCCAGGTGAAAAAAATCCAATTTTCCTGATACCGTGAGTAAAGTCCAGGTGAAAAAAATCAGATTTTCGTGATACCATGGTTATTTGTCCACGTGAAAAAAAACAGATTTTCCTGATACTGTGGTTATTTGTCCACGTGAAAAAAATCCGATTTTCCTGATACCGTGGGTAGAGTCCAGGTGAAAAAAATCAGATTTTCCTGATTCCGTTAGTAAAGTCCGGGGTGAAAAAAAACCGGTTTTCCTTATTCCGTGGGTAATAGTCCAGGTGAAAAAAATCCGATTTTCCTGATACCGTGGGATATAGTCCAGGTGAAAAAAATCAGATTTTCCTGATACCATGGGTAATAGCCCAGGTGAAAAAAATCCGATTTTCCTGATACCGTGAGTAAACTCCAGGTGAAAAAAATCAGATTTTCATGATACCGTGGTTATTTGTCCACGTGAAAAAAATCAGATTTTCCTCATACCGCGGTAAAGTCCAGGGTGAAAAAAATCTGATTTTCCTGATTCTGCGGGTAAAGTCCAGGTTAAAAAAAATCCGATTTTCCTGATACCGTGAGTAAAGTCCAGGGTGAAAAAAATCCGATTTTCCTGATACCGTGAGTAAAGTCCAGGAGAAAAAAAATCATATTTTCCTGATAACGTGGGTAATAGTCCAGGTGAAAAAAAATCTTATTTTCCGGATACCGTGAGTAAAGTCCAGGAGAAAAAAATCCAAATTTCCTGATACCGTTAGTAAAGTCCAGGTGGAAAAATATCCGGTTTTCCTGATACCGTGAGTAAAGCGCAGGGTGAAAAAAATCCAATTTTCCTGATACCGTGAGTAAAGTCCAGGTGAAAAAAATCAGATTTTCGTGATACCATGGTTATTTGTCCACGTGAAAAAAAACAGATTTTCCTGATACCATGGGTAATAGCCCAAGTGAAAAAAATCCGATTTTCCTGATACCGTGAGTAAAGTCCAGGTGAAAAAAATCAGATTTTCATGATACCGTGGTTATTTGTCCACGTGAAAAATATCAGATTTTCCTCATACCGCGGGTAAAGTCCAGGGTGAAAAAAATCTGATTTTCCTGATTCTGCGGGTAAAGTCCAGGTTAAAAAAAATCCGATTTTCCTGATACCGTGAGTAAAGTCCAGGGTGAAAAAAATCCCGTTTTCCTGATGCCGTGAGTAAAGTCCAGGAGAAAAAAAATCAGATTTTCGGGATAACGTGGGTAATAGTCCAGGTGAAAAAAATCTTATTTTCCGGATACTGTGAGTAAAGTCCAGGAGAAAAAAATCCGAATTTCCTGATACCGTGAGTAAAGCGCAGGGTGAAAAAGTCCAATTTTCCTGATACCGTGAGTACAGTCCAGGTGAAAAAAATCAGATTTTCGTGATACCATGGTTATTTGTCCACCTGAAAAAAATCAGATTTTCCTCATACTGCGGGTAAAGTCCAGGGTGAAAAAAATCCGATTTTCCTGATTCTGCGGGTAAAGTCCAGGTGAAAAAAATCCAATTTCCTGATACCGTGGTTATTTGTCCATGTGAAAAAAATCAGATTTTCCTGATATCGCGGGTAAAGTCCAGGTGAAAAAAAATCCAATTTTCCTGATACCGTGGGAAATAGTCCAGGTGAAAAAAATCAGATTTTCCTGATTCCGTGAGTAAAGTCCAGGAGAAAAAAATCGGATTTTCCTGATAACGTGGGTAATAGTCCAGGAGAAAAAAATCTTATTTTCCAGATACCGTGAGTAAAGTCCAGGGTGAAAAAAATCCAAATTTCCTGATACCGTTAGTAAAGTCAAGGGTGAAAAAAATCCGATTTTCCTGATACCGTGAGTAAAGTGCAGGGTGAAAAAAATCCAATTTTCCTGATACCGTGGTTATTTGTAGATGTGGAAAAAAATCAGATTTTCCTGATACCGAGGGAAATAGTCCAGGTGAAAAAAATCAGATTTTCCTGATACCGTGAGTAAAGTCCAGGGTGAAAAAAATCAGATTTTCCTGATGCCATGAGTAAAGTCCAGGTGAAAAAAAATCAGATTTTTGTGATACCGTGGTTATTTGTCCATGTGAAAAAAATCAGAATTTCCTGATACCGCGGGTAAAGTCCAGGGTGAGAAAAATCCGATTTTCCTGATACCGTGGGTAAAGTCCAGGTGAAAAAAAATCCAATTTTCCTGATACCGTGGGAAATAGTCCAGGTGAAAAAATCACATTTTCCTGCTACCGTGAGTAAAGTCCAGGTGAAAAAATCAGATTTTCCTGATACCGCGGGTATAGTCCAGGTGAAAAAAAAATCAGATTTTCCTGATACCGTGAGTAAAGTCCAGGTGAAAAAAATCAGATTTTCCTGATACCGTGGTTATTTGTCCATGTGAAAAAAATCAGATTTTCCTGATATCGCAGGTAAAGTCCAGTTGAAAAAAAATCCAATTTTCCTGATACCGTGGGAAATAGTCCAGGTGAAAAAATCAGATTTTCCTGATACCGTGGGTAAAGTCCAGGAGAAAAAAAATCAGATTTTCCTGATACCGTGGGTAAAGTCTAGGTGAAAAAATTCAGATTTTCCTGATACCGTGGGTAAAGTCCAGGTGAAAAAAAATCCAATTTTCCTGATACCGTGGGAAATAGTCCAGGTGAAAAAATCAGATTTTCCTGATACCGTGAGTAAAGTCCAGGTGAAAAAATCAGATTTTCCTGATACCGCGGGTAAAGTCCAGTTGAAAAAAAAATCCAATTTTCCTGATACCGTGGGAAATAGTGAAGGTGAAAAAATCAGATTTTCCTGATACCGTGAGTAAAGTCCAGGAGAAAAAAAATCAGATTTTCCTGATACCGTGGGTAATAGCCCAGGTGAAAAAAATCCGATTTTCCTCATAAAGTCCAGGGTGAAAAAAAATCCGATTTTCCTGATTCTGCGGGTAAAGTCCAGGTGGAAAAATATCCAATTTTCCTGATACCGTGGTTATTTGTCCATGTGAAAAAAATCAGATTTTCCTGATATCGCGGGTAAAGTCCAGGTGAAAAAAAATCCAATTTTCCTGGTACCGTGGGAAATAGTCGAGGTGAAAAAATCAGATTTTCCTGATACCGTGAGTCAAGTCCAGGAGAAAAAAATCAGATTTTCCTGATAACGTGGGTAATAGTCCAGGTGAAAAAAATCTTATTTTCCGGATACCGCGGGTAAAGTCCAGGGTGAGAAAAATCCGGTTTTCCTGATACCGTGAGTAAAGTGCAGGGTGAAAAAAATCCAATTTTCCTGATACCGTGGTTATTTGTAGATGTGAAAAAAAATCAGATTTTCCTGATACCGAGGGAAATAGTCCAGGTGAAAAAATCAGATTTTCCTGATACCGTGAGTAAAGTCCAGGGTGAAAAAAATCAGATTTTCCTGATGCCGTGAGTAAAGTCCGGGAGAAAAAAATCAGATTTTCCTGATAACGTGGGTAATACTCCATGTGAAAAAAATCTTATTTTCCGGATACCGTGAGTAAAGTCCAGGGTGAAAAAAATCAGAATTTCCTGATACCGTTAGTAAAGTCCAGGTTGAAAAAAATCCGGTTTTCCTGATACCGTGAGTAAAGTGCAGGGTGAAAAAAATCCAATTTTCCTGATACCGTGGGTAATAGCCCAGGTGAAAAAAATCCGATTTTCCTCATAAAGTCCAGGGTGAAAAAAAATCCGATTTTCCTGATTCTGCGGGTAAAGTCCAGGTGGAAAAAAATCCAATTTTCCTGATACCGTGGTTATTTGTCCATGTGAAAAAAATCAGATTTTCCTGATATCGCGGGTAAAGTCCAGGTGAAAAAAAATCCAATTTTCCTGGTACCGTGGGAAATAGTCGAGGTGAAAAAATCAGATTTTCCTGATACCGTGAGTCAAGTCCAGGAGAAAAAAATCAGATTTTCCTGATAACGTGGGTAATAGTCCAGGTGAAAAAAATCTTATTTTCCGGATACCGCGGGTAAAGTCCAGGGTGAAAAAAATCCGGTTTTCCTGATACCGTGAGTAAAGTGCATGATGAAAAATATCCAATTTTCCTGATACCGTGGTTATTTGTAGATGTGAAAAAAAATCAGATTTTCCTGATACCGAGGGAAATAGTCCAGGTGAAAAAATCAGATTTTCCTGATACCGTGAGTAAAGTCCAGGGTGAAAAAAATCAGATTTTCCTGATGCCGTGAGTAAAGTCCGGGAGAAAAAAATCAGATTTTCCTGATAACGTGGGTAATACTCCATGTGAAAAAAATCTTATTTTCCGGATACCGTGAGTAAAGTCCAGGGTGAAAAAAATCAGAATTTCCTGATACCGTTAGTAAAGTCCAGGGTGAAAAAAATCCGGTTTTCCTGATACCGTGAGTAAAGTGCAGGGTGAAAAAAATCCAATTTTCCTGATACCATGGTTATTTGTAGATGTGAAAAAAAATCAGATTTTCCTGATACCGAGGGAAATAGTCCAGGTGAAAAAAATCAGATTTTCCTGATACCGTGAGTAAAGTCCAGGGTGAAAAAAATCAGATTTTCCTGATACCGTGGGTAAAGTCCAGGTGAAAAAAATCTGATTTTCCTGATTCTGCGGGTAAAGTCTAGGGTGAAAAAAATCCGAATTTCCTGATACCGTTAGTAAAGTCCAGGGTGAAAAAAATCCGGTTTTCCTGATACCGTGAGTGAAGTGCAGGGTGAAAAAAATCCAATTTTCCTGATACCGTGGTTATTTGAAGATGTGAAAAAATTCAAATTTTCCTGATACCGCGGGTAAAGTCTAGGTGAAAAAAAATCAGATTTTCCTGATACTGAGGGAAATAGTCCAGGGTGAAAAAAATCAGATTTTCCTGATGCCGTGAGTAAAGTCCAGGTGAAAAAAATTAGATTTTTGTGATACCGTGGTTATTTGTCCACGTGAAAAAAAAATCAGATTTTCCTGATACCACGGGTAAAGTCGAGGGTGAAAAAAATCCGATTTTCCTTATACCGTGGGTAAAGTCCAGGTGAAAAAAATCAGATTTTCCTGATACCGTGGGTAAAGTCGAGGTGAAAAAAATCAGATTTTCCTGATCCCGTGAGTAAAGTCCAGGTGAAAAAAATCAGATTTTTGTGATACCGTGGTTATTTGTCCACGTGAAAAACGTCAGATTTTCCTGATACCGTCGGTAAAGTCTAGGTGAAAAAATTCAGATTTTTCTGATACCACGGGTAATAGCCCACGTGAAAAAAATCTGATTTTCCTGATACTGTGAGGAAAGTCCAGGTGAAAAAAACAGATTTTTGTGATACCGTGGTTATTTGTCCACGTGAAAAAAATCCGATTTTCCTGATTCTGCGGGTAAAGTCCAGGTGAAAAATATCCAATTTTCCTGATACCGTGGATATTTGTCCATGAGAAAAAAATCAGATTTTCCTGATATCGCGGGTAAAGTCCAGGTGAAAAAAATCCAATTTTCCTGATACCGTGGGAAATAGTCCAGGTGAAATTATCAGATTTTCCTGATACCGTAAGTGAAGTCCAGGTGAAAAATTCAGATTTTCCTGATACCGTGACAAAAGTCCAGGGTGAAAAAATCAGATTTTCTTGATACTGTAGGTAAAGTCCAGGTGAAAAAAACAAGATTTTCCTGATACCATGAGTAAAGTCCAGGGTGAAAAAAATCAGATTTTCCTGATAACGTGAGTATATTCCAAGTGAAAAAAATCCGATTTTCCTGATACCATGGGATATAGTCCAGTTGAAAAAAAATCCGATTTTCCTGATACCGTGGGTAATAGTCCAGGTGAAAAAAATCCAATTTTCCTGATACCGCAGGTAAAGTCCAGGTGAAAAAAATCAGATTTTCCTGATACCGTGGTGATTTGTCCACGTAAAAAAATTCAGATTTTCCTGATACCGCGGGTAAAGTCCAGGTTAAAAAATCCAATTTTTCTGATACCGTGAGTAAAGTCCAGGAGAAAAAAATCAGATTTTCCTCATAATGTGGGTAATAGTCCAGGTGAAAAAAATCTTATTTTCCGGATACCGTGAGTAAAGTCCAGGGTGAAAAAAATCCGAATTTCCTGATACCGTTAGTAAAGTCCAGGGTGAAAAAAATCCGGTTTTCCTGACACCGTGAGTAAAGTGCAGGGTGAAAAAATCCAATTTTCCTGATACCGTGGTTATTTGTAGATGTGAAAAAAATCAGATTTTCCTGATACCGCGGGTAAAGTCCAGGTGAAAAAAAATCCAATTTTCCTGATACCGAGGGAAATAGTCCAGGGTGAAAAAAATCAGATTTTCCTGATGCCGTGAGTAAAGTCCAGGTGAAAAAAATTAGATTTTTGTGATACCGTGGTTATTTGTCCACGTGAAAAAAAAATCAGATTTTCCTGATACCACGGGTAAAGTCGAGGGTGAAAAAAATCCGATTTTCCTTATACCGTGGGTAAAGTCCATGTGAAAAAAATCAGATTTTCCTGATACCGCGGGTAAAGTCCAGGTGAAAAAAATCCAATTTTCCTGATACCGTGGGAAATAGTCCAGGTGAAAAAAACAAGATTTTCCCGATACCGTGGTGATTTGCCCACTTTTAAAAAAAACAGATTTTCCTGATCCGCGGGGAAAGTCCAGGAGAAAAAATCAGATTTTCCTGATACCGTGAGTAAAGTCCAGGGTGAAAAAAGTCCGGTTTTCCTGATACCGTGAGTAAAGTGCAGGGTGAAAAAATCCAATTTTCCTGATACCGTGGTTATTTGTCCATGTGAAAAAAATCAGATTTTCATGATAACGCGGATAAAGTCCAGGTGAAAAAAAATCCAATTTTCCTGATCCCGTGGGAAATAGTCCAGGTGAAAAAAATCAGATTTTCCTGATGCCGTGAGTAAAGTCCAGGGTGAAAAAAATCAGATTTTCCTGATACCGTGAGTAAAGTCCAGGTGAAAAAAAATCAGATTTTCGTGATACCATGGTTATTTGTCCACGTGAAAAAAATCAGATTTTCCTCATACCGTGGGTAAAGTCCAGGGTGAAAAAAATCCGAATTTCCTGATTCTGCGGGTAAAGTCCAGGTGAAAAAAAATCCAATTTTCCCGATACCGTGGTTATTTGTCCATGTGAAAAAAATCAGATTTTCCTGATATCGCGGGTAAAATCCAGGTGAAAAAAAATCCTATTTTCCTGATGCCGTGGGAAAAAGTCCAGGTGAAAAAATTAGATTTTCCTGATACCGTGAGTAAAGTCCAGGAGAAAAAAATCAGATTTTCCTGATACCGTGGGTAAAGTCTAGGTGAAAAAATTCAGATTTTCCTGATACCGTGGGTAATAGCCCAGGTGAAAAAAATCAGATTTTCCTGATACCGTGAGTAAAGTCCAGGTGAAAAAAATCAGATTTTCGTGATACCATGGTTATTTGTACACGTGAAAAAAATCAGATTTTCTTCATACCGCGGTTAAAGTCCAGGGTGAAAAAAAATCCGATTTTCCTGATTCTGCGGGTAAAGTCCAGGTGAAAAAAATCCAATTTTCCTGATACCGTGGTTATTTGTCCATGTGAAAAAAATCAGATTTTCCTGATATCGCGGGTAAAGTCCAGGTGAAAAAAAAAATCCAATTTTCCTGATACCGTGGGAAATAGTCCAGGTGAAAAAATCAGATTTTCCTGATACCGTGAGTAAAGTCCAGGGTGAAAAAAATCAGATTTTCCTGATGCCGTGAGTAAAGTCCGGGAGAAAAAAATCAGATTTTCCTGATAACGTGGGTAATACTCCATGTGAAAAAAATCTTATTTTCCGGATACCGTGAGTAAAGTCCAGGGTGAAAAAAATCAGAATTTCCTGATACCGTTAGTAAAGTCCAGGGTGAAAAAAATCCGGTTTTCCTGATACCGTGAGTAAAGTGCAGGGTGAAAAAAATCCAATTTTCCTGATACCGTGGTTATTTGTAGATGTGAAAAAAAATCAGATTTTCCTGATACCGAGGGAAATAGTCCAGGTGAAAAAAATCAGATTTTCCTGATACCGTGAGTAAAGTCCAGGGTGAAAAAAATCAGATTTTCCTGATACCGTGGGTAAAGTCCAGGTGAAAAAAATCTGATTTTCCTGATTCTGCGGGTAAAGTCTAGGGTGAAAAAAATCCGAATTTCCTGATACCGTTAGTAAAGTCCAGGGTGAAAAAAATCCGGTTTTCCTGATACCGTGAGTGAAGTGCAGGGTGAAAAAAATCCAATTTTCCTGATACCGTGGTTATTTGAAGATGTGAAAAAATTCAAATTTTCCTGATACCGCGGGTAAAGTCTAGGTGAAAAAAAATCAGATTTTCCTGATACTGAGGGAAATAGTCCAGGGTGAAAAAAATCAGATTTTCCTGATGCCGTGAGTAAAGTCCAGGTGAAAAAAATTAGATTTTTGTGATACCGTGGTTATTTGTCCACGTGAAAAAAAAATCAGATTTTCCTGATACCACGGGTAAAGTCGAGGGTGAAAAAAATCCGATTTTCCTTATACCGTGGGTAAAGTCCAGGTGAAAAAAATCAGATTTTCCTGATACCGTGGGTAAAGTCGAGGTGAAAAAAATCAGATTTTCCTGATCCCGTGAGTAAAGTCCAGGTGAAAAAAATCAGATTTTTGTGATACCGTGGTTATTTGTCCACGTGAAAAACGTCAGATTTTCCTGATACCGTCGGTAAAGTCTAGGTGAAAAAATTCAGATTTTTCTGATACCACGGGTAATAGCCCACGTGAAAAAAATCTGATTTTCCTGATACTGTGAGGAAAGTCCAGGTGAAAAAAACAGATTTTTGTGATACCGTGGTTATTTGTCCACGTGAAAAAAATCCGATTTTCCTGATTCTGCGGGTAAAGTCCAGGTGAAAAATATCCAATTTTCCTGATACCGTGGATATTTGTCCATGAGAAAAAAATCAGATTTTCCTGATATCGCGGGTAAAGTCCAGGTGAAAAAAATCCAATTTTCCTGATACCGTGGGAAATAGTCCAGGTGAAATTATCAGATTTTCCTGATACCGTAAGTGAAGTCCAGGTGAAAAATTCAGATTTTCCTGATACCGTGACAAAAGTCCAGGGTGAAAAAATCAGATTTTCTTGATACTGTAGGTAAAGTCCAGGTGAAAAAAACAAGATTTTCCTGATACCATGAGTAAAGTCCAGGGTGAAAAAAATCAGATTTTCCTGATAACGTGAGTATATTCCAAGTGAAAAAAATCCGATTTTCCTGATACCATGGGATATAGTCCAGTTGAAAAAAAATCCGATTTTCCTGATACCGTGGGTAATAGTCCAGGTGAAAAAAATCCAATTTTCCTGATACCGCAGGTAAAGTCCAGGTGAAAAAAATCAGATTTTCCTGATACCGTGGTGATTTGTCCACGTAAAAAAATTCAGATTTTCCTGATACCGCGGGTAAAGTCCAGGTTAAAAAATCCAATTTTTCTGATACCGTGAGTAAAGTCCAGGAGAAAAAAATCAGATTTTCCTCATAATGTGGGTAATAGTCCAGGTGAAAAAAATCTTATTTTCCGGATACCGTGAGTAAAGTCCAGGGTGAAAAAAATCCGAATTTCCTGATACCGTTAGTAAAGTCCAGGGTGAAAAAAATCCGGTTTTCCTGACACCGTGAGTAAAGTGCAGGGTGAAAAAATCCAATTTTCCTGATACCGTGGTTATTTGTAGATGTGAAAAAAATCAGATTTTCCTGATACCGCGGGTAAAGTCCAGGTGAAAAAAAATCCAATTTTCCTGATACCGAGGGAAATAGTCCAGGGTGAAAAAAATCAGATTTTCCTGATGCCGTGAGTAAAGTCCAGGTGAAAAAAATTAGATTTTTGTGATACCGTGGTTATTTGTCCACGTGAAAAAAAAATCAGATTTTCCTGATACCACGGGTAAAGTCGAGGGTGAAAAAAATCCGATTTTCCTTATACCGTGGGTAAAGTCCATGTGAAAAAAATCAGATTTTCCTGATACCGCGGGTAAAGTCCAGGTGAAAAAAATCCAATTTTCCTGATACCGTGGGAAATAGTCCAGGTGAAAAAAACAAGATTTTCCCGATACCGTGGTGATTTGCCCACTTTTAAAAAAAACAGATTTTCCTGATCCGCGGGGAAAGTCCAGGAGAAAAAATCAGATTTTCCTGATACCGTGAGTAAAGTCCAGGGTGAAAAAAGTCCGGTTTTCCTGATACCGTGAGTAAAGTGCAGGGTGAAAAAATCCAATTTTCCTGATACCGTGGTTATTTGTCCATGTGAAAAAAATCAGATTTTCATGATAACGCGGATAAAGTCCAGGTGAAAAAAAATCCAATTTTCCTGATCCCGTGGGAAATAGTCCAGGTGAAAAAAATCAGATTTTCCTGATGCCGTGAGTAAAGTCCAGGGTGAAAAAAATCAGATTTTCCTGATACCGTGAGTAAAGTCCAGGTGAAAAAAAATCAGATTTTCGTGATACCATGGTTATTTGTCCACGTGAAAAAAATCAGATTTTCCTCATACCGTGGGTAAAGTCCAGGGTGAAAAAAATCCGATTTTCCTGATTCTGCGGGTAAAGTCCAGGTGAAAAAAATCCAATTTTCCCGATACCGTGGTTATTTGTCCATGTGAAAAAAATCAGATTTTCCTGATATCGCGGGTAAAATCCAGGTGAAAAAAAATCCTATTTTCCTGATGCCGTGGGAAAAAGTCCAGGTGAAAAAATTAGATTTTCCTGATACCGTGAGTAAAGTCCAGGAGAAAAAAATCAGATTTTCCTGATACCGTGGGTAAAGTCTAGGTGAAAAAATTCAGATTTTCCTGATACCGTGGGTAATAGCCCAGGTGAAAAAAATCAGATTTTCCTGATACCGTGAGTAAAGTCCAGGTGAAAAAAATCAGATTTTCGTGATACCATGGTTATTTGTACACGTGAAAAAAATCAGATTTTCTTCATACCGCGGTTAAAGTCCAGGGTGAAAAAAAATCCGATTTTCCTGATTCTGCGGGTAAAGTCCAGGTGAAAAAAATCCAATTTTCCTGATACCGTGGTTATTTGTCCATGTGAAAAAAATCAGATTTTCCTGATATCGCGGGTAAAGTCCAGGTGAAAAAAAAAATCCAATTTTCCTGATACCGTGGGAAATAGTCCAGGTGAAAAAATCAGATTTTCCTGATACCGTGAGTAAAGTCCAGGGTGAAAAAAATCAGATTTTCCTGATGCCGTGAGTAAAGTCCGGGAGAAAAAAATCAGATTTTCCTGATAACGTGGGTAATACTCCATGTGAAAAAAATCTTATTTTCCGGATACCGTGAGTAAAGTCCAGGGTGAAAAAAATCAGAATTTCCTGATACCGTTAGTAAAGTCCAGGGTGAAAAAAATCCGGTTTTCCTGATACCGTGAGTAAAGTGCAGGGTGAAAAAAATCCAATTTTCCTGATACCGTGGTTATTTGTAGATGTGAAAAAAAATCAGATTTTCCTGATACCGAGGGAAATAGTCCAGGTGAAAAAAATCAGATTTTCCTGATACCGTGAGTAAAGTCCAGGGTGAAAAAAATCAGATTTTCCTGATACCGTGGGTAAAGTCCAGGTGAAAAAAATCTGATTTTCCTGATTCTGCGGGTAAAGTCTAGGGTGAAAAAAATCCGAATTTCCTGATACCGTTAGTAAAGTCCAGGGTGAAAAAAATCCGGTTTTCCTGATACCGTGAGTGAAGTGCAGGGTGAAAAAAATCCAATTTTCCTGATACCGTGGTTATTTGAAGATGTGAAAAAATTCAAATTTTCCTGATACCGCGGGTAAAGTCTAGGTGAAAAAAAATCAGATTTTCCTGACACTGAGGGAAATAGTCCAGGGTGAAAAAAATCAGATTTTCCTGATGCCGTGAGTAAAGTCCAGGTGAAAAAAATTAGATTTTTGTGATACCGTGGTTATTTGTCCACGTGAAAAAAAAATCAGATTTTCCTGATACCACGGGTAAAGTCGAGGGTGAAAAAAATCCGATTTTCCTTATACCGTGGGTAAAGTCCAGGTGAAAAAAATCAGATTTTCCTGATACCGTGGGTAAAGTCCAGGTGAAAAAAATCAGATTTTCCTGATCCCGTGAGTAAAGTCCAGGTGAAAAAAATCAGATTTTTGTGATACCGTGGTTATTTGTCCACGTGAAAAACGTCAGATTTTCCTGATACCGTGGGTAAAGTCTAGGTGAAAAAATTCAGATTTTTCTGATACCACGGGTAATAGCCCACGTGAAAAAAATCTGATTTTCCTGATACTGTGAGGAAAGTCCAGGTGAAAAAAACAGATTTTTGTGATACCGTGGTTATTTGTCCAGGTGAAAAAAATCCGATTTTCCTGATTCTGCGGGTAAAGTCCAGGTGAAAAAAATCCAATTTTCCTGATACCGTGGATATTTGTCCATGAGAAAAAAATCAGATTTTCCTGATATCGCGGGTAAAGTCCAGGTGAAAAAAATCCAATTTTCCTGATACCGTGGGAAATAGTCCAGGTGAAATTATCAGATTTTCCTGATACCGTAAGTGAAGTCCAGGTGAAAAATTCAGATTTTCCTGATACCGTGACAAAAGTCCAGGGTGAAAAAATCAGATTTTCCTGATACTGTAGGTAAAGTCCAGGTGAAAAAAACAAGATTTTCCTGATACCATGAGTAAAGTCCAGGGTGAAAAAAATCAGATTTTCCTGATAACGTGAGTATATTCCAAGTGAAAAAAATCCGATTTTCCTGATACCATGGGATATAGTCCAGTTGAAAAAAATCCGATTTTCCTGATACCGTGGGTAATAGTCCAGGTGAAAAAAATCCAATTTTCCTGATACCGCAGGTAAAGTCCAGGTGAAAAAAATCAGATTTTCCTGATACCGTGGTGATTTGTCCACGTAAAAAAATTCAGATTTTCCTGATACCGCGGGTAAAGTCCAGGTTAAAAAATCCAATTTTTCTGATACCGTGAGTAAAGTCCAGGAGAAAAAAATCAGATTTTCCTCATAATGTGGGTAATAGTCCAGGTGAAAAAAATCTTATTTTCCGGATACCGTGAGTAAAGTCCAGGGTGAAAAAAATCCGAATTTCCTGATACCGTTAGTAAAGTCCAGGGTGAAAAAAATCCGGTTTTCCTGACACCGTGAGTAAAGTGCAGGGTGAAAAAATCCAATTTTCCTGATACCGTGGTTATTTGTAGATGTGAAAAAAATCAGATTTTCCTGATACCGCGGGTAAAGTCCAGGTGAAAAAAAATCCAATTTTCCTGATACCGAGGGAAATAGTCCAGGGTGAAAAAAATCAGATTTTCCTGATGCCGTGAGTAAAGTCCAGGTGAAAAAAATTAGATTTTTGTGATACCGTGGTTATTTGTCCACGTGAAAAAAAAATCAGATTTTCCTGATACCACGGGTAAAGTCGAGGGTGAAAAAAATTCGATTTTCCTTATACCGTGGGTAAAGTCCATGTGAAAAAAATCAGATTTTCCTGATACCGCGGGTAAAGTCCAGGTGAAAAAAATCCAATTTTCCTGATACCGTGGGAAATAGTCCAGGTGAAAAAAACAAGATTTTCCCGATACCGTGGTGATTTGCCCACTTTTAAAAAAAACAGATTTTTCCTGATCCGCGGGGAAAGTCCAGGAGAAAAAATCAGATTTTCCTGATACCGTGAGTAAAGTCCAGGGTGAAAAAAGTCCGGTTTTCCTGATACCGTGAGTAAAGTGCAGGGTGAAAAAATCCAATTTTCCTGATACCGTGGTTATTTGTCCATGTGAAAAAAATCAGATTTTCATGATAACGCGGATAAAGTCCAGGTGAAAAAAAATCCAATTTTCCTGATCCCGTGGGAAATAGTCCAGGTGAAAAAAATCAGATTTTCCTGATGCCGTGAGTAAAGTCCAGGGTGAAAAAAATCAGATTTTCCTGATACCGTGAGTAAAGTCCAGGTGAAAAAAAATCAGATTTTCGTGATACCATGGTTATTTGTCCACGTGAAAAAAATCAGATTTTCCTCATACCGTGGGTAAAGTCCAGGGTGAAAAAAATCCGATTTTCCTGATTCTGCGGGTAAAGTCCAGGTGAAAAAAATCCAATTTTCCCGATACCGTGGTTATTTGTCCATGTGAAAAAAATCAGATTTTCCTGATATCGCGGGTAAAATCCAGGTGAAAAAAAATCCTATTTCCCTGATGCCGTGGGAAAAAGTCCAGGTGAAAAAATTAGATTTTCCTGATACCGTGAGTAAAGTCCAGGAGAAAAAAATCAGATTTTCCTGATACTGTGGGTAAAGTCTAGGTGAAAAAATTCAGATTTTCCTGATACCGTGGGTAATAGCCCAGGTGAAAAAAATCAGATTTTCCTGATACCGTGAGTAAAGTCCAGGTGAAAAAAATCAGATTTTCGTGATACCATGGTTATTTGTACACGTGAAAAAAATCAGATTTTCTTCATACCGCGGTTAAAGTCCAGGGTGAAAAAAAATCCGATTTTCCTGATTCTGCGGGTAAAGTCCAGGTGAAAAAAATCCAATTTTCCTGATACCGTGGTTATTTGTAGATGTAAAAAAAAATCAGATTTTCCTGATACCGAGGGAAATAGTCCAGGTGAAAAAAATCAGATTTTCCTGATACCGTGGGTAAAGTCCAGGGTGAAAAAAATCAGATTTTCCTGATGCCGTGAGTAAAGTCCAGGTGAAAAAAAATCAGATTTTTGTGATACCGTGGTTATTTGTCCATGTGAAAAAAATCAGATTTTCCTGATACCGCGGGTAAAGTCCAGGGTGAGAAAAATCCGATTTTCCTGATACCGTGGGTAAAGTCCAGGTGAAAAAAAATCCAATTTTCCTGATACCGTGGGAAATAGTCCAGGTGAAAAAATCAGATTTTCCTGATACCGTGAGTAAAGTCCAGGTGAAAAAATCCGATTTTCCTGATACCGCGGGTAAAGTCCATGTGAAAAAAAATCAGATTCTCCTGATACCGTGAGTAAAGTCCAGGTGAAAAAAATCAGGTTTTCCTGATACCGTGGTTATTTGTCCATGTGAAAAAAATTAGATTTTCCTGATGTCGCGGGTAAAGTCCAGTTGAAAAAAAATCCAATTTTCCTGATACCGTGGGAAATAGTCCAGGTGAAAAAATCAGATTTTCCTGATACTGTGAGTAAAGTCCAGGAGAAAAAAATCAGATTTTCCTGATACCGTGGGTAAAGTCTAGGTGAAAAAATTCAGATTTTCCTGATACCGTGGGTAATAGCCCAGGTGAAAAAAATCTGATTTTCCTGATACCGTGAGTAAAGTCCAGGTGAAAAAAATCAGATTTTCGTGATACCATGGTTATTTGTCCACGTGAAAAAAATCAGATTTTCCTCATACCGCGGGTAAAGTCCAGGGTGTGAAAAATCCGATTTTCCTGATACCGTGGTTAAAGTCCAGGTGAAAAAAAAATTCAATTTTCCTAATACTGTGGTTATTTGTCCATGTGAAAAAAATCCAATTTTCCTGATACCGTAGGAAATAGTCCAGGTGAAAAAATCAGATTTTCCTGCTACCGTGAGTAAAGTCCAGGAGAAAAAAAATCAGATTTTCCTGATAACGTGGGTAATAGTCCAGGTGAAAAAAATCTTATTTTCCGGATACCGTGAGTAAAGTCCAGGGTGAAAGAAATCCGAATTTCCTGATACCGTTAGTAAAGTCCAGGGTGAAAAAAATCCGGTTTTCCTGATAACGTGAGTAAAGTGTAGGGTGAAAAAAATCCAATTTTCCTGATACCGTGGTTATTTGTAGATGTGAAAAAAAATCAGATTTTCCTGATACCGAGGAAAATAGTGCAGGTGAAAAAAATCAGATTTTCCTGATACCGTGAGTAAAGTCCAGGGTGAAAAAAATCAGATTTTCCTGATGCCATGAGTAAAGTCCAGGTGAAAAAAATCAGATTTTTGTGATACCGTGGTTATTTGTCCATGTGAAAAAAATCAGATTTTCCTGATACCGTGGGTAAAGTCCAGGAGAAAAAAAATCCAATTTTCCTGATACTTTGGGAAATAGTCCAGGTGAAAAAATCAGATTTTCCTGATACCGTGAGTAAAGTCCAGGTGAAAAAATCAGATTTTCCTGATACCGCGGGTAAAGTCCAGGTGAAAAAAAATCAGATTTTCCTGATACCATGAGTAAAGTCCAGGTGAAAAAAATCAGATTTTCCTGATACTGTGGTTATTTGTCCACGTGAAAAAAAATCCGATTTTCCTGATACCGTGGGTAGAGTCCAGGTGAAAAAAATCAGATTTTCCTGATTCCGTTAGTAAAGTCCAGGGTGAAAAAAATCCAATTTTCCTGATTCTGCGGGTAAAGTCCAGGTTAAAAAAAAATCAGATTTTCCTGATACCATGAGTAAAGTCCAGGTGAAAAAAATCAGATTTTCCTGATACCGTGGTGATTTGTCCACGTAAAAAAATCAGATTTTCCTGTCCGCGGGTAAAGTCCAGGTTAAAAAATCCAATTTTCCTGATACCGTGAGTAAAGTCCAGGAGAAAAAAAATCAGATTTTCCTGATAATGTGGGTAATAGTCCAGGTGAAAAAAATCTTATTTTCCGGATACCGTGAGTAAAGTCCAGGGTGAAAAAAATCCGAATTTCCTGATACCATTAGTAAAGTCCAGGGTGAAAAAAATCCGGTTTTCCTGATACCGTGAGTGAAGTGCAGGGTGAAAAAAATCCAATTTTCCTGATACCGTGGTTATTTGTAGATGTGAAAAAATTCAAATTTTCCTGATACCGCGGGTAAAGTCTAGGTGAAAAAAAAATCAAATTTTCCTGATACCGAGGGAAATAGTCCAAGTGAAAAAAATCAGATTTTCCTGATACCGTGAGTAAAGTCCAGGGTGAAAAAAATCAGATTTTCCTGATGCCGTGAGTAAACACCAGGTGAAAAAAATTAGATTTTTGTGATACCATGGTTATTTGTCCACGTGAAAAAAATCAGATTTTCCTGATACCGCGGGTAAAGTCCAGGGTAAGAAAAATCCGATTTTCCTGATACCGTGGGTAAAGTCCAGGTGAAAAAAAATCCAATTTTCCTGATACCGTGGGAAATAGTCCAGGTGAAAAAATCAGATTTTCCTGATACCGTGAGTAAAGTCCAGGTGAAAAAATCAGATTTTCCTGATACCGCGGGTAAAGTCCAGGTGAAAAAAAATCAGATTTTCCTGATTCCGTTAGTAAAGTCCGGGGTGAAAAAAAACCGGTTTTCCTTATTCCGTGGGTAATAGTCCAGGTGAAAAAAATCCGATTTTCCTGATACCGTGGGATATAGTCCAGGTGAAAAAAATCAGATTTTCCTGATACCATGGGTAATAGCCCAGGTGAAAAAAATCCGATTTTCCTGATACCGTGAGTAAAGTCCAGGTGAAAAAATCAGATTTTCATGATACCGTGGTTATTTGTCCACGTGAAAAAAAATCAGATTTTCCTCATACCGCGGGTAAAGTCCAGGGTGAAAAAAATCTGATTTTCCTGATTCTGTGGGTAAAGTCCAGGTTAAAAAAAATCCGATTTTCCTGATACCGTGAGTAAAGTCCAGGGTGAAAAAAATCCCGTTTTCCTGATACCGTGAGTAAAGTCCAGGAGAAAAAAAATCAGATTTTCCTGATAAAGTTGGTAATAGTCCAGGTGAAAAAAATCTTATTTTCCGGATACCGTGAGTAAAGTCCAGGAGAAAAAAATCCAAATTTCCTGATACCGTTAGTAAAGTCCAGGTGGAAAAATATCCGGTTTTCCTGATACCGTGAGTAAAGCGCAGGGTGAAAAAAATCCAATTTTCCTGATACCGTGAGTAAAGTCCAGGTGAAAAAAATCAGATTTTCGTGATACCATGGTTATTTGTCCACGTGAAAAAAAACAGATTTTCCTGATACTGTGGTTATTTGTCCACGTGAAAAAAATCCGATTTTCCTGATACCGTGGGTAGAGTCCAGGTGAAAAAAATCAGATTTTCCTGATTCCGTTAGTAAAGTCCGGGGTGAAAAAAAACCGGTTTTCCTTATTCCGTGGGTAATAGTCCAGGTGAAAAAAATCCGATTTTCCTGATACCGTGGGATATAGTCCAGGTGAAAAAAATCAGATTTTCCTGATACCATGGGTAATAGCCCAGGTGAAAAAAATCCGATTTTCCTGATACCGTGAGTAAACTCCAGGTGAAAAAAATCAGATTTTCATGATACCGTGGTTATTTGTCCACGTGAAAAAAATCAGATTTTCCTCATACCGCGGTAAAGTCCAGGGTGAAAAAAATCTGATTTTCCTGATTGTGCGGGTAAAGTCCAGGTTAAAAAAAATCCGATTTTCCTGATACCGTGAGTAAAGTCCAGGGTGAAAAAAATCCGATTTTCCTGATACCGTGAGTAAAGTCCAGGAGAAAAAAAATCATATTTTCCTGATAACGTGGGTAATAGTCCAGGTGAAAAAAAATCTTATTTTCCGGATACCGTGAGTAAAGTCCAGGAGAAAAAAATCCAAATTTCCTGATACCGTTAGTAAAGTCCAGGTGGAAAAATATCCGGTTTTCCTGATACCGTGAGTAAAGCGCAGGGTGAAAAAAATCCAATTTTCCTGATACCGTGAGTAAAGTCCAGGTGAAAAAAGTCAGATTTTCGTGATACCATGGTTATTTGTCCACGTGAAAAAAATCAGATTTTCCTGATACCATGGGTAATAGCCCAAGTGAAAAAAATCCAATTTTCCTGATACCGTGAGTAAAGTCCAGGTGAAAAAAATCAGATTTTCATGATACCGTGGTTATTTGTCCACGTGAAAAATATCAGATTTTCCTCATACCGCCGGTAAAGTCCAGGGTGAAAAAAATCTGATTTTCCTGATTCTGCGGGTAAAGTCCAGGTTAAAAAAAATCCGATTTTCCTGATACCGTGAGTAAAGTCCAGGGTGAAAAAAATCCCGTTTTCCTGATGCCGTGAGTAAAGTCCAGGAGAAAAAAAATCAGATTTTCGGGATAACGTGGGTAATAGTCCAGGTGAAAAAAATCTTATTTTCCGGATACTGTGAGTAAAGTCCAGGAGAAAAAAATCCGAATTTCCTGATACCGTGAGTAAAGCGCAGGGTGAAAAAGTCCAATTTTCCTGATACCGTGAGTACAGTCCAGTTGAAAAAAATCAGATTTTCGTGATACCATGGTTATTTGTCCACCTGAAAAAAATCAGATTTTCCTCATACCGCGGGTAAAGTCCAGGGTGAAAAAAATCCGATTTTCCTGATTCTGCGGGTAAAGTCCAGGTGAAAAAAATCCAATTTTCCTGATACCGTGGGTAAAGTCCAGGTGAAAAAAATCAGATTTTCCTGATATCGCGGGTAAAGTCCAGGTGAAAAAAAATCCAAATTTCCTGATACCGTTAGTAAAGTCAAGGGTGAAAAAAATCCGATTTTCCTGATACCGTGAGTAAAGTGCAGGGTGAAAAAAATCCAATTTTCCTGATACCGTGGTTATTTGTAGATGTGGAAAAAAATCAGATTTTCCTGATACCGAGGGAAATAGTCCAGGTGAAAAAAATCAGATTTTCCTGAAACCGTGAGTAAAGTCCAGGGTGAAAAAAATCAGATTTTCCTGATGCCATGAGTAAAGTCCAGGTGAAAAAAATCAGATTTTTGTGATACCGTGGTTATTTGTCCATGTGAAAAAAATCAGAATTTCCTGATACCGCGGGTAAAGTCCAGGGTGAGAAAAATCCGATTTTCCTGATACCGTGGGTAAAGTCCAGGTGAAAAAAAATCCAATTTTCCTGATACCGTGGGAAATAGTCCAGGTGAAAAAATCACATTTTCCTGCTACCGTGAGTAAAGTCCAGGTGAAAAAATCAGATTTTCCTGATACCGCGGGTATAGTCCAGGTGAAAAAAAAATCAGATTTTCCTGATACCGTGAGTAAAGTCCAGGTGAAAAAAATCAGATTTTCCTGATACCGTGGTTATTTGTCCATGTGAAAAAAATCAGATTTTCCTGATATCGCAGGTAAAGTCCAGTTGAAAAAAAATCCAATTTTCCTGATACCGTGGGAAATAGTCCAGGTGAAAAAAATCAGATTTTCCTGATACCGTGGGTAAAGTCCAGGAGAAAAAAATCAGATTTTCCTGATACCGTGGGTAAAGTCTAGGTGAAAAAATTCAGATTTTCCTGATACCGTGGGTAATAGCCCAGGTGAAAAAAATCCGATTTTCCTCATAAAGTCCAGGGTGAAAAAAAATCCGATTTTCCTGATTCTGCGGGTAAAGTCCAGGTGGAAAAAAATCCAATTTTCCTGATACCGTGGTTATTTGTCCATGTGAAAAAAATCAGATTTTCCTGATATCGCGGGTAAAGTCCAGGTGAAAAAAAATCCAATTTTCCTGGTACCGTGGGAAATAGTCGAGGTGAAAAAATCAGATCTTCCTGATACCGTGAGTCAAGTCCAGGAGAAAAAAATCAGATTTTCCTGATAACGTGGGTAATAGTCCAGGTGAAAAAAATCTTATTTTCCGGATACCGCGGGTAAAGTCCAGGGTGAAAAAAATCCGGTTTTCCTGATACCGTGAGTAAAGTGCAGGGTGAAAAAAATCCAATTTTCCTGATACCGTGGTTATTTGTAGATGTGAAAAAAAATCAGATTTTCCTGATACCGAGGGAAATAGTCCAGGTGAAAAAATCAGATCTTCCTGATACCGTGAGTAAAGTCCAGGGTGAAAAAAATCAGATTTTCCTGATGCCGTGAGTAAAGTCCGGGAGAAAAAAATCAGATTTTCCTGATAACGTGGGTAATACTCCATGTGAAAAAAATCTTATTTTCCGGATACCGTGAGTAAAGTCCAGGGTGAAAAAAATCAGAATTTCCTGATACCGTTAGTAAAGTCCAGGGTGAAAAAAATCCGGTTTTCCTGATACCGTGAGTAAAGTGCAGGGTGAAAAAAATCCAATTTTCCTGATACCGTGGGTAATAGCCCAGGTGAAAAAAATCCGATTTTCCTCATAAAGTCCAGGGTGAAAAAAAATCCGATTTTCCTGATTCTGCGGGTAAAGTCCAGGTGGAAAAAAATCCAATTTTCCTGATACCGTGGTTATTTGTCCATGTGAAAAAAATCAGATTTTCCTGATATCGCGGGTAAAGTCCAGGTGAAAAAAAATCCAATTTTCCTGGTACCGTGGGAAATAGTCGAGGTGAAAAAATCAGATTTTCCTGATACCGTGAGTCAAGTCCAGGAGAAAAAAATCAGATTTTCCTGATAACGTGGGTAATAGTCCAGGTGAAAAAAATCTTATTTTCCGGATACCGCGGGTAAAGTCCAGGGTGAAAAAAATCCGGTTTTCCTGATACCGTGAGTAAAGTGCATGGTGAAAAAAATCCAATTTTCCTGATACCGTGGTTATTTGTAGATGTGAAAAAAAATCAGATTTTCCTGATACCGAGGGAAATAGTCCAGGTGAAAAAATCAGATTTTCCTGATACCGTGAGTAAAGTCCAGGGTGAAAAAAATCAGATTTTCCTGATGCCGTGAGTAAAGTCCGGGAGAAAAAAATCAGATTTGCCTGATAACGTGGGTAATACTCCATGTGAAAAAAATCTTATTTTCCGGATACCGTGAGTAAAGTCCAGGGTGAAAAAAATCAGAATTTCCTGATACCGTTAGTAAAGTCCAGGGTGAAAAAAATCCGGTTTTCCTGATACCGTGAGTAAAGTGCAGGGTGAAAAAAATCCAATTTTCCTGATACCGTGGTTATTTGTAGATGTGAAAAAAAATCAGATTTTCCTGATACCGAGGAAAATAGTCCAGGTGAAAAAAATCAGATTTTCCTGATACCGTGAGTAAAGTCCAGGGTGAAAAAAATCAGATTTTCCTGATACCGTGGGTAAAGTCCAGGTGAAAAAAATCTGATTTTCCTGATTCTGCGGGTAAAGTCCAGGTTAAAAAAAAAATCCGATTTTCCTGATACCGTGAGTAAAGTCCAGGAGAAAAAAAATCAAATTTTAATGATAATGTGGGTAATAGACCAGGTGAAAAAAATCTTATTTTCCGGATACCGTGAGTAAAGTCTAGGGTGAAAAAAATTCGAATTTCCTGATACCGTTAGTAAAGTCCAGGGTGAAAAAAATCCGGTTTTCCTGATACCGTGAGTGAAGTGCAGGGTGAAAAAAATCCAATTTTCCTGATACCGTGGTTATTTGAAGATGTTAAAAATTCAAATTTTCCTGATACCGCGGGTAAAGTCTAGGTGAAAAAAAATCAGATTTTCCTGATACTGAGGGAAATAGTCCAGGGTGAAAAAAATCAGATTTTCCTGATGCCGTGAGTAAAGTCCAGGTGAAAAAAATTAGATTTTTGTGATACCGTGGTTATTTGTCCACGTGAAAAAAAATCAGATTTTCCTGATACCACGGGTAAAGTCCAGGTGAAAAAAAATCCAATTTTCCTGGTACCGTGGGAAATAGTCGAGGTGAAAAAATTAGATTTTCCTGATACCGTGAGTCAAGTCCAGGAGAAAAAAATCAGATTTTCCTGATAACGTGGGTAATAGTCCAGGTGAAAAAAATCTTATTTTCCGGATACCGCAGGTAAAGTCCAGGGTGAAAAAAATCCGGTTTTCCTGATACCGTGAGTAAAGTGCATGGTGAAAAAAATCCAATTTTCCTGATACCGTGGTTATTTGTAGATGTGAAAAAAAATCAGATTTTCCTGATACCGAGGGAAATAGTCCAGGTGAAAAAATCAGATTTTCCTGATACCGTGAGTAAAGTCCAGGGTGAAAAAAATCAGATTTTCCTGATGCTGTGAGTAAAGTCCGGGAGAAAAAAATCAGATTTTCCTGATAACGTGGGTAATACTCCATGTGAAAAAAATCTTATTTTCCGGATACCGTGAGTAAAGTCTAGGGTGAAAAAAATCAGAATTTCCTGATACCGTTAGTAAAGTCCAGGGTGAAAAAAATCCGGTTTTCCTGATACCGTGAGTGAAGTGCAGGGTGAAAAAAATCCAATTTTCCTGATACCGTGGTTATTTGAAGATGTTAAAAATTCAAATTTTCCTGATACCGCGGGTAAAGTCTAGGTGAAAAAAATTCAGATTTTCATGATACTGAGGGAAATAGTCCAGGGTGAAAAAAATCAGATTTTCCTGATGCCGTGAGTAAAGTCCAGGTGAAAAAAATTAGATTTTTGTGATACCGTGGTTATTTGTCCACGTGAAAAAAAAATCAGATTTTCCTGATACCACGGGTAAAGTCCAGGTGAAAAAAAATCCAATTTTCCTGGTACCGTGGGAAATAGTCGAGGTGAAAAAATCAGATTTTCCTGATACCGTGAGTCAAGTCCAGGAGAAAAAAATCAGATTTTCCTGATAACGTGGGTAATAGTCCAGGTGAAAAAAATCTTATTTTCCGGATACGGCGGGTAAAGTCCAGGGTGAAAAAAATCCGGTTTTCCTGATACCGTGAGTAAAGTGCATGGTGAAAAAAATCCAATTTTCCTGATACCGTGGTTATTTGTAGATGTGAAAAAAAATCAGATTTTCCTGATACCGAAGGAAATAGTCCAGGTGAAAAAATCAGATTTTCCTGATACCGTGAGTAAAGTCCAGGGTGAAAAAAATCAGATTTTCCTGATGCCGTGAGTAAAGTCCGGGAGAAAAAAATCAGATTTTCCTGATAACGTGGGTAATACTCCATGTGAAAAAAATCTTATTTTCCGGATACCGTGAGTAAAGTCCAGGGTGAAAAAAATCAGAATTTCCTGATACCGTTAGTAAAGTCCAGGGTGAAAAAAATCCGGTTTTCCTGATACCGTGAGTAAAGTGCAGGGTGAAAAAAATCCAATTTTCCTGATACCGTGGTTATTTGTAGATGTGAAAAAAAATCAGATTTTCCTGATACCGAGGAAAATAGTCCAGGTGAAAAAAATCAGATTTTCCTGATACCGTGAGTAAAGTCCAGGGTGAAAAAAATCAGATTTTCCTGATACCGTGGGTAAAGTCCAGGTGAAAAAAATCTGATTTTCCTGATTCTGCGGGTAAAGTCCAGGTTAAAAAAAAAATCCGATTTTCCTGATACCGTGAGTAAAGTCCAGGAGAAAAAAAATCAAATTTTCCTGATAATGTGGGTAATAGACCAGGTGAAAAAAATCTTATTTTCCGGATACCGTGAGTAAAGTCTAGGGTGAAAAAAATCCGAATTTCCTGATACCGTTAGTAAAGTCCAGGGTGAAAAAAATCCGGTTTTCCTGATACCGTGAGTGAAGTGCAGGGTGAAAAAAATCCAATTTTCCTTATACCGTGGTTATTTGAAGATGTTAAAAATTCAAATTTTCCTGATACCGCGGGTAAAGTCTAGGTGAAAAAAAATCAGATTTTCCTGATACTGAGGGAAATAGTCCAGGGTGAAAAAAATCAGATTTTCCTGATGCCGTGAGTAAAGTCCAGGTGAAAAAAATTAGATTTTTGTGATACCGTGGTTATTTGTCCACGTGAAAAAAAATCAGATTTTCCTGATACCACGGGTAAAGTCGAGGGTGAAAAAAATCCGATTTTCCTTATACCGTGGGTAAAGTCCAGGTGAAAAAAATCAGATTTTCCTGATACCGTGGGTAAAGTCCAGGTGAAAAAAATCAGATTTTCCTGATGCCGTGAGTAAAGTCCAGGTGAAAAAAATCAGATTTTTGTGATACCGTGGTTATTTGTCCACGTGAAAAACGTCAGATTTTCCTGATACCGTGGGTAAAGTCTAGGTGAAAAAATTCAGATTTTTCTGATACCACGGGTAATAGCCCACGTGAAAAAAATCTGATTTTCCTGATACTGTGAGGAAAGTCCAGGTGAAAAAAACAGATTTTTGTGATACCGTGGTTATTTGTCCACGTGAAAAAAATCCGATTTTCCTGATTCTGCGGGTAAAGTCCAGGTGAAAAAAATCCAATTTTCCTGATACCGTGGATATTTGTCCATGAGAAAAAAATCAGATTTTCCTGATATCGCGGGTAAAGTCCAGGTGAAAAAAATCCAATTTTCCTGATACCGTGGGAAATAGTCCAGGTGAAATTATCAGATTTTCCTGATACCGTAAGTGAAGTCCAGGTGAAAAATTCAGATTTTCCTGATACTGTAGGTAAAGTCCAGGTGAAAAAAACAAGATTTTCCTGATACCATGAGTAAAGTCCAGGGTGAAAAAAATCAGATTTTCCTGATAACGTGAGTATACTCCAAGTGAAAAAAATCCGATTTTCCTGATACCATGGGATATAGTCCAGTTGAAAAAAAATCCGATTTTCCTGATACCGTGGGTAATAGTCCAGGTGAAAAAAATCCAATTTTCCTGATACCGCAGGTAAAGTCCAGGTGAAAAAAATCAGATTTTCCTGATACCGTGGTGATTTGTCCACGTAAAAAAATTCAGATTTTCCTGATACCGCGGGTAAAGTCCAGGTTAAAAAATCCAATTTTTCTGATACCGTGAGTAAAGTCCAGGAGAAAAAAATCAGATTTTCCTCATAATGTGGGTAATAGTCCAGGTGAAAAAAATCTTATTTTCCGGATTCCGTGAGTAAAGTCCAGGGTGAAAAAAATCCGAATTTCCTGATACCGTTAGTAAAGTCCAGGGTGAAAAAAATCCGGTTTTCCTGACACCGTGAGTAAAGTGCAGGGTGAAAAAATCCAATTTTCCTGATACCGTGGTTATTTGTAGATGTGAAAAAAATCAGATTTTCCTGATACCGCGGGTAAAGTCCAGGTGAAAAAAAATCCAATTTTCCTGATACCGAGGGAAATAGTCCAGGGTGAAAAAAATCAGATTTTCCTGATGCCGTGAGTAAAGTCCAGGTGAAAAAAATTAGATTTTTGTGATACCGTGGTTATTTGTCCACGTGAAAAAAAAATCAGATTTTCCTGATACCACGGGTAAAGTCGAGGGTGAAAAAAATCCGATTTTCCTTATACCGTGGGTAAAGTCCATGTGAAAAAAATCAGATTTTCCTGATACCGCGGGTAAAGTCCAGGTGAAAAAAATCCAATTTTCCTGATACCGTGGGAAATAGTCCAGGTGAAAAAAACAAGATTTTCCCGATACCGTGGTGATTTGCCCACTTTTAAAAAAAAACAGATTTTCCTGATCCGCGGGGAAAGTCCAGGAGAAAAAATCCGATTTTCCTTATACCGTGGGTAAAGTCCATGTGAAAAAAATCAGATTTTCCTGATACCGTTAGTAAAGTCCAGGTGAAAAAAATCCAATTTTCCTGATACCGTGAGTAAAGTGCAGGGTGAAAAAATCCAATTTTCCTGATACCGTGGTTATTTGTAGATGTGAAAAAAATCAGATTTTCCTGATACCGCGGGTAAAGTCCAGGTGAAAAAAAATCCAATTTTCCTGATACCGAGGGAAATAGTCCAGGGTGAAAAAAATCAGATTTTCCTGATGCCGTGAGTAAAGTCCAGGTGAAAAAAATTAGATTTTTGTGATACCGTGGTTATTTGTCCACGTGAAAAAAAAAATCAGATTTTCCTGATACCACGGGTAAAGTCGAGGGTGAAAAAAATCCGATTTTCCTTATACCGTGGGTAAAGTCCATGTGAAAAAAATCAGATTTTCCTGATACCGCGGGTAAAGTCCAGGTGAAAAAAATCCAATTTTCCTGATACCGTGGGAAATAGTCCAGGTGAAAAAAACAAGATTTTCCCGATACCGTGGTGATTTGCCCACTTTTAAAAAAAAACAGATTTTCCTGATCCGCGGGGAAAGTCCAGGAGAAAAAATCAGATTTTCCTGATACCGTGAGTAAAGTCCAGGGTGAAAAAAGTCCGGTTTTCCTGATACCGCGGGTAAAGTCCGGGAGAAAAAAATCAGATTTTCCTGATAACGTGGGTAATACTCCATGTGAAAAAAATCTTATTTTCCGGATACCGTGAGTAAAGTCCAGGGTGAAAAAAATCAGATTTTCCTGATGCCGTGAGTAAAGTCCGGGAGAAAAAAATCAGATTTTCCTGATAACGTGGGTAATACTCCATGTGAAAAAAATCTTATTTTCCGGATACCGTGAGTAAAGTCCAGGGTGAAAAAAATCAGAATTTCCTGATACCGTTAGTAAAGTCCAGGGTGAAAAAAATCCGGTTTTCCTGATACCGTGAGTAAAGTGCAGGGTGAAAAAAATCCAATTTTCCTGATACCGTGGTGATTTGTAGATGTGAAAAAAAATCAGATTTTCCTGATACCGAGGAAAATAGTCCAGGTGAAAAAAATCAGATTTTCCTGATACCGTGAGTAAAGTCCAGGGTGAAAAAAATCAGATTTTCCTGATACCGTGGGTAAAGTCCAGGTGAAAAAAATCTGATTTTCCTGATTCTGCGGGTAAAGTCCAGGTTAAAAAAAAAATCCGATTTTCCTGATACCGTGAGTAAAGTCCAGGAGAAAAAAAATCAAATTTTCCTGATAATGTGGGTAATAGACCAGGTGAAAAAAATCTTATTTTCCGGATACCGTGAGTAAAGTCTAGGGTGAAAAAAATCCGAATTTCCTGATACCGTTAGTAAAGTCCAGGGTGAAAAAAATCCGGTTTTCCTGATACCGTGAGTGAAGTGCAGGGTGAAAAAAATCCAATTTTCCTGATACCGTGGTTATTTGAAGATGTTAAAAATTCAAATTTTCCTGATACCGCGGGTAAAGTCTAGGTGAAAAAAAATCAGATTTTCCTGATACTGAGGGAAATAGTCCAGGGTGAAAAAAATCAGATTTTCCTGATGCCGTGAGTAAAGTCCAGGTGAAAAAAATTAGATTTTTGTGATACCGTGGTTATTTGTCCACGTGAAAAAAAATCAGATTTTCCTGATACCACGGGTAAAGTCGAGGGTGAAAAAAATCCGATTTTCCTTATACCGTGGGTAAAGTCCAGGTGAAAAAAATCAGATTTTCCTGATACCGTGGGTAAAGTCCAGGTGAAAAAAAATCAGATTTTCCTGATGCCGTGAGTAAAGTCCAGGTGAAAAAAATCAGATTTTTGTGATACCGTGGTTATTTGTCCACGTGAAAAACGTCAGATTTTCCTGATACCGTGGGTAAAGTCTAGGTGAAAAAATTCAGATTTTTCTGATACCACGGGTAATAGCCCACGTGAAAAAAATCTGATTTTCCTGATACTGTGAGGAAAGTCCAGGTGAAAAAAACAGATTTTTGTGATACCGTGGTTATTTGTCCACGTGAAAAAAATCCGATTTTCCTGATTCTGCGGGTAAAGTCCAGGTGAAAAAAATCCAATTTTCCTGATACCGTGGATATTTGTCCATGAGAAAAAAATCAGATTTTCCTGATATCGCGGGTAAAGTCCAGGTGAAAAAAATCCAATTTTCCTGATACCGTGGGAAATAGTCCAGGTGAAATTATCAGATTTTCCTGATACCGTAAGTGAAGTCCAGGTGAAAAATTCAGATTTTCCTGATACCGTGACAAAAGTCCAGGGTGAAAAAATCAGATTTTCCTGATACTGTAGGTAAAGTCCAGGTGAAAAAAACAAGATTTTCCTGATACCATGAGTAAAGTCCAGGGTGAAAAAAATCAGATTTTCCTGATAACGTGAGTATACTCCAAGTGAAAAAAATCCGATTTTCCTGATACCATGGGATATAGTCCAGTTGAAAAAAAATCCGATTTTCCTGATACCGTGGGTAATAGTCCAGGTGAAAAAAATCCAATTTTCCTGATACCGCAGGTAAAGTCCAGGTGAAAAAAATCAGATTTTCCTGATACCGTGGTGATTTGTCCACGTAAAAAAATTCAGATTTTCCTGATACCGCGGGTAAAGTCCAGGTTAAAAAATCCAATTTTTCTGATACCGTGAGTAAAGTCCAGGAGAAAAAAATCAGATTTTCCTCATAATGTGGGTAATAGTCCAGGTGAAAAAAATCTTATTTTCCGGATTCCGTGAGTAAAGTCCAGGGTGAAAAAAATCCGAATTTCCTGATACCGTTAGTAAAGTCCAGGGTGAAAAAAATCCGGTTTTCCTGACACCGTGAGTAAAGTGCAGGGTGAAAAAATCCAATTTTCCTGATACCGTGGTTATTTGTAGATGTGAAAAAAATCAGATTTTCCTGATACCGCGGGTAAAGTCCAGGTGAAAAAAAATCCAATTTTCCTGATACCGAGGGAAATAGTCCAGGGTGAAAAAAATCTGATTTTCCTGATGCCGTGAGTAAAGTCCAGGTGAAAAAAATTAGATTTTTGTGATACCGTGGTTATTTGTCCACGTGAAAAAAAAATCAGATTTTCCTGATACCACGGGTAAAGTCGAGGGTGAAAAAAATCCGATTTTCCTTATACCGTGGGTAAAGTCCATGTGAAAAAAATCAGATTTTCCTGATACCGCGGGTAAAGTCCAGGTGAAAAAAATCCAATTTTCCTGATACCGTGGGAAATAGTCCAGGTGAAAAAAACAAGATTTTCCCGATACCGTGGTGATTTGCCCACTTTTAAAAAAAACAGATTTTCCTGATCCGCGGGGAAAGTCCAGGAGAAAAAATCAGATTTTCCTGATACCGTGAGTAAAGTCCAGGGTGAAAAAAGTCCGGTTTTCCTGATACCGCGGGTAAAGTCCGGGAGAAAAAAATCAGATTTTCCTGATAACGTGGGTAATACTCCATGTGAAAAAAAATCTTATTTTCCGGATACCGTGAGTAAAGTCCAGGGTGAAAAAAATCAGAATTTCCTGATACCGTTAGTAAAGTCCAGGGTGAAAAAAATCCGGTTTTCCTGATACCGTGAGTAAAGTGCAGGGTGAAAAAAATCCAATTTTCCTGATACCGTGGTTATTTGTAGATGTGAAAAAAAATCAGATTTTCCTGATACCGAGGAAAATAGTCCAGGTGAAAAAAATCAGATTTTCCTGATACCGTGAGTAAAGTCCAGGGTGAAAAAAATCAGATTTTCCTGATACCGTGGGTAAAGTCCAGGTGAAAAAAATCTGATTTTCCTGATTCTGCGGGTAAAGTCCAGGTTAAAAAAAAAATCCGATTTTCCTGATACCGTGAGTAAAGTCCAGGAGAAAAAAAATCAAATTTTCCTGATAATGTGGGTAATAGACCAGGTGAAAAAAATCTTATTTTCCGGATACCGTGAGTAAAGTCTAGGGTGAAAAAAATCCGAATTTCCTGATACCGTTAGTAAAGTCCAGGGTGAAAAAAATCCGGTTTTCCTGATACCGTGAGTGAAGTGCAGTGTGAAAAAAATCCAATTTTCCTGATACCGTGGTTATTTGAAGATGTTAAAAATTCAAATTTTCCTGATACCGCGGGTAAAGTCTAGGTGAAAAAAAATCAGATTTTCCTGATACTGAGGGAAATAGTCCAGGGTGAAAAAAATCAGATTTTCCTGATGCCGTGAGTAAAGTCCAGGTGAAAAAAATTAGATTTTTGTGATACCGTGGTTATTTGTCCACGTGAAAAAAAAATCAGATTTTCCTGATACCACGGGTAAAGTCGCGGGTGAAAAAAATCCGATTTTCCTTATACCGTGGGTAAAGTCCAGGTGAAAAAAATCAGATTTTCCTGATACCGTGGGTAAAGTCCAGGTGAAAAAAATCAGATTTTCCTGATGCTGTGAGTAAAGTCCAGGTGAAAAAAATCAGATTTTTGTGATACCGTGGTTATTTGTCCACGTGAAAAACGTCAGATTTTCCTGATACCGTGGGTAAAGTCTAGGTGAAAAAATTCAGATTTTTCTGATACCACGGGTAATAGCCCACGTGAAAAAAATCTGATTTTCCTGATACTGTGAGGAAAGTCCAGGTGAAAAAAACAGATTTTTGTGATACCGTGGTTATTTGTCCACGTGAAAAAAATCCGATTTTCCTGATTCTGCGGGTAAAGTCCAGGTGAAAAAAATCCAATTTTCCTGATACCGTGGATATTTGTCCATGAGAAAAAAATCAGATTTTCCTGATATCGCGGGTAAAGTCCAGGTGAAAAAAATCCAATTTTCCTGATACCGTGGGAAATAGTCCAGGTGAAATTATCAGATTTTCCTGATACCGTAAGTGAAGTCCAGGTGAAAAATTCAGATTTTCCTGATACCGTGACAAAAGTCCAGGGTGAAAAAATCAGATTTTCCTGATACTGTAGGTAAAGTCCAGGTGAAAAAAACAAGATTTTCCTGATACCATGAGTAAAGTCCAGGGTGAAAAAAATCAGATTTTCCTGATAACGTGAGTATATTCCAAGTGAAAAAAATCCGATTTTCCTGATACCATGGGATATAGTCCAGTTGAAAAAAAATCCGATTTTCCTGATACCGTGGGTAATAGTCCAGGTGAAAAAAATCCAATTTTCCTGATACCGCAGGTAAAGTCCAGGTGAAAAAAATCAGATTTTCCTGATACCGTGGTGATTTGTCCACGTAAAAAAATTCAGATTTTCCTGATACCGCGGGTAAAGTCCAGGCTAAAAAATCCAATTTTTCTGATACCGTGAGTAAAGTCCAGGAGAAAAAAATCAGATTTTCCTCATAATGTGGGTAATAGTCCAGGTGAAAAAAATCTTATTTTCCGGATACCGTGAGTAAAGTCCAGGGTGAAAAAAATCCGAATTTCCTGATACCGTTAGTAAAGTCCAGGGTGAAAAAAATCCGGTTTTCCTGACACCGTGAGTAAAGTGCAGGGTGAAAAAATCCAATTTTCCTGATACCGTGGTTATTTGTAGATGTGAAAAAAATCAGATTTTCCTGATACCGCGGGTAAAGTCCAGGTGAAAAAAAATCCAATTTTCCTGATACCGAGGGAAATAGTCCAGGGTGAAAAAAATCAGATTTTCCTGATGCCGTGAGTAAAGTCCAGGTGAAAAAAATTAGATATTTGTGATACCGTGGTTATTTGTCCACGTGAAAAAAAAATCAGATTTTCCTGATACCACGGGTAAAGTCGAGGGTGAAAAAAATCCGATTTTCCTTATACCGTGGGTAAAGTCCATGTGAAAAAAATCAGATTTTCCTGATACCGCGGGTAAAGTCCAGGTGAAAAAAATCCAATTTTCCTGATACCGTGGGAAATAGTCCAGGTGAAAAAAACAAGATTTTCCCGATACCGTGGTGATTTGCCCACTTTTTAAAAAAACAGATTTTCCTGATCCGCGGGGAAAGTCCAGGAGAAAAAATCAGATTTTCCTGATACCGTGAGTAAAGTCCAGGGTGAAAAAAGTCCGGTTTTCCTGATACCGTGAGTAAAGTGCAGGGTGAAAAAATCCAATTTTCCTGATACCGTGGTTATTTGTCCATGTGAAAAAAATCAGATTTTCATGATAACGCGGATAAAGTCCAGGTGAAAAAAAATCCAATTTTCCTGATCCCGTGGGAAATAGTCCAGGTGAAAAAAATCAGATTTTCCTGATGCCGTGAGTAAAGTCCAGGGTGAAAAAAATCAGATTTTCCTGATACCGTGAGTAAAGTCCAGGTGAAAAAAAATCAGATTTTCGTGATACCATGGTTATTTGTCCACGTGAAAAAAATCAGATTTTCCTCATACCGTGGGTAAAGTCCAGGGTGAAAAAAATCCGATTTTTCTGATTCTGCGGGTAAAGTCCAGGTGAAAAAAATCCAATTTTCCTGATACCGTGGGAAATAGTCCAGGTGAAATTATCAGATTTTCCTGATACCGTAAGTGAAGTCCAGGTGAAAAATTCAGATTTTCCTGATACCGTGACAAAAGTCCAGGGTGAAAAAATCAGATTTTCCTGATACTGTAGGTAAAGTCCAGGTGAAAAAAACAAGATTTTCCTGATACCATGAGTAAAGTCCAGGGTGAAAAAAATCAGATTTTCCTGATAACGTGAGTATATTCCAAGTGAAAAAAATCCGATTTTCCTGATACCATGGGATATAGTCCAGTTGAAAAAAAATCCGATTTTCCTGATACCGTGGGTAATAGTCCAGGTGAAAAAAATCCAATTTTCCTGATACCGCAGGTAAAGTCCATGTGAAAAAAATCAGATTTTCATGATAACGCGGATAAAGTCCAGGTGAAAAAAAATCCAATTTTCCTGATCCCGTGGGAAATAGTCCAGGTGAAAAAAATCAGATTTTCCTGATGCCGTGAGTAAAGTCCAGGGTGAAAAAAATCAGATTTTCCTGATACCGTGAGTAAAGTCCAGGTGAAAAAAAATCAGATTTTCGTGATACCATGGTTATTTGTCCACGTGAAAAAAATCAGATTTTCCTCATACCGTGGGTAAAGTCCAGGGTGAAAAAAATCCGATTTTTCTGATTCTGCGGGTAAAGTCCAGGTGAAAAAAATCCAATTTTCCCGATACCGTGGTTATTTGTCCATGTGAAAAAAATCAGATTTTCCTGATATCGCGGGTAAAATCCAGGTGAAAAAAAATCCTATTTTCCTGATGCCGTGGGAAAAAGTCCAGGTGAATAAATTAGATTTTCCTGATACCGTGAGTAAAGTCCAGGAGAAAAAAAATCAGATTTTCCTGATACCGTGGGTAAAGTCTAGGTGAAAAAATTCAGATTTTCCTGATACCGTGGGTAATAGCCCAGGTGAAAAAAATCAGATTTTCCTGATACCGTGAGTAAAGTCCAGGTGAAAAAAATCAGATTTTCGTGATACCATGGTTATTTGTCCACGTGAAAAAAATCAGATTTTCTTCATACCGCGGTTAAAGTCCAGGGTGAAAAAAATCCGGTTTTCCTGATAACGTGAGTAAAGTGCAGGGTGAAAAAAATCCAATTTTCCTGATACCGTGGTTATTTGTAGATGTGAAAAAAAATCAGATTTTCCTGATACCGAGGAAAATAGTGCAGGTGAAAAAAATCAGATTTTCCTGATACCGTGAGTAAAGTCCAGGGTGAAAAAAATCAGATTTTCCTGATGCCATGAGTAAAGTCCAGGTGAAAAAAATCAGATTTTTGTGATACCGTGGTTATTTGTCCATGTGAAAAAAATCAGATTTTCCTGATACCGTGGGTAAAGTCCAGGAGAAAAAAAATCCAATTTTCCTGATACTTTGGGAAATAGTCCAGGTGAAAAAATCAGATTTTCCTGATACCGTGAGTAAAGTCCAGGTGAAAAAATCAGATTTTCCTGATACCGCGGGTAAAGTCCAGGTGAAAAAAAATCAGATTTTCCTGATACCATGAGTAAAGTCCAGGAGAAAAAAAATCATATTTTCCTGATAACGTGGGTAATAGTCCAGGTGAAAAAAAATCTTATTTTCCGGATACCGTGAGTAAAGTCCAGGAGAAAAAAATCCAAATTTCCTGATACCGTTAGTAAAGTCCAGGTGGAAAAATATCCGGTTTTCCTGATACCGTGAGTAAAGCGCAGGGTGAAAAAAATCCAATTTTCCTGATACCGTGAGTAAAGTCCAGGTGAAAAAAGTCAGATTTTCGTGATACCATGGTTATTTGTCCACGTGAAAAAAATCAGATTTTCCTGATACCATGGGTAATAGCCCAAGTGAAAAAAATCCAATTTTCCTGATACCGTGAGTAAAGTCCAGGTGAAAAAAATCAGATTTTCATGATACCGTGGTTATTTGTCCACGTGAAAAATATCAGATTTTCCTCATACCGCCGGTAAAGTCCAGGGTGAAAAAAATCTGATTTTCCTGATTCTGCGGGTAAAGTCCAGGTTAAAAAAAATCCGATTTTCCTGATACCGTGAGTAAAGTCCAGGGTGAAAAAAATCCCGTTTTCCTGATGCCGTGAGTAAAGTCCAGGAGAAAAAAAATCAGATTTTCGGGATAACGTGGGTAATAGTCCAGGTGAAAAAAATCTTATTTTCCGGATACTGTGAGTAAAGTCCAGGAGAAAAAAATCCGAATTTCCTGATACCGTGAGTAAAGCGCAGGGTGAAAAAGTCCAATTTTCCTGATACCGTGAGTACAGTCCAGGTGAAAAAAATCAGATTTTCGTGATACCATGGTTATTTGTCCACCTGAAAAAAATCAGATTTTCCTCATACCGCGGGTAAAGTCCAGGGTGAAAAAAATCCGATTTTCCTGATTCTGCGGGTAAAGTCCAGGTGAAAAAAATCCAATTTTCCTGATACCGTGGGTAAAGTCCAGGTGAAAAAAATCAGATTTTCCTGATATCGCGGGTAAAGTCCAGGTGAAAAAAAATCCAATTTTCCTGATACCGTGGGAAATAGTCCAGGTGAAAAAATCAGATTTTCCTGATTCCGTGAGTAAAGTCCAGGGTGAAAAAAATCCAAATTTCCTGATACCGTTAGTAAAGTCAAGGGTGAAAAAAATCCGATTTTCCTGATACCGTGAGTAAAGTGCAGGGTGAAAAAAATCCAATTTTCCTGATACCGTGGTTATTTGTAGATGTGGAAAAAAATCAGATTTTCCTGATACCGAGGGAAATAGTCCAGGTGAAAAAAATCAGATTTTCCTGATACCGTGAGTAAAGTCCAGGGTGAAAAAAATCAGATTTTCCTGATGCCATGAGTAAAGTCCAGGTGAAAAAAATCAGATTTTTGTGATACCGTGGTTATTTGTCCATGTGAAAAAAATCAGAATTTCCTGATACCGCGGGTAAAGTCCAGGGTGAGAAAAATCCGATTTTCCTGATACCGTGGGTAAAGTCCAGGTGAAAAAAAATCCAATTTTCCTGATACCGTGGGAAATAGTCCAGGTGAAAAAATCACATTTTCCTGCTACCGTGAGTAAAGTCCAGGTGAAAAAATCAGATTTTCCTGATACCGCGGGTATAGTCCAGGTGAAAAAAAAATCAGATTTTCCTGATACCGTGAGTAAAGTCCAGGTGAAAAAAATCAGATTTTCCTGATACCGTGGTTATTTGTCCATGTGAAAAAAATCAGATTTTCCTGATATCGCAGGTAAAGTCCAGTTGAAAAAAAATCCAATTTTCCTGATACCGTGGGAAATAGTCCAGGTGAAAAAATCAGATTTTCCTGATACCGTGGGTAAAGTCCAGGAGAAAAAAAATCAGATTTTCCTGATACCGTGGGTAAAGTCTAGGTGAAAAAATTCAGATTTTCCTGATACCGTGGGTAATAGCCCAGGTGAAAAAAATCCGATTTTCCTCATAAAGTCCAGGGTGAAAAAAAATCCGATTTTCCTGATTCTGCGGGTAAAGTCCAGGTGGAAAAAAATCCAATTTTCCTGATACCGTGGTTATTTGTCCATGTGAAAAAAATCAGATTTTCCTGATATCGCGGGTAAAGTCCAGGTGAAAAAAAATCCAATTTTCCTGGTACCGTGGGAAATAGTCGAGGTGAAAAAATCAGATCTTCCTGATACCGTGAGTCAAGTCCAGGAGAAAAAAATCAGATTTTCCTGATAACGTGGGTAATAGTCCAGGTGAAAAAAATCTTATTTTCCGGATACCGCGGGTAAAGTCCAGGGTGAAAAAAATCCGGTTTTCCTGATACCGTGAGTAAAGTGCAGGGTGAAAAAAATCCAATTTTCCTGATACCGTGGTTATTTGTAGATGTGAAAAAAAATCAGATTTTCCTGATACCGAGGGAAATAGTCCAGGTGAAAAAATCAGATCTTCCTGATACCGTGAGTAAAGTCCAGGGTGAAAAAAATCAGATTTTCCTGATGCCGTGAGTAAAGTCCGGGAGAAAAAAATCAGATTTTCCTGATAACGTGGGTAATACTCCATGTGAAAAAAATCTTATTTTCCGGATACCGTGAGTAAAGTCCAGGGTGAAAAAAATCAGAATTTCCTGATACCGTTAGTAAAGTCCAGGGTGAAAAAAATCCGGTTTTCCTGATACCGTGAGTAAAGTGCAGGGTGAAAAAAATCCAATTTTCCTGATACCGTGGGTAATAGCCCAGGTGAAAAAAATCCGATTTTCCTCATAAAGTCCAGGGTGAAAAAAAAATCCGATTTTCCTGATTCTGCGGGTAAAGTCCAGGTGGAAAAAAATCCAATTTTCCTGATACCGTGGTTATTTGTCCATGTGAAAAAAATCAGATTTTCCTGATATCGCGGGTAAAGTCCAGGTGAAAAAAAATCCAATTTTCCTGGTACCGTGGGAAATAGTCGAGGTGAAAAAATCAGATTTTCCTGATACCGTGAGTCAAGTCCAGGAGAAAAAAATCAGATTTTCCTGATAACGTGGGTAATAGTCCAGGTGAAAAAAATCTTATTTTCCGGATACCGCGGGTAAAGTCCAGGGTGAAAAAAATCCGGTTTTCCTGATACCGTGAGTAAAGTGCATGGTGAAAAAAATCCAATTTTCCTGATACCGTGGTTATTTGTAGATGTGAAAAAAAATCAGATTTTCCTGATACCGAGGGAAATAGTCCAGGTGAAAAAATCAGATTTTCCTGATACCGTGAGTAAAGTCCAGGGTGAAAAAAATCAGATTTTCCTGATGCCGTGAGTAAAGTCCGGGAGAAAAAAATCAGATTTGCCTGATAACGTGGGTAATACTCCATGTGAAAAAAATCTTATTTTCCGGATACCGTGAGTAAAGTCCAGGGTGAAAAAAATCAGAATTTCCTGATACCGTTAGTAAAGTCCAGGGTGAAAAAAATCCGGTTTTCCTGATACCGTGAGTAAAGTGCAGGGTGAAAAAAATCCAATTTTCCTGATACCGTGGTTATTTGTAGATGTGAAAAAAAATCAGATTTTCCTGATACCGAGGAAAATAGTCCAGGTGAAAAAAATCAGATTTTCCTGATACCGTGAGTAAAGTCCAGGGTGAAAAAAATCAGATTTTCCTGATACCGTGGGTAAAGTCCAGGTGAAAAAAATCTGATTTTCCTGATTCTGCGGGTAAAGTCCAGGTTAAAAAAAAAATCCGATTTTCCTGATACCGTGAGTAAAGTCCAGGAGAAAAAAAATCAAATTTTCCTGATAATGTGGGTAATAGACCAGGTGAAAAAAATCTTATTTTCCGGATACCGTGAGTAAAGTCTAGGGTGAAAAAATTCGAATTTCCTGATACCGTTAGTAAAGTCCAGGGTGAAAAAAATCCGGTTTTCCTGATACCGTGAGTGAAGTGCAGGGTGAAAAAAATCCAATTTTCCTGATACCGTGGTTATTTGAAGATGTTAAAAATTCAAATTTTCCTGATACCGCGGGTAAAGTCTAGGTGAAAAAAAATCAGATTTTCCTGATACTGAGGGAAATAGTCCAGGGTGAAAAAAATCAGATTTTCCTGATGCCGTGAGTAAAGTCCAGGTGAAAAAAACTAGATTTTTGTGATACCGTGGTTATTTGTCCACGTGAAAAAAAATCAGATTTTCCTGATACCACGGGTAAAGTCCAGGTGAAAAAAAATCCAATTTTCCTGGTACCGTGGGAAATAGTCGAGGTGAAAAAATTAGATTTTCCTGATACCGTGAGTCAAGTCCAGGAGAAAAAAATCAGATTTTCCTGATAACGTGGGTAATAGTCCAGGTGAAAAAAATCTTATTTTCCGGATACCGCAGGTAAAGTCCAGGGTGAAAAAAATCCGGTTTTCCTGATACCGTGAGTAAAGTGCATGGTGAAAAAAATCCAATTTTCCTGATACCGTGGTTATTTGTAGATGTGAAAAAAAATCAGATTTTCCTGATACCGAGGGAAATAGTCCAGGTGAAAAAATCAGATTTTCCTGATACCGTGAGTAAAGTCCAGGGTGAAAAAAATCAGATTTTCCTGATGCTGTGAGTAAAGTCCGGGAGAAAAAAATCAGATTTTCCTGATAACGTGGGTAATACTCCATGTGAAAAAAATCTTATTTTCCGGATACCGTGAGTAAAGTCTAGGGTGAAAAAAATCAGAATTTCCTGATACCGTTAGTAAAGTCCAGGGTGAAAAAAATCCGGTTTTCCTGATACCGTGAGTGAAGTGCAGGGTGAAAAAAATCCAATTTTCCTGATACCGTGGTTATTTGAAGATGTTAAAAATTCAAATTTTCCTGATACCGCGGGTAAAGTCTAGGTGAAAAAAAATCAGATTTTCCTGATACTGAGGGAAATAGTCCAGGGTGAAAAAAATCAGATTTTCCTGATGCCGTGAGTAAAGTCCAGGTGAAAAAAATTAGATTTTTGTGATACCGTGGTTATTTGTCCACGTGAAAAAAAAATCAGATTTTCCTGATACCACGGGTAAAGTCCAGGTGAAAAAAAATCCAATTTTCCTGGTACCGTGGGAAATAGTCGAGGTGAAAAAATCAGATTTTCCTGATACCGTGAGTCAAGTCCAGGAGAAAAAAATCAGATTTTCCTGATAACGTGGGTAATAGTCCAGGTGAAAAAAATCTTATTTTCCGGATACCGCGGGTAAAGTCCAGGGTGAAAAAAATCCGGTTTTCCTGATACCGTGAGTAAAGTGCATGGTGAAAAAAATCCAATTTTCCTGATACAGTGGTTATTTGTAGATGTGAAAAAAAATCAGATTTTCCTGATACCGAGGGAAATAGTCCAGGTGAAAAAATCAGATTTTCCTGATACCGTGAGTAAAGTCCAGGGTGAAAAAAATCAGATTTTCCTGATGCCGTGAGTAAAGTCCGGGAGAAAAAAATCAGATTTTCCTGATAACGTGGGTAATACTCCATGTGAAAAAAATCTTATTTTCCGGATACCGTGAGTAAAGTCCAGGGTGAAAAAAATCAGAATTTCCTGATACCGTTAGTAAAGTGCAGGGTGAAAAAAATCCGGTTTTCCTGATACCGTGAGTAAAGTGCAGGGTGAAAAAAATCCAATTTTCCTGATACCGTGGTTATTTGTAGATGTGAAAAAAAATCAGATTTTCCTGATACCGAGGAAAATAGTCCAGGTGAAAAAAATCAGATTTTCCTGATACCGTGAGTAAAGTCCAGGGTGAAAAAAATCAGATTTTCCTGATACCGTGGGTAAAGTCCAGGTGAAAAAAATCTGATTTTCCTGATTCTGCGGGTAAAGTCCAGGTTAAAAAAAAAATCCGATTTTCCTGATACCGTGAGTAAAGTCCAGGAGAAAAAAAATCAAATTTTCCTGATAATGTGGGTAATAGACCAGGTGAAAAAAATCTTATTTTCCGGATACCGTGAGTAAAGTCTAGGGTGAAAAAAATCCGAATTTCCTGATACCGTTAGTAAAGTCCAGGGTGAAAAAAATCCGGTTTTCCTGATACCGTGAGTGAAGTGCAGGGTGAAAAAAATCCAATTTTCCTGATACCGTGGTTATTTGAAGATGTTAAAAATTCAAATTTTCCTGATACCGCGGGTAAAGTCTAGGTGAAAAAAAATCAGATTTTCCTGATACTGAGGGAAATAGTCCAGGGTGAAAAAAATCAGATTTTCCTGATGCCGTGAGTAAAGTCCAGGTGAAAAAAATTAGATTTTTGTGATACCGTGGTTATTTGTCCACGTGAAAAAAAATCAGATTTTCCTGATACCACGGGTAAAGTCGAGGGTGAAAAAAATCCGATTTTCCTTATACCGTGGGTAAAGTCCAGGTGAAAAAAATCAGATTTTCCTGATACCGTGGGTAAAGTCCAGGTGAAAAAAATCAGATTTTCCTGATGCCGTGAGTAAAGTCCAGGTGAAAAAAATCAGATTTTTGTGATACCGTGGTTATTTGTCCACGTGAAAAACGTCAGATTTTCCTGATACCGTGGGTAAAGTCTAGGTGAAAAAATTCAGATTTTTCTGATACCACGGGTAAAGTCGAGGGTGAAAAAAATCCGATTTTCCTTATACCGTGGGTAAAGTCCATGTGAAAAAAATCAGATTTTCCTGATACCGCGGGTAAAGTCCAGGTGAAAAAAATCCAATTTTCCTGATACCGTGGGAAATAGTCCAGGTGAAAAAAACAAGATTTTCCCGATACCGTGGTGATTTGCCCACTTTTAAAAAAAAACAGATTTTCCTGATCCGCGGGGAAAGTCCAGGAGAAAAAATCCGATTTTCCTTATACCGTGGGTAAAGTCCATGTGAAAAAAATCAGATTTTCCTGATACCGTTAGTAAAGTCCAGGTGAAAAAAATCCAATTTTCCTGATACCGTGAGTAAAGTGCAGGGTGAAAAAATCCAATTTTCCTGATACCGTGGTTATTTGTAGATGTGAAAAAAATCAGATTTTCCTGATACCGCGGGTAAAGTCCAGGTGAAAAAAAATCCAATTTTCCTGATACCGAGGGAAATAGTCCAGGGTGAAAAAAATCAGATTTTCCTGATGCCGTGAGTAAAGTCCAGGTGAAAAAAATTAGATTTTTGTGATACCGTGGTTATTTGTCCACGTGAAAAAAAAATCAGATTTTCCTGATACCACGGGTAAAGTCGAGGGTGAAAAAAATCCGATTTTCCTTATACCGTGGGTAAAGTCCATGTGAAAAAAATCAGATTTTCCTGATACCGCGGGTAAAGTCCAGGTGAAAAAAATCCAATTTTCCTGATACCGTGGGAAATAGTCCAGGTGAAAAAAACAAGATTTTCCCGATACCGTGGTGATTTGCCCACTTTTAAAAAAAAACAGATTTTCCTGATCCGCGGGGAAAGTCCAGGAGAAAAAATCAGATTTTCCTGATACCGTGAGTAAAGTCCAGGGTGAAAAAATTCCGGTTTTCCTGATACCGCGGGTAAAGTCCGGGAGAAAAAAATCAGATTTTCCTGATAACGTGGGTAATACTCCATGTGAAAAAAATCTTATTTTCCGGATACCGTGAGTAAAGTCCAGGGTGAAAAAAATCAGATTTTCCTGATGCCGTGAGTAAAGTCCGGGAGAAAAAAATCAGATTTTCCTGATAACGTGGGTAATACTCCATGTGAAAAAAATCTTATTTTCCGGATACCGTGAGTAAAGTCCAGGGTGAAAAAAATCAGAATTTCCTGATACCGTTAGTAAAGTCCAGGGTGAAAAAAATCCGGTTTTCCTGATACCGTGAGTAAAGTGCAGGGTGAAAAAAATCCAATTTTCCTGATACCGTGGTTATTTGTAGATGTGAAAAAAAATCAGATTTTCCTGATACCGAGGAAAATAGTCCAGGTGAAAAAAATCAGATTTTCCTGATACCGTGAGTAAAGTCCAGGGTGAAAAAAATCAGATTTTCCTGATACCGTGGGTAAAGTCCAGGTGAAAAAAATCTGATTTTCCTGATTCTGCGGGTAAAGTCCAGGTTAAAAAAAAAATCCGATTTTCCTGATACCGTGAGTAAAGTCCAGGAGAAAAAAAATCAAATTTTCCTGATAATGTGGGTAATAGACCAGGTGAAAAAAAATCTTATTTTCCGGATACCGTGAGTAAAGTCTAGGGTGAAAAAAATCCGAATTTCCTGATACCGTTAGTAAAGTCCAGGGTGAAAAAAATCCGGTTTTCCTGATACCGTGAGTGAAGTGCAGGGTGAAAAAAATCCAATTTTCCTGATACCGTGGTTATTTGAAGATGTTAAAAATTCAAATTTTCCTGATACCGCGGGTAAAGTCTAGGTGAAAAAAAATCAGATTTTCCTGATACTGAGGGAAATAGTCCAGGGTGAAAAAAATCAGATTTTCCTGATGCCGTGAGTAAAGTCCAGGTGAAAAAAATTAGATTTTTGTGATACCGTGGTTATTTGTCCACGTGAAAAAAAATCAGATTTTCCTGATACCACGGGTAAAGTCGAGGGTGAAAAAAATCCGATTTTCCTTATACCGTGGGTAAAGTCCAGGTGAAAAAAATCAGATTTTCCTGATACCGTGGGTAAAGTCCAGGTGAAAAAAAATCAGATTTTCCTGATGCCGTGAGTAAAGTCCAGGTGAAAAAAATCAGATTTTTGTGATACCGTGGTTATTTGTCCACGTGAAAAACGTCAGATTTTCCTGATACCGTGGGTAAAGTCTAGGTGAAAAAATTCAGATTTTTCTGATACCACGGGTAATAGCCCACGTGAAAAAAATCTGATTTTCCTGATACTGTGAGGAAAGTCCAGGTGAAAAAAACAGATTTTTGTGATACCGTGGTTATTTGTCCACGTGAAAAAAATCCGATTTTCCTGATTCTGCGGGTAAAGTCCAGGTGAAAAAAATCCAATTTTCCTGATACCGTGGATATTTGTCCATGAGAAAAAAATCAGATTTTCCTGATATCGCGGGTAAAGTCCAGGTGAAAAAAATCCAATTTTCCTGATACCGTGGGAAATAGTCCAGGTGAAATTATCAGATTTTCCTGATACCGTAAGTGAAGTCCAGGTGAAAAATTCAGATTTTCCTGATACCGTGACAAAAGTCCAGGGTGAAAAAATCAGATTTTCCTGATACTGTAGGTAAAGTCCAGGTGAAAAAAACAAGATTTTCCTGATACCATGAGTAAAGTCCAGGGTGAAAAAAATCAGATTTTCCTGATAACGTGAGTATATTCCAAGTGAAAAAAATCCGATTTTCCTGATACCATGGGATATAGTCCAGTTGAAAAAAAATCCGATTTTCCTGATACCGTGGGTAATAGTCCAGGTGAAAAAAATCCAATTTTCCTGATACCGCAGGTAAAGTCCAGGTGAAAAAAATCAGATTTTCCTGATACCGTGGTGATTTGTCCACGTAAAAAAATTCAGATTTTCCTGATACCGCGGGTAAAGTCCAGGTTAAAAAATCCAATTTTTCTGATACCGTGAGTAAAGTCCAGGAGAAAAAAATCAGATTTTCCTCATAATGTGGGTAATAGTCCAGGTGAAAAAAATCTTATTTTCCGGATTCCGTGAGTAAAGTCCAGGGTGAAAAAAATCCGAATTTCCTGATACCGTTAGTAAAGTCCAGGGTGAAAAAAATCCGGTTTTCCTGACACCGTGAGTAAAGTGCAGGGTGAAAAAATCCAATTTTCCTGATACCGTGGTTATTTGTAGATGTGAAAAAAATCAGATTTTCCTGATACCGCGGGTAAAGTCCAGGTGAAAAAAAATCCAATTTTCCTGATACCGAGGGAAATAGTCCAGGGTGAAAAAAATCAGATTTTCCTGATGCCGTGAGTAAAGTCCAGGTGAAAAAAATTAGATTTTTGTGATACCGTGGTTATTTGTCCACGTGAAAAAAAAATCAGATTTTCCTGATACCACGGGTAAAGTCGAGGGTGAAAAAAATCCGATTTTCCTTATACCGTGGGTAAAGTCCATGTGAAAAAAATCAGATTTTCCTGATACCGCGGGTAAAGTCCAGGTGAAAAAAATCCAATTTTCCTGATACCGTGGGAAATAGTCCAGGTGAAAAAAACAAGATTTTCCCGATACCGTGGTGATTTGCCCACTTTTAAAAAAAAACAGATTTTCCTGATCCGCGGGGAAAGTCCAGGAGAAAAAATCAGATTTTCCTGATACTGTGAGTAAAGTCCAGGGTGAAAAAAGTCCGGTTTTCCTGATACCGCGGGTAAAGTCCGGGAGAAAAAAATCAGATTTTCCTGATAACGTGGGTAATACTCCATGTGAAAAAAAATCTTATTTTCCGGATACCGTGAGTAAAGTCCAGGGTGAAAAAAATCAGAATTTCCTGATACCGTTAGTAAAGTCCAGGGTGAAAAAAATCCGGTTTTCCTGATACCGTGAGTAAAGTGCAGGGTGAAAAAAATCCAATTTTCCTGATACCGTGGTTATTTGTAGATGTGAAAAAAAATCAGATTTTCCTGATACCGAGGAAAATAGTCCAGGTGAAAAAAATCAGATTTTCCTGATACCGTGAGTAAAGTCCAGGGTGAAAAAAATCAGATTTTCCTGATACCGTGGGTAAAGTCCAGGTGAAAAAAATCTGATTTTCCTGATTCTGCGGGTAAAGTCCAGGTTAAAAAAAAAATCCGATTTTCCTGATACCGTGAGTAAAGTCCAGGAGAAAAAAAATCAAATTTTCCTGATAATGTGGGTAATAGACCAGGTGAAAAAAATCTTATTTTCCGGATACCGTGAGTAAAGTCTAGGGTGAAAAAAATCCGAATTTCCTGATACCGTTAGTAAAGTCCAGGGTGAAAAAAATCCGGTTTTCCTGATACCGTGAGTGAAGTGCAGGGTGAAAAAAATCCAATTTTCCTGATACCGTGGTTATTTGAAGATGTTAAAAATTCAAATTTTCCTGATACCGCGGGTAAAGTCTAGGTGAAAAAAAATCAGATTTTCCTGATACTGAGGGAAATAGTCCAGGGTGAAAAAAATCAGATTTTCCTGATGCCGTGAGTAAAGTCCAGGTGAAAAAAATTAGATTTTTGTGATACCGTGGTTATTTGTCCACGTGAAAAAAAATCAGATTTTCCTGATACCACGGGTAAAGTCGCGGGTGAAAAAAATCCGATTTTCCTTATACCGTGGGTAAAGTCCAGGTGAAAAAAATCAGATTTTCCTGATACCGTGGGTAAAGTCCAGGTGAAAAAAATCAGATTTTCCTGATGCCGTGAGTAAAGTCCAGGTGAAAAAAATCAGATTTTTGTGATACCGTGGTTATTTGTCCACGTGAAAAACGTCAGATTTTCCTGATACCGTGGGTAAAGTCTAGGTGAAAAAATTCAGATTTTTCTGATACCACGGGTAATAGCCCACGTGAAAAAAATCTGATTTTCCTGATACTGTGAGGAAAGTCCAGGTGAAAAAAACAGATTTTTGTGATACCGTGGTTATTTGTCCACGTGAAAAAAATCCGATTTTCCTGATTCTGCGGGTAAAGTCCAGGTGAAAAAAATCCAATTTTCCTGATACCGTGGATATTTGTCCATGAGAAAAAAATCAGATTTTCCTGATATCGCGGGTAAAGTCCAGGTGAAAAAAATCCAATTTTCCTGATACCGTGGGAAATAGTCCAGGTGAAATTATCAGATTTTCCTGATACCGTAAGTGAAGTCCAGGTGAAAAATTCAGATTTTCCTGATACCGTGACAAAAGTCCAGGGTGAAAAAATCAGATTTTCCTGATACTGTAGGTAAAGTCCAGGTGAAAAAAACAAGATTTTCCTGATACCATGAGTAAAGTCCAGGGTGAAAAAAATCAGATTTTCCTGATAACGTGAGTATATTCCAAGTGAAAAAAATCCGATTTTCCTGATACCATGGGATATAGTCCAGTTGAAAAAAAATCCGATTTTCCTGATACCGTGGGTAATAGTCCAGGTGAAAAAAATCCAATTTTCCTGATACCGCAGGTAAAGTCCAGGTGAAAAAAATCAGATTTTCCTGATACCGTGGTGATTTGTCCACGTAAAAAAATTCAGATTTTCCTGACACCGCGGGTAAAGTCCAGGCTAAAAAATCCAATTTTTCTGATACCGTGAGTAAAGTCCAGGAGAAAAAAATCAGATTTTCCTCATAATGTGGGTAATAGTCCAGGTGAAAAAAATCTTATTTTCCGGATACCGTGAGTAAAGTCCAGGGTGAAAAAAATCCGAATTTCCTGATACCGTTAGTAAAGTCCAGGGTGAAAAAAATCCGGTTTTCCTGACACCGTGAGTAAAGTGCAGGGTGAAAAAATCCAATTTTCCTGATACCGTGGTTATTTGTAGATGTGAAAAAAATCAGATTTTCCTGATACCGCGGGTAAAGTCCAGGTGAAAAAAAATCCAATTTTCCTGATACCGAGGGAAATAGTCCAGGGTGAAAAAAATCAGATTTTCCTGATGCCGTGAGTAAAGTCCAGGTGAAAAAAATTAGATATTTGTGATACCGTGGTTATTTGTCCACGTGAAAAAAAAATCAGATTTTCCTGATACCACGGGTAAAGTCGAGGGTGAAAAAAATCCGATTTTCCTTATACCGTGGGTAAAGTCCATGTGAAAAAAATCAGATTTTCCTGATACCGCGGGTAAAGTCCAGGTGAAAAAAATCCAATTTTCCTGATACCGTGGGAAATAGTCCAGGTGAAAAAAACAAGATTTTCCCGATACCGTGGTGATTTGCCCACTTTTTAAAAAAACAGATTTTCCTGATCCGCGGGGAAAGTCCAGGAGAAAAAATCAGATTTTCCTGACACCGTGAGTAAAGTCCAGGGTGAAAAAAGTCCGGTTTTCCTGATACCGTGAGTAAAGTGCAGGGTGAAAAAATCCAATTTTCCTGATACCGTGGTTATTTGTCCATGTGAAAAAAATCAGATTTTCATGATAACGCGGATAAAGTCCAGGTGAAAAAAAATCCAATTTTCCTGATCCCGTGGGAAATAGTCCAGGTGAAAAAAATCAGATTTTCCTGATGCCGTGAGTAAAGTCCAGGGTGAAAAAAATCAGATTTTCCTGATACCGTGAGTAAAGTCCAGGTGAAAAAAAATCAGATTTTCGTGATACCATGGTTATTTGTCCACGTGAAAAAAATCAGATTTTCCTCATACCGTGGGTAAAGTCCAGGGTGAAAAAAATCCGATTTTCCTGATTCTGCGGGTAAAGTCCAGGTGAAAAAAATCCAATTTTCCCGATACCGTGGTTATTTGTCCATGTGAAAAAAATCAGATTTTCCTGATATCGCGGGTAAAATCCAGGTGAAAAAAAATCCTATTTTCCTGATGACGTGGGAAAAAGTCCAGGTGAAAAAATTAGATTTTCCTGATACCGTGAGTAAAGTCCAGGAGAAAAAAAATCAGATTTTCCTGATACCGTGGGTAAAGTCTAGGTGAAAAAATTCAGATTTTCCTGATACCGTGGGTAATAGCCCAGGTGAAAAAAATCAGATTTTCCTGATACCGTGAGTAAAGTCCAGGTGAAAAAAATCAGATTTTCGTGATACCATGGTTATTTGTCCACGTGAAAAAAATCAGATTTTCTTCATACCGCGGTTAAAGTCCAGGGTGAAAAAAATCCGGTTTTCCTGATAACGTGAGTAAAGTGCAGGGTGAAAAAAATCCAATTTTCCTGATACCGTGGTTATTTGTAGATGTGAAAAAAAATCAGATTTTCCTGATACCGAGGAAAATAGTGCAGGTGAAAAAAATCAGATTTTCCTGATACCGTGAGTAAAGTCCAGGGTGAAAAAAATCAGATTTTCCTGATGCCATGAGTAAAGTCCAGGTGAAAAAAATCAGATTTTTGTGATACCGTGGTTATTTGTCCATGTGAAAAAAATCAGATTTTCCTGATACCGTGGGTAAAGTCCAGGAGAAAAAAAATCCAATTTTCCTGATACTTTGGGAAATAGTCCAGGTGAAAAAATCAGATTTTCCTGATACCGTGAGTAAAGTCCAGGTGAAAAAATCAGATTTTCCTGATACCGCGGGTAAAGTCCAGGTGAAAAAAAATCAGATTTTCCTGATACCATGAGTAAAGTCCAGGAGAAAAAAAATCATATTTTCCTGATAACGTGGGTAATAGTCCAGGTGAAAAAAAATCTTATTTTCCGGATACCGTGAGTAAAGTCCAGGAGAAAAAAATCCAAATTTCCTGATACCGTTAGTAAAGTCCAGGTGGAAAAATATCCGGTTTTCCTGATACCGTGAGTAAAGCGCAGGGTGAAAAAAATCCAATTTTCCTGATACCGTGAGTAAAGTCCAGGTGAAAAAAGTCAGATTTTCGTGATACCATCATTATTTGTCCACGTGAAAAAAATCAGGTTTTCCTGATACCATGGGTAATAGCCCAAGTGAAAAAAATCCAATTTTCCTGATACCGTGAGTAAAGTCCAGGTGAAAAAAATCAGATTTTCATGATACCGTGGTTATTTGTCCACGTGAAAAATATCAGATTTTCCTCATACCGCCGGTAAAGTCCAGGGTGAAAAAAATCTGATTTTCCTGATTCTGCGGGTAAAGTCCAGGTTAAAAAAAATCCGATTTTCCTGATACCGTGAGTAAAGTCCAGGGTGAAAAAAATCCCGTTTTCCTGATGCCGTGAGTAAAGTCCAGGAGAAAAAAAATCAGATTTTCGGGATAACGTGGGTAATAGTCCAGGTGAAAAAAATCTTATTTTCCGGATACTGTGAGTAAAGTCCAGGAGAAAAAAATCCGAATTTCCTGATACCGTGAGTAAAGCGCAGGGTGAAAAAGTCCAATTTTCCTGATACCGTGAGTACAGTCCAGGTGAAAAAAATCAGATTTTCGTGATACCATGGTTATTTGTCCACCTGAAAAAAATCAGATTTTCCTCATACCGCGGGTAAAGTCCAGGGTGAAAAAAATCCGATTTTCCTGATTCTGCGGGTAAAGTCCAGGTGAAAAAACATCCAATTTTCCTGATACCGTGGGTAAAGTCCAGGTGAAAAAAATCAGATTTTCCTGATATCGCGGGTAAAGTCCAGGTGAAAAAAAATCCAATTTTCCTGATACCGTGGGAAATAGTCCAGGTGAAAAAATCAGATTTTCCTGATTCCGTGAGTAAAGTCCAGGGTGAAAAAAATCCAAATTTCCTGATACCGTTAGTAAAGTCAAGGGTGAAAAAAAATCCGATTTTCCTGATACCGTGAGTAAAGTGCAGGGTGAAAAAAATCCAATTTTCCTGATACCGTGGTTATTTGTAGATGTGGAAAAAAATCAGATTTTCCTGATACCGAGGGAAATAGTCCAGGTGAAAAAAATCAGATTTTCCTGATACCGTGAGTAAAGTCCAGGGTGAAAAAAATCAGATTTTCCTGATGCCATGAGTAAAGTCCAGGTGAAAAAAATCAGATTTTTGTGATACCGTGGTTATTTGTCCATGTGAAAAAAATCAGAATTTCCTGATACCGCGGGTAAAGTCCAGGGTGAGAAAAATCCGATTTTCCTGATACCGTGGGTAAAGTCCAGGGTGAAAAAAATCCGGTTTTCCTGATAACGTGAGTAAAGTGCAGGGTGAAAAAAATCCAATTTTCCTGATACCGTGGTTATTTGTAGATGTGAAAAAAAATCAGATTTTCCTGATACCGAGGGAAATAGTGCAGGTGAAAAAATCAGATCTTCCTGATACCGTGAGTAAAGTCCAGGGTGAAAAAAATCAGATTTTCCTGATGCCGTGAGTAAAGTCCGGGAGAAAAAAATCAGATTTTCCTGATAACGTGGGTAATACTCCATGTGAAAAAAATCTTATTTTCCGGATACCGTGAGTAAAGTCCAGGGTGAAAAAAATCAGAATTTCCTGATACCGTTAGTAAAGTCCAGGGTGAAAAAAATCCGGTTTTCCTGATACCGTGAGTAAAGTGCAGGGTGAAAAAAATCCAATTTTCCTGATACCGTGGGTAATAGCCCAGGTGAAAAAAATCCGATTTTCCTCATAAAGTCCAGGGTGAAAAAAAATCCGATTTTCCTGATTCTGCGGGTAAAGTCCAGGTGGAAAAAAATCCAATTTTCCTGATACCGTGGTTATTTGTCCATGTGAAAAAAATCAGATTTTCCTGATATCGCGGGTAAAGTCCAGGTGAAAAAAAATCCAATTTTCCTGGTACCGTGGGAAATAGTCGAGGTGAAAAAATCAGATTTTCCTGATACCGTGAGTCAAGTCCAGGAGAAAAAAATCAGATTTTCCTGATAACATGGGTAATAGTCCAGGTGAAAAAAATCTTATTTTCCGGATACCGCGGGTAAAGTCCAGGGTGAAAAAAATCCGGTTTTCCTGATACCGTGAGTAAAGTGCAGGGTGAAAAAAATCCAATTTTCCTGATACCGTGGTTATTTGTAGATGTGAAAAAAAATCAGATTTTCCTGATACCGAGGGAAATAGTCCAGGTGAAAAAATCAGATCTTCCTGATACCGTGAGTAAAGTCCAGGGTGAAAAAAATCAGATTTTCCTGATGCCGTGAGTAAAGTCCGGGAGAAAAAAATCAGATTTTCCTGATAACGTGGGTAATACTCCATGTGAAAAAAATCTTATTTTCCGGATACCGTGAGTAAAGTCCAGGGTGAAAAAAATCAGAATTTCCTGATACCGTTAGTAAAGTCCAGGGTGAAAAAAATCCGGTTTTCCTGATACCGTGAGTAAAGTGCAGGGTGAAAAAAATCCAATTTTCCTGATACCGTGGGTAATAGCCCAGGTGAAAAAAATCCGATTTTCCTCATAAAGTCCAGGGTGAAAAAAAATCCGATTTTCCTGATTCTGCGGGTAAAGTCCAGGTGGAAAAAAATCCAATTTTCCTGATACCGTGGTTATTTGTCCATGTGAAAAAAATCAGATTTTCCTGATATCGCGGGTAAAGTCCAGGTGAAAAAAAATCCAATTTTCCTGGTACCGTGGGAAATAGTCGAGGTGAAAAAATCAGATTTTCCTGATACCGTGAGTCAAGTCCAGGAGAAAAAAATCAGATTTTCCTGATAACATGGGTAATAGTCCAGGTGAAAAAAATCTTATTTTCCGGATACCGCGGGTAAAGTCCAGGGTGAAAAAAATCCGGTTTTCCTGATACCGTGAGTAAAGTGCATGGTGAAAAAAATCCAATTTTCCTGATACCGTGGTTATTTGTAGATGTGAAAAAAAATCAGATTTTCCTGATACCGAGGGAAATAGTCCAGGTGAAAAAATCAGATTTTCCTGATACCGTGAGTAAAGTCCAGGGTGAAAAAAATCAGATTTTCCTGATGCCGTGAGTAAAGTCCGGGAGAAAAAAATCAGATTTGCCTGATAACGTGGGTAATACTCCATGTGAAAAAAATCTTATTTTCCGGATACCGTGAGTAAAGTCCAGGGTGAAAAAAATCAGAATTTCCTGATACCGTTAGTAAAGTCCAGGGTGAAAAAAATCCGGTTTTCCTGATACCGTGAGTAAAGTGCAGGGTGAAAAAAATCCAATTTTCCTGATACCGTGGTTATTTGTAGATGTGAAAAAAAATCAGATTTTCCTGATACCGAGGAAAATAGTCCAGGTGAAAAAAATCAGATTTTCCTGATACCGTGAGTAAAGTCCAGGGTGAAAAAAATCAGATTTTCCTGATACCGTGGGTAAAGTCCAGGTGAAAAAAATCTGATTTTCCTGATTCTGCGGGTAAAGTCCAGGTTAAAAAAAAATCCGATTTTCCTGATACCGTGAGTAAAGTCCAGGAGAAAAAAAATCAAATTTTCCTGATAATGTGGGTAATAGACCAGGTGAAAAAAATCTTATTTTCCGGATACCGTGAGTAAAGTCTAGGGTGAAAAAAATTCGAATTTCCTGATACCGTTAGTAAAGTCCAGGGTGAAAAAAATCCGGTTTTCCTGATACCGTGAGTGAAGTGCAGGGTGAAAAAAATCCAATTTTCCTGACACCGTGGTTATTTGAAGATGTTAAAAATTCAAATTTTCCTGATACCGCGGGTAAAGTCTAGGTGAAAAAAAATCAGATTTTCCTGATACTGAGGGAAATAGTCCAGGGTGAAAAAAATCAGATTTTCCTGATGCCGTGAGTAAAGTCCAGGTGAAAAAAACTAGATTTTTGTGATACCGTGGTTATTTGTCCACGTGAAAAAAAATCAGATTTTCCTGATACCACGGGTAAAGTCCAGGTGAAAAAAAATCCAATTTTCCTGGTACCGTGGGAAATAGTCGAGGTGAAAAAATTAGATTTTCCTGATACCGTGAGTCAAGTCCAGGAGAAAAAAATCAGATTTTCCTGATAACGTGGGTAATAGTCCAGGTGAAAAAAATCTTATTTTCCGGATACCGCAGGTAAAGTCCAGGGTGAAAAAAATCCGGTTTTCCTGATACCGTGAGTAAAGTGCATGGTGAAAAAAATCCAATTTTCCTGATACCGTGGTTATTTGTAGATGTGAAAAAAAATCAGATTTTCCTGATACCGAGGGAAATAGTCCAGGTGAAAAAATCAGATTTTCCTGATACCGTGAGTAAAGTCCAGGGTGAAAAAAATCAGATTTTCCTGATGCTGTGAGTAAAGTCCGGGAGAAAAAAATCAGATTTTCCTGATAACGTGGGTAATACTCCATGTGAAAAAAATCTTATTTTCCGGATACCGTGAGTAAAGTCTAGGGTGAAAAAAATCAGAATTTCCTGATACCGTTAGTAAAGTCCAGGGTGAAAAAAATCCGGTTTTCCTGATACCGTGAGTGAAGTGCAGGGTGAAAAAAATCCAATTTTCCTGATACCGTGGTTATTTGAAGATGTTAAAAATTCAAATTTTCCTGATACCGCGGGTAAAGTCTAGGTGAAAAAAAATCAGATTTTCCTGATACTGAGGGAAATAGTCCAGGGTGAAAAAAATCAGATTTTCCTGATGCCGTGAGTAAAGTCCAGGTGAAAAAAATTAGATTTTTGTGATACCGTGGTTATTTGTCCACGTGAAAAAAAAATCAGATTTTCCTGATACCACGGGTAAAGTCCAGGTGAAAAAAAATCCAATTTTCCTGGTACCGTGGGAAATAGTCGAGGTGAAAAAATCAGATTTTCCTGATACCGTGAGTCAAGTCCAGGAGAAAAAAATCAGATTTTCCTGATAACGTGGGTAATAGTCCAGGTGAAAAAAATCTTATTTTCCGGATACCGCGGGTAAAGTCCAGGGTGAAAAAAATCCGGTTTTCCTGATACCGTGAGTAAAGTGCATGGTGAAAAAAATCCAATTTTCCTGATACCGTGGTTATTTGTAGATGTGAAAAAAAATCAGATTTTCCTGATACCGAGGGAAATAGTCCAGGTGAAAAAATCAGATTTTCCTGATACCGTGAGTAAAGTCCAGGGTGAAAAAAATCAGATTTTCCTGATGCCGTGAGTAAAGTCCGGGAGAAAAAAATCAGATTTTCCTGATAACGTGGGTAATACTCCATGTGAAAAAAATCTTATTTTCCTGATTCTGCGGGTAAAGTCCAGGTTAAAAAAAAAATCCGATTTTCCTGATACCGTTAGTAAAGTCCAGGGTGAAAAAAATCCGGTTTTCCTGATACCGTGAGTAAAGTGCAGGGTGAAAAAAATCCAATTTTCCTGATACCGTGGTTATTTGTAGATGTGAAAAAAAATCAGATTTTCCTGATACCGAGGAAAATAGTCCAGGTGAAAAAAATCAGATTTTCCTGATACCGTGAGTAAAGTCCAGGGTGAAAAAAATCAGATTTTCCTGATACCGTGGGTAAAGTCCAGGTGAAAAAAATCTGATTTTCCTGATTCTGCGGGTAAAGTCCAGGTTAAAAAAAAAATCCGATTTTCCTGATACCGTGAGTAAAGTCCAGGAGAAAAAAAATCAAATTTTCCTGATAATGTGGGTAATAGACCAGGTGAAAAAAATCTTATTTTCCGGATACCGTGAGTAAAGTCTAGGGTGAAAAAAATCCGAATTTCCTGATACCGTTAGTAAAGTCCAGGGTGAAAAAAATCCGGTTTTCCTGATACCGTGAGTGAAGTGCAGGGTGAAAAAAATCCAATTTTCCTGATACCGTGGTTATTTGAAGATGTTAAAAATTCAAATTTTCCTGATACCGCGGGTAAAGTCTAGGTGAAAAAAAATCAGATTTTCCTGATACTGAGGGAAATAGTCCAGGGTGAAAAAAATCAGATTTTCCTGATGCCGTGAGTAAAGTCCAGGTGAAAAAAATTAGATTTTTGTGATACCGTGGTTATTTGTCCACGTGAAAAAAAATCAGATTTTCCTGATACCACGGGTAAAGTCGAGGGTGAAAAAAATCCGATTTTCCTTATACCGTGGGTAAAGTCCAGGTGAAAAAAATCAGATTTTCCTGATACCGTGGGTAAAGTCCAGGTGAAAAAAATCAGATTTTCCTGATGCCGTGAGTAAAGTCCAGGTGAAAAAAATCAGATTTTTGTGATACCGTGGTTATTTGTCCACGTGAAAAACGTCAGATTTTCCTGATACCGTGGGTAAAGTCTAGGTGAAAAAATTCAGATTTTTCTGATACCACGGGTAATAGCCCACGTGAAAAAAATCTGATTTTCCTGATACTGTGAGGAAAGTCCAGGTGAAAAAAACAGATTTTTGTGATACCGTGGTTATTTGTCCACGTGAAAAAAATCCGATTTTCCTGATTCTGCGGGTAAAGTCCAGGTGAAAAAAATCCAATTTTCCTGATACCGTGGATATTTGTCCATGAGAAAAAAATCAGATTTTCCTGATATCGCGGGTAAAGTCCAGGTGAAAAAAATCCAATTTTCCTGATACCGTGGGAAATAGTCCAGGTGAAATTATCAGATTTTCCTGATACCGTAAGTGAAGTCCAGGTGAAAAATTCAGATTTTCCTGATACCGTGACAAAAGTCCAGGGTGAAAAAATCAGATTTTCCTGATACTGTAGGTAAAGTCCAGGTGAAAAAAACAAGATTTTCCTGATACCATGAGTAAAGTCCAGGGTGAAAAAAATCAGATTTTCCTGATAACGTGAGTATACTCCAAGTGAAAAAAATCCGATTTTCCTGATACCATGGGATATAGTCCAGTTGAAAAAAAATCCGATTTTCCTGATACCGTGGGTAATAGTCCAGGTGAAAAAAATCCAATTTTCCTGATACCGCAGGTAAAGTCCAGGTGAAAAAAATCAGATTTTCCTGATACCGTGGTGATTTGTCCACGTAAAAAAATTCAGATTTTCCTGATACCGCGGGTAAAGTCCAGGTTAAAAAATCCAATTTTTCTGATACCGTGAGTAAAGTCCAGGAGAAAAAAATCAGATTTTCCTCATAATGTGGGTAATAGTCCAGGTGAAAAAAATCTTATTTTCCGGATTCCGTGAGTAAAGTCCAGGGTGAAAAAAATCCGGTTTTCCTGACACCGTGAGTAAAGTGCAGGGTGAAAAAATCCAATTTTCCTGATACCGTGGTTATTTGTAGATGTGAAAAAAATCAGATTTTCCTGATACCGCGGGTAAAGTCCAGGTGAAAAAAAATCCAATTTTCCTGATACCGAGGGAAATAGTCCAGGGTGAAAAAAATCAGATTTTCCTGATGCCGTGAGTAAAGTCCAGGTGAAAAAAATTAGATTTTTGTGATACCGTGGTTATTTGTCCACGTGAAAAAAAAATCAGATTTTCCTGATACCACGGGTAAAGTCGAGGGTGAAAAAAATCCGATTTTCCTTATACCGTTTGTAAAGTCCATGTGAAAAAAATCAGATTTTCCTGATACCGCGGGTAAAGTCCAGGTGAAAAAAATCCAATTTTCCTGATACCGTGGGAAATAGTCCAGGTGAAAAAAACAAGATTTTCCCGATACCGTGGTGATTTGCCCACTTTTAAAAAAAAACAGATTTTCCTGATCCGCGGGGAAAGTCCAGGAGAAAAAATCAGATTTTCCTGATACCGTGAGTAAAGTCCAGGGTGAAAAAAGTCCGGTTTTCCTGATACCGTGGTTATTTGTCCATGTGAAAAAAGTCCGGGAGAAAAAAATCAGATTTTCCTGATAACGTGGGTAATACTCCATGTGAAAAAAATCTTATTTTCCGGATACCGTGAGTAAAGTCCAGGGTGAAAAAAATCAGATTTTCCTGATGCCGTGAGTAAAGTCCGGGAGAAAAAAATCAGATTTTCCTGATAACGTGGGTAATACTCCATGTGAAAAAAATCTTATTTTCCGGATACCGTGAGTAAAGTCCAGGGTGAAAAAAATCAGAATTTCCTGATACCGTTAGTAAAGTCCAGGGTGAAAAAAATCCGGTTTTCCTGATACCGTGAGTAAAGTGCAGGGTGAAAAAAATCCAATTTTCCTGATACCGTGGATATTTGTCCATGAGAAAAAAATCAGATTTTCCTGATATCGCGGGTAAAGTCCAGGTGAAAAAAATCCAATTTTCCTGATACCGTGGGAAATAGTCCAGGTGAAATTATCAGATTTTCCTGATACCGTAAGTGAAGTCCAGGTGAAAAATTCAGATTTTCCTGATACCGTGACAAAAGTCCAGGGTGAAAAAATCAGATTTTCCTGATACTGTAGGTAAAGTCCAGGTGAAAAAAACAAGATTTTCCTGATACCATGAGTAAAGTCCAGGGTGAAAAAAATCAGATTTTCCTGATAACGTGAGTATACTCCAAGTGAAAAAAATCCGATTTTCCTGATACCATGGGATATAGTCCAGTTGAAAAAAAATCCGATTTTCCTGATACCGTGGGTAATAGTCCAGGTGAAAAAAATCCAATTTTCCTGATACCGCAGGTAAAGTCCAGGTGAAAAAAATCAGATTTTCCTGATACCGTGGTTATTTGTCCATGTGAAAAAAATCAGAATTTCCTGATACCGCGGGTAAAGTCCAGGGTGAGAAAAATCCGATTTTCCTGATACCATGGGTAAAGTCCAGGTGAAAAAAAATCCAATTTTCCTGATACCGTGGGAAATAGTCCAGGTGAAAAAATCACATTTTCCTGCTACCGTGAGTAAAGTCCAGGTGAAAAAATCAGATTTTCCTGATACCGCGGGTATAGTCCAGGTGAAAAAAAAATCAGATTTTCCTGATACCGTGAGTAAAGTCCAGGTGAAAAAAATCAGATTTTCCTGATACCGTGGTTATTTGTCCATGTGAAAAAAATCAGATTTTCCTGATATCGCAGGTAAAGTCCAGTTGAAAAAAAATCCAATTTTCCTGATACCGTGGGAAATAGTCCAGGTGAAAAAATCAGATTTTCCTGATACCGTGGGTAAAGTCCAGGAGAAAAAAAATCAGATTTTCCTGATACCGTGGGTAAAGTCTAGGTGAAAAAATTCAGATTTTCCTGATACCGTGGGTAATAGCCCAGGTGAAAAAAATCCGATTTTCCTCATAAAGTCCAGGGTGAAAAAAAATCCGATTTTCCTGATTCTGCGGGTAAAGTCCAGGTGGAAAAAAATCCAATTTTCCTGATACCGTGGTTATTTGTCCATGTGAAAAAAATCAGATTTTCCTGATATCGCGGGTAAAGTCCAGGTGAAAAAAAATCCAATTTTCCTGGTACCGTGGGAAATAGTCGAGGTGAAAAAATCAGATCTTCCTGATACCGTGAGTCAAGTCCAGGAGAAAAAAATCAGATTTTCCTGATAACGTGGGTAATAGTCCAGGTGAAAAAAATCTTATTTTCCGGATACCGCGGGTAAAGTCCAGGGTGAAAAAAATCCGGTTTTCCTGATACCGTGAGTAAAGTGCAGGGTGAAAAAAATCCAATTTTCCTGATACCGTGGTTATTTGTAGATGTGAAAAAAAATCAGATTTTCCTGATACCGAGGGAAATAGTCCAGGTGAAAAAATCAGATCTTCCTGATACCGTGAGTAAAGTCCAGGGTGAAAAAAATCAGATTTTCCTGATGCCGTGAGTAAAGTCCGGGAGAAAAAAATCAGATTTTCCTGATAACGTGGGTAATACTCCATGTGAAAAAAATCTTATTTTCCGGATACCGTGAGTAAAGTCCAGGGTGAAAAAAATCAGAATTTCCTGATACCGTTAGTAAAGTCCAGGGTGAAAAAAATCCGGTTTTCCTGATACCGTGAGTAAAGTGCAGGGTGAAAAAAATCCAATTTTCCTGATACCGTGGGTAATAGCCCAGGTGAAAAAAATCCGATTTTCCTCATAAAGTCCAGGGTGAAAAAAAATCCGATTTTCCTGATTCTGCGGGTAAAGTCCAGGTGGAAAAAAATCCAATTTTCCTGATACCGTGGTTATTTGTCCATGTGAAAAAAATCAGATTTTCCTGATATCGCGGGTAAAGTCCAGGTGAAAAAAAATCCAATTTTCCTGGTACCGTGGGAAATAGTCGAGGTGAAAAAATCAGATTTTCCTGATACCGTGAGTCAAGTCCAGGAGAAAAAAATCAGATTTTCCTGATAACGTGGGTAATAGTCCAGGTGAAAAAAATCTTATTTTCCGGATACCGCGGGTAAAGTCCAGGGTGAAAAAAATCCGGTTTTCCTGATACCGTGAGTAAAGTGCATGGTGAAAAAAATCCAATTTTCCTGATACCGTGGTTATTTGTAGATGTGAAAAAAAATCAGATTTTCCTGATACCGAGGGAAATAGTCCAGGTGAAAAAATCAGATTTTCCTGATACCGTGAGTAAAGTCCAGGGTGAAAAAAATCAGATTTTCCTGATGCCGTGAGTAAAGTCCGGGAGAAAAAAATCAGATTTGCCTGATAACGTGGGTAATACTCCATGTGAAAAAAATCTTATTTTCCGGATACCGTGAGTAAAGTCCAGGGTGAAAAAAATCAGAATTTCCTGATACCGTTAGTAAAGTCCAGGGTGAAAAAAATCCGGTTTTCCTGATACCGTGAGTAAAGTGCAGGGTGAAAAAAATCCAATTTTCCTGATACCGTGGTTATTTGTAGATGTGAAAAAAAATCAGATTTTCCTGATACCGAGGAAAATAGTCCAGGTGAAAAAAATCAGATTTTCCTGATACCGTGAGTAAAGTCCAGGGTGAAAAAAATCAGATTTTCCTGATACCGTGGGTAAAGTCCAGGTGAAAAAAATCTGATTTTCCTGATTCTGCGGGTAAAGTCCAGGTTAAAAAAAAAATCCGATTTTCCTGATACCGTGAGTAAAGTCCAGGAGAAAAAAAATCAAATTTTCCTGATAATGTGGGTAATAGACCAGGTGAAAAAAATCTTATTTTCCGGATACCGTGAGTAAAGTCTAGGGTGAAAAAAATTCGAATTTCCTGATACCGTTAGTAAAGTCCAGGGTGAAAAAAATCCGGTTTTCCTGATACCGTGAGTGAAGTGTAGGGTGAAAAAAATCCAATTTTCCTGATACCGTGGTTATTTGAAGATGTTAAAAATTCAAATTTTCCTGATACCGCGGGTAAAGTCTAGGTGAAAAAAAATCAGATTTTCCTGATACTGAGGGAAATAGTCCAGGGTGAAAAAAATCAGATTTTCCTGATGCCGTGAGTAAAGTCCAGGTGAAAAAAACTAGATTTTTGTGATACCGTGGTTATTTGTCCACGTGAAAAAAAATCAGATTTTCCTGATACCACGGGTAAAGTCCAGGTGAAAAAAAATCCAATTTTCCTGGTACCGTGGGAAATAGTCGAGGTGAAAAAATTAGATTTTCCTGATACCGTGAGTCAAGTCCAGGAGAAAAAAATCAGATTTTCCTGATAACGTGGGTAATAGTCCAGGTGAAAAAAATCTTATTTTCCGGATACCGCAGGTAAAGTCCAGGGTGAAAAAAATCCGGTTTTCCTGATACCGTGAGTAAAGTGCATGGTGAAAAAAATCCAATTTTCCTGATACCGTGGTTATTTGTAGATGTGAAAAAAAATCAGATTTTCCTGATACCGAGGGAAATAGTCCAGGTGAAAAAATCAGATTTTCCTGATACCGTGAGTAAAGTCCAGGGTGAAAAAAATCAGATTTTCCTGATGCTGTGAGTAAAGTCCGGGAGAAAAAAATCAGATTTTCCTGATAACGTGGGTAATACTCCATGTGAAAAAAATCTTATTTTCCGGATACCGTGAGTAAAGTCTAGGGTGAAAAAAATCAGAATTTCCTGATACCGTTAGTAAAGTCCAGGGTGAAAAAAATCCGGTTTTCCTGATACCGTGAGTGAAGTGCAGGGTGAAAAAAATCCAATTTTCCTGATACCGTGGTTATTTGAAGATGTTAAAAATTCAAATTTTCCTGATACCGCGGGTAAAGTCTAGGTGAAAAAAAATCAGATTTTCCTGATACTGAGGGAAATAGTCCAGGGTGAAAAAAATCAGATTTTCCTGATGCCGTGAGTAAAGTCCAGGTGAAAAAAATTAGATTTTTGTGATACCGTGGTTATTTGTCCACGTGAAAAAAAAATCAGATTTTCCTGATACCACGGGTAAAGTCCAGGTGAAAAAAAATCCAATTTTCCTGGTACCGTGGGAAATAGTCGAGGTGAAAAAATCAGATTTTCCTGATACCGTGAGTCAAGTCCAGGAGAAAAAAATCAGATTTTCCTGATAACGTGGGTAATAGTCCAGGTGAAAAAAATCTTATTTTCCGGATACCGCGGGTAAAGTCCAGGGTGAAAAAAATCCGGTTTTCCTGATACCGTGAGTAAAGTGCATGGTGAAAAAAATCCAATTTTCCTGATACCGTGGTTATTTGTAGATGTGAAAAAAAATCAGATTTTCCTGATACCGAGGGAAATAGTCCAGGTGAAAAAATCAGATTTTCCTGATACCGTGAGTAAAGTCCAGGGTGAAAAAAATCAGATTTTCCTGATGCCGTGAGTAAAGTCCGGGAGAAAAAAAATCAGATTTTCCTGATAACGTGGGTAATACTCCATGTGAAAAAAATCTTATTTTCCGGATACCGTGAGTAAAGTCCAGGGTGAAAAAAATCAGAATTTCCTGATACCGTTAGTAAAGTCCAGGGTGAAAAAAATCCGGTTTTCCTGATACCGTGAGTAAAGTGCAGGGTGAAAAAAATCCAATTTTCCTGATACCGTGGTTATTTGTAGATGTGAAAAAAAATCAGATTTTCCTGATACCGAGGAAAATAGTCCAGGTGAAAAAAATCAGATTTTCCTGATACCGTGAGTAAAGTCCAGGGTGAAAAAAATCAGATTTTCCTGATACCGTGGGTAAAGTCCAGGTGAAAAAAATCTGATTTTCCTGATTCTGCGGGTAAAGTCCAGGTTAAAAAAAAAATCCGATTTTCCTGATACCGTGAGTAAAGTCCAGGAGAAAAAAAATCAAATTTTCCTGATAATGTGGGTAATAGACCAGGTGAAAAAAATCTTATTTTCCGGATACCGTGAGTAAAGTCTAGGGTGAAAAAAATCCGAATTTCCTGATACCGTTAGTAAAGTCCAGGGTGAAAAAAATCCGGTTTTCCTGATACCGTGAGTGAAGTGCAGGGTGAAAAAAATCCAATTTTCCTGATACCGTGGTTATTTGAAGATGTTAAAAATTCAAATTTTCCTGATACCGCGGGTAAAGTCTAGGTGAAAAAAAATCAGATTTTCCTGATACTGAGGGGAAATAGTCCAGGGTGAAAAAAATCAGATTTTCCTGATGCCGTGAGTAAAGTCCAGGTGAAAAAAATTAGATTTTTGTGATACCGTGGTTATTTGTCCACGTGAAAAAAAATCAGATTTTCCTGATACCACGGGTAAAGTCGAGGGTGAAAAAAATCCGATTTTCCTTATACCGTGGGTAAAGTCCAGGTGAAAAAAATCAGATTTTCCTGATACCGTGGGTAAAGTCCAGGTGAAAAAAATCAGATTTTCCTGATGCCGTGAGTAAAGTCCAGGTGAAAAAAATCAGATTTTTGTGATACCGTGGTTATTTGTCCACGTGAAAAACGTCAGATTTTCCTGATACCGTGGGTAAAGTCTAGGTGAAAAAATTCAGATTTTTCTGATACCACGGGTAATAGCCCACGTGAAAAAAATCTGATTTTCCTGATACTGTGAGGAAAGTCCAGGTGAAAAAAACAGATTTTTGTGATACCGTGGTTATTTGTCCACGTGAAAAAAATCCGATTTTCCTGATTCTGCGGGTAAAGTCCAGGTGAAAAAAATCCAATTTTCCTGATACCGTGGATATTTGTCCATGAGAAAAAAATCAGATTTTCCTGATATCGCGGGTAAAGTCCAGGTGAAAAAAATCCAATTTTCCTGATACCGTGGGAAATAGTCCAGGTGAAATTATCAGATTTTCCTGATACCGTAAGTGAAGTCCAGGTGAAAAATTCAGATTTTCCTGATACCGTGACAAAAGTCCAGGGTAAAAAATCAGATTTTCCTGATACTGTAGGTAAAGTCCAGGTGAAAAAAACAAGATTTTCCTGATACCATGAGTAAAGTCCAGGGTGAAAAAAATCAGATTTTCCTGATAACGTGAGTATACTCCAAGTGAAAAAAATCCGATTTTCCTGATACCATGGGATATAGTCCAGTTGAAAAAAAATCCGATTTTCCTGATACCGTGGGTAATAGTCCAGGTGAAAAAAATCCAATTTTCCTGATACCGCAGGTAAAGTCCAGGTGAAAAAAATCAGATTTTCCTGATACCGTGGTGATTTGTCCACGTAAAAAAATTCAGATTTTCCTGATACCGCGGGTAAAGTCCTGGTTAAAAAATCCAATTTTTCTGATACCGTGAGTAAAGTCCAGGAGAAAAAAATCAGATTTTCCTCATAATGTGGGTAATAGTCCAGGTGAAAAAAATCTTATTTTCCGGATTCCGTGAGTAAAGTCCAGGGTGAAAAAAATCCGGTTTTCCTGACACCGTGAGTAAAGTGCAGGGTGAAAAAATCCAATTTTCCTGATACCGTGGTTATTTGTAGATGTGAAAAAAATCAGATTTTCCTGATACCGCGGGTAAAGTCCAGGTGAAAAAAAATCCAATTTTCCTGATACCGAGGGAAATAGTCCAGGGTGAAAAAAATCAGATTTTCCTGATGCCGTGAGTAAAGTCCAGGTGAAAAAAATTAGATTTTTGTGATACCGTGGTTATTTGTCCACGTGAAAAAAAAATCAGATTTTCCTGATACCACGGGTAAAGTCGAGGGTGAAAAAAATCCGATTTTCCTTATACCGTGGGTAAAGTCCATGTGAAAAAAATCAGATTTTCCTGATACCGCGGGTAAAGTCCAGGTGAAAAAAATCCAATTTTCCTGATACCGTGGGAAATAGTCCAGGTGAAAAAAACAAGATTTTCCCGATACCGTGGTGATTTGCCCACTTTTAAAAAAAAAACAGATTTTCCTGATCCGCGGGGAAAGTCCAGGAGAAAAAATCAGATTTTCCTGATACCGTGAGTAAAGTCCAGGGTGAAAAAAGTCCGGTTTTCCTGATACCGCGGGTAAAGTCCGGGAGAAAAAAATCAGATTTTCCTGATAACGTGGGTAATACTCCATGTGAAAAAAATCTTATTTTCCGGATACCGTGAGTAAAGTCCAGGGTGAAAAAAATCAGATTTTCCTGATGCCGTGAGTAAAGTCCGGGAGAAAAAAATCAGATTTTCCTGATAACGTGGGTAATACTCCATGTGAAAAAAATCTTATTTTCCGGATACCGTGAGTAAAGTCCAGGGTGAAAAAAATCAGAATTTCCTGATACCGTTAGTAAAGTCCAGGGTGAAAAAAATCCGGTTTTCCTGATACCGTGAGTAAAGTGCAGGGTGAAAAAAATCCAATTTTCCTGATACCGTGGATATTTGTCCATGAGAAAAAAATCAGATTTTCCTGATATCGCGGGTAAAGTCCAGGTGAAAAAAATCCAATTTTCCTGATACCGTGGGAAATAGTCCAGGTGAAATTATCAGATTTTCCTGATACCGTAAGTGAAGTCCAGGTGAAAAATTCAGATTTTCCTGATACCGTGACAAAAGTCCAGGGTGAAAAAATCAGATTTTCCTGATACTGTAGGTAAAGTCCAGGTGAAAAAAACAAGATTTTCCTGATACCATGAGTAAAGTCCAGGGTGAAAAAAATCAGATTTTCCTGATAACGTGAGTATACTCCAAGTGAAAAAAATCCGATTTTCCTGATACCATGGGATATAGTCCAGTTGAAAAAAAATCCGATTTTCCTGATACCGTGGGTAATAGTCCAGGTGAAAAAAATCCAATTTTCCTGATACCGCAGGTAAAGTCCAGGTGAAAAAAATCAGATTTTCCTGATACCGTGGTGATTTGTCCACGTAAAAAAATTCAGATTTTCCTGATACCGCGGGTAAAGTCCAGGTTAAAAAATCCAATTTTTCTGATACCGTGAGTAAAGTCCAGGAGAAAAAAATCAGATTTTCCTCATAATGTGGGTAATAGTCCAGGTGAAAAAAATCTTATTTTCCGGATTCCGTGAGTAAAGTCCAGGGTGAAAAAAATCCGAATTTCCTGATACCGTTAGTAAAGTCCAGGGTGAAAAAAAATCCGGTTTTCCTGACACCGTGAGTAAAGTGCAGGGTGAAAAAATCCAATTTTCCTGATACCGTGGTTATTTGTAGATGTGAAAAAAATCAGATTTTCCTGATACCGCGGGTAAAGTCCAGGTGAAAAAAAATCCAATTTTCCTGATACCGAGGGAAATAGTCCAGGGTGAAAAAAATCAGATTTTCCTGATGCCGTGAGTAAAGTCCAGGTGAAAAAAATTAGATTTTTGTGATACCGTGGTTATTTGTCCACGTGAAAAAAAAATCAGATTTTCCTGATACCACGGGTAAAGTCGAGGGTGAAAAAAATCCGATTTTCCTTATACCGTGGGTAAAGTCCATGTGAAAAAAATCAGATTTTCCTGATACCGCGGGTAAAGTCCAGGTGAAAAAAATCCAATTTTCCTGATACCGTGGGAAATAGTCCAGGTGAAAAAAACAAGATTTTCCCGATACCGTGGTGATTTGCCCACTTTTAAAAAAAAACAGATTTTCCTGATCCGCGGGGAAAGTCCAGGAGAAAAAATCAGATTTTCCTGATACCGTGAGTAAAGTCCAGGGTGAAAAAAGTCCGGTTTTCCTGATACCGCGGGTAAAGTCCGGGAGAAAAAAATCAGATTTTCCTGATAACGTGGGTAATACTCCATGTGAAAAAAAATCTTATTTTCCGGATACCGTGAGTAAAGTCCAGGGTGAAAAAAATCAGAATTTCCTGATACCGTTAGTAAAGTCCAGGGTGAAAAAAATCCGGTTTTCCTGATACCGTGAGTAAAGTGCAGGGTGAAAAAAATCCAATTTTCCTGATACCGTGGTTATTTGTAGATGTGAAAAAAAATCAGATTTTCCTGATACCGAGGAAAATAGTCCAGGTGAAAAAAATCAGATTTTCCTGATACCGTGAGTAAAGTCCAGGGTGAAAAAAATCAGATTTTCCTGATACCGTGGGTAAAGTCCAGGTGAAAAAAATCTGATTTTCCTGATTCTGCGGGTAAAGTCCAGGTTAAAAAAAAAATCCGATTTTCCTGATACCGTGAGTAAAGTCCAGGAGAAAAAAAATCAAATTTTCCTGATAATGTGGGTAATAGACCAGGTGAAAAAAATCTTATTTTCCGGATACCGTGAGTAAAGTCTAGGGTGAAAAAAATCCGAATTTCCTGATACCGTTAGTAAAGTCCAGGGTGAAAAAAATCCGGTTTTCCTTATACCGTGAGTGAAGTGCAGGGTGAAAAAAATCCAATTTTCCTGATACCGTGGTTATTTGAAGATGTTAAAAATTCAAATTTTCCTGATACCGCGGGTAAAGTCTAGGTGAAAAAAAATCAGATTTTCCTGATACTGAGGGAAATAGTCCAGGGTGAAAAAAATCAGATTTTCCTGATGCCGTGAGTAAAGTCCAGGTGAAAAAAATTAGATTTTTGTGATACCGTGGTTATTTGTCCACGTGAAAAAAAAATCAGATTTTCCTGATACCACGGGTAAAGTCGCGGGTGAAAAAAATCCGATTTTCCTTATACCGTGGGTAAAGTCCAGGTGAAAAAAATCAGATTTTCCTGATACCGTGGGTAAAGTCCAGGTGAAAAAAATCAGATTTTCCTGATGCCGTGAGTAAAGTCCAGGTGAAAAAAATCAGATTTTTGTGATACCGTGGTTATTTGTCCACGTGAAAAACGTCAGATTTTCCTGATACCGTGGGTAAAGTCTAGGTGAAAAAATTCAGATTTTTCTGATACCACGGGTAATAGCCCACGTGAAAAAAATCTGATTTTCCTGATACTGTGAGGAAAGTCCAGGTGAAAAAAACAGATTTTTGTGATACCGTGGTTATTTGTCCACGTGAAAAAAATCCGATTTTCCTGATTCTGCGGGTAAAGTCCAGGTGAAAAAAATCCAATTTTCCTGATACCGTGGATATTTGTCCATGAGAAAAAAATCAGATTTTCCTGATATCGCGGGTAAAGTCCAGGTGAAAAAAATCCAATTTTCCTGATACCGTGGGAAATAGTCCAGGTGAAATTATCAGATTTTCCTGATACCGTAAGTGAAGTCCAGGTGAAAAATTCAGATTTTCCTGATACCGTGACAAAAGTCCAGGGTGAAAAAATCAGATTTTCCTGATACTGTAGGTAAAGTCCAGGTGAAAAAAACAAGATTTTCCTGATACCATGAGTAAAGTCCAGGGTGAAAAAAATCAGATTTTCCTGATAACGTGAGTATATTCCAAGTGAAAAAAATCCGATTTTCCTGATACCATGGGATATAGTCCAGTTGAAAAAAAATCCGATTTTCCTGATACCGTGGGTAATAGTCCAGGTGAAAAAAATCCAATTTTCCTGATACCGCAGGTAAAGTCCAGGTGAAAAAAATCCAATTTTCCTGATACCGTGGTGATTTGTCCACGTAAAAAAATTCAGATTTTCCTGATACCGCGGGTAAAGTCCAGGCTAAAAAATCCAATTTTTCTGATACCGTGAGTAAAGTCCAGGAGAAAAAAATCAGATTTTCCTCATAATGTGGGTAATAGTCCAGGTGAAAAAAATCTTATTTTCCGGATACCGTGAGTAAAGTCCAGGGTGAAAAAAATCCGAATTTCCTGATACCGTTAGTAAAGTCCAGGGTGAAAAAAATCCGGTTTTCCTGACACCGTGAGTAAAGTGCAGGGTGAAAAAATCCAATTTTCCTGATACCGTGGTTATTTGTAGATGTGAAAAAAATCAGATTTTCCTGATACCGCGGGTAAAGTCCAGGTGAAAAAAAATCCAATTTTCCTGATACCGAGGGAAATAGTCCAGGGTGAAAAAAATCAGATTTTCCTGATGCCGTGAGTAAAGTCCAGGTGAAAAAAATTAGATATTTGTGATACCGTGGTTATTTGTCCACGTGAAAAAAAAATCAGATTTTCCTGATACCACGGGTAAAGTCGAGGGTGAAAAAAATCCGATTTTCCTTATACCGTGGGTAAAGTCCATGTGAAAAAAATCAGATTTTCCTGATACCGCGGGTAAAGTCCAGGTGAAAAAAATCCAATTTTCCTGATACCGTGGGAAATAGTCCAGGTGAAAAAAACAAGATTTTCCCGATACCGTGGTGATTTGCCCACTTTTTAAAAAAACAGATTTTCCTGATCCACGGGGAAAGTCCAGGAGAAAAAATCAGATTTTCCTGATACCGTGAGTAAAGTCCAGGGTGAAAAAAGTCCGGTTTTCCTGATACCGTGAGTAAAGTGCAGGGTGAAAAAATCCAATTTTCCTGATACCGTGGTTATTTGTCCATGTGAAAAAAATCAGATTTTCATGATAACGCGGATAAAGTCCAGGTGAAAAAAAATCCAATTTTCCTGATCCCGTGGGAAATAGTCCAGGTGAAAAAAATCAGATTTTCCTGATGCCGTGAGTAAAGTCCAGGGTGAAAAAAATCAGATTTTCCTGATACCGTGAGTAAAGTCCAGGTGAAAAAAAATCAGATTTTCGTGATACCATGGTTATTTGTCCACGTGAAAAAAATCAGATTTTCCTCATACCGTGGGTAAAGTCCAGGGTGAAAAAAATCCGATTTTCCTGATTCTGCGGGTAAAGTCCAGGTGAAAAAAATCCAATTTTCCCGATACCGTGGTTATTTGTCCATGTGAAAAAAATCAGATTTTCCTGATATCGCGGGTAAAATCCAGGTGAAAAAAAATCCTATTTTCCTGATGCCGTGGGAAAAAGTCCAGGTGAAAAAATTAGATTTTCCTGATACCGTGAGTAAAGTCCAGGAGAAAAAAAATCAGATTTTCCTGATACCGTGGGTAAAGTCTAGGTGAAAAAATTCAGATTTTCCTGATACCGTGGGTAATAGCCCAGGTGAAAAAAATCAGATTTTCCTGATACCGTGAGTAAAGTCCAGGTGAAAAAAATCAGATTTTCGTGATACCATGGTTATTTGTCCACGTGAAAAAAAATCAGATTTTCTTCATACCGCGGTTAAAGTCCAGGGTGAAAAAAATCCGGTTTTCCTGATAACGTGAGTAAAGTGCAGGGTGAAAAAAATCCAATTTTCCTGATACCGTGGTTATTTGTAGATGTGAAAAAAAATCAGATTTTCCTGATACCGAGGAAAATAGTGCAGGTGAAAAAAAACAGATTTTCCTGATACCGTGAGTAAAGTCCAGGGTGAAAAAAATCAGATTTTCCTGATGCCATGAGTAAAGTCCAGGTGAAAAAAATCAGATTTTTGTGATACCGTGGTTATTTGTCCATGTGAAAAAAATCAGATTTTCCTGATACCGTGGGGAAAGTCCAGGAGAAAAAAAATCCAATTTTCCTGATACTTTGGGAAATAGTCCAGGTGAAAAAAATCAGATTTTCCTGATACCGTGAGTAAAGTCCAGGTGAAAAAATCAGATTTTCCTGATACCGCGGGTAAAGTCCAGGTGAAAAAAAATCAGATTTTCCTGATACCATGAGTAAAGTCCAGGTGAAAAAAATCAGATTTTCCTGATACTGTGGTTATTTGTCCACGTGAAAAAAAATCCGATTTTCCTGATACCGTGGGTAGAGTCCAGGTGAAAAAAATCAGATTTTCCTGATTCCGTTAGTAAAGTCCGGGGTGAAAAAAAACCGGTTTTCCTTATTCCGTGGGTAATAGTCCAGGGTGAAAAAAATCCAATTTTCCTGATTCTGCGGGTAAAGTCCAGGTTAAAAAAAATCTGATTTTCCTGATACCGTGAGTAAAGTCCAGGTGAAAAAAATCAGATTTTCCTGATACCGTGGTGATTTGTCCACGTAAAAAAATCAGATTTTCCTGTCCGCGGGTAAAGTCCAGGTTAAAAAATCCAATTTTCCTGATACCGTGAGTAAAGTCCAGGAGAAAAAAAATCAGATTTTCCTGATAATGTGGGTAATAGTCCAGGTGAAAAAAATCTTATTTTCCGGATACCGTGAGTAAAGTCCAGGGTGAAAAAAATCCGAATTTCCTGATACCGTGGGTAAAGTCCAGGTGAAAAAAAATCCAATTTTCCTGATACCGTGGGAAATAGTCCAGGTGAAAAAATCAGATTTTCCTGATACCGTGAGTAAAGTCCAGGTGAAAAAATCCGATTTTCCTGATACCGCGGGTAAAGTCCATGTGAAAAAAAATCAGATTCTCCTGATACCGTGGGTAAAGTCTAGGTGAAAAAATTCAGATTTTCCTGATACCGTGGGTAATAGCCCAGGTGAAAAAAATCTGATTTTCCTGATACCGTGAGTAAAGTCCAGGTTGAAAAAATCAGATTTTTGTGATACCGTGGTTATTTGTCCACGTGAAAAATGTCAGATTTTCCTGATACCGTGGGTAAAGTCTAGGTGAAAAAATTCAGATTTTTCTGATACCACGGGTAATAGCCCACGTGAAAAAAATCTGATTTTCCTGATACTGTGAGGAAAGTCCAGGTGAAAAAAACAGATTTTTGTGATACCGTGGTTATTTGTCCACGTGAAAAAAATCCGATTTTCCTGATTCTGCGGGTAAAGTCCAGGTGAAAAAAATCCAATTTTCCTGATACCGTGGATATTTGTCCATGAGAAAAAAATCAGATTTTCCTGATATCGCGGGTAAAGTCCAGGTGAAAAAAATCCAATTTTCCTGATACCGTGGGAAATAGTCCAGGTGAAATTATCAGATTTTCCTGATACCGTAAGTGAAGTCCAGGTGAAAAATTCAGATTTTCCTGATACCGTGACAAAAGTCCAGGGTGAAAAAATCAGATTTTCCTGATACTGTAGGTAAAGTCCAGGTGAAAAAAACAAGATTTTCCTGATACCATGAGTAAAGTCCAGGGTGAAAAAAATCAGATTTTCCTGATAACGTGAGTATATTCCAAGTGAAAAAAATCCGATTTTCCTGATACCATGGGATATAGTCCAGTTGAAAAAAAATCCGATTTTCCTGATACCGTGGGTAATAGTCCAGGTGAAAAAAATCCAATTTTCCTGATACCGCAGGTAAAGTCCAGGTGAAAAAAATCAGATTTTCCTGATACCGTGGTGATTTGTCCACGTAAAAAAATTCAGATTTTCCTGATACCGCGGGTAAAGTCCAGGTTAAAAAATCCAATTTTTCTGATACCGTGAGTAAAGTCCAGGAGAAAAAAATCAGATTTTCCTCATAATGTGGGTAATAGTCCAGGTGAAAAAAATCTTATTTTCCGGATACCGTGAGTAAAGTCCAGGGTGAAAAAAATCCGAATTTCCTGATACCGTTAGTAAAGTCCAGGGTGAAAAAAATCCGGTTTTCCTGACACCGTGAGTAAAGTGCAGGGTGAAAAAATCCAATTTTCCTGATACCGTGGTTATTTGTAGATGTGAAAAAAATCAGATTTTCCTGATACCGCGGGTAAAGTCCAGGTGAAAAAAAATCCAATTTTCCTGATACCGAGGGAAATAGTCCAGGGTGAAAAAAATCAGATTTTCCTGATGCCGTGAGTAAAGTCCAGGTGAAAAAAATTAGATTTTTGTGATACCGTGGTTATTTGTCCACGTGAAAAAAAAATCAGATTTTCCTGATACCACGGGTAAAGTCGAGGGTGAAAAAAATCCGATTTTCCTTATACCGTGGGTAAAGTCCATGTGAAAAAAATCAGATTTTCCTGATACCGCGGGTAAAGTCCAGGTGAAAAAAATCCAATTTTCCTGATACCGTGGGAAATAGTCCAGGTGAAAAAAACAAGATTTTCCCGATACCGTGGTGATTTGCCCACTTTTAAAAAAAACAGATTTTCCTGATCCGCGGGGAAAGTCCAGGAGAAAAAATCAGATTTTCCTGATACCGTGAGTAAAGTCCAGGGTGAAAAAAGTCCGGTTTTCCTGATACCGTGAGTAAAGTGCAGGGTGAAAAAATCCAATTTTCCTGATACCGTGGTTATTTGTCCATGTGAAAAAAATCAGATTTTCATGATAACGCGGATAAAGTCCAGGTGAAAAAAAATCCAATTTTCCTGATCCCGTGGGAAATAGTCCAGGTGAAAAAAATCAGATTTTCCTGACGCCGTGAGTAAAGTCCAGGGTGAAAAAAATCAGATTTTCCTGATACCGTGAGTAAAGTCCAGGTGAAAAAAAATCAGATTTTCGTGATACCATGGTTATTTGTCCACATGAAAAAAATCAGATTTTCCTCATACCGTGGGTAAAGTCCAGGGTGAAAAAAATCCGATTTTCCTGATTCTGCGGGTAAAGTCCAGGTGAAAAAAACCCAATTTTCCCGATACCGTGGTTATTTGTCCATGTGAAAAAAATCAGATTTTCCTGATATCGCGGGTAAAATCCAGGTGAAAAAAAATCCTATTTTCCTGATGCCGTGGGAAAAAGTCCAGGTGAAAAAATTAGATTTTCCTGATACCGTGAGTAAAGTCCAGGAGAAAAAAATCAGATTTTCCTGATACCGTGGGTAAAGTCTAGGTGAAAAAATTCAGATTTTCCTGATACCGTGGGTAATAGCCCAGGTGAAAAAAATCAGATTTTCCTGATACCGTGAGTAAAGTCCAGGTGAAAAAAATCAGATTTTCGTGATACCATGGTTATTTGTCCACGTGAAAAAAATCAGATTTTCTTCATACCGCGGTTAAAGTCCAGGGTGAAAAAAAATCCGATTTTCCTGATTCTGCGGGTAAAGTCCAGGTGAAAAAAATCCAATTTTCCTGATACCGTGGTTATTTGTCCATGTGAAAAAAATCAGATTTTCCTGATATCGCGGGTAAAGTCCAGGTGAAAAAAAATCCAATTTTCCTGATACCGTGGGAAATAGTCCAGGTGAAAAAATCAGATTTTCCTGATACCGTGAGTAAAGTCCAGAGAAAAAATCAGATTTTCCTGATAACGTGGGTAATAGTCCAGGTGAAAAAAATCTTATTTTCTGGATACCGTGAGTAAACTCCAGGGTGAAAAAAATCCGAATTTCCTGATACCGTTAGTAAAGTCCAGGGTGAAAAAAATCCGGTTGTCCTGATACCGTGAGTAAAGTGCAGGGTGAAAAAAATCCAATTTTCCTGATACCGTGAGTAAAGTCCAGGTGAAAAAAAATCAGATTTTTGTGATACCGTGGTTATTTGTCCATGTGAAAAAAATCAGATTTTCCTGATACCGCGGGTAAAGTCCAGGGTGAGAAAAATCCGATTTTCCTGATACCGTGGGTAAAGTCCAGGTGAAAAAAAATCCAATTTTCCTGATACCGTGGGAAATAGTCCAGGTGAAAAAATCAGATTTTCCTGATACCGTGAGTAAAGTCCAGGTGAAAAAATCCGATTTTCCTGATACCGCGGGTAAAGTCCATGTGAAAAAAAATCAGATTCTCCTGATACCGTGAGTAAAGTCCAGGTGAAAAAAATCAGGTTTTCCTGATACCGTGGTTATTTGTCCATGTGAAAAAAATCAGATTTTCCTGATGTCGCGGGTAAAGTCCAGTTGAAAAAAAATCCAATTTTCCTGATACCGTGGGAAATAGTCCAGGTGAAAAAATCAGATTTTCCTGATACTGTGAGTAAAGTCCAGGAGAAAAAAATCAGATTTTCCTGATACCGTGGGTAAAGTCTAGGTGAAAAAATTCAGATTTTCCTGATACCGTGGGTAATAGCCCAGGTGAAAAAAATCTGATTTTCCTGATACCGTGAGTAAAGTCCAGGTGAAAAAAATCAGATTTTCGTGATACCATGGTTATTTGTCCACGTGAAAAAAAATCAGATTTTCCTCATACCGCGGGTAAAGTCCAGGGTGTGAAAAATCCGATTTTCCTGATACCGTGGGTAAAGTCCAGGTGAAAAAAAAATTCAATTTTCCTAATACTGTGGTTATTTGTCCATGTGAAAAAAATCCAATTTTCCTGATACCGTAGGAAATAGTCCAGGTGAAAAAATCAGATTTTCCTGCTACCGTGAGTAAAGTACAGGAGAAAAAAAATCAGATTTTCCTGATAACGTGGGTAATAGTCCAGGTGAAAAAAATCTTATTTTCCGGATACCGTGAGTAAAGTCCAGGGTGAAAGAAATCCGAATTTCCTGATACCGTTAGTAAAGTCCAGGGTGAAAAAAATCCGGTTTTCCTGATAACGTGAGTAAAGTGCAGGGTGAAAAAAATCCAATTTTCCTGATACCGTGGTTATTTGTAGATGTGAAAAAAAATCAGATTTTCCTGATACCGAGGAAAATAGTGCAGGTGAAAAAAATCAGATTTTCCTGATACCGTGAGTAAAGTCCAGGGTGAAAAAAATCAGATTTTCCTGATGCCGTGAGTAAAGTGCAGGTGAAAAAAATCAGATTTTTGTGATACTGTGGTTATTTGTCCATGTGAAAAAAATCAGATTTTCCTGATACCGTGGGTAAAGTCCAGGAGAAAAAAAATCCAATTTTCCTGATACTTTGGGAAATAGTCCAGGTGAAAAAATCAGATTTTCCTGATACCGTGAGTAAAGTCCAGGTGAAAAAATCAGATTTTCCTGATACCGCGGGTAAAGTCCAGGTGAAAAAATCCGATTTTCCTGATACCGCGGGTAAAGTCCATGTGAAAAAAAATCAGATTCTCCTGATACCGTGAGTAAAGTCCAGGTGAAAAAAATCAGGTTTTCCTGATACCGTGGTTATTTGTCCATGTGAAAAAAATCAGATTTTCCTGATGTCGCGGGTAAAGTCCAGTTGAAAAAAAATCCAATTTTCCTGATACCATGGGAAATAGTCCAGGTGAAAAAATCAGATTTTCCTGATACTGTGAGTAAAGTCCAGGAGAAAAAAAATCAGATTTTCCTGATACCGTGGGTAAAGTCTAGGTGAAAAAATTCAGATTTTCCTGATACCGTGGGTAATAGCCCAGGTGAAAAAAATCTGATTTTCCTGATACCGTGAGTAAAGTCCAGGTGAAAAAAATCAGATTTTCCTGATACCATGGTTTTTTGTCCACGTGAAAAAAATCAGATTTTCCTCATACCGCGGGTAAAGTCCAGGGTGTGAAAAATCCGATTTTCCTGATACCGTGGGTAAAGTCCAGGTGAAAAAAAAATTCAATTTTCCTAATACTGTGGTTATTTGTCCATGTGAAAAAAATCCAATTTTCCTGATACCGTAGGAAATAGTCCAGGTGAAAAAATCAGATTTTCCTGCTACCGTGAGTAAAGTCCAGGAGAAAAAAAATCAGATTTTCCTGATAACGTGGGTAATAGTCCAGGTGAAAAAAATCTTATTTTCCGGATACCGTGAGTAAAGTCCAGGGTGAAAGAAATCCGAATTTCCTGATACCGTTAGTAAAGTCCAGGGTGAAAAAAATCCGGTTTTCCTGATAACGTGAGTAAAGTGCAGGGTGAAAAAAATCCAATTTTCCTGATACCGTGGTTATTTGTAGATGTGAAAAAAAATCAGATTTTCCTGATACCGAGGAAAATAGTGCAGGTGAAAAAAATCAGATTTTCCTGATACCGTGAGTAAAGTCCAGGGTGAAAAAAATCAGATTTTCCTGATGCCATGAGTAAAGTCCAGGTGAAAAAAATCAGATTTTTGTGATACCGTGGTTATTTGTCCATGTGAAAAAAATCAGATTTTCCTGATACCGTGGGTAAAGTCCAGGAGAAAAAAAATCCAATTTTCCTGATACTTTGGGAAATAGTCCAGGTGAAAAAATCCGATTTTCCTGATACCGCGGGTAAAGTCCATGTGAAAAAAAATCAGATTCTCCTGATACCGTGAGTAAAGTCCAGGTGAAAAAAATCAGGTTTTCCTGATACCGTGGTTATTTGTCCATGTGAAAAAAATCAGATTTTCCTGATGTCGCGGGTAAAGTCCAGTTGAAAAAAAATCCAATTTTCCTGATACCATGGGAAATAGTCCAGGTGAAAAAATCAGATTTTCCTGATACTGTGAGTAAAGTCCAGGAGAAAAAAAATCAGATTTTCCTGATACCGTGGGTAAAGTCTAGGTGAAAAAATTCAGATTTTCCTGATACCGTGGGTAATAGCCCAGGTGAAAAAAATCTGATTTTCCTGATACCGTGAGTAAAGTCCAGGTGAAAAAAATCAGATTTTCCTGATACCATGGTTTTTTGTCCACGTGAAAAAAATCAGATTTTCCTCATACCGCGGGTAAAGTCCAGGGTGTGAAAAATCCGATTTTCCTGATACCGTGGGTAAAGTCCAGGTGAAAAAAAAATTCAATTTTCCTAATACTGTGGTTATTTGTCCATGTGAAAAAAATCCAATTTTCCTGATACCGTAGGAAATAGTCCAGGTGAAAAAATCAGATTTTCCTGCTACCGTGAGTAAAGTCCAGGAGAAAAAAAATCAGATTTTCCTGATAACGTGGGTAATAGTCCAGGTGAAAAAAATCTTATTTTCCGGATACCGTGAGTAAAGTCCAGGGTGAAAGAAATCCGAATTTCCTGATACCGTTAGTAAAGTCCAGGGTGAAAAAAATCCGGTTTTCCTGATAACGTGAGTAAAGTGCAGGGTGAAAAAAATCCAATTTTCCTGATACCGTGGTTATTTGTAGATGTGAAAAAAAATCAGATTTTCCTGATACCGAGGAAAATAGTGCAGGTGAAAAAAATCAGATTTTCCTGATACCGTGAGTAAAGTCCAGGGTGAAAAAAATCAGATTTTCCTGATGCCATGAGTAAAGTCCAGGTGAAAAAAATCAGATTTTTGTGATACCGTGGTTATTTGTCCATGTGAAAAAAATCAGATTTTCCTGATACCGTGGGTAAAGTCCAGGAGAAAAAAAATCCAATTTTCCTGATACTTTGGGAAATAGTCCAGGTGAAAAAATCAGATTTTCCTGATACCGTGAGTAAAGTCCAGGTGAAAAAATCAGATTTTCCTGATACCGCGGGTAAAGTCCAGGTGAAAAAAAATCAGATTTTCCTGATACCATGAGTAAAGTCCAGGTGAAAAAAATCAGATTTTCCTGATACTGTGGTTATTTGTCCACGTGAAAAAAAATCCGATTTTCCTGATACCGTGGGTAGAGTCCAGGTGAAAAAAATCAGATTTTCCTGATTCCGTTAGTAAAGTCCGGGGTGAAAAAAAACCGGTTTTCCTTATTCCGTGGGTAATAGTCCAGGGTGAAAAAAATCCAATTTTCCTGATTCTGCGGGTAAAGTCCAGGTTAAAAAAAATCTGATTTTCCTGATACCGTGAGTAAAGTCCAGGTGAAAAAAACCAGATTTTCCTGATACCGTGGTGATTTGTCCACGTAAAAAAATCAGATTTTCCTGTCCGCGGGTAAAGTCCAGGTTAAAAAATCCAATTTTCCTGATACCGTGAGTAAAGTCCAGGAGAAAAAAAATCAGATTTTCCTGATAATGTGGGTAATAGTCCAGGTGAAAAAAATCTTATTTTCCGGATACCGTGAGTAAAGTCCAGGGTGAAAAAAATCCGAATTTCCTGATACCATTAGTAAAGTCCAGGGTGAAAAAAATCCGGTTTTCCTGATACCGTGAGTGAAGTGCAGGGTGAAAAAAATCCAATTTTCCTGATACCGCGGGTAAAGTCTAGGTGAAAAAAAAATCAAATTTTCCTGATACCGAGGGAAATAGTCCAAGTGAAAAAAATCAGATTTTCCTGATACCGTGAGTAAAGTCCAGGGTGAAAAAAATCAGATTTTCCTGATGCCGTGAGTAAACACCAGGTGAAAAAAATTAGATTTTTGTGATACCATGGTTATTTGTCCACGTGAAAAAAATCAGATTTTCCTGATACCGCGGGTAAAGTCCAGGGTAAGAAAAATCCGATTTTCCTGATACCGTGGGTAAAGTCCAGGTGGAAAAAATCCAATTTTCCTGATACCGTGGGAAATAGTCCAGGTGAAAAAATCAGATTTTCCTGATACCGTGAGTAAAGTCCAGGTGAAAAAATCAGATTTTCCTGATACCGCGGGTAAAGTCCAGGTGAAAAAAAATCAGATTTTCCTGATACCGTGAGTAAAGTCCAGGTGAAAAAAATCAGATTTTCCTGATACTGTGGTTATTTGTCGACGTGAAAAAAATCCGATTTTCCTGATACCGTGGGTAGAGTCCAGGTGAAAAAAATCAGATTTTCCTGATTCCGTTAGTAAAGTCCGGGGTGAAAAAAAACCGGTTTTCCTTATTCCGTGGGTAATAGTCCAGGTGAAAAAAATCCGATTTTCCTGATACCGTGGGATATGGTCCAGGTGAAAAAAATCAGATTTTCCTGATACCGTGAGTAAAGTCCAGGTGAAAAAAATCAGATTTTCATGATACCGTGGTTATTTGTCCACGTGAAAAAAATCAGATTTTCCTCATACCGCGGGTAAAGTCCAGGGTGAAAAAAATCTGATTTTCCTGATTCTGCGGATAAAGTCCAGGTTAAAAAAAATCCGATTTTCCTGATACCGTGAGTAAAGTCCAGGGTGAAAAAAATCCCGTTTTCCTGATACCGTGAGTAAAGACAAGGAGAAAAAAAATCAGATTTTCCTGATAACGTGGGTAATAGTCCAGGTGAAAAAAATCTTATTTTCCGGATACCGTGAGTAAAGTCCAGGAGAAAAAAATCCAAATTTCCTGATACCGTTAGTAAAGTCCAGGTGGAAAAATATCCGGTTTTCCTGATACCGTGAGTAAAGCGCAGGGTGAAAAAAATCCAATTTTCCTGATACCGTGAGTAAAGTCCAGGTGAAAAAAATCAGATTTTCGTGATACCATGGTTATTTGTCCACGTGAAAAAAAACAGATTTTCCTGATACTGTGGTTATTTGTCCACGTGAAAAAAATCCGATTTTCCTGATACCGTGGGTAGAGTCCAGGTGAAAAAAATCAGATTTTCCTGATTCCGTTAGTAAAGTCCGGGGTGAAAAAAAACCGGTTTTCCTTATTCCGTGGGTAATAGTCCAGGTGAAAAAAATCCGATTTTCCTGATACCGTGGGATATAGTCCAGGTGAAAAAAATCAGATTTTCCTGATACCATGGGTAATAGCCCAGGTGAAAAAAATCCGATTTTCCTGATACCGTGAGTAAACTCCAGGTGAAAAAAATCAGATTTTCATGATACCGTGGTTATTTGTCCATGTGAAAAAAATCAGATTTTCCTCATACCGCGGTAAAGTCCAGGGTGAAAAAAATCTGATTTTCCTGATTCTGCGGGTAAAGTCCAGGTTAAAAAAAATCCGATTTTCCTGATACCGTGAGTAAAGTCCAGGGTGAAAAAAATCCGATTTTCCTGATACCGTGAGTAAAGTCCAGGAGAAAAAAAATCATATTTTCCTGATAACGTGGGTAATAGTCCAGGTGAAAAAAAATCTTATTTTCCGGATACCGTGAGTAAAGTCCAGGAGAAAAAAATCCAAATTTCCTGATACCATTAGTAAAGTCCAGGTGGAAAAATATCCGGTTTTCCTGATACCGTGAGTAAAGCGCAGGGTGAAAAAAATCCAATTTTCCTGATACCGTGAGTAAAGTCCAGGTGAAAAAAATCAGATTTTCGTGATACCATGGTTATTTGTCCACGTGAAAAAAATCAGATTTTCCTGATACCATGGGTAATAGCCCAAGTGAAAAAAATCCGATTTTCCTGATACCGTGAGTAAAGTCCAGGTGAAAAAAATCAGATTTTCATGATACCGTGGTTATTTGTCCACGTGAAAAATATCAGATTTTCCTCATACCGCGGGTAAAGTCCAGGGTGAAAAAAATCTGATTTTCCTGATTCTGCGGATAAAGTCCAGGTTAAAAAAAATCCGATTTTCCTGATACCGTGAGTAAAGTCCAGGGTGAAAAAAATCCCGTTTTCCTGATGCCGTGAGTAAAGTCCAGGAGAAAAAAAATCAGATTTTCGGGATAACGTGGGTAATAGTCCAGGTGAAAAAAAATCTTATTTTCCGGATACTGTGAGTAAAGTCCAGGAGAAAAAAATCCGAATTTCCTGATACCGTGAGTAAAGTGCAGGGTGAAAAAGTCCAATTTTCCTGATACCGTGAGTACAGTCCAGGTGAAAAAAATCAGATTTTCGTGATACCATGGTTATTTGTCCACCTGAAAAAAATCAGATTTTCCTCATACCGCGGGTAAAGTCCAGGGTGAAAAAAATCTGATTTTCCTGATTCTGCGGGTAAAGTCCAGGTGAAAAAAATCCAATTTTCCTGATACCGTGGTTATTTGTCCATGTGAAAAAAATCAGATTTTCCTGATATCGCGGGTAAAGTCCAGGTGAAAAAAAATCCAATTTTCCTGATACCGTGGGAAATAGTCCAGGTGAAAAAATCAGATTTTCCTGATTCCGTGAGTAAAGTCCAGGAGAAAAAAATCGGATTTTCCTGATAACGTGGGTAATAGTCCAGGAGAAAAAAATCTTATTTTCCAGATACCGTGAGTAAAGTCCAGGGTGAAAAAAATCCAAGTTTCCTGATACCGTTAGTAAAGTCAAGGGTGAAAAAAATCCGATTTTCCTGATACCGTGAGTAAAGTGCAGGGTGAAAAAAATCCAATTTTCCTGATACCGTGGTTATTTGTAGATGTGGAAAAAAATCAGATTTTCCTGATACCGAGGGAAATAGTCCAGGTGAAAAAAATCAGATTTTCCTGATACCGTGAGTAAAGTCCAGGGTGAAAAAAATCAGATTTTCCTGATGCCATGAGTAAAGTCCAGGTGAAAAAAAATCAGATTTTTGTGATACCGTGGTTATTTGTCCATGTGAAAAAAATCAGAATTTCCTGATACCGCGGGTAAAGTCCAGGGTGAGAAAAATCCGATTTTCCTGATACCGTGAGTAAAGTCCAGGGTGAAAAAAATCCGATTTTCCTGATACCGTGAGTAAAGTCCAGGAGAAAAAAAATCATATTTTCCTGATAACGTGGGTAATAGTCCAGGTGAAAAAAAATCTTATTTTCCGGATACCGTGAGTAAAGTCCAGGAGAAAAAAATCCAAATTTCCTGATACCATTAGTAAAGTCCAGGTGGAAAAATATCCGGTTTTCCTGATACCGTGAGTAAAGCGCAGGGTGAAAAAAATCCAATTTTCCTGATACCGTGAGTAAAGTCCAGGTGAAAAAAATCAGATTTTCGTGATACCATGGTTATTTGTCCACGTGAAAAAAATCAGATTTTCCTGATACCATGGGTAATAGCCCAAGTGAAAAAAATCCGATTTTCCTGATACCGTGAGTAAAGTCCAGGTGAAAAAAATCAGATTTTCATGATACCGTGGTTATTTGTCCACGTGAAAAATATCAGATTTTCCTCATACCGCGGGTAAAGTCCAGGGTGAAAAAAATCTGATTTTCCTGATTCTGCGGATAAAGTCCAGGTTAAAAAAAATCCGATTTTCCTGATACCGTGAGTAAAGTCCAGGGTGAAAAAAATCCCGTTTTCCTGATGCCGTGAGTAAAGTCCAGGAGAAAAAAAATCAGATTTTCGGGATAACGTGGGTAATAGTCCAGGTGAAAAAAAATCTTATTTTCCGGATACTGTGAGTAAAGTCCAGGAGAAAAAAATCCGAATTTCCTGATACCGTGAGTAAAGTGCAGGGTGAAAAAGTCCAATTTTCCTGATACCGTGAGTACAGTCCAGGTGAAAAAAATCAGATTTTCGTGATACCATGGTTATTTGTCCACCTGAAAAAAATCAGATTTTCCTCATACCGCGGGTAAAGTCCAGGGTGAAAAAAATCTGATTTTCCTGATTCTGCGGGTAAAGTCCAGGTGAAAAAAATCCAATTTTCCTGATACCGTGGTTATTTGTCCATGTGAAAAAAATCAGATTTTCCTGATATCGCGGGTAAAGTCCAGGTGAAAAAAAATCCAATTTTCCTGATACCGTGGGAAATAGTCCAGGTGAAAAAATCAGATTTTCCTGATTCCGTGAGTAAAGTCCAGGAGAAAAAAATCGGATTTTCCTGATAACGTGGGTAATAGTCCAGGAGAAAAAAATCTTATTTTCCAGATACCGTGAGTAAAGTCCAGGGTGAAAAAAATCCAAGTTTCCTGATACCGTTAGTAAAGTCAAGGGTGAAAAAAATCCGATTTTCCTGATACCGTGAGTAAAGTGCAGGGTGAAAAAAATCCAATTTTCCTGATACCGTGGTTATTTGTAGATGTGGAAAAAAATCAGATTTTCCTGATACCGAGGGAAATAGTCCAGGTGAAAAAAATCAGATTTTCCTGATACCGTGAGTAAAGTCCAGGGTGAAAAAAATCAGATTTTCCTGATGCCATGAGTAAAGTCCAGGTGAAAAAAAATCAGATTTTTGTGATACCGTGGTTATTTGTCCATGTGAAAAAAATCAGAATTTCCTGATACCGCGGGTAAAGTCCAGGGTGAGAAAAATCCGATTTTCCTGATACCGTGGGTAAAGTCCAGGTGAAAAAAAATCCAATTTTCCTGATACCGTGGGAAATAGTCCAGGTGAAAAAATCACATTTTCCTGCTACCGTGAGTAAAGTCCAGGTGAAAAAATCAGATTTTCCTGATACCGCGGGTATAGTCCAGGTGAAAAAAAAAATCAGATTTTCCTGATACCGTGAGTAAAGTCCAGGTGAAAAAAATCAGATTTTCCTGATACCGTGGTTATTTGTCCATGTGAAAAAAATCAGATTTTCCTGATATCGCAGGTAAAGTCCAGTTGAAAAAAAATCCAATTTTCCTGATACCGTGGGAAATAGTCCAGGTGAAAAAATCAGATTTTCCTGATACCGTGGGTAAAGTCCAGGGTGAAAAAAATCCCGTTTTCCTGATGCCGTGAGTAAAGTCCAGGAGAAAAAAAATCAGATTTTCGGGATAACGTGGGTAATAGTCCAGGTGAAAAAAATCTTATTTTCCGGATACTGTGAGTAAAGTCCAGGAGAAAAAAATCCGAATTTCCTGATACCGTGAGTAAAGCGCAGGGTGAAAAAATCCAATTTTCCTGATACCGTGAGTACAGTCCAGGTGAAAAAAATCAGATTTTCGTGATACCATGGTTATTTGTCCACCTGAAAAAAATCAGATTTTCCTCATACCACGGGTAAAGTCCAGGGTGAAAAAAATCTGATTTTCCTGATTCTGCGGGTAAAGTCCAGGTGAAAAAAATCCAATTTTCCTGATACCGTGGTTATTTGTCCATGTGAAAAAAATCAGATTTTCCTGATATCGCGGGTAAAGTCCAGGTGAAAAAAAATCCAATTTTCCTGATACCGTGGGAAATAGTCCAGGTGAAAAAATCAGATTTTCCTGATTCCGTGAGTAAAGTCCAGGAGAAAAAAATCGGATTTTCCTGATAACGTGGGTAATAGTCCAGGAGAAAAAAATCTTATTTTCCAGATACCGTGAGTAAAGTCCAGGGTGAAAAAAATCCAAATTTCCTGATACCGTTAGTAAAGTCAAGGGTGAAAAAAATCCGATTTTCCTGATACCGTGAGTAAAGTGCAGGGTGAAAAAAATCCAATTTTCCTGATACCGTGGTTATTTGTAGATGTGGAAAAAAATCAGATTTTCCTGATACCGAGGGAAATAGTCCAGGTGAAAAAAATCAGATTTTCCTGATACCGTGAGTAAAGTCCAGGGTGAAAAAAATCAGATTTTCCTGATGCCATGAGTAAAGTCCAGGTGAAAAAAAATCAGATTTTTGTGATACCGTGGTTATTTGTCCATGTGAAAAAAATCAGAATTTCCTGATACCGCGGGTAAAGTCCAGGGTGAGAAAAATCCGATTTTCCTGATACCGTGGGTAAAGTCCAGGTGAAAAAAAATCCAATTTTCCTGATACCGTGGGAAATAGTCCAGGTGAAAAAATCACATTTTCCTGCTACCGTGAGTAAAGTCCAGGTGAAAAAATCAGATTTTCCTGATACCGCGGGTATAGTCCAGGTGAAAAAAAATCTGATTTTCCTGATACCGTGAGTAAAGTCCAGGTGAAAAAAATCAGATTTTCCTGATACCGTGGTTATTTGTCCATGTGAAAAAAATCAGATTTTCCTGATATCGCAGGTAAAGTCCAGTTGAAAAAAAATCCAATTTTCCTGATACCGTGGGAAATAGTCCAGGTGAAAAAATCAGATTTTCCTGATACCGTGGGTAAAGTCCAGGAGAAAAAAAATCAGATTTTCCTGATACCGTGGGTAATAGCCCAGGTGAAAAAAATCCGATTTTCCTCATAAAGTCCAGGGTGAAAAAAAATCCGATTTTCCTGATTCTGCGGGTAAAGTCCAGGTGGAAAAAAATCCAATTTTCCTGATACCGTGGTTATTTGTCCATGTGAAAAAAATCAGATTTTCCTGATATCGCGGGTAAAGTCCAGGTGAAAAAAAATCCAATTTTCCTGGTACCGTAGGAAATAGTCCAGGTGAAAAAATTAGATTTTCCTGATACCGTGAGTAAAGTCCAGGAGAAAAAATCAGATTTTCCTGATACCGTGAGTATAGTCCAGGTGAAAAAAAAATCAGATTTTCCTGATACCGTGAGTAAAGTCCAGGTGAAAAAAATCAGATTTTCCTGATACCGTGGTTATTTGTCCATGTGAAAAAAATCAGATTTTCCTGATATCGCAGGTAAAGTCCAGTTGAAAAAAAATCCAATTTTCCTGATACCGTGGGAAATAGTCCAGGTGAAAAAATCAGATTTTCCTGATACCGTGGGTAAAGTCCAGGGTGAAAAAAATCCCGTTTTCCTGATGCCGTGAGTAAAGTCCAGGAGAAAAAAAATCAGATTTTCGGGATAACGTGGGTAATAGTCCAGGTGAAAAAAATCTTATTTTCCGGATACTGTGAGTAAAGTCCAGGAGAAAAAAATCCGAATTTCCTGATACCGTGAGTAAAGCGCAGGGTGAAAAAGTCCAATTTTCCTGATACCGTGAGTACAGTCCAGGTGAAAAAAAAATCAGATTTTCGTGATACCATGGTTATTTGTCCACCTGAAAAAAATCAGATTTTCCTCATACCACGGGTAAAGTCCAGGGTGAAAAAAATCTGATTTTCCTGATTCTGCGGGTAAAGTCCAGGTGAAAAAAATCCAATTTTCCTGATACCGTGGTTATTTGTCCATGTGAAAAAAATCAGATTTTCCTGATATCGCGGGTAAAGTCCAGGTGAAAAAAAATCCAATTTTCCTGATACCGTGGGAAATAGTCCAGGTGAAAAAATCAGATTTTCCTGATTCCGTGAGTAAAGTCCAGGAGAAAAAAATCGGATTTTCCTGATAACGTGGGTAATAGTCCAGGAGAAAAAAATCTTATTTTCCAGATACCGTGAGTAAAGTCCAGGGTGAAAAAAATCCAAATTTCCTGATACCGTTAGTAAAGTCAAGGGTGAAAAAAATCCGATTTTCCTGATACCGTGAGTAAAGTGCAGGGTGAAAAAAATCCAATTTTCCTGATACCGTGGTTATTTGTAGATGTGGAAAAAAATCAGATTTTCCTGATACCGAGGGAAATAGTCCAGGTGAAAAAAATCAGATTTTCCTGATACCGTGAGTAAAGTCCAGGGTGAAAAAAATCAGATTTTCCTGATGCCATGAGTAAAGTCCAGGTGAAAAAAAATCAGATTTTTGTGATACCGTGGTTATTTGTCCATGTGAAAAAAATCAGAATTTCCTGATACCGCGGGTAAAGTCCAGGGTGAGAAAAATCCGATTTTCCTGATACCGTGGGTAAAGTCCAGGTGAAAAAAAATCCAATTTTCCTGATACCGTGGGAAATAGTCCAGGTGAAAAAATCACATTTTCCTGCTACCGTGAGTAAAGTCCAGGTGAAAAAATCAGATTTTCCTGATACCGCGGGTATAGTCCAGGTGAAAAAAAAATCAGATTTTCCTGATACCGTGAGTAAAGTCCAGGTGAAAAAAATCAGATTTTCCTGATACCGTGGTTATTTGTCCATGTGAAAAAAATCAGATTTTCCTGATATCGCAGGTAAAGTCCAGTTGAAAAAAAATCCAATTTTCCTGATACCGTGGGAAATAGTCCAGGTGAAAAAATCAGATTTTCCTGATACCGTGGGTAAAGTCCAGGAGAAAAAAAATCAGATTTTCCTGATACCGTGGGTAATAGCCCAGGTGAAAAAAATCCGATTTTCCTCATAAAGTCCAGGGTGAAAAAAAATCCGATTTTCCTGATTCTGCGGGTAAAGTCCAGGTGGAAAAAAATCCAATTTTCCTGATACCGTGGTTATTTGTCCATGTGAAAAAAATCAGATTTTCCTGATATCGCGGGTAAAGTCCAGGTGAAAAAAAATCCAATTTTCCTGGTACCGTAGGAAATAGTCCAGGTGAAAAAATTAGATTTTCCTGATACCGTGAGTAAAGTCCAGGAGAAAAAATCAGATTTTCCTGATACCGTGAGTAAAGTCCAGGGTGAAAAAAAATCAGATTTTCCTGATGCCGTGAGTAAAGTCCGGGAGAAAAAAATCAGATTTTCCTGATAACTTGGGTAATACTCCATGTGAAAAAAATCTTATTTTCCGGATACCGTGAGTAAAGTCCAGGGTGAAAAAAATCAGAATTTCCTGATACCGTGAGTAAAGTCCAGGGTGAAAAAAATCCGGTTTTCCTGATACCGTGAGTAAAGTCCAGGGTGAAAAAAATCCAATTTTCCTGATACCGTGGGTAATAGCCCAGGTGAAAAAAATCCGATTTTCCTCATAAAGTCCAGGGTGAAAAAAAATCCGATTTTCCTGATTCTGCGGGTAAAGTCCAGGTGGAAAAAAATCCAATTTTCCTGATACCGTGGTTATTTGTCCATGTGAAAAAAATCAGATTTTCCTGATATCGCGGGTAAAGTCCAGGTGAAAAAAAATCCAATTTTCCTGGTACCGTGGGAAATAGTCGAGGTGAAAAAATCAGATTTTCCTGATACCGTGAGTCAAGTCCAGGAGAAAAAAATCAGATTTTCCTGATAACGTGGGTAATAGTCCAGGTGAAAAAAATCTTATTTTCCGGATACCGCGGGTAAAGTCCAGGGTGAAAAAAATCCGGTTTTCCTGATACCGTGAGTAAAGTGCATGGTGAAAAAAATCCAATTTTCCTGATACCGTGGTTATTTGTAGATGTGAAAAAAAATCAGATTTTCCTGATACCGAGGGAAATAGTCCAGGTGAAAAAATCAGATTTTCCTGATACCGTGAGTAAAGTCCAGGGTGAAAAAAATCAGATTTTCCTGATGCCGTGAGTAAAGTCCGGGAGAAAAAAATCAGATTTTCCTGATAACGTGGGTAATACTCCATGTGAAAAAAATCTTATTTTCCGGATACCGTGAGTAAAGTCCAGGGTGAAAAAAATCAGAATTTCCTGATACCGTTAGTAAAGTCCAGGGTGAAAAAAATCCGGTTTTCCTGATACCGTGAGTAAAGTGCAGGGTGAAAAAAATCCAATTTTCCTGATACCGTGGTTATTTGTAGATGTGAAAAAAAATCAGATTTTCCTGATACCGAGGGAAATAGTCCAGGTGAAAAAAATCAGATTTTCGTGATACCGTGAGTAAAGTCCAGGGTGAAAAAAATCAGATTTTCCTGATACCGTGGGTAAAGTCCAGGTGAAAAAAATCTGATTTTCCTGATTCTGCGGGTAAAGTCCAGGTTAAAAAAAAAATCCGATTTTCCTGATACCGTGAGTAAAGTCCAGGGTGAAAAAAATCCCGTTTTCCTGATGCCGTGAGTAAAGTCCAGGAGAAAAAAAATCAGATTTTCCTGATAACGTGGGTAATAGTCCAGGTGAAAAAAATCTTATTTTCCGGATACTGTGAGTAAAGTCCAGGAGAAAAAAATCCGAATTTCCTGATACCGTTAGTAAAGTCCAGGGTGAAAAAAATCCGGTTTTCCTGATACCGTGAGTAAAGTGCAGGGTGAAAAAAATCCAATTTTCCTGATACCGTGGTTATTTGTAGATGTGAAAAAAAATCAGATTTTCCTGATACCGAGGGAAATAGTCCAGGTGAAAAAAATCAGATTTTCCTGATACCGTGGTTATTTGTCCATGTGAAAAAAATCAGATTTTCCTGATATCGCAGGTAAAGTCCAGTTGAAAAAAAATCCAATTTTCCTGATACCGTGGGAAATAGTCCAGGTGAAAAAATCAGATTTTCCTGATACCGTGGGTAAAGTCCAGGAGAAAAAAAATCAGATTTTCCTGATACCGTGGGTAATAGCCCAGGTGAAAAAAATCCGATTTTCCTCATAAAGTCCAGGGTGAAAAAAAATCCGATTTTCCTGATTCTGCGGGTAAAGTCCAGGTGGAAAAAAATCCAATTTTCCTGATACCGTGGTTATTTGTCCATGTGAAAAAAATCAGATTTTCCTGATATCGCGGGTAAAGTCCAGGTGAAAAAAAATCCAATTTTCCTGGTACCGTAGGAAATAGTCCAGGTGAAAAAATTAGATTTTCCTGATACCGTGAGTAAAGTCCAGGAGAAAAAATCAGATTTTCCTGATACCGTGAGTAAAGTCCAGGGTGAAAAAAAATCAGATTTTCCTGATGCCGTGAGTAAAGTCCGGGAGAAAAAAATCAGATTTTCCTGATAACGTGGGTAATACTCCATGTGAAAAAAATCTTATTTTCCGGATACCGTGAGTAAAGTCCAGGGTGAAAAAAATCAGAATTTCCTGATACCGTGAGTAAAGTCCAGGGTGAAAAAAATCCGGTTTTCCTGATACCGTGAGTAAAGTCCAGGGTGAAAAAAATCCAATTTTCCTGATACCGTGGGTAATAGCCCAGGTGAAAAAAATCCGATTTTCCTCATAAAGTCCAGGGTGAAAAAAAATCCGATTTTCCTGATTCTGCGGGTAAAGTCCAGGTGGAAAAAAATCCAATTTTCCTGATACCGTGGTTATTTGTCCATGTGAAAAAAATCAGATTTTCCTGATATCGCGGGTAAAGTCCAGGTGAAAAAAAATCCAATTTTCCTGGTACCGTGGGAAATAGTCGAGGTGAAAAAATCAGATTTTCCTGATACCGTGAGTCAAGTCCAGGAGAAAAAAATCAGATTTTCCTGATAACGTGGGTAATAGTCCAGGTGAAAAAAATCTTATTTTCCGGATACCGCGGGTAAAGTCCAGGGTGAAAAAAATCCGGTTTTCCTGATACCGTGAGTAAAGTGCATGGTGAAAAAAATCCAATTTTCCTGATACCGTGGTTATTTGTAGATGTGAAAAAAAATCAGATTTTCCTGATACCGAGGGAAATAGTCCAGGTGAAAAAATCAGATTTTCCTGATACCGTGAGTAAAGTCCAGGGTGAAAAAAATCAGATTTTCCTGATGCCGTGAGTAAAGTCCGGGAGAAAAAAATCAGATTTTCCTGATAACGTGGGTAATACTCCATGTGAAAAAAATCTTATTTTCCGGATACCGTGAGTAAAGTCCAGGGTGAAAAAAATCAGAATTTCCTGATACCGTTAGTAAAGTCCAGGGTGAAAAAAATCCGGTTTTCCTGATACCGTGAGTAAAGTGCAGGGTGAAAAAAATCCAATTTTCCTGATACCGTGGTTATTTGTAGATGTGAAAAAAAATCAGATTTTCCTGATACCGAGGGAAATAGTCCAGGTGAAAAAAATCAGATTTTCGTGATACCGTGAGTAAAGTCCAGGGTGAAAAAAATCAGATTTTCCTGATACCGTGGGTAAAGTCCAGGTGAAAAAAATCTGATTTTCCTGATTCTGCGGGTAAAGTCCAGGTTAAAAAAAAAATCCGATTTTCCTGATACCGTGAGTAAAGTCCAGGGTGAAAAAAATCCCGTTTTCCTGATGCCGTGAGTAAAGTCCAGGAGAAAAAAAATCAGATTTTCCTGATAACGTGGGTAATAGTCCAGGTGAAAAAAATCTTATTTTCCGGATACTGTGAGTAAAGTCCAGGAGAAAAAAATCCGAATTTCCTGATACCGTTAGTAAAGTCCAGGGTGAAAAAAATCCGGTTTTCCTGATACCGTGAGTAAAGTGCAGGGTGAAAAAAATCCAATTTTCCTGATACCGTGGTTATTTGTAGATGTGAAAAAAAATCAGATTTTCCTGATACCGAGGGAAATAGTCCAGGTGAAAAAAATCAGATTTTCCTGATACCGTGGTTATTTGTCCATGTGAAAAAAATCAGATTTTCCTGATATCGCAGGTAAAGTCCAGTTGAAAAAAAATCCAATTTTCCTGATACCGTGGGAAATAGTCCAGGTGAAAAAATCAGATTTTCCTGATACCGTGGGTAAAGTCCAGGAGAAAAAAAATCAGATTTTCCTGATACCGTGGGTAATAGCCCAGGTGAAAAAAATCCGATTTTCCTCATAAAGTCCAGGGTGAAAAAAAATCCGATTTTCCTGATTCTGCGGGTAAAGTCCAGGTGGAAAAAAATCCAATTTTCCTGATACCGTGGTTATTTGTCCATGTGAAAAAAATCAGATTTTCCTGATATCGCGGGTAAAGTCCAGGTGAAAAAAAATCCAATTTTCCTGGTACCGTAGGAAATAGTCCAGGTGAAAAAATTAGATTTTCCTGATACCGTGAGTAAAGTCCAGGAGAAAAAATCAGATTTTCCTGATACCGTGAGTAAAGTCCAGGGTGAAAAAAAATCAGATTTTCCTGATGCCGTGAGTAAAGTCCGGGAGAAAAAAATCAGATTTTCCTGATAACGTGGGTAATACTCCATGTGAAAAAAATCTTATTTTCCGGATACCGTGAGTAAAGTCCAGGGTGAAAAAAATCAGAATTTCCTGATACCGTGAGTAAAGTCCAGGGTGAAAAAAATCCGGTTTTCCTGATACCGTGAGTAAAGTCCAGGGTGAAAAAAATCCAATTTTCCTGATACCGTGGGTAATAGCCCAGGTGAAAAAAATCCGATTTTCCTCATAAAGTCCAGGGTGAAAAAAAATCCGATTTTCCTGATTCTGCGGGTAAAGTCCAGGTGGAAAAAAATCCAATTTTCCTGATACCGTGGTTATTTGTCCATGTGAAAAAAATCAGATTTTCCTGATATCGCGGGTAAAGTCCAGGTGAAAAAAAATCCAATTTTCCTGGTACCGTGGGAAATAGTCGAGGTGAAAAAATCAGATTTTCCTGATACCGTGAGTCAAGTCCAGGAGAAAAAAATCAGATTTTCCTGATAACGTGGGTAATAGTCCAGGTGAAAAAAATCTTATTTTCCGGATACCGCGGGTAAAGTCCAGGGTGAAAAAAATCCGGTTTTCCTGATACCGTGAGTAAAGTGCATGGTGAAAAAAATCCAATTTTCCTGATACCGTGGTTATTTGTAGATGTGAAAAAAAATCAGATTTTCCTGATACCGAGGGAAATAGTCCAGGTGAAAAAATCAGATTTTCCTGATACCGTGAGTAAAGTCCAGGGTGAAAAAAATCAGATTTTCCTGATGCCGTGAGTAAAGTCCGGGAGAAAAAAATCAGATTTTCCTGATAACGTGGGTAATACTCCATGTGAAAAAAATCTTATTTTCCGGATACCGTGAGTAAAGTCCAGGGTGAAAAAAATCAGAATTTCCTGATACCGTTAGTAAAGTCCAGGGTGAAAAAAATCCGGTTTTCCTGATACCGTGAGTAAAGTGCAGGGTGAAAAAAATCCAATTTTCCTGATACCGTGGTTATTTGTAGATGTGAAAAAAAATCAGATTTTCCTGATACCGAGGGAAATAGTCCAGGTGAAAAAAATCAGATTTTCGTGATACCGTGAGTAAAGTCCAGGGTGAAAAAAATCAGATTTTCCTGATACCGTGGGCAAAGTCCAGGTGAAAAAAATCTGATTTTCCTGATTCTGCGGGTAAAGTCCAGGTTAAAAAAAAAATCCGATTTTCCTGATACCGTGAGTAAAGTCCAGGGTGAAAAAAATCCCGTTTTCCTGATGCCGTGAGTAAAGTCCAGGAGAAAAAAAATCAGATTTTCCTGATAACGTGGGTAATAGTCCAGGTGAAAAAAATCTTATTTTCCGGATACTGTGAGTAAAGTCCAGGAGAAAAAAATCCGAATTTCCTGATACCGTTAGTAAAGTCCAGGGTGAAAAAAATCCGGTTTTCCTGATACCGTGAGTAAAGTGCAGGGTGAAAAAAATCCAATTTTCCTGATACCGTGGTTATTTGTAGATGTGAAAAAAAATCAGATTTTCCTGATACCGAGGGAAATAGTCCAGGTGAAAAAAATCAGATTTTCCTGATACCGTGAGTAAAGTCCAGGGTGAAAAAAATCAGATTTTCCTGATGCCGTGAGTAAAGTCCAGGTGAAAAAAAATCAGATTTTTGTGATACTGTGGTTATTTTTCCATGTGAAAAAAATCAGAATTTCCTGATACCGCGGGTAAAGTCCAGGGTGAGAAAAATCCGATTTTCCTGATACCGTGGGTAAAGTCCAGGTGAAAAAAAATCCAATTTTCCTGATACCGTGGGAAATAGTCCAGGTGAAAAAAATCACATTTTCCTCCTACCGTGAGTAAAGTCCAGGTGAAAAAATCAGATTTTCCTGATACCGCGGGTAAAGTCCAGGTGAAAAAAAAATCAGATTTTCCTGATACCGTGAGTAAAGTCCAGGTGAAAAAAATCAGATTTTCCTGATACCGTGGTTATTTGTCCATGTGAAAAAAATCAGATTTTCCTGATATCGCAGGTAAAGTCCAGTTGAAAAAAAATCCAATTTTCCTGATACCGGGGGAAATAGTCCAGGTGAAAAAATCAGATTTTCCTGATACCGTGGGTAAAGTCCAGGAGAAAAAAAATCAGATTTTCCTGATACCGTGGGTAAAGTCTAGGTGAAAAAATTCAGATTTTCCTGATACCGTGGGTAATAAATAGCCCAGGTGAAAAAAATCCGATTTTCCTCATAAAGTCCAGGGTGAAAAAAAATCCGATTTTCCTGATTCTGCGGGTAAAGTCCAGGTGGAAAAAAATCCAATTTTCCTGATACCGTGGTTATTTGTCCATGTGAAAAAAATCAGATTTTCCTGATATCGCGGGTAAAGTCCAGGTGAAAAAAAATCCAATTTTCCTGGTACCGTGGGAAATAGTCGAGGTGAAAAAATCAGATTTTCCTGATACCGTGAGTCAAGTCCAGGAGAAAAAAATCAGATTTTCCTGATAACGTGGGTAATAGTCCAGGTGGAAAAAATCTTATTTTCCGGATACCGCGGGTAAAGTCCAGGGTGAAAAAAATCAGATTTTCCTGATGCCGTGAGTAAAGTCCGGGAGAAAAAAATCAGATTTTCCTGATAACGTGGGTAATACTCCATGTGAAAAAAATCTTATTTTCCGGATACCGTGAGTAAAGTCCAGGGTGAAAAAAATCCGATTTTCCTGGTACCGTGGGAAATAGTCGAGGTGAAAAAATCAGATTTTCCTGATACCGTGAGTCAAGTCCAGGAGAAAAAAATCAGATTTTCCTGATAACATGGGTAATAGTCCAGGTGAAAAAAATCTTATTTTCCGGATACCGCGGGTAAAGTCCAGGGTGAAAAAAATCCAGTTTTCCTGATACCGTGAGTAAAGTGCAGGGTGAAAAAAATCCAATTTTCCTGATACCGTGGTTATTTGTAGATGTGAAAAAAAATCAGATTTTCCTGATACCGAGGGAAATAGTCAGGTGAAAAAATCAGATTTTCCTGATACCGTGAGTAAAGTCCAGGGTGAAAAAAATCAGATTTTCCTGATGCCGTGAGTAAAGTCCAGGTGAAAAAAATCAGATTTTTGTGATACCGTGGTTATTTGTCCATGTGAAAAAAATCAGATTTTCCTGATACCGCGGGTAAAGTCCAGGGTGAGAAAAATCCGATTTTCCTGATACCGTGGGTAAAGTCCAGGTGAAAAAAATTCCAATTTTCCTGTTACCGTGGGTAGAGTCCAGGTGAAAAAAATCAGATTTTCCTGATTCCGTTAGTAAAGTCCGGGGTGAAAAAAAACCGGTTTTCCTTATTCCGTGGGTAATAGTCCAGGTGAAAAAAATCCGATTTTCCTGATACCGTGGGATATGGTCCAGGTGAAAAAAATCAGATTTTCCTGATACCGTGAGTAAAGTCCAGGTGAAAAAAATCAGATTTTCATGATACCGTGGTTATTTGTCCACGTGAAAAAAATCAGATTTTCCTCATACCGCGGGTAAAGTCCAGGGTGAAAAAAATCTGATTTTCCTGATTCTGCGGATAAAGTCCAGGTTAAAAAAAATCCGATTTTCCTGATACCGTGAGTAAAGTCCAGGGTGAAAAAAATCCCGTTTTCCTGATACCGTGAGTAAAGACAAGGAGAAAAAAAATCAGATTTTCCTGATAACGTGGGTAATAGTCCAGGTGAAAAAAATCTTATTTTCCGGATACCGTAAGTAAAGTCCAGGAGAAAAAAATCCAAATTTCCTGATACCGTTAGTAAAGTCCAGGTGGAAAAATATCCGGTTTTCCTGATACCGTGAGTAAAGCGCAGGGTGAAAAAAATCCAATTTTCCTGATACCGTGAGTAAAGTCCAGGTGAAAAAAATCAGATTTTCGTGATACCATGGTTATTTGTCCACGTGAAAAAAAACAGATTTTCCTGATACTGTGGTTATTTGTCCACGTGAAAAAAATCCGATTTTCCTGATACCGTGGGTAGAGTCCAGGTGAAAAAAATCAGATTTTCCTGATTCCGTTAGTAAAGTCCGGGGTGAAAAAAAACCGGTTTTCCTTATTCCGTGGGTAATAGTCCAGGTGAAAAAAATCCGATTTTCCTGATACCGTGGGATATAGTCCAGGTGAAAAAAATCAGATTTTCCTGATACCATGGGTAATAGCCCAGGTGAAAAAAATCCGATTTTCCTGATACCGTGAGTAAACTCCAGGTGAAAAAAATCAGATTTTCATGATACCGTGGTTATTTGTCCACGTGAAAAAAATCAGATTTTCCTCATACCGCGGTAAAGTCCAGGGTGAAAAAAATCTGATTTTCCTGATTCTGCGGGTAAAGTCCAGGTTAAAAAAAATCCGATTTTCCTGATACCGTGAGTAAAGTCCAGGGTGAAAAAAATCCGATTTTCCTGATACCGTGAGTAAAGTCCAGGAGAAAAAAAATCATATTTTCCTGATAACGTGGGTAATAGTCCAGGTGAAAAAAAATCTTATTTTCCGGATACCGTGAGTAAAGTCCAGGAGAAAAAAATCCAAATTTCCTGATACCATTAGTAAAGTCCAGGTGGAAAAATATCCGGTTTTCCTGATACCGTGAGTAAAGCGCAGGGTGAAAAAAATCCAATTTTCCTGATACCGTGAGTAAAGTCCAGGTGAAAAAAATCAGATTTTCGTGATACCATGGTTATTTGTCCACGTGAAAAAAATCAGATTTTCCTGATACCATGGGTAATAGCCCAAGTGAAAAAAATCCGATTTTCCTGATACCGTGAGTAAAGTCCAGGTGAAAAAAATCAGATTTTCATGATACCGTGGTTATTTGTCCACGTGAAAAATATCAGATTTTCCTCATACCGCGGGTAAAGTCCAGGGTGAAAAAAATCTGATTTTCCTGATTCTGCGGATAAAGTCCAGGTTAAAAAAAATCCGATTTTCCTGATACCGTGAGTAAAGTCCAGGGTGAAAAAAATCCCGTTTTCCTGATGCCGTGAGTAAAGTCCAGGAGAAAAAAAATCAGATTTTCGGGATAACGTGGGTAATAGTCCAGGTGAAAAAAATCTTATTTTCCGGATACTGTGAGTAAAGTCCAGGAGAAAAAAATCCGAATTTCCTGATACCGTGAGTAAAGCGCAGGGTGAAAAAGTCCAATTTTCCTGATACCGTGAGTACAGTCCAGGTGAAAAAAATCAGATTTTCGTGATACCATGGTTATTTGTCCACCTGAAAAAAATCAGATTTTCCTCATACCGCGGGTAAAGTCCAGGGTGAAAAAAATCTGATTTTCCTGATTCTGCGGGTAAAGTCCAGGTGAAAAAAATCCAATTTTCCTGATACCGTGGTTATTTGTCCATGTGAAAAAAATCAGATTTTCCTGATATCGCGGGTAAAGTCCAGGTGAAAAAAAATCCAATTTTCCTGATACCGTGGGAAATAGTCCAGGTGAAAAAATCAGATTTTCCTGATTCCGTGAGTAAAGTCCAGGAGAAAAAAATCGGATTTTCCTGATAACGTGGGTAATAGTCCAGGAGAAAAAAATCTTATTTTCCAGATACCGTGAGTAAAGTCCAGGGTGAAAAAAATCCAAATTTCCTGATACCGTTAGTAAAGTCAAGGGTGAAAAAAATCCGATTTTCCTGATACCGTGAGTAAAGTGCAGGGTGAAAAAAATCCAATTTTCCTGATACCGTGGTTATTTGTAGATGTGGAAAAAAATCAGATTTTCCTGATACCGAGGGAAATAGTCCAGGTGAATAAAATCAGATTTTCCTAATACCGTGAGTAAAGTCCAGGGTGAAAAAAATCAGATTTTCCTGATGCCATGAGTAAAGTCCAGGTGAAAAAAAAATCAGATTTTTGTGATACCGTGGTTATTTGTCCATGTGAAAAAAATCAGAATTTCCTGATACCGCGGGTAAAGTCCAGGGTGAGAAAAATCCGATTTTCCTGATACCGTGGGTAAAGTCCAGGTGAAAAAAAATCCAATTTTCCTGATACCGTGGGAAATAGTCCAGGTGAAAAAATCACATTTTCCTGCTACCGTGAGTAAAGTCCAGGTGAAAAAATCAGATTTTCCTGATACCGCGGGTATAGTCCAGGTGAAAAAAAAATCAGATTTTCCTGATACCGTGAGTAAAGTCCAGGTGAAAAAAATCAGATTTTCCTGATACCGTGGTTATTTGTCCATGTGAAAAAAATCAGATTTTCCTGATATCGCAGGTAAAGTCCAGTTGAAAAAAAATCCAATTTTCCTGATACCGTGGGAAATAGTCCAGGTGAAAAAATCAGATTTTCCTGATACCGTGGGTAAAGTCCAGGGTGAAAAAAATCCCGTTTTCCTGATGCCGTGAGTAAAGTCCAGGAGAAAAAAAATCAGATTTTCGGGATAACGTGGGTAATAGTCCAGGTGAAAAAAATCTTATTTTCCGGATACTGTGAGTAAAGTCCAGGAGAAAAAAATCCGAATTTCCTGATACCGTGAGTAAAGCGCAGGGTGAAAAAGTCCAATTTTCCTGATACCGTGAGTACAGTCCAGGTGAAAAAAATCAGATTTTCGTGATACCATGGTTATTTGTCCACCTGAAAAAAATCAGATTTTCCTCATACCGCGGGTAAAGTCCAGGGTGAAAAAAATCTGATTTTCCTGATTCTGCGGGTAAAGTCCAGGTGAAAAAAATCCAATTTTCCTGATACCGTGGTTATTTGTCCATGTGAAAAAAATCAGATTTTCCTGATATCGCGGGTAAAGTCCAGGTGAAAAAAAATCCAATTTTCCTGATACCGTGGGAAATAGTCCAGGTGAAAAAATCAGATTTTCCTGATTCCGTGAGTAAAGTCCAGGAGAAAAAAATCGGATTTTCCTGATAACGTGGGTAATAGTCCAGGAGAAAAAAATCTTATTTTCCAGATACCGTGAGTAAAGTCCAGGGTGAAAAAAATCCAAATTTCCTGATACCGTTAGTAAAGTCAAGGGTGAAAAAAATCCGATTTTCCTGATACCGTGAGTAAAGTGCAGGGTGAAAAAAATCCAATTTTCCTGATACCGTGGTTATTTGTAGATGTGGAAAAAAATCAGATTTTCCTGATACCGAGGGAAATAGTCCAGGTGAAAAAAATCAGATTTTCCTGATACCGTGAGTAAAGTCCAGGGTGAAAAAAATCAGATTTTCCTGATGCCATGAGTAAAGTCCAGGTGAAAAAAAATCAGATTTTTGTGATACCGTGGTTATTTGTCCATGTGAAAAAAATCAGAATTTCCTGATACCGCGGGTAAAGTCCAGGGTGAGAAAAATCCGATTTTCCTGATACCGTGGGTAAAGTCCAGGTGAAAAAAAAATCCAATTTTCCTGATACCGTGGGAAATAGTCCAGGTGAAAAAATCACATTTTCCTGCTACCGTGAGTAAAGTCCAGGTGAAAAAATCAGATTTTCCTGATACCGCGGGTATAGTCCAGGTGAAAAAAAAATCAGATTTTCCTGATACCGTGAGTAAAGTCCAGGTGAAAAAAATCAGATTTTCCTGATACCGTGGTTATTTGTCCATGTGAAAAAAATCAGATTTTCCTGATATCGCAGGTAAAGTCCAGTTGAAAAAAAATCCAATTTTCCTGATACCGTGGGAAATAGTCCAGGTGAAAAAATCAGATTTTCCTGATACCGTGGGTAAAGTCCAGGAGAAAAAAAATCAGATTTTCCTGATACCGTGGGTAATAGCCCAGGTGAAAAAAATCCGATTTTCCTCATAAAGTCCAGGGTGAAAAAAAATCCGATTTTCCTGATTCTGCGGGTAAAGTCCAGGTGGAAAAAAATCCAATTTTCCTGATACCGTGGTTATTTGTCCATGTGAAAAAAATCAGATTTTCCTGATATCGCGGGTAAAGTCCAGGTGAAAAAAAATCCAATTTTCCTGGTACCGTAGGAAATAGTCCAGGTGAAAAAATTAGATTTTCCTGATACCGTGAGTAAAGTCCAGGAGAAAAAATCAGATTTTCCTGATACCGTGAGTAAAGTCCAGGGTGAAAAAAAATCAGATTTTCCTGATGCCGTGAGTAAAGTCCGGGAGAAAAAAATCAGATTTTCCTGATAACGTGGGTAATACTCCATGTGAAAAAAATCTTATTTTCCGGATACCGTGAGTAAAGTCCAGGGTGAAAAAAATCAGAATTTCCTGATACCGTGAGTAAAGTCCAGGGTGAAAAAAATCCGGTTTTCCTGATACCGTGAGTAAAGTCCAGGGTGAAAAAAATCCAATTTTCCTGATACCGTGGGTAATAGCCCAGGTGAAAAAAATCCGATTTTCCTCATAAAGTCCAGGGTGAAAAAAAATCCGATTTTCCTGATTCTGCGGGTAAAGTCCAGGTGGAAAAAAATCCAATTTTCCTGATACCGTGGTTATTTGTCCATGTGAAAAAAATCCGATTTTCCTGATATCGCGGGTAAAGTCCAGGTGAAAAAAAATCCAATTTTCCTGGTACCGTGGGAAATAGTCGAGGTGAAAAAATCAGATTTTCCTGATACCGTGAGTCAAGTCCAGGAGAAAAAAATCAGATTTTCCTGATAACGTGGGTAATAGTCCAGGTGAAAAAAATCTTATTTTCCGGATACCGCGGGTAAAGTCCAGGGTGAAAAAAATCCGGTTTTCCTGATACCGTGAGTAAAGTGCATGGTGAAAAAAATCAGATTTTCCTGATAACGTGGGTAATACTCCATGTGAAAAAAATCTTATTTTCCGGATACCGTGAGTAAAGTCCAGGAGAAAAAAATCCGAATTTCCTGATACCGTTAGTAAAGTCCAGGGTGAAAAAAATCCGGTTTTCCTGATACCGTGGTTATTTGTAGATGTGAAAAAAAATCAGATTTTCCTGATACCGAGGGAAATAGTCCAGGTGAAAAAATCAGATTTTCCTGATACCGTGAGTAAAGTCCAGGGTGAAAAAAATCAGATTTTCCTGATGCCGTGAGTAAAGTCCGGGAGAAAAAAATCAGATTTTCCTGATAACGTGGGTAATACTCCATGTGAAAAAAATCTTATTTTCCGGATACCGTGAGTAAAGTCCAGGGTGAAAAAAATCAGAATTTCCTGATACCGTGGGAAATAGTCCAGGTGAAAAAATCAGATTTTCCTGATTCCGTGAGTAAAGTCCAGGAGAAAAAAATCGGATTTTCCTGATAACGTGGGTAATAGTCCAGGAGAAAAAAATCTTATTTTCCAGATACCGTGAGTAAAGTCCAGGGTGAAAAAAATCCAAATTTCCTGATACCGTTAGTAAAGTCAAGGGTGAAAAAAATCCGATTTTCCTGATACCGTGAGTAAAGTGCAGGGTGAAAAAAATCCAATTTTCCTGATACCGTGGTTATTTGTAGATGTGGAAAAAAATCAGATTTTCCTGATACCGAGGGAAATAGTCCAGGTGAAAAAAATCAGATTTTCCTGATACCGTGAGTAAAGTCCAGGGTGAAAAAAATCAGATTTTCCTGATGCCATGAGTAAAGTCCAGGTGAAAAAAAATCAGATTTTTGTGATACCGTGGTTATTTGTCCATGTGAAAAAAATCAGAATTTCCTGATACCGCGGGTAAAGTCCAGGGTGAGAAAAATCCGATTTTCCTGATACCGTGGGTAAAGTCCAGGTGAAAAAAAAATCCAATTTTCCTGATACCGTGGGAAATAGTCCAGGTGAAAAAATCACATTTTCCTGCTACCGTGAGTAAAGTCCAGGTGAAAAAATCAGATTTTCCTGATACCGCGGGTATAGTCCAGGTGAAAAAAAAATCAGATTTTCCTGATACCGTGAGTAAAGTCCAGGTGAAAAAAATCAGATTTTCCTGATACCGTGGTTATTTGTCCATGTGAAAAAAATCAGATTTTCCTGATATCGCAGGTAAAGTCCAGTTGAAAAAAAATCCAATTTTCCTGATACCGTGGGAAATAGTCCAGGTGAAAAAATCAGATTTTCCTGATACCGTGGGTAAAGTCCAGGAGAAAAAAAATCAGATTTTCCTGATACCGTGGGTAATAGCCCAGGTGAAAAAAATCCGATTTTCCTCATAAAGTCCAGGGTGAAAAAAAATCCGATTTTCCTGATTCTGCGGGTAAAGTCCAGGTGGAAAAAAATCCAATTTTCCTGATACCGTGGTTATTTGTCCATGTGAAAAAAATCAGATTTTCCTGATATCGCGGGTAAAGTCCAGGTGAAAAAAAATCCAATTTTCCTGGTACCGTAGGAAATAGTCCAGGTGAAAAAATTAGATTTTCCTGATACCGTGAGTAAAGTCCAGGAGAAAAAATCAGATTTTCCTGATACCGTGAGTAAAGTCCAGGGTGAAAAAAAATCAGATTTTCCTGATGCCGTGAGTAAAGTCCGGGAGAAAAAAATCAGATTTTCCTGATAACGTGGGTAATACTCCATGTGAAAAAAATCTTATTTTCCGGATACCGTGAGTAAAGTCCAGGGTGAAAAAAATCAGAATTTCCTGATACCGTGAGTAAAGTCCAGGGTGAAAAAAATCCGGTTTTCCTGATACCGTGAGTAAAGTCCAGGGTGAAAAAAATCCAATTTTCCTGATACCGTGGGTAATAGCCCAGGTGAAAAAAATCCGATTTTCCTCATAAAGTCCAGGGTGAAAAAAAATCCGATTTTCCTGATTCTGCGGGTAAAGTCCAGGTGGAAAAAAATCCAATTTTCCTGATACCGTGGTTATTTGTCCATGTGAAAAAAATCAGATTTTCCTGATATCGCGGGTAAAGTCCAGGTGAAAAAAAATCCAATTTTCCTGGTACCGTGGGAAATAGTCGAGGTGAAAAAATCAGATTTTCCTGATACCGTGAGTCAAGTCCAGGAGAAAAAAATCAGATTTTCCTGATAACGTGGGTAATAGTCCAGGTGAAAAAAATCTTATTTTCCGGATACCGCGGGTAAAGTCCAGGGTGAAAAAAATCCGGTTTTCCTGATACCGTGAGTAAAGTGCATGGTGAAAAAAATCAGATTTTCCTGATAACGTGGGTAATACTCCATGTGAAAAAAATCTTATTTTCCGGATACCGTGAGTAAAGTCCAGGAGAAAAAAATCCGAATTTCCTGATACCGTTAGTAAAGTCCAGGGTGAAAAAAATCCGGTTTTCCTGATTCCGTGAGTAAAGTGCAGGGTGGAAAAAATCCAATTTTCCTGATACCGTGGTTATTTGTAGATGTGAAAAAAAATCAGATTTCCCTGATACCGAGGGAAATAGTCCAGGTGAAAAAATCAGATTTTCCTGATACCGTGAGTAAAGTCCAGGGTGAAAAAAATCAGATTTTCCTGATGCCGTGAGTAAAGTCCAGGAGAAAAAAATCAGATTTTCCTGATAACGTGGGTAATACTCCATGTGAAAAAAATCTTATTTTCCGGATACCGTGAGTAAAGTCCAGGGTGAAAAAAATCCGAATTTCCTGATACCGTTAGTAAAGTCCAGGGTGAAAAAAATCAGGTTTTCCTGATACCGTGAGTAAAGTGCAGGGTGAAAAAAATCCAATTTTCCTGATACCGTGGTTATTTGTAGATGTGAAAAAAAATCAGATTTTCCTGATACCGAGGGAAATAGTACAGGTGAAAAAAATCAGATTTTCCTGATACCGTGAGTAAAGTCCAGGGTGAAAAAAATCAGATTTTCCTGATACCGTGGGTAAAGTCCAGGTGAAAAAAAATCAAATTTTCCTGATACTGTGGAAAATAGTCCAAGTGAAAAAATCAGATTTTCCTGATACCGTGAGTAAAGTCCAGGTGAAAAAAATCAGATTTTTGTGATACCGTGGTTATTTGTCCATGTGAAAAAAATCAGAATTTCCTGATACCATGGGTAAAGTCCAGGGTGAGAAAAATCCGATTTTCCTGATACCGTGGGTAAAGTCCAGGTGAAAAAAAATCCAATTTTCCTGTTACCGTGGGAAATAGTCCAGGTGAAAAAATCAGATTTTCCTGATACCGTGAGTAAAGTCCAGGTTGAAAAATCAGATTTTCCTGATACCGCGGGTAAAGTCCAGTTGAAAAAAAATCCAATTTTCCTGATACCGTGGGAAATAGTCCAGGTGAAAAAATCAGATTTTCCTGATACCGTGAGTAAAGTCCAGGAGAAAAAAATCCGATTTTCCTGATACCGTGAGTAAAGTCCAGGTGAAAAAAATCCGATTTTCCTCATAAAGTCCAGGGTGAAAAAAAATCCGATTTTCCTGATTCTGCGGGTAAAGTCCAGGTGGAAAAAAATCCAATTTTCCTGATACCGTGGTTATTTGTCCATGTGAAAAAAATCAGATTTTCCTGATATCGCGGGTAAAGTCCAGGTGAAAAAAAATCCAATTTTCCTGGTACCGTGGGAAATAGTCGAGGTGAAAAAATCAGATTTTCCTGATACCGTGAGTCAAGTCCAGGAGAAAAAAATCAGATTTTCCTGATAACGTGGGTAATAGTCCAGGTGAAAAAAATCTTATTTTCCGGATACCGCGGGTAAAGTCCAGGGTGAAAAAAATCCGGTTTTCCTGATACTGTGAGTAAAGTGCAGGGTGAAAAAAATCCAAATTTCCTGATACCGTGGTTATTTGTAGATGTGAAAAAAAATCAGATTTTCCTGATACCGAGGGAAATAGTCCAGGTGAAAAAATCAGATTTTCCTGATACCGTGAGTAAAGTCCAGGGCGAAAAAAAATCAGATTTTCCTGATGCCGTGAGTAAAGTCCAGGTGAAAAAAATCAGATTTTTGTGATACCGTGGTTATTTGTCCATGTGAAAAAAATCAGATTTTCCTGATACCGCGGGTAAAGTCCAGGGTGAGAAAAATCCGATTTTCCTGATACCGTGGGTAAAGTCCAGGTGAAAAAAAATCCAATTTTCCTGATACCGTGGGAAATAGTCCAGGTGAAAAAATCAGATTTTCCTGATACCGTGAGTAAAGTCCAGGTGAAAAAAATCAGATTTTCATGATACCGTGGTTATTTGTCCACGTGAAAAAAAATCAGATTTTCCTCATACCGCGGGTAAAGTCCAGGGTGAAAAAAATCTGATTTTCCTGATTCTGCGGGTAAAGTCCAGGTTAAACAAAATCCGATTTTCCTGATACCGTGAGTAAAGTCCAGGGTGAAAAAAATCCGGTTTTCCTGATACCGTGAGTAAAGTCCAGGAGAAAAAATATCAGATTTTCCTGATAACGTGGGTAATAGTCCAGGTGAAAAAAATCTTATTTTCCGGATACCGTGAGTAAAGTCCAGGAGAAAAAAATCCGAATTTCCTGATACTGTTAGTAAAGTCCAGGTGGAAAAATATCCGGTTTTCCTGATACCGTGAGTAAAGCGCAGGGTGAAAAAAATCCAATTTTCCTGATACCGTGAGTAAAGTCCAGGTGAAAAAAATCAGATTTTCGTGATGCCATGGTTATTTGTCCACGTGAAAAAAATCAGATTTTCCTGATACCATGGGTAATAGCCCAGGTGAAAAAAATCCGATTTTCCTGATACCCTGAGAAAAGTCCAGGTGAAAAAATCAGATTTTCATGATACTGTGGTTATTTGTCCACGTGAAAAAAATCAGATTTTCCTGATTCTGCGGGTAAAGTCCAGGTTAAAAAAAATCCGATTTTCCTGATACCGTGAGTAAAGTCCAGGGTGAAAAAAATCCGGTTCTCCTGATACCGTGAGTAAAGTCCAGGAGAAAAAAATCAGATTTTCCTGATACCGTGGTTAATTGTCCATGTGAAGAAAATCAGATTTTCCTGATATCGCGGGTAAAGTCCAGGTTAAAAAAAACCCAATTTTCCTGATACCGTGGGAAATAGTCCAGGTGAAAAAATCAGATTTTCCTGATACCGTGAGTAAAGTCTAGGTGAAAAAAATCAGATTTTCCTGATACCGTGGGTAATAGCCCAGGTGAAAAAAATCCGATTTTCCTCATAAAGTCCAGGGTGAAAAAAAATCCGATTTTCCTGATTCTGCGGGTAAAGTCCAGGTGAAAAAAAAATCCAATTTTCCTGATACCATGGTTATTTGTCCATGTGAAAAAAAATCAGATTTTCCTGATATCGCGGGTAAAGTCCAGGTGAAAAAAATAAGATTTTCCTGATAACGTGGGTAATAGTCCAGGTGAAAAAAATCTTATTTTCCGGATACCGCGGGTAAAGTCCAGGGTGAAAAAAATCCAATTTTCCTGATAACGTGGGAAATAGTCCAGGTGAAAAAATCAGATTTTCCTGATACCGTGGTTAGTTGTCCATGTGAAAAAAATCAGATTTCCCTGATATCGCAGGTAAAGTCCAGTTGAAAAAAAATCCAATTTTCCTGATACCGTGGGAAATAGTCCAGGTGAAAAAATAAGATTTTGCTGATACCGTGAGTAAAGTCCAGGAGAAAAAAAATCAGATTTTCCTGATACCGTGGGTAATAGCCCAGGTGAAAAAAATCCGATTTTCCTCATAAAGTCCAGGGTGAAAAAAAATCCGATTTTCCTGATTCTGCGGGTAAAGTCCAGGTGAAAAAAAAATCCAATTTTCCTGATACCATGGTTATTTGTCCATGTGAAAAAAAATCAGATTTTCCTGATATCGCGGGTAAAGTCCAGGTGAAAAAAATAAGATTTTCCTGATAACGTGGGTAATAGTCCAGGTGAAAAAAATCTTATTTTCCGGATACCGCGGGTAAAGTCCAGGGTGAAAAAAATCCAATTTTCCTGATACCGTGGGAAATAGTCCAGGTGAAAAAATCAGATTTTCCTGATACCGTGGTTAGTTGTCCATGTGAAAAAAATCAGATTTTCCTGATATCGCAGGTAAAGTCCAGTTGAAAAAAAATCCAATTTTCCTGATACCGTGGGAAATAGTCCAGGTGAAAAAATAAGATTTTGCTGATACCGTGAGTAAAGTCCAGGAGAAAAAAATCAGATTTTCCTGATACCGTGAGTCAAGTCCAGGAGAAAAAAATAAGATTTTCCTGATAACGTGGGTAATAGTCCAGGTGAAAAAAATCTTATTTTCCGGATACCGCGGGTAAAGTCCAGGGTGAAAAAAATCCAATTTTCCTGATACCGTGGGAAATAGTCCAGGTGAAAAAATCAGATTTTCCTGATACCGTGGTTAGTTGTCCATGTGAAAAAAATCAGATTTTCCTGATATCGCAGGTAAAGTCCAGTTGAAAAAAAATCCAATTTTCCTGATACCGTGGGAAATAGTCCAGGTGAAAAAAAAAGATTTTGCTGATACCGTGAGTAAAGTCCAGGAGAAAAAAATCAGATTTTCCTGATACCGTGGGTAATAGCCCTGGTGAAAAAAATCCGATTTTCCTCATAAAGTCCAGGGTGAAAAAAAATCCGATTTTCCTGATACCGTGTTTATTTGTCCATGTGAAAAAAATCAGATTTTCCTGATATCGCTGGTAAAGTCCAGGTGAAAAAAAATCCAATTTTCCTGGTACCGTGGGAAATAGTCGAGGTGAAAAAATCAGATTTTCCTGATACCGTGAGTCAAGTCCAGGAGAAAAAAATCAGATTTTCCTGATAACGTGGGTAATAGTCCAGGTGAAAAAAATCTTATTTTCCGGATACCGCGGGTAAAGTCCAGGGTGAAAAAAATCCGATTTTCCTGATACCGTGAGTAAAGTGCAGGGTGAAAAAATCCAATTTTCCTCATACCGTGGTTATTTGTAGATGTGAAAGAAAATCAGATTTTCTTGATACCGAGGGAAATAGTCCAGGTGAAAAAATCAGATTTTCCTGATACCGTGAGTAAAGTCCAGGGTGAAAAAAATCAGATTTTCCTGATGCCGTGAGTAAAGTCCAGGTGAAAAAAATCAGATTATTGTGATACCGTGGTTATTTGTCCATGTGAAAAAAATCAGATTTTCCTGATACCGCGGGTAAAGTCCACGGTGAGAAAAATCCGATTTTCCTGATACCGTGGGTAAAGTCCAGGTGAAAAAAAATCCAATTTTCCTGATACCGTGGGAAATAGTCCAGGTGAAAAAATCAGATTTTCCTGATACCGTGAGTAAAGTCCAGGTGAAAAAAATCAGATTTTCATGATACCGTGGTTATTTGTCCACGTGAAAAAAATCAGATTTTCCTCATACCGCGGGTAAAGTCCAGGGTGAAAAAAATCTGATTTTCCTGATTCTGCGGGTAAAGTCCAGGTTAAAAAAAATCCGATTTTCCTGATACCGTGAGTAAAGTCCAGGGTGAAAAAAATCCGGTTTTCCTGATACCGGGAGTAAAGTCCAGGAGAAAAAATATCAGATTTTCCTGATAACGTGGGTAATAGTCCAGGTGAAAAAAATCTTATTTTCCGGATACCGTGAGTAAAATCCAGGAGAAAAAAATTCGAATTTCCTGATACCGTTAGTAAAGTCCAGAGGGAAAAATATCCGGTTTTCCTGATACCGTGAGTAAAGTCCAGGTGAAAAAAATCAGATTTTCGTGATGCCATGGTTATTTGTCCACGTGAAAAAAATCAGATTTTCCTGATACCATGGGTAATAGCCCAGGTGAAAAAAATCCGATTTTCCTGATACCGTGAGTAACGTCCAGGTGAAAAAAAATCAGATTTTCATGATACCGTGGTTATTTGTCCACGTGAAAAAAATCAGATTTTCCTCATAATGCGGGTAAAGTCCAGGTTAAAAAAAATCCGATTTTCCTGATACCGTGAGTAAAGTCCAGGGTGAAAAAAATCCGGTTTTCCTGATACCGTGAGTAAAGTCCAGGAGAAAAAAATCAGATTTTCGTGATAACGTGGGTAATAGTCCAGGTGAAAAAAATCTTATTTTCCGGATACCGTGAGTAAAGTCCAGGAGAAAAAAATCCGAATTTCCTGATACCGTTAGTAAAGTCCAGGTGGAAAAATATCCGGTTTTCCTGATACCGTGAGTAAAGCGCAGGGTGAAAAAAATCCAATTTTCCTGATACCGTGAGTAAAGTCCAGGTGAAAAAAAATCAGATTTTCGTGATACCATGGTTATTTGTCCACGTGAAAAAAATCAGATTTTCCTCATACCGCGGGTAAAGTCCAGGGTGAAAAAAATCCAATTTTCCTGATTCTGCGGGTAAAGTCCAGGTGAAAAAAATCCACTTTTCCTGATACCGTGGTTATTTGTCCATGTGAAGAAAATCAGATTTTCCTGATATCGCGGGTAAAGTCCAGGTGAAAAAAAAATCCAATTTTCCTGATACCGTGGGAAATAGTCCAGGTGAAAAAATCAGATTTTCCTGATACCGTGAGTAAAGTCCAGGAGAAAAAAATCAGATTTTCCTGATAACGTGGGTAATACTCCAGGTGAAAAAAATCTTATTTTCCGGGTACCGTGAGTAAAGTCCAGGGTGAAAAAAAATCCGAATTTCCTGATACCGTTAGTAAAGTCGAGGGTGAAAAAAATCCGGTTTTCCTGATACCGTGAGTAAAGTGCAGGGTGAAAAAAATCCAATTTTCCTGATACCGTGGTTATTTGTAGATGTGAAAAAAAATCAGATTTTCCTGATACCGAGGGAAATAGTCCAGGTGAAAAAAAATCAGATTTTCCTGATACCGTGAGTAAAGTCCAGGGTGAAAAAAATCAGATTTTCCTGATACCGTGAGTAAAGTCCAGGTGAAAAAATCAGATTTTCCTGATACCGCGGGTAAAGTCAAGGTGAAAAAAATCAGATTTTCCTGATACCGTGAGTAAAGTCCAGGTGAAAAAAATCAGATTTTCCTGATACCGTGGTTATTTGTCCATGTGAAAAAAATAAGATTTTCCTGATATCGCAGGTAAAGTCCAGTTGAAAAAAAATCCAATTTTCCTGATACCGTGGGAAATAGTCCAGGTGAAAAAATCAGATTTTCCTGATATCGTGAGTAAAGTCCAGTAGAAAAAAATCAGATTTTCCTGATACGGTGGGAAAAGTCTAGGTGAAAAAATTCAGATTTTCCTGATACCGTGGGTAATAGCCCAGGTGAAAAAAATCCGATTTTCCTCATAAAGTCCAGGGTGAAAAAAAATCCGATTTTCCTGATTCTGCGGGTAAAGTCCAGGTGAAAAAAAATCCAATTTTCCTGATACCGTGGTTATTTGTCAATGTGAAAAAAAATCAGATTTTCCTGATATCGCGGGTAAAGTTCAGGTGAAAAAAAATCCAATTTTCCTGATACCGTGGGAAATAGTCGAGGTGAAAAAATCAGATTTTCCTAATACCGTGAGTCAAGTCCAGGAGAAAAAAATCAGATTTTCCTGATAACGTGGGTAATAGTCCAGGTGAAAAAAAATCTTATTTTCCGGATACCGCGGGTAAAGTCCAGGGTGAAAAAAATCCGGTTTTCCTGATACCGTGAGTAAAGTGCAGGGTGAAAAAAATCCAATTTTCCTGATACCGTGGTTATTTGTAGATGTGAAAAAAAATCAGATTTTCCTGATACCGAGGGAAATAGACCAGGTGAAAAAAATCAGATTTTCCTGATACCGTGAGTAAAGTCCAGGGTGAAAAAAATCAGATTTTCCTGATGCCGTGAGTAAAGTCCAGGTGAAAAAAATCAGATTTTTGTGATACCGTGGTTATTTGTCCATGTGAAAAAAATCAGAATTTCCTGATACCGCGGGTAAAGTCCAGGGTGAGAAAAATCCGATTTTCCTGATACCGTGGGTAAAGTCCAGGTGAAAAAAAATCCAATTTTCCTGATACCGTGGGAAATAGTCCAGGTGAAAAAATCAGATTTTCCTGATACCGTGAGTAAAGTCCAGGTGAAAAAATCAGATTTTCCTGATACCGCGGGTAAAGTCAAGGTGAAAAAAATCAGATTTTCCTGATACCGTGAGTAAAGTCCAGGTGAAAAAAATCAGATTTTCCTGATACCGTGGTTATTTGTCCATGTGAAAAAAATCAGATTTTCCTGATATCGCAGGTAAAGTCCAGTTGAAAAAAAAATCCAATTTTCCTGATACCGTGGGAAATAGTCCATGTGAAAAAATCAGATTTTCCTGATATCGTGAGTAAAGTCCAGTAGAAAAAAATCAGATTTTCCTGATACGGTGGGTAAAGTCTAGGTGAAAAAATTCAGATTTTCCTGATACCGTGGGTAATAGCCCAGGTGAAAAAAATCCGATTTTCCTCATAAAGTCCAGGGTGAAAAAAAATCCAATTTTCCTGATTCTGCGGGTAAAGTCCAGGTGAAAAAAAATCCAATTTTCCTGATACCGTGGTTATTTGTCAATGTGAAAAAAATCAGATTTTCCTGATATCGCGGGCAAAGTCCAGGTGAAAAAAAATCCAATTTTCCTGATACCGTGGGAAATAGTCGAGGTGAAAAAATCAGATTTTCCTAATACCGTGAGTCAAGTCCAGGAGAAAAAAATCAGATTTTCCTGATAACGTGGGTAATAGTCCAGGTGAAAAAAATCTTATTTTCCGGATACCGCGGGTAAAGTCCAGGGTGAAAAAAATCCGGTTTTCCTGATACCGTGAGTAAAGTGCAGGGTGAAAAAAATCCAATTTTCCTGATACCATGGTTATTTGTAGATGTGAAAAAAAATCAGATTTTCCTGATACCGAGGGAAATAGTCCAGGTGAAAAAATCAGATTTTCCTGATACCGTGAGTAAAGTCCAGGGTGAAAAAAATCAGATTTTCCTGATACGGTGGGTAAAGTCTAGGTGAAAAAATTCAGATTTTCCTGATACCGTGGGTAATAGCCCAGGTGAAAAAAATCCGATTTTCCTCATAAAGTCCAGGGTGAAAAAAAATCCGATTTTCCTGATTCTGCGGGTAAAGTCCAGGTGAAAAAAAAATCCAATTTTCCTGATACCATGGTTATTTGTCCATGTGAAAAAAAATCAGATTTTCCTGATATCGCGGGTAAAGTCCAGGTGAAAAAAATAAGATTTTCCTGATAACGTGGGTAATAGTCCAGGTGAAAAAAATCTTATTTTCCGGATACCGCGGGTAAAGTCTAGGTGAAAAAATTCAGATTTTCCTGATACCGTGGGTAATAGCCCAGGTGAAAAAAATCCGATTTTCCTCATAAAGTCCAGGGTGAAAAAAAATCCAATTTTCCTGATTCTGCGGGTAAAGTCCAGGTGAAAAAAAATCCAATTTTCCTGATACCGTGGTTATTTGTCAATGTGAAAAAAATCAGATTTTCCTGATATCGCGGGCAAAGTCCAGGTGAAAAAAAATCCAATTTTCCTGATACCGTGGGAAATAGTCGAGGTGAAAAAATCAGATTTTCCTAATACCGTGAGTCAAGTCCAGGAGAAAAAAATCAGATTTTCCTGATAACGTGGGTAATAGTCCAGGTGAAAAAAATCTTATTTTCCGGATACCGCGGGTAAAGTCCAGGGTGAAAAAAATCCGGTTTTCCTGATACCGTGAGTAAAGTGCAGGGTGAAAAAAATCCAATTTTCCTGATACCATGGTTATTTGTAGATGTGAAAAAAAATCAGATTTTCCTGATACCGAGGGAAATAGTCCAGGTGAAAAAATCAGATTTTCCTGATACCGTGAGTAAAGTCCAGGGTGAAAAAAATCAGATTTTCCTGATGCCGTGAGTAAAGTCCAGGAGAAAAAAATCAGATTTTCCTGATAACGTGGGTAATACTCCATGTGAAAAAAATCTTATTTTCCGGATACCGTGAGTAAAGTCCAGGGTGAAAAAAATCAGAATTTCCTGATACCGTTAGTAAAGTCCAGGGTGAAAAAAAATCCGGTTTTCCTGATACCGTGAGTAAAGTGCAGGGTGAAAAAATCAGATTTTCCTGATACCGTGGTTATTTGTAGATGTGAAAAAAAATCAGATTTTCCTGATACCGAGGGAAATAGTCCAGGTGAAAAAAATCAGATTTTCCTGATACCGTGAGTAAAGTCCAGGGTGAAAAAAATCAGATTTTCCTGATACCGTGGGTACAGTCCAGGTGAAAAAAAATCCAATTTTCCTGATACCGTGGGAAATAGTCCAGGTGAAAAAATCAGATTTTCCTGATACCGTGAGTAAAGTCCAGGAGAAAAAAATCAGATTTTCCTGATACCGTGGGTAATAGCCCAGGTGAAAAAAATCCGATTTTCCTCATAAAGTCCAGGGTGAAAAAAAATCCGATTTTCCTGATTCTGCGGGTAAAGTCCAGGTGAAAAAAATCCACTTTTCCTGATACCGTGGTTATTTGTCCATGTGAAGAAAATCAGATTTTCCTGATATCGCGGGTAAAGTCCAGGTGAAAAAAAATCCAATTTTCCTGATACCGTGGGAAATAGTCCAGGTGAAAAAATCAGATTTTCCTGATACCGTGAGTAAAGTCCAGGAGAAAAAAAATCAGATTTTCCTGATTCTGCGGGTAAAGTCCAGGTGGAAAAAAATCTTATTTTCCGGGTACCGTGAGTAAAGTCCAGGGTGGAAAAAATCCGAATTTCCTGATACCGTTATTAAAGTCCAGGGTGAAAAAAATCCGGTTTTCCTGATACCGTGAGTAAAGTGCAGGGTGAAAAAAATCCAATTTTCCTGATACCGTGGTTATTTGTAGATGTGAAAAAAAATCAGATTTTCCTGATACCGAGGGAAATAGTCCAGGTGAAAAAAATCAGATTTTCCTGATACCGTGAGTAAAGTCCAGGGTGAAAAAAATCAGATTTTCCTGATGCCGTGAGTAAAGTCCAGGTGAAAAAAATCAGATTTTTGTGATACCGTGGTTATTTGTCCATGTGAAAAAAATCAGAATTTCCTGATACCGTGGGTAAAGTCCAGGGTGAGAAAAATCCGATTTTCCTGATACCGTGGGTAAAGTCCAGGTGAAAAAAATCCAATTTTCCTGATACCGTGGGAAATAGTCCAGGTGAAAAAATCAGATTTTCCTGATACCGTGAGTAAAGTCCAGGTGAAAAAATCAGATTTTCCTGATACCGCGGGTAAAGTCAAGGTGAAAAAAATCAGATTTTCCTGATACCGTGAGTAAAGTCCAGGTGAAAAAAATCAGATTTTCCTGATACCGTGGTTATTTGTCCATGTGAAAAAAATCAGATTTTCCTGATATCGCAGGTAAAGTCCAGTTGAAAAAAAACCCAATTTTCCTGATACCGTGGGAAATAGTCCAGGTGAAAAAATTAGATTTTCCTGATACCGTGAGTAAAGTCCAGGAGAAAAAAATCAGATTTTCCTGATACCGTAGGTAAAGTCTAGGTGAAAAAATTCAGATTTTTCTGATACCGTGGGTAATAGCCCAGGTGAAAAAAATCTGATTTTCCTGATACCGTGAGTAAAGTCCAGGTGAAAAAAATCAGATTTTCATGATACCATGGTTATTTGTCCACGTGAAAAAAATCAGATTTTCTTCAAACTGCGGGTAAAGTCCAGGGTGAAAAAAATCCGATTTTCCTGATTCTGCGGGTAAAGTCCAGGTGAAAAAAATCCAATTTTCCTGATACCGTGGTTATTTGTCCATGTGAAAAAAATCATATTTTCCTGATATCGCGGGTAAAGTCCAGGTGAAAAAAATCCAATTTTCCTGATACCGAGGGAAATAGTCCAGGTGAAAAAATCAGATTTTCCTGATACCGTGAGTAAAGTCCAGGAGAAAAAAATCAGATTTTCCTGATAACGTGGGTAATACTCCAGGTGAAAAAAATCTTATTTTCCGGGTACCGTGAGTAAAGTCCAGGGTGGAAAAAATCCGAATTTCCTGATACCGTTATTAAAGTCCAGGGTGAAAAAAATCCGGTTTTCCTGATACCGTGAGTAAAGTGCAGGGTGAAAAAAATCCAATTTTCCTGATACCGTGGTTATTTGTAGATGTGAAAAAAATCAGATTTTCCTGATACCGAGGGAAATAGTCCAGGTGAAAAAAATCAGATTTTCCTGATACCGTGAGTAAAGTCCAGGTGAAAAAAATCAGATTTTTGTGATACCGTGGTTATTTGTCCATGTGAAAAAAATCAGATTTTCCTGATTCCGCGGGTAAAGTCCAGGGTGAGAAAAATCCGATTTCCCTGATACCGTGGGTAAAGTCCAGGTGAAAAAATCAGATTTTCCTGATACCTTGAGTAAAGTCCAGGGTGAAAAAAATCCGAATTTCCTGATACCGTTAGTAAAGTCCAGGGTGAGAAAAATCCGATTTCCCTGATACCGTGGGTAAAGTCCAGGTGAAAAAAATCCAATTTTCCTGATACCGTGGGAAATAGTCCAGGTGAAAAAATCAGATTTTCCTGATACCGTGAGTAAAGTCCAGGGTGAAAAAAAAACTGAATTTCCTGATACCGTTAGTAAAGTCCAGGGTGAAAAAAATCCGGTTTTCCTGATACCGTGAGTAAAGTGCAGGGTGAAAAAAATCCAATTTTCCTGATACCGTGGTTATTTGTCCACGTGAAAAAAATCCGATTTTCCTCATACCGCGGGTAAAGTCCAGGGTGAAAAAAATCCGATTTTCCTGATTCTGCGGGTAAAGTCCAGGTTAAAAAAATCCGATTTTCCTGATACCGTGAGTAAAGTCCAGGAGGAAAAAATCAGATTTTCCTGATAATGTGGGTAATAGTCCAGGTGAAAAAAAATCTTATTTTCCGGATACCGTGAGTAAAGTCCAGGGTGAAAAAAAATCCAATTTTCCTGATACCGAGGGAAATAGTCCAGGTGAAAAAAATCAGATTTTCCTGATACCGTGAGTAAAGTCCAGGGTAAAAAAAATCAGATTTTCCTGATGCCGTGAGTAAAGTCCAGGTGAAAAAAAATAGATTTTTGTGATACCGTGGTTATTTGTCCACGTGAAAAAATCAGATTTTCCTGATACCACGGGTAAAGTCCAGGGTGAAAAAAATACGATTTTCCTTATACCGTGGGTAAAGTCCAGGTGAAAAAAATCAGATTTTCCTGATACCGTGGGTAAAGTCCAGGTGAAAAAAATCAGATTTTCCTGATACCGTGAGTAAAGTCCAGGGTGAAAAAAATCAGATTTTCCTGATGCCGTGAGTAAAGTCCAGGTGAAAAAAATCATATTTTTGTGATACCGTGGTTATTTGTCCACGTGAAAAACATCAGATTTTCCTGATACCGCGGGTAAAGTCCAGGGTGAAAAAAATCAGATTTTCCTGATACCGTGGGTAAAGTCTAGGTGAAAAAAATCAGATTTTCCTGATACCGTGGGTAATAGCCCAGGTGAAAAAAATCCGATTTTCCTGATACCATGAGTAAAGTCCAGGTGAAAAAAATCAGATTTTCGTGATACCGTGGTTATTTGTCCATGTGAAAAAAATCAGATTTTCCTGATACCGCGGGTAAAGTCCAGGGTGAGAAAAATCCGATTTTCTTGATACCGTGGGTAAAGTCCAGGTGAAAAAAAATCCAATTTTCCTGATACCGTGGGAAATAATCCAGGTGAAAAAATCAGATTTTCCTGATACCGTGAGTAAAGTCCAGGTGAAAAAAATCAGATTTTCCTGATACCGCGGGAAAAGTCCAGGTTAAAAAAAATCAGATTTTCCTGATACCGTGAGTAAAGTCCAGGTGAAAAAAATCAGATTTTCCTGATACTGTGGTTATTTGTCCACGTGAAAAAAAATCCGATTTTCCTGATACCGTGGGTAGAGTCTAGGTGAAAAAAATCAGATTTTCCTGATTCCGTTAGTAAAGTCCAGGGTGAAAAAAAACCGGTTTTCCTTATTCCGTGGGTAATAGTCCAGGTGAAAAAAATCCGATTTTCCTGATACCGTGGGATATAGTCCAGGTGAAAAAAATCAGATTTTCCTGATACCATGCGTAATAGCCCAGGTGAAAAAAATCCAATTTTCCTGATACCGTGAGTAAAGTCCAGGTGAAAAAAAATCAGATTTTCATGATACCGTGGTTATTTGTCCACGTGAAAAAAATCAGATTTTACTCATACCGCGGGTAAAGTCCAGGGTGAAAAAAATCCGATTTTCCTGATACCGTGAGTAAAGTCCAGGTTAAAAAAAATCCGATTTTCCTGATACCGTGAGTAAAGTCCAGGGTGAAAAAAATCAGATTTTCCTGATACCGCTAGTAAAGTCCAGGGTGAAAAATATCCGGTTTTCCTGATACCGTGAGTAAAGTGCAGGGTGAAAAAAATCCAATTTTCCTGATACCGTGGTTATTTGTAGATGTGAAAAAAATCAGATTTTCCTGATACCGCGGATAAAGTCCAGGTGAAAAAAAATCCAATTTTCCTGATACCGTGGGAAATAGTCCAGGTGAAAAAATCAGATTTTCCTGATACCGTGAGTAAAGTCCAGGAGAAAAAAAATCAGATTTTCCTGATAAAGTGGGTAATAGTCCAGGTGAAAAAAAGTCAGATTTTCCTGATGCCGTGAGTAAAGTCCAGGTGAAAAAAATCAGATTTTTGTGATACCGTGGTTATTTGTCCACGTGAAAAAAATCAGATTTTCCTGATACCGCGGGTCAAGTCCAGGGTGAGAAAAATCCGATTTTCCTGATACTGTGGGTAAAGTCCAGGTGAAAAAAAATCCAATTTTCCTGATACCGTGGGAAATAGTCCAGGTGAAAAAATCAGATTTTCCTGATACCGTGAGTAAAGTCCAGGTGAAAAAATCAGGTTTTCCTGATACCGCGGGTAAAGTCCAGGTGAAAAAAAATCAGATTTTCCTGATACCGTGAGTAAAGTCCAGGTGAAAAAAATCAGATTTTCCTGATACTGTGGTTATTTGTCCACGTGAAAAAAAATCCGATTTTCCTGATACCGTGGGTAGAGTCCAGGTGAAAAAAATCAGATTTTCCTGATTCCGTTAGTAAAATCCGGGGTGAAAAAAACCGGTTTTCCTTATTCCGTGGGTAATAGTCCAGGTGAAAAAAATCCGATTTTCCTGATACCGTGGGATATAGTCCAGGTGAAAAAAATCAGATTTTCCTGATACCATGGGTAATAGCCCAGGTGAAAAAAATCCGATTTTCCTGATACCGTGAGTAAAGTCCAGGTGAAAAAAATCAGATTTTCATGATACCGCGGGTAAAGTCCAGGGTGAAAAAAATCCGATTTTCCTGATTCTGCGGGTAAAGTCCCGGTTAAAAAAAAATTCGATTTTCCTGATACCGTGAGTAAAGTCCAGGGTGAAAAAAATCCGGTTTTCCTGATACCGTGAGTAAAGTCCAGGAGAAAAAAATCAGATTTTCCTGATAACGTGGGTAATAGTCCAGGCGAAAAAAATCTTATTTTCCGGATACCGTGAGTAAAGTCCAGGGTGAAAAAAATCAGATTTTCCTGATACCGTGAGTAAAGTCCAGGGTGAAAAAAATCAGATTTTCCTGATGCCGTGAGTAAAGTCCAGGTGAAAAAAATCATATTTTTGTGATACCGTGGTTATTTGTCCACGTGAAAAACATCAGATTTTCCTGATACCGCGGGTAAAGTCCAGGGTGAAAAAAATCAGATTTTCCTGATACCGTGGGTAAAGTCTAGGTGAAAAAAATCAGATTTTCCTGATACCGTGGGTAATAGCCCAGGTGAAAAAAATCCGATTTTCCTGATACCATGAGTAAAGTCCAGGTGAAAAAAATCAGGTTTTCGTGATACCGTGGTTATTTGTCCATGTGAAGAAAATCAGATTTTCCTGATACCGCGGGTAAAGTCCAGGGTGAGAAAAATCCGATTTTCTTGATACCGTGGGTAAAGTCCAGGTGAAAAAACATCCAATTTTCCTGATACCGTGGGAAATAGTCCAGGTGAAAAAATCAGATTTTCCTGATACCGTGAGTAAAGTTCAGGGTAAAAAATCAGTTTTTCCTGATACGGCGGGTAAAGTTCAGGTGAAAAAAATCAGATTTTTGTGAAACCGTGGTTATTTGTCCACGTGAAAAAAATCAGATTTTCCTGATACCGCGGGTAAAGTCCAGGGTGAGAAAAATCCGATTTTCCTGATACTGTGGGTAAAGTCCAGGTGAAAAAAAATCAGATTTTCCTGATACCGTGGTTATTTGTCCATGTGAAAAAAATCAGATTTTCCTGATATCGCAGGTAAAGTCCAGTTGAAAAAAAAATCCAATTTTCCTGATACCGTGGGAAATAGTCCATGTGAAAAAATCAGATTTTCCTGATATCGTGAGTAAAGTCCAGTAGAAAAAAATCAGATTTTCCTGATACGGTGGGTAAAGTCTAGGTGAAAAAATTCAGATTTTCCTGATACCGTGGGTAATAGCCCAGGTGAAAAAAATCCGATTTTCCTCATAAAGTCCAGGGTGAAAAAAAATCCAATTTTCCTGATTCTGCGGGTAAAGTCCAGGTGAAAAAAAATCCAATTTTCCTGATACCGTGGTTATTTGTCAATGTGAAAAAAATCAGATTTTCCTGATATCGCGGGCAAAGTCCAGGTGAAAAAAAATCCAATTTTCCTGATACCGTGGGAAATAGTCGAGGTGAAAAAATCAGATTTTCCTAATACCGTGAGTCAAGTCCAGGAGAAAAAAATCAGATTTTCCTGATAACGTGGGTAATAGTCCAGGTGAAAAAAATCTTATTTTCCGGATACCGCGGGTAAAGTCCAGGGTGAAAAAAATCCGGTTTTCCTGATACCGTGAGTAAAGTGCAGGGTGAAAAAAATCCAATTTTCCTGATACCATGGTTATTTGTAGATGTGAAAAAAAATCAGATTTTCCTGATACCGAGGGAAATAGTCCAGGTGAAAAAATCAGATTTTCCTGATACCGTGAGTAAAGTCCAGGGTGAAAAAAATCAGATTTTCCTGATACGGTGGGTAAAGTCTAGGTGAAAAAATTCAGATTTTCCTGATACCGTGGGTAATAGCCCAGGTGAAAAAAATCCGATTTTCCTCATAAAGTCCAGGGTGAAAAAAAATCCGATTTTCCTGATTCTGCGGGTAAAGTCCAGGTGAAAAAAAAATCCAATTTTCCTGATACCATGGTTATTTGTCCATGTGAAAAAAAATCAGATTTTCCTGATATCGCGGGTAAAGTCCAGGTGAAAAAAATAAGATTTTCCTGATAACGTGGGTAATAGTCCAGGTGAAAAAAATCTTATTTTCCGGATACCGCGGGTAAAGTCTAGGTGAAAAAATTCAGATTTTCCTGATACCGTGGGTAATAGCCCAGGTGAAAAAAATCCGATTTTCCTCATAAAGTCCAGGGTGAAAAAAAATCCAATTTTCCTGATTCTGCGGGTAAAGTCCAGGTGAAAAAAAATCCAATTTTCCTGATACCGTGGTTATTTGTCAATGTGAAAAAAATCAGATTTTCCTGATATCGCGGGCAAAGTCCAGGTGAAAAAAAATCCAATTTTCCTGATACCGTGGGAAATAGTCGAGGTGAAAAAATCAGATTTTCCTAATACCGTGAGTCAAGTCCAGGAGAAAAAAATCAGATTTTCCTGATAACGTGGGTAATAGTCCAGGTGAAAAAAATCTTATTTTCCGGATACCGCGGGTAAAGTCCAGGGTGAAAAAAATCCGGTTTTCCTGATACCGTGAGTAAAGTGCAGGGTGAAAAAAATCCAATTTTCCTGATACCATGGTTATTTGTAGATGTGAAAAAAAATCAGATTTTCCTGATACCGAGGGAAATAGTCCAGGTGAAAAAATCAGATTTTCCTGATACCGTGAGTAAAGTCCAGGGTGAAAAAAATCAGATTTTCCTGATGCCGTGAGTAAAGTCCAGGAGAAAAAAATCAGATTTTCCTGATAACGTGGGTAATACTCCATGTGAAAAAAATCTTATTTTCCGGATACCGTGAGTAAAGTCCAGGGTGAAAAAAATCAGAATTTCCTGATACCGTTAGTAAAGTCCAGGGTGAAAAAAATCCGGTTTTCCTGATACCGTGAGTAAAGTGCAGGGTGAAAAAATCAGATTTTCCTGATACCGTGGTTATTTGTAGATGTGAAAAAAAATCAGATTTTCCTGATACCGAGGGAAATAGTCCAGGTGAAAAAAATCAGATTTTCCTGATACCGTGAGTAAAGTCCAGGGTGAAAAAAATCAGATTTTCCTGATACCGTGGGTACAGTCCAGGTGAAAAAAAATCCAATTTTCCTGATACCGTGGGAAATAGTCCAGGTGAAAAAATCAGATTTTCCTGATACCGTGAGTAAAGTCCAGGAGAAAAAAATCAGATTTTCCTGATACCGTGGGTAATAGCCCAGGTGAAAAAAATCCGATTTTCCTCATAAAGTCCAGGGTGAAAAAAAATCCGATTTTCCTGATTCTGCGGGTAAAGTCCAGGTGAAAAAAATCCACTTTTCCTGATACCGTGGTTATTTGTCCATGTGAAGAAAATCAGATTTTCCTGATATCGCGGGTAAAGTCCAGGTGAAAAAAAATCCAATTTTCCTGATACCGTGGGAAATAGTCCAGGTGAAAAAATCAGATTTTCCTGATACCGTGAGTAAAGTCCAGGAGAAAAAAATCAGATTTTCCTGATTCTGCGGGTAAAGTCCAGGTGGAAAAAAATCTTATTTTCCGGGTACCGTGAGTAAAGTCCAGGGTGGAAAAAATCCGAATTTCCTGATACCGTTATTAAAGTCCAGGGTGAAAAAAATCCGGTTTTCCTGATACCGTGAGTAAAGTGCAGGGTGAAAAAAATCCAATTTTCCTGATACCGTGGTTATTTGTAGATGTGAAAAAAAATCAGATTTTCCTGATACCGAGGGAAATAGTCCAGGTGAAAAAAATCAGATTTTCCTGATACCGTGAGTAAAGTCCAGGGTGAAAAAAATCAGATTTTCCTGATGCCGTGAGTAAAGTCCAGGTGAAAAAAATCAGATTTTTGTGATACCGTGGTTATTTGTCCATGTGAAAAAAATCAGAATTTCCTGATACCGCGGGTAAAGTCCAGGGTGAGAAAAATCCGATTTTCCTGATACCGTGGGTAAAGTCCAGGTGAAAAAAATCCAATTTTCCTGATACCGTGGGAAATAGTCCAGGTGAAAAAATCAGATTTTCCTGATACCGTGAGTAAAGTCCAGGTGAAAAAATCAGATTTTCCTGATACCGCGGGTAAAGTCAAGGTGAAAAAAATCAGATTTTCCTGATACCGTGAGTAAAGTCCAGGTGAAAAAAATCAGATTTTCCTGATACCGTGGTTATTTGTCCATGTGAAAAAAATCAGATTTTCCTGATATCGCAGGTAAAGTCCAGTTGAAAAAAAACCCAATTTTCCTGATACCGTGGGAAATAGTCCAGGTGAAAAAATTAGATTTTCCTGATACCGTGAGTAAAGTCCAGGAGAAAAAAATCAGATTTTCCTGATACCGTAGGTAAAGTCTAGGTGAAAAAATTCAGATTTTTCTGATACCGTGGGTAATAGCCCAGGTGAAAAAAATCTGATTTTCCTGATACCGTGAGTAAAGTCCAGGTGAAAAAAATCAGATTTTCATGATACCATGGTTATTTGTCCACGTGAAAAAAATCAGATTTTCTTCAAACTGCGGGTAAAGTCCAGGGTGAAAAAAATCCGATTTTCCTGATTCTGCGGGTAAAGTCCAGGTGAAAAAAATCCAATTTTCCTGATACCGTGGTTATTTGTCCATGTGAAAAAAATCATATTTTCCTGATATCGCGGGTAAAGTCCAGGTGAAAAAAATCCAATTTTCCTGATACCGAGGGAAATAGTCCAGGTGAAAAAATCAGATTTTCCTGATACCGTGAGTAAAGTCCAGGAGAAAAAAATCAGATTTTCCTGATAACGTGGGTAATACTCCAGGTGAAAAAAATCTTATTTTCCGGGTACCGTGAGTAAAGTCCAGGGTGGAAAAAATCCGAATTTCCTGATACCGTTATTAAAGTCCAGGGTGAAAAAAATCCGGTTTTCCTGATACCGTGAGTAAAGTGCAGGGTGAAAAAAATCCAATTTTCCTGATACCGTGGTTATTTGTAGATGTGAAAAAAATCAGATTTTCCTGATACCGAGGGAAATAGTCCAGGTGAAAAAAATCAGATTTTCCTGATACCGTGAGTAAAGTCCAGGTGAAAAAAATCAGATTTTTGTGATACCGTGGTTATTTGTCCATGTGAAAAAAATCAGATTTTCCTGATTCCGCGGGTAAAGTCCAGGGTGAGAAAAATCCGATTTCCCTGATACCGTGGGTAAAGTCCAGGTGAAAAAATCAGATTTTCCTGATACCTTGAGTAAAGTCCAGGGTGAAAAAAATCCGAATTTCCTGATACCGTTAGTAAAGTCCAGGGTGAGAAAAATCCGATTTCCCTGATACCGTGGGTAAAGTCCAGGTGAAAAAAATCCAATTTTCCTGATACCGTGGGAAATAGTCCAGGTGAAAAAATCAGATTTTCCTGATACCGTGAGTAAAGTCCAGGGTGAAAAAAAAACTGAATTTCCTGATACCGTTAGTAAAGTCCAGGGTGAAAAAAATCCGGTTTTCCTGATACCGTGAGTAAAGTGCAGGGTGAAAAAAATCCAATTTTCCTGATACCGTGGTTATTTGTCCACGTGAAAAAAATCCGATTTTCCTCATACCGCGGGTAAAGTCCAGGGTGAAAAAAATCCGATTTTCCTGATTCTGCGGGTAAAGTCCAGGTTAAAAAAATCCGATTTTCCTGATACCGTGAGTAAAGTCCAGGAGGAAAAAATCAGATTTTCCTGATAATGTGGGTAATAGTCCAGGTGAAAAAAAATCTTATTTTCCGGATACCGTGAGTAAAGTCCAGGGTGAAAAAAAATCCAATTTTCCTGATACCGAGGGAAATAGTCCAGGTGAAAAAAATCAGATTTTCCTGATACCGTGAGTAAAGTCCAGGGTAAAAAAAATCAGATTTTCCTGATGCCGTGAGTAAAGTCCAGGTGAAAAAAAATAGATTTTTGTGATACCGTGGTTATTTGTCCACGTGAAAAAATCAGATTTTCCTGATACCACGGGTAAAGTCCAGGGTGAAAAAAATACGATTTTCCTTATACCGTGGGTAAAGTCCAGGTGAAAAAAATCAGATTTTCCTGATACCGTGGGTAAAGTCCAGGTGAAAAAAATCAGATTTTCCTGATACCGTGAGTAAAGTCCAGGGTGAAAAAAATCAGATTTTCCTGATGCCGTGAGTAAAGTCCAGGTGAAAAAAATCATATTTTTGTGATACCGTGGTTATTTGTCCACGTGAAAAACATCAGATTTTCCTGATACCGCGGGTAAAGTCCAGGGTGAAAAAAATCAGATTTTCCTGATACCGTGGGTAAAGTCTAGGTGAAAAAAATCAGATTTTCCTGATACCGTGGGTAATAGCCCAGGTGAAAAAAATCCGATTTTCCTGATACCATGAGTAAAGTCCAGGTGAAAAAAATCAGATTTTCGTGATACCGTGGTTATTTGTCCATGTGAAAAAAATCAGATTTTCCTGATACCGCGGGTAAAGTCCAGGGTGAGAAAAATCCGATTTTCTTGATACCGTGGGTAAAGTCCAGGTGAAAAAAAATCCAATTTTCCTGATACCGTGGGAAATAATCCAGGTGAAAAAATCAGATTTTCCTGATACCGTGAGTAAAGTCCAGGTGAAAAAAATCAGATTTTCCTGATACCGCGGGAAAAGTCCAGGTTAAAAAAAATCAGATTTTCCTGATACCGTGAGTAAAGTCCAGGTGAAAAAAATCAGATTTTCCTGATACTGTGGTTATTTGTCCACGTGAAAAAAAATCCGATTTTCCTGATACCGTGGGTAGAGTCTAGGTGAAAAAAATCAGATTTTCCTGATTCCGTTAGTAAAGTCCGGGGTGAAAAAAAACCGGTTTTCCTTATTCCGTGGGTAATAGTCCAGGTGAAAAAAATCCGATTTTCCTGATACCGTGGGATATAGTCCAGGTGAAAAAAATCAGATTTTCCTGATACCATGCGTAATAGCCCAGGTGAAAAAAATCCAATTTTCCTGATACCGTGAGTAAAGTCCAGGTGAAAAAAAATCAGATTTTCATGATACCGTGGTTATTTGTCCACGTGAAAAAAATCAGATTTTACTCATACCGCGGGTAAAGTCCAGGGTGAAAAAAATCCGATTTTCCTGATACCGTGAGTAAAGTCCAGGTTAAAAAAAATCCGATTTTCCTGATACCGTGAGTAAAGTCCAGGGTGAAAAAAATCAGATTTTCCTGATACCGCTAGTAAAGTCCAGGGTGAAAAATATCCGGTTTTCCTGATACCGTGAGTAAAGTGCAGGGTGAAAAAAATCCAATTTTCCTGATACCGTGGTTATTTGTAGATGTGAAAAAAATCAGATTTTCCTGATACCGCGGATAAAGTCCAGGTGAAAAAAAATCCAATTTTCCTGATACCGTGGGAAATAGTCCAGGTGAAAAAATCAGATTTTCCTGATACCGTGAGTAAAGTCCAGGAGAAAAAAAATCAGATTTTCCTGATAAAGTGGGTAATAGTCCAGGTGAAAAAAAATCAGATTTTCCTGATGCCGTGAGTAAAGTCCAGGTGAAAAAAATCAGATTTTTGTGATACCGTGGTTATTTGTCCACGTGAAAAAAATCAGATTTTCCTGATACCGTGGTTATTTGTCCATGTGAAAAAAATCAGATTTTCCTGATATCGCAGGTAAAGTCCAGTTGAAAAAAAAATCCAATTTTCCTGATACCGTGGGAAATAGTCCAGGTGAAAAAATCAGATTTTCCTGATATCGTGAGTAAAGTCCAGTAGAAAAAAACTCAGATTTTCCTGATACGGTGGGTAAAGTCTAGGTGAAAAAATTCAGATTTTCCTGATACCGTGGGTAATAGCCCAGGTGAAAAAAATCCGATTTTCCTCATAAAGTCCAGGGTGAAAAAAAATCCAATTTTCCTGATTCTGCGGGTAAAGTCCAGGTGAAAAAAAATCCAATTTTCCTGATACCGTGGTTATTTGTCAATGTGAAAAAAATCAGATTTTCCTGATATCGCGGGCAAAGTCCAGGTGAAAAAAAATCCAATTTTCCTGATACCGTGGGAAATAGTCGAGGTGAAAAAATCAGATTTTCCTAATACCGTGAGTCAAGTCCAGGAGAAAAAAATCAGATTTTCCTGATAACGTGGGTAATAGTCCAGGTGAAAAAAATCTTATTTTCCGGATACCGCGGGTAAAGTCCAGGGTGAAAAAAATCCGGTTTTCCTGATACCGTGAGTAAAGTGCAGGGTGAAAAAAATCCAATTTTCCTGATACCATGGTTATTTGTAGATGTGAAAAAAAATCAGAATTTCCTGATACCGCGGGTAAAGTCCAGGGTGAGAAAAATCCGATTTTCCTGATACCGTGGGTAAAGTCCAGGGTGAGAAAAATCCGATTTTCCTGATACCGTAGGTAAAGTCCAGGTGAAAAAAAATCCAATTTTCCTGATACCGTGGGAAATAGTCCAGGTGAAAAAATCAGATTTTCCTGATACCGTGAGTAAAGTCCAGGTGAAAAAATCAGATTTTCCTGATACCGCGGGTAAAGTCAAGGTGAAAAAAATCAGATTTTCCTGATACCGTGAGTAAAGTCCAGGTGAAAAAAATCAGATTTTCCTGATACCGTGGTTATTTGTCCATGTGAAAAAAATCAGATTTTCCTGATATCGCAGGTAAAGTCCAGTTGAAAAAAAAATCCAATTTTCCTGATACCGTGGGAAATAGTCCAGGTGAAAAAATCAGATTTTCCTGATATCGTGAGTAAAGTCCAGTAGAAAAAAATCAGATTTTCCTGATACGGTGGGTAAAGTCTAGGTGAAAAAATTCAGATTTTCCTGATACCGTGGGTAATAGCCCAGGTGAAAAAAATCCGATTTTCCTCATAAAGTCCAGGGTGAAAAAAAATCCAATTTTCCTGATTCTGCGGGTAAAGTCCAGGTGAAAAAAAATCCAATTTTCCTGATACCGTGGTTATTTGTCAATGTGAAAAAAATCAGATTTTCCTGATATCGCGGGCAAAGTCCAGGTGAAAAAAAATCCAATTTTCCTGATACCGTGGGAAATAGTCGAGGTGAAAAAATCAGATTTTCCTAATACCGTGAGTCAAGTCCAGGAGAAAAAAATCAGATTTTCCTGATAACGTGGGTAATAGTCCAGGTGAAAAAAATCTTATTTTCCGGATACCGCGGGTAAAGTCCAGGGTGAAAAAAATCCGGTTTTCCTGATACCGTGAGTAAAGTGCAGGGTGAAAAAAATCCAATTTTCCTGATACCATGGTTATTTGTAGATGTGAAAAAAAATCAGATTTTCCTGATACCGAGGGAAATAGTCCAGGTGAAAAAATCAGATTTTCCTGATACCGTGAGTAAAGTCCAGGGTGAAAAAAATCAGATTTTCCTGATGCCGTGAGTAAAGTCCAGGAGAAAAAAATCAGATTTTCCTGATAACGTGGGTAATACTCCATGTGAAAAAAATCTTATTTTCCGGATACCGTGAGTAAAGTCCAGGGTGAAAAAAATCAGAATTTCCTGATACCGTTAGTAAAGTCCAGGGTGAAAAAAATCCGGTTTTCCTGATACCGTGAGTAAAGTGCAGGGTGAAAAAATCAGATTTTCCTGATACCGTGGTTATTTGTAGATGTGAAAAAAAATCAGATTTTCCTGATACCGAGGGAAATAGTCCAGGTGAAAAAAATCAGATTTTCCTGATACCGTGAGTAAAGTCCAGGGTGAAAAAAATCAGATTTTCCTGATACCGTGGGTACAGTCCAGGTGAAAAAAAATCCAATTTTCCTGATACCGTGGGAAATAGTCCAGGTGAAAAAATCAGATTTTCCTGATACCGTGAGTAAAGTCCAGGTGAAAAAAATCAGATTTTTGTGATACCGTAGTTATTTGTCCATGTGAAAAAAAAATCCAATTTTCCTGATACCGTGGGAAATAGTCCGGGTGAAAAAATCAGATTTTCCTGATACCGTGAGTAAAGTCCAGGAGAAAAAAATCAGATTTTCCTGATACCGTGGGTAATAGCCCAGGTGAAAAAAATCCGATTTTCCTCATAAAGTCCAGGGTGAAAAAAAATCCGATTTTCCTGATTCTGCGGGTAAAGTCCAGGTGGAAAAAAATCCAATTTTCCTGATACCGTGGTTATTTGTCCATGTGAAAAAAATCAGATTTTCCTGATATCGCGGGTAAAGTCCAGGTGAAAAAAAATCCAATTTTCCTGGTACCATGGGAAATAGTCGAGGTGAAAAAATCAGATTTTCCTGATACCGTGAGTCAAGTCCAGGAGAAAAAAATCAGATTTTCCTGATAACGTGGGTAATAGTCCAGGTGAAAAAAATCTTATTTTCCGGATACCGCGGGTAAAGTCCAGGGTGGAAAAAATCCGGTTTTCCTGACACCGTGAGTAAAGTGCAGGGTGAAAAAAATCCAATTTTCCTGATACCGTGGTTATTTGTAGATGTGAAAAAAATCAGATTTTCCTGATACCGAGGGAAATAGTCCAGGTGAAAAAATCAGATTTTCCTGATACCGTGAGTAAAGTCCAGGGTGAAAAAAATCAGATTTTCCTGATGCCGTGAGTAAAGTCCAGGTGAAAAAAATCAGATTTTTGTGATACCGTGGTTATTTGTCCATGTGAAAAAAATCAGATTTTCCTGATACCGCGGGTAAAGTCCAGGGTGAGAAAAATCTGATTTTCCTGATACCGTGGGTAAAGTCCAGGTGAAAAAAAATCCAATTTTCCTGGTACCGTGGGAAATAGTCGAGGTGAAAAAATCAGATTTTCCTGATACCGTGAGTCAAGTCCAGGAGAAAAAAATCAGATTTTCCTGATAACGTGGGTAATAGTCCAGGTGAAAAAAATCTTATTTTCCGGATACCGCGGGTAAAGTCCAGGGTGAAAAAAATCCGGCTTTCCTGATACCGTGAGTAAAGTGCAGGGTGAAAAAAATCCAATTTTCCTGATACCATGGTTATTTGTAGATGTGAAAAAAAATCAGATTTTCCTGATACCGAGGGAAATAGTCCAGGTGAAAAAATCAGATTTTCCTGATACCGTGAGTAAAGTCCAGGGTGAAAAAAATCAGATTTTCCTGATGCCGTGAGTAAAGTCCAGGAGAAAAAAATCAGATTTTCCTGATAACGTGGGTAATACTCCATGTGAAAAAAATCTTATTTTCCGGATACCGTGAGTAAAGTCCAGGGTGAAAAAAATCCGAATTTCCTGATACCGTTAGTAAAGTCCAGGGTGAAAAAAATCCGGTTTTCCTGATACCGTGAGTAAAGTGCAGGGTGAAAAAAATCCAATTTTCCTGATACCGTGGTGATTTGTAGATGTGAAAAAAAATCAGATTTTCCTGATACCGAGGGAAATAGTACAGGTGAAAAAAATCAGATTTTCCTGATACCGTGAGTAAAGTCCAGGGTGAAAAAAATCAGATTTTCCTGATACCGTGGGTAAAGTCCAGGTGAAAAAAATCCGAATTTCCTGATACCGTTAGTAAAGTCCAGGGTGAAAAAAATCTGGTTTTCCTGATACCGTGAGTAAAGTGCAGGGTGAAAAAAATCCAATTTTCCTGATACCGTGGTGATTTGTAGATGTGAAAAAAATCAGATTTTCCTGATACCGTGGGAAATAGTCCAGGTGAAAAAATCAGATTTTCCTGATACCGTGAGTAAAGTCCAGGTGAAAAAAATCAGATTTTTGTGATACCGTGGTTATTTGTCCATGTGAAAAAAATCAGAATTTCCTGATACCACGGGTAAAGTCCAGGGTGAGAAAAATCCGATTTTCCTGATACCGTGGGTAAAGTCCAGGTGAAAAAAAATCCAATTTTCCTGATACCGTGGGAAATAGTCCAGGTGAAAAAATCAGATTTTCCTGATACCGTGAGTAAAGTCCAGGTGAAAAAATCAGATTTTCCTGATACCGCGGGTAAAGTCCAGTTGAAAAAAAATCCAATTTTCCTGATACCGTGGGAAATAGTCCAGGTGAAAAAATCAGATTTTCCTGATACCGTGAGTAAAGTCCAGGAGAAAAAAATCAGATTTTCCTGATACCGTGGGTAATAGCCCAGGTGAAAAAAATCCGATTTTCCTCATAAAGTCCAGGGTGATAAAAAATCCGATTTTCCTGATTCTGCGGGTAAAGTCCAGGTGGAAAAAAATCCAATTTTCCTGATACCGTGGTTATTTGTCCATGTGAAAAAAATCAGATTTTCCTGATATCGCGGGTAAAGTCCAGGTGAAAAAAAATCCAATTTTCCTGGTACCGTGGGAAATAGTCGAGGTGAAAAAATCAGATTTTCCTGATACCGTGAGTCAAGTCCAGGAGAAAAAAATCAGATTTTCCTGATAACGTGGGTAATAGTCCAGGTGAAAAAAAATCTTATTTTCCGGATACCGCGGGTAAAGTCCAGGGTGAAAAAAAATCCGGTTTTCCTGATACCGTGAGTAAAGTGCAGGGTGAAAAAAATCCAAATTTCATGATACCGTGGTTATTTGTAGATGTGAAAAAAAATCAGATTTTCCTGATACCGAGGGAAATAGTCCAGGTGAAAAAATCAGATTTTCCTGATACCGTGAGTAAAGTCCAGGGTGAAAAAAAATCCAATTTTCCTGATACCGTGGGAAATAGTCCAGGTGAAAAAATCAGATTTTCCTGATACCGTGAGTAAAGTCCAGGTGAAAAAAATCAGATTTTCATGATACCGTGGTTATTTGTCCACGTGAAAAAAATCAGATTTTCCTCATACCGCGGGTAAAGTTCAGGGTGAAAAAAATCTGATTTTCCTGATTCTGCGGGTAAAGTCCAGGTTAAACAAAATCCGATTTTCCTGATACCGTGAGTAAAGTCCAGGGTGAAAAAAATCCGGTTTTCCTGATACCGTGAGTAAAGTCCAGGAGAAAAAATATCAGATTTTCCTGATAACGTGGGTAATAGTCCAGGTGAAAAAAATCTTATTTTCCGGATACCGTGAGTAAAGTCCAGGAGAAAAAAATCCGAATTTCCTGATACTGTTAGTAAAGTCCAGGTGGAAAAATATCCGGTTTTCCTGATACCGTGAGTAAAGCGCAGGGTGAAAAAAATCCAATTTTCCTGATACCGTGAGTAAAGTCCAGGTGAAAAAAATCAGATTTTCGTGATGCCATGGTTATTTGTCCACGTGAAAAAAATCAGATTTTCCTGATACCATGGGTAATAGCCCAGGTGAAAAAAATCCGATTTTCCTGATACCGTGAGTAAAGTCCAGGTGAAAAAAATCAGATTTTCATGATACTGTGGTTACTTGTCCACGTGAAAAAAATCAGATTTTCCTCATACCGCGGGTAAAGTCCAGGGTGAAAAAAATCTGATTTTCCTGATTCTGCGGGTAAAGTCCAGGTTAAAAAAAATCCGATTTTCCTGATACCGTGAGTAAAGTCCAGGGTGAAAAAAATCCGGTTCTCCTGATACCGTGAGTAAAGTCCAGGAGAAAAAAATCAGATTTTCCCGATACCGTGGTTATTTGTCCATGTGAAGAAAATCAGATTTTCCTGATATCGCGGGTAAAGTCCAGGTGAAAAAAAATCCAATTTTCCTGATACCGTGGGAAATAGTCCAGGTGAAAAAATCAGATTTTCCTGATACCGTGAGTAAAGTCCAGGAGAAAAAAATCAGATTTTCCTGATACCGTGGGTAATAGCCCAGGTGAAAAAAATCCGATTTTCCTCATAAAGTCCAGGGTGAAAAAAAATCAAATTTTCCTGATTCTGCGGGTAAAGTCCAGGTGAAAAAAAATCCAATTTTCCTGATACCGTGGTTATTTGTCCATGTGAAAAAAAATCAGATTTTCCTGATATCGCGGTTAAAGTCCAGGTGAAAAAAAATCCAATTTTCCTGGTACCGTGGGAAATAGTCGAGGTGAAAAAATCAGATTTTCCTGATACCGTGAGTCAAATCCAGGAGAAAAAAATCAGATTTTCCTGATAACGTGGGTAATAGTCCAGGTGAAAAAAATCTTATTTTCCGGATACCGCGGGTAAAGTCCAGGGTGAAAAAAATCCAATTTTCCTGATACCGTGGGAAATAGTCCAGGTGAAAAAATCAGATTTTCCTGATACCGTGGTTATTTGTCCATGTGAAAAAATCAGATTTTCCTGATATCGCAGGTAAAGTCCAGTTGAAAAAAAATCCAATTTTCCTGATACCGTGGGAAATAGTCCAGGTGAAAAAATAAGATTTTGCTGATACCGTGAGTAAAGTCCAGGAGAAAAAAATCAGATTTTCCTGATACCGTGGGTAATAGCCCAGGTGAAAAAAATCCGATTTTCCTCATAAAGTCCAGGATGAAAAAAAATCCGATTTTCCTGATACCGTGTTTATTTGTCCATGTGAAAAAAATCAGATTTTCCTGATATCGCGGGTAAAGTTCAGGTGAAAAAAAATCCAATTTTCCTGGTACCGTGGGAAATAGTCGAGGTGAAAAAAATCTTATTTTCCGGATACCGTGAGTAAAGTGCAGGGTGAAAAAATCCAATTTTCCTAATACCGTGGTTATTTGTAGATGTGAAAGAAAATCAGATTTTCCTGACACCGAGGGAAATAGTCCAGGTGAAAAAATCAGATTTTCCTGATACCGTGAGTAAAGTCCAGGGTGAAAAAAATCAGATTTTCCTGATGCCGTGAGTAAAGTCCAGGTGAAAAAAATCAGATTTTTGTGATACCGTGGTTATTTGTCCATGTGAAAAAATCAGATTTTCCTGATACCGCGGGTAAAGTCCAAGGTGAGAAAAATCCGATTTTCCTGATACCGTGGGTAAAGTCCAGGTGAAAAAAAATCCAATTTTCCTGATACCGTGGGAAATAGTCCAGGTGAAAAAATCAGATTTTCCTGATACCGTGAGTAAAGTCCAGGTGAAAAAAATCAGATTTTCATGATACCGTAGTTATTTGTCCACGTGAAAAAAATCAGATTTTCCTCATACCGCGGGTAAAGTCCAGGGTGAAAAAAAATCTGATTTTCCTGATTCTGCGGGTAAAGTCCAGGTTAAAAAAAATCCGATTTTCCTGATACCGTGAGTAAAGTCCAGGGTGAAAAAAATCCGGTTTTCCTGATACCGTGAGTAAAGTCCAGGAGAAAAAATATCAGATTTTCCTGATAACGTGGGTAATAGTCCAGGTGAAAAAAATCTTATTTTCCGGATACCGTGAGTAAAATCCAGGAGAAAAAAATCCGAATTTCCTGATACCGTTAGTAAAGTCCAGGTGGAAAAATATCCGGTTTTCCTTATACCGTGATTAAAGTCCAGGTGAAAAAAATCAGATTTTCGTGATGACATGGTTATTTGTCCACGTGAAAAAAATCAGATTTTCCTGATACCATGGGTAATAGCCCAGGTGAAAAAAATCCGATTTTCCTGATACCGTGAGTAAAGTCCAGGTGAAAAAAAATCAGATTTTCATGATACCGTGGTTATTTGTCCACGTGAAAAAAATCAGATTTTCCTCATAATGCGGGTAAAGTCCAGGGTGAAAAAAATCTGATTTTCCTGATTCTGCGGGTAAAGTCCAGGTTAAAAAAAATCCGATTTTCCTGATACCGTGAGTAAAGTCCAGGGTGAAAAAAATCCGGTTTTCCTGATACCGTGAGTAAAGTCCAGGAGAAAAAAATCAGATTTTCGTGATAAGGTGGGTAATAGTCCAGGTGAAAAAAATCTTATTTTCCGGATACCGTGAGTAAAGTCCAGGAGAAAAAAATCCGAATTTCCTGATACCGTTAGTAAAGTCCAGGTGGAAAAATATCCGGTTTTCCTGATACCGTGAGTAAAGCGCAGGGTGAAAAAAATACAATTTTCCTGATACCGTGAGTAAAGTCCAGGTGAAAAAAATCAGATTTTCGTGATACCATGGTTATTTGTCCACGTGAAAAAAATCAGATTTTCCTCATACCGCGGGTAAAGTCCAGGGTGAAAAAAATCCGATTTTCCTGATTCTGCGGGTAAAGTCCAGGTGAAAAAAATCCACTTTTCCTGATACCGTGGTTATTTGTCCATGTGAAGAAAATCAGATTTTCCTGATATCGCGGGTAAAGTCCAGGTGAAAAAAAATCCGATTTTCCTGATACCGTGAGTAAAGTCCAGGGTGAAAAAAATCCGGTTTTCCTGATACCGTGAGTAAAGTCCAGGAGAAAAAATATCAGATTTTCCTGATAACGTGGGTAATAGTCCAGGTGAAAAAAATCTTATTTTCCGGATACCGTGAGTAAAATCCAGGAGAAAAAAATCCGAATTTCCTGATACCGTTAGTAAAGTCCAGGTGGAAAAATATCCGGTTTTCCTTATACCGTGATTAAAGTCCAGGTGAAAAAAATCAGATTTTCGTGATGACATGGTTATTTGTCCACGTGAAAAAAATCAGATTTTCCTGATACCATGGGTAATAGCCCAGGTGAAAAAAATCCGATTTTCCTGATACCGTGAGTAAAGTCCAGGTGAAAAAAAATCAGATTTTCATGATACCGTGGTTATTTGTCCACGTGAAAAAAATCAGATTTTCCTCATAATGCGGGTAAAGTCCAGGGTGAAAAAAATCTGATTTTCCTGATTCTGCGGGTAAAGTCCAGGTTAAAAAAAATCCGATTTTCCTGATACCGTGAGTAAAGTCCAGGGTGAAAAAAATCCGGTTTTCCTGATACCGTGAGTAAAGTCCAGGAGAAAAAAATCAGATTTTCGTGATAAGGTGGGTAATAGTCCAGGTGAAAAAAATCTTATTTTCCGGATACCGTGAGTAAAGTCCAGGAGAAAAAAATCCGAATTTCCTGATACCGTTAGTAAAGTCCAGGTGGAAAAATATCCGGTTTTCCTGATACCGTGAGTAAGGCGCAGGGTGAAAAAAATACAATTTTCCTGATACCGTGAGTAAAGTCCAGGTGAAAAAAATCAGATTTTCGTGATACCATGGTTATTTGTCCACGTGAAAAAAATCAGATTTTCCTGATATCGCGGGTAAAGTCCAGGTGAAAAAAAATCCAATTTTCCTGGTACCGTGGGAAATAGTCGAGGTGAAAAAATCAGATTTTCCTGACACCGTGAGTCAAATCCAGGAGAAAAAAATCACATTTTCCTGATAACGTGGGTAATAGTCCAGGTGAAAAAAATCTTATTTTCCGGATACCGCGGGTAAAGTCCAGGGTGAAAAAAATCCAATTTTCCTGATACCGTGGGAAATAGTCCAGGTGAAAAAATCAGATTTTCCTGATACCATGGTTATTTGTCCATGTGAAAAAATCAGATTTTCCTGATATCGCAGGTAAAGTCCAGTTGAAAAAAAATCCAATTTTCCTGATACCGTGGGAAATAGTCCAGGTGAAAAAATAAGATTTTGCTGATACCGTGAGTAAAGTCCAGGAGAAAAAAATCCGATTTTCCTGATACCGTGGGTAATAGCCCAGGTGAAAAAAATCCGATTTTCCTCATAAAGTCCAGGGTGAAAAAAAATCCGATTTTCCTGATACCGTGTTTATTTGTCCATGTGAAAAAAATCAGATTTTCCTGATATCGCGGGTAAAGTTCAGGTGAAAAAAAATCCAATTTTCCTGGTACCGTGGGAAATAGTCGAGGTGAAAAAAATCTTATTTTCCGGATACCGTGAGTAAAGTGCAGGGTGAAAAAATCCAATTTTCCTAATACCGTGGTTATTTGTAGATGTGAAAGAAAATCAGATTTTCCTGATACCGAGGGAAATAGTCCAGGTGAAAAAATCAGATTTTCCTGATACCGTGAGTAAAGTCCAGGGTGAAAAAAATCAGATTTTCGTGATGCCGTGAGTAAAGTCCAGGTGAAAAAAATCAGATTTTTGTGATACCGTGGTTATTTGTCCATGTGAAAAAATCAGATTTTCCTGATACCGCGGGTAAAGTCCACGGTGAGAAAAATCCGATTTTCCTGATACCGTGGGTAAAGTCCAGGTTAAAAAAAATCCAATTTTCCTGATACCGTGGGAAATAGTCCAGGTGAAAAAATCAGATTTTCCTGATACCGTGAGTAAAGTCCAGGTGAAAAAAATCAGATTTTCATGATACCGTAGTTATTTGTCCATGTGAAAAAAATTAGATTTTCCTCATACCGCGGGTAAAGTCCAGGGTGAAAAAATATCTGATTTTCCTGATTCTGCGGGTAAAGTCCAGGTTAAAAAAAATCCGATTTTCCTGATACCGTGAGTAAAGTCCAGGGTGAAAAAAATCCGGTTTTCCTGATACCGTGAGTAAAGTCCAGGAGAAAAAATATCAGATTTTCCTGATAACGTGGGTAATAGTCCAGGTGAAAAAAATCTTATTTTCCGGATACCGTGAGTAAAATCCAGGAGAAAAAAATCCGAATTTCCTGATACCGTTAGTAAAGTCCAGGTGGAAAAATATCCGGTTTTCCTTATACCGTGATTAAAGTCCAGGTGAAAAAAATCAGATTTTCGTGATGACATGGTTATTTGTCCACGTGAAAAAAATCAGATTTTCCTGATACCATGGGTAATAGCCCAGGTGAAAAAAATCCGATTTTCCTGATACCGTGAGTAAAGTCCAGGTGAAAAAAAATCAGATTTTCATGATACCGTGGTTATTTGTCCACGTGAAAAAAATCAGATTTTCCTCATAATGCGGGTAAAGTCCAGGGTGAAAAAAATCTGATTTTCCTGATTCTGCGGGTAAAGTCCAGGTTAAAAAAAATCCGATTTTCCTGATACCGTGAGTAAAGTCCAGGGTGAAAAAAATCCGGTTTTCCTGATACCGTGAGTAAAGTCCAGGAGAAAAAAATCAGATTTTTGTGATAAGGTGGGTAATAGTCCAGGTGAAAAAAATCTTATTTTCCGGATACCGTGAGTAAAGTCCAGGAGAAAAAAATCCGAATTTCCTGATACCGTTAGTAAAGTCCAGGTGGAAAAATATCCGGTTTTCCTGATACCGTGAGTAAAGCGCAGGGTGAAAAAAATACAATTTTCCTGATACCGTGAGTAAAGTCCAGGTGAAAAAAATCAGATTTTCGTGATACCATGGTTATTTGTCCACGTGAAAAAAATCAGATTTTCCTCATACCGCGGGTAAAGTCCAGGGTGAAAAAAATCCGATTTTCCTGATTCTGCGGGTAAAGTCCAGGTGAAAAAAATCCACTTTTCCTGATACCGTGGTTATTTGTCCATGTGAAGAAAATCAGATTTTCCTGATATCGCGGGTAAAGTCCAGGTGAAAAAAAATCCAATTTTCCTGATACCGTGGGAAATAGTCCAGGTGAAAAAATCAGATTTTCCTGATACCATGAGTAAAGTCCAGGAGAAAAAAATCAGATTTTCCTGATAACGTGGGTAATACTCCAGGTGAAAAAAATCTTATTTTCCGGGTACCGTGAGTAAAGTCCAGGGTGGAAAAAATCCGAATTTCCTGATACCGTTATTAAAGTCCAGGGTGAAAAAAATCTGGTTTTCCTGATACCGTGAGTAAAGTGCAGGGTGAAAAAAATCCAATTTTCCTGATACCGTGGTTATTTGTAGATGTGAAAAAAAATCAGATTTTCCTGATACCGAGGGAAATAGTCCAGGTGAAAAAAATCAGATTTTCCTGATACCGTGAGTAAAGTCCAGGGTGAAAAAAATCAGATTTTCCTGATGCCGTGAGTAAAGTCCAGGTGAAAAAAATCAGATTTTTGTGATACCGTGGTTATTTGTCCATGTGAAAAAAATCAGATTTTCCTGATACCGCGGGTAAAGTCCAGGGTGAGAAAAATCCGATTTTCCTGATACCGTGGGTAAAGTCCAGGTGAAAAAAATCCAATTTTCCTGATACCGTGGGAAATAGTCCAGGTGAAAAAATCAGATTTTCCTGATACCGTGAGTAAAGTCCAGGTGAAAAAATCAGATTTTCCTGATACCGCGGGTAAAGTCAAGGTGAAAAAAATCAGATTTTCCTGATACCGTGAGTAAAGTCCAGGTGAAAAAAATCAGATTTTCCTGATACCGTGGTTATTTGTCCATGTGAAAAAAATCAGATTTTCCTGATATCGCAGGTAAAGTCCAGTTGAAAAAAACCCCAATTTTCCTGATACCGTGGGAAATAGTCCAGGTGAAAAAATTAGATTTTCCTGATACCGTGAGTAAAGTCCAGGAGAAAAAAATCAGATTTTCCTGATACCGTAGGTAAAGTCTAGGTGAAAAAATTCAGATTTTTCTGATACCGTGGGTAATAGCCCAGGTGAAAAAAATCTGATTTTCCTGATACCGTGAGTAAAGTCCAGGTGAAAAAAATCAGATTTTCATGATACCATGGTTATTTGTCCACGTGAAAAAAATCAGATTTTCTTCAAACTGCGGGTAAAGTCCAGGGTGAAAAAAATCCGATTTTCCTGATTCTGCGGGTAAAGTCCAGGTGAAAAAAATCCAATTTTCCTGATACCGTGGTTATTTGTCCATGTGAAAAAAATCATATTTTCCTGATATCGCGGGTAAAGTCCAGGTGAAAAAAATCCAATTTTCCTGATACCGTGGGAAATAGTCCAGGTGAAAAAATCAGATTTTCCTGATACCGCGGGTAAAGTCCAGGGTGAGAAAAATCCGATTTTCCTGATACCGTGGGTAAAGTCCAGGTGAAAAAAAATCCAATTTTCCTGATACCGTGGGAAATAGTCCAGGTGAAAAAATCAGATTTTCCTGATACCGTGAGTAAAGTCCAGGTGAAAAAATCAGATTTTCCTGATACCGCGGGTAAAGTCAAGGTGAAAAAAATCAGATTTTCCTGATACCGTGAGTAAAGTCCAGGTGAAAAAAATCAGATTTTCCTGATACCGTGGTTATTTGTCCATGTGAAAAAAATCAGATTTTCCTGATATCGCAGGTAAAGTCCAGTTGAAAAAAACCCCAATTTTCCTGATACCGTGGGAAATAGTCCAGGTGAAAAAATTAGATTTTCCTGATACCGTGAGTAAAGTCCAGGAGAAAAAAATCAGATTTTCCTGATACCGTAGGTAAAGTCTAGGTGAAAAAATTCAGATTTTTCTGATACCGTGGGTAATAGCCCAGGTGAAAAAAATCTGATTTTCCTGATACCGTGAGTAAAGTCCAGGTGAAAAAAATCAGATTTTCATGATACCATGGTTATTTGTCCACATGAAAAAAATCAGATTTTCTTCAAACTGCGGGTAAAGTCCAGGGTGAAAAAAATCCGATTTTCCTGATTCTGCGGGTAAAGTCCAGGTGAAAAAAATCCAATTTTCCTGATACCGTGGTTATTTGTCCATGTGAAAAAAATCATATTTTCCTGATATCGCGGGTAAAGTCCAGGTGAAAAAAATCCAATTTTCCTGATACCGTGGGAAATAGTCCAGGTGAAAAAATCAGATTTTCCTGATACCGTGAGTAAAGTCCAGGAGAAAAAAATCAGATTTTCCTGATAACGTGGGTAATACTCCAGGTGAAAAAAATCTTATTTTCCGGGTACCGTGAGTAAAGTCCAGGGTGGAAAAAATCCGAATTTCCTGATACCGTTATTAAAGTCCAGGGTGAAAAAAATCCGGTTTTCCTGATACCGTGAGTAAAGTGCAGGGTGAAAAAAATCCAATTTTCCTGATACCGTGGTTATTTGTAGATGTGAAAAAAAATCAGATTTTCCTGATACCGAGGGAAATAGTCCAGGTGAAAAAAATCAGATTTTCCTGATACCGTGAGTAAAGTCCAGGTGAAAAAAATCAGATTTTTGTGATACCGTGGTTATTTGTCCATGTGAAAAAAATCAGATTTTCCTGATACCGCGGGTAAAGTCCAGGGTGAGAAAAATCCGATTTCCCTGATACCGTGGGTAAAGTCCAGGTGAAAAAAATCCAATTTTCCTGATACCGTGGGAAATAGTCCAGGTGAAAAAATCAGATTTTCCTGATACCGTGAGTAAAGTCCAGGGTGAAAAAAATCCGAATTTCCTGATACCGTTAGTAAAGTCCAGGGTGAGAAAAATCCGATTTCCCTGATACCGTGGGTAAAGTCCAGGTGAAAAAAATCCAATTTTCCTGATACCGTGGGAAATAGTCCAGGTGAAAAAATCAGATTTTCCTCATACCGCGGGTAAAGTCCAGGGTGAAAAAAATCCGATTTTCCTGATTCTGCGGGTAAAGTCCAGGTTAAAAAAAATCCGATTTTCCTGATACCGTGAGTAAAGTCCAGGAGGAAAAAATCAGATTTTCCTGATAATGTGGGTAATAGTCCAGGTGAAAAAAATCTTATTTTCCGGATACCGTGAGTAAAGTCCAGGGTGAAAAAAAATCCAATTTTCCTGATACCGAGGGAAATAGTCCAGGTGAAAAAAATCAGATTTTCCTGATACCGTGAGTAAAGTCCAGGGTAAAAAAAATCAGATTTTCCTGATGCCGTGAGTAAAGTCCAGGTGAAAAACAATAGATTTTTGTGATACCGTGGTTATTTGTCCACGTGAAAAAATCAGATTTTCCTGATACCACGGGTAAAGTCCAGGGTGAAAAAAATACGATTTTCCTTATACCGTGGGTAAAGTCCAGGTGAAAAAAATCAGATTTTCCTGATACCGTGGGTAAAGTCCAGTTGAAAAAAATCAGATTTTCCTGATACCGTGAGTAAAGTCCAGGGTGAAAAAAATCAGATTTTCCTGATGCCGTGAGTAAAGTCCAGGTGAAAAAAATCATATTTTTGTGATACCGTGGTTATTTGTCCACGTGAAAAACATCAGATTTTCCTGATACCGCGGGTAAAGTCCAGGGTGAAAAAAATCAGATTTTCCTGATACCGTGGGTAAAGTCTAGGTGAAAAAAATCAGATTTTCCTGATACCGTGGGTAATAGCCCAGGTGAAAAAAATCCGATTTTCCTGATACCATGAGTAAAGTCCAGGTGAAAAAAATCAGATTTTCGTGATACCGTGGTTATTTGTCCATGTGAAAAAAATCAGATTTTCCTGATACCGCGGGTAAAGTCCAGGGTGAGAAAAATCCGATTTTCTTGATACCGTGGGTAAAGTCCAGGTGAAAAAAAATCCAATTTTCCTGATACCGTGGGAAATAGTCCAGGTGAAAAAATCAGATTTTCCTGATACCGTGAGTAAAGTTCAGGTGAAAAAATCAGATTTTCCTGATACCGCGGGTAAAGTTCAGGTGAAAAAAATCAGATTTTTGTGAAACCGTGGTTATTTGTCCACGTGAAAAAAATCAGATTTTCCTGATACCGCGGGTAAAGTCCAGGGTGAGAAAAATCCGATTTTCCTGATACTGTGGGTAAAGTCCAGGTGAAAAAAAATCCAATTTTCCTGATACCGTGGGAAATAATCCAGGTGAAAAAATCAGATTTTCCTGATACCGTGAGTAAAGTCCAGGTGAAAAAATCAGATTTTCCTGATACCGCGGGAAAAGTCCAGGTTAAAAAAAATCAGATTTTCCTGATACCGTGAGTAAAGTCCAGGTGAAAAAAATCAGATTTTCCTGATACTGTGGTTATTTGTCCACGTGAAAAAAAAATCCGATTTTCCTGATACCGTGGGTAGAGTCTAGGTGAAAAAAATCAGATTTTCCTGATTCCGTTAGTAAAGTCTGGGGTGAAAAAAACCGAATTTCCTTATTCCGTGGGTAATAGTCCAGGTGAAAAAAATCCGATTTTCCTGATACCGTGGGATATAGTCCAGGTGAAAAAAATCAGATTTTCCTGATACCATGGGTAATAGCCCAGGTGAAAAAAATCCAATTTTCCTGATACCGTGAGTAAAGTCCAGGTGAAAAAAATCAGATTTTCATGATACCGTGGTTATTTGTCCACGTGAAAAAAATCAGATTTTACTCATACCGCGGGTAAAGTCCAGGGTGAAAAAAATCCGATTTTCCTGATACCGTGAGTAAAGTCCAGGTTAAAAAAAATCCGATTTTCCTGATACCGTGGGATATAGTCCAGGTGAAAAAAATCAGATTTTCCTGATACCATGGGTAATAGCCCAGGTGAAAAAAATCCAATTTTCCTGATACCGTGAGTAAAGTCCAGGTGAAAAAAATCAGATTTTCATGATACCGTGGTTATTTGTCCACGTGAAAAAAATCAGATTTTACTCATACCGCGGGTAAAGTCCAGGGTGAAAAAAATCCGATTTTCCTGATACCGTGAGTAAAGTCCAGGTTAAAAAAAATCCGATTTTCCTGATACCGTGAGTAAAGTCCAGGGTGAAAAAAATCAGATTTTCCTGATACCGCTAGTAAAGTCCAGGGTGAAAAATATCCGGTTTTCCTGATAAGGTGAGTAAAGTGCAGGGTGAAAAAAATCCAATTTTCCTGATACCGTGGTTATTTGTAGATGTGAAAAAAATCAGATTTTCCTGATACCGCGGATAAAGTCCAGGTGAAAAAAAATCCAATTTTCCTGATACCGTGGGAAATAGTCCAGGTGAAAAAATCAGATTTTCCTGATACCGTGAGTAAAGTCCAGGAGAAAAAAATCAGATTTTCCTGATGCCGTGAGTAAAGTCCAGGTGAAAAAAAATCAGATTTTCCTGATACCGTGGTTATTTGTCCACGTGAAAAACATCAGATTTTCCTGATACCGCGGGTAAAGTCCAGGGTGAAAAAAATCAGATTTTCCTGATACCGTGGGTAAAGTCTAGGTGAAAAAAATCAGATTTTCCTGATACCGTGGGTAATAGCCCAGGTGAAAAAAATCCAATTTTCCTGATACCGTGAGTAAAGTCCAGGTGAAAAAAATCAGATTTTCATGATACCGTGGTTATTTGTCCACGTGAAAAAAATCAGATTTTACTCATACCGCGGGTAAAGTCCAGGGTGAAAAAAATCTGATTTTCCTGATTCTGCGGGTAAAGTCCAGGTTAAAAAAAATCCGATTTTCCTGATACCGTGAGTAAAGTCCAGGTTAAAAAAAATCCGATTTTCCTGATACCGTGAGTAAAGTCCAGGGTGAAAAAAATCAGATTTTCCTGATACCGCTAGTAAAGTCCAGGGTGAAAAATATCCGGTTTTCCTGATACCGTGAGTAAAGTGCAGGGTGAAAAAAATCCAATTTTCCTGATACCGTGGTTATTTGTAGATGTGAAAAAAATCAGATTTTCCTGATACCGCGGATAAAGTCCAGGTGAAAAAAAATCCAATTTTCCGGATACCGTGGGAAATAGTCCAGGTGAAAAAAATCAGATTTTCCTGATACCGTGAGTAAAGTCCAGGTGAAAAAAATCAGATTTTTGTGATACCGTGGTTATTTGTCCACGTGAAAAAAATCAGATTTTCCTGATACCGCGGGTCAAGTCCAGGGTGAGAAAAATCCGATTTTCCTGATACTGTGGGTAAAGTCCAGGTGAAAAAAAATCCAATTTTCCTGATACCGTGGGAAATAGTCCAGGTGAAAAAATCAGATTTTCCTGATACCGTGAGTAAAGTCCAGCTGAAAAAATCAGGTTTTCCTGATACCGCGGGTAAAGTCCAGGTGAAAAAAAATCAGATTTTCCTGATACCGTGAGTAAAGTCCAGGTGAAAAAAATCAGATTTTCCTGATACTGTGGTTATTTGTCCACGTGAAAAAAAATCCGATTTTCCTGATACCGTGGGTAGAGTCCAGGTGAAAAAAATCAGATTTTCCTGACTCCGTTAGTAAAGTCCGGGGTGAAAAAAACCGGTTTTCCTTATTCCGTGGGTAATAGTCCAGGTGAAAAAAATCCGATTTTCCTGATACCGTGGGATATAGTCCAGGTGAAAAAAATCAGATTTTCCTGATTCCGTTAGTAAAGTCTGGGGTGAAAAAAACCGGTTTTCCTTATTCCGTGGGTAATAGTCCAGGTGAAAAAAATCCGATTTTCCTGATACCGTGGGTAGAGTCTAGGTGAAAAAAATCAGATTTTCCTGATTCCGTTAGTAAAGTCTGGGGTGAAAAAAACCGAATTTCCTTATTCCGTGGGTAATAGTCCAGGTGAAAAAAATCCGATTTTCCTGATACCGTGGGATATAGTCCAGGTGAAAAAAATCAGATTTTCCTGATACCATGGGTAATAGCCCAGGTGAAAAAAATCCAATTTTCCTGATACCGTGAGTAAAGTCCAGGTGAAAAAAATCAGATTTTCATGATACCGTGGTTATTTGTCCACGTGAAAAAAATCAGATTTTACTCATACCGCGGGTAAAGTCCAGGGTGAAAAAAATCCGATTTTCCTGATACCGTGAGTAAAGTCCAGGTTAAAAAAAATCCGATTTTCCTGATACCGTGGGATATAGTCCAGGTGAAAAAAATCAGATTTTCCTGATACCATGGGTAATAGCCCAGGTGAAAAAAATCCAATTTTCCTGATACCGTGAGTAAAGTCCAGGTGAAAAAAATCAGATTTTCATGATACCGTGGTTATTTGTCCACGTGAAAAAAATCAGATTTTACTCATACCGCGGGTAAAGTCCAGGGTGAAAAAAATCCGATTTTCCTGATACCGTGAGTAAAGTCCAGGTTAAAAAAAATCCGATTTTCCTGATACCGTGAGTAAAGTCCAGGGTGAAAAAAATCAGATTTTCCTGATACCGCTAGTAAAGTCCAGGGTGAAAAATATCCGGTTTTCCTGATAAGGTGAGTAAAGTGCAGGGTGAAAAAAATCCAATTTTCCTGATACCGTGGTTATTTGTAGATGTGAAAAAAATCAGATTTTCCTGATACCGCGGATAAAGTCCAGGTGAAAAAAAATCCAATTTTCCTGATACCGTGGGAAATAGTCCAGGTGAAAAAATCAGATTTTCCTGATACCGTGAGTAAAGTCCAGGAGAAAAAAATCAGATTTTCCTGATGCCGTGAGTAAAGTCCAGGTGAAAAAAAATCAGATTTTCCTGATACCGTGGTTATTTGTCCACGTGAAAAACATCAGATTTTCCTGATACCGCGGGTAAAGTCCAGGGTGAAAAAAATCAGATTTTCCTGATACCGTGGGTAAAGTCTAGGTGAAAAAAATCAGATTTTCCTGATACCGTGGGTAATAGCCCAGGTGAAAAAAATCCAATTTTCCTGATACCGTGAGTAAAGTCCAGGTGAAAAAAATCAGATTTTCATGATACCGTGGTTATTTGTCCACGTGAAAAAAATCAGATTTTACTCATACCGCGGGTAAAGTCCAGGGTGAAAAAAATCTGATTTTCCTGATTCTGCGGGTAAAGTCCAGGTTAAAAAAAATCCGATTTTCCTGATACCGTGAGTAAAGTCCAGGTTAAAAAAAATCCGATTTTCCTGATACCGTGAGTAAAGTCCAGGGTGAAAAAAATCAGATTTTCCTGATACCGCTAGTAAAGTCCAGGGTGAAAAATATCCGGTTTTCCTGATACCGTGAGTAAAGTGCAGGGTGAAAAAAATCCAATTTTCCTGATACCGTGGTTATTTGTAGATGTGAAAAAATTCAGATTTTCCTGATACCGCGGATAAAGTCCAGGTGAAAAAAAATCCAATTTTCCGGATACCGTGGGAAATAGTCCAGGTGAAAAAAATCAGATTTTCCTGATACCGTGAGTAAAGTCCAGGTGAAAAAAATCAGATTTTTGTGATACCGTGGTTATTTGTCCACGTGAAAAAAATCAGATTTTCCTGATACCGCGGGTCAAGTCCAGGGTGAGAAAAATCCGATTTTCCTGATACTGTGGGTAAAGTCCAGGTGAAAAAAAATCCAATTTTCCTGATACCGTGGGAAATAGTCCAGGTGAAAAAATCAGATTTTCCTGATACCGTGAGTAAAGTCCAGCTGAAAAAATCAGGTTTTCCTGATACCGCGGGTAAAGTCCAGGTGAAAAAAAATCAGATTTTCCTGATACCGTGAGTAAAGTCCAGGTGAAAAAAATCAGATTTTCCTGATACTGTGGTTATTTGTCCACGTGAAAAAAAATCCGATTTTCCTGATACCGTGGGTAGAGTCCAGGTGAAAAAAATCAGATTTTCCTGACTCCGTTAGTAAAGTCCGGGGTGAAAAAAACCGGTTTTCCTTATTCCGTGGGTAATAGTCCAGGTGAAAAAAATCCGATTTTCCTGATACCGTGGGATATAGTCCAGGTGAAAAAAATCAGATTTTCCTGATACCATGGGCAATAGCCCAGGTGAAAAAAATCCGATTTTCCTGATACCGTGAGTAAAGTCCAGGTGAAAAAAATCAGATTTTCCTGATACCGCGGGTAAAGTCCAGGGTGAAAAAAATCCGATTTTCCTGATTCTGCGGGTAAAGTCCCGGTTAAAAAAAAATTCGATTTTCCTGATACCGTGAGTAAAGTCCAGGTGAAAAAAATCAGATTTTCATGATACCGTGGTTATTTGTCCACGTGAAAAAAATCAGATTTTACTCATACCGCGGGTAAAGTCCAGGGTGAAAAAAATCCGATTTTCCTGATACCGTGAGTAAAGTCCAGGTTAAAAAAAATCCGATTTTCCTGATACCGTGAGTAAAGTCCAGGGTGAAAAAAATCAGATTTTCCTGATACCGCTAGTAAAGTCCAGGGTGAAAAATATCCGGTTTTCCTGATACCGTGAGTAAAGTGCAGGGTGAAAAAATCCAATTTTCCTGATACCGTGGTTATTTGTAGATGTGAAAAAAATCAGATTTTCCTGATACCGTGGATAAAGTCCAGGTGAAAAAAAAATCCAATTTTCCTGATACCGTGGGAAATAGTCCAGGTGAAAAAATCAGATTTTCCTGATACCGTGAGTAAAGTCCAGGAGAAAAAAATCAGATTTTCCTGATAAAGTGGGTAATAGTCCAGGTGAAAAAAAATCAGATTTTCCTGATGCCGTGAGTAAAGTCCAGGTGAAAAAAATCAGATTTTTGTGATACCGTGGTTATTTGTCCACGTGAAAAAAAAATCCGTTTTTCCTGATACCGTGGGTAGAGTCTAGGTGAAAAAAATCAGATTTTCCTGATTCCGTTAGTAAAGTCCGGGGTGAAAAAAAACCGGTTTTCCTTATTCCGTGGGTAATAGTCCAGGTGAAAAAAATCCGATTTTCCTGATACCGTGGGATATAGTGCAGGTGAAAAAAATCAGATTTTCCTGATACCATGGGTAATAGCCCAGGTGAAAAAAATCCAATTTTCCTGATACCGTGAGTAAAGTCCAGGTGAAAAAAATCAGATTTTCATGATACCGTGGTTATTTGTCCACGTGAAAAAAATCAGATTTTACTCATACCTCGGGTAAAGTCCAGGGTGAAAAAAATCTGATTTTCCTGATTCTGCGGGTAAAGTCCAGGTTAAAAAAAATCCGATTTTCCTGATACCGTGAGTAAAGTCCAGGTTAAAAAAAATCCGATTTTCCTGATACCGTGAGTAAAGTCCAGGGTGAAAAAAATCAGATTTTCCTGATACCGCTAGTAAAGTCCAGGGTGAAAAATATCCGGTTTTCCTGATACCGTGAGTAAAGTGCAGGGTGAAAAAAATCCAATTTTCCTGATACCGTGGTTATTTGTAGATGTGAAAAAAATCAGATTTTCCTGATACCGCGGATAAAGTCCAGGTGAAAAAAAATCCAATTTTCCGGATACCGTGGGAAATAGTCCAGGTGAAAAAAATCAGATTTTCCTGATACCGTGAGTAAAGTCCAGGTGAAAAAAATCAGATTTTTGTGATACCGTGGTTATTTGTCCACGTGAAAAAAATCAGATTTTCCTGATACCGCGGGTCAAGTCCAGGGTGAGAAAAATCCGATTTTCCTGATACTGTGGGTAAAGTCCAGGTGAAAAAAAATCCAATTTTCCTGATACCGTGGGAAATAGTCCAGGTGAAAAAATCAGATTTTCCTGATACTGTGAGTAAAGTCCAGCTGAAAAAATCAGGTTTTCCTGATACCGCGGGTAAAGTCCAGGTGAAAAAAAATCAGATTTTCCTGATACCGTGAGTAAAGTCCAGGTGAAAAAAATCAGATTTTCCTGATACTGTGGTTATTTGTCCACGTGAAAAAAATCCGATTTTCCTGATACCGTGGGTAGAGTCCAGGTGAAAAAAATCAGATTTTCCTGATTCCGTTAGTAAAGTCCGGGGTGAAAAAAACCGGTTTTCCTTATTCCGTGGGTAATAGTCCAGGTGAAAAAAATCCGATTTTCCTGATACCGTGGGATATAGTCCAGGTGAAAAAAATCAGATTTTCCTGATACCATGGGCAATAGCCCAGGTGAAAAAAATCCGATTTTCCTGATACCGTGAGTAAAGTCCAGGTGAAAAAAATCAGATTTTCCTGATACCGCGGGTAAAGTCCAGGGTGAAAAAAATCCGATTTTCCTGATTCTGCGGGTAAAGTCCCGGTTAAAAAAAAATTCGATTTTCCTGATACCGTGAGTAAAGTCCAGGTGAAAAAAATCAGATTTTCATGATACCGTGGTTATTTGTCCACGTGAAAAAAATCAGATTTTACTCATACCGCGGGTAAAGTCCAGGGTGAAAAAAATCCGATTTTCCTGATACCGTGAGTAAAGTCCAGGTTAAAAAAAATCCGATTTTCCTGATACCGTGAGTAAAGTCCAGGGTGAAAAAAATCAGATTTTCCTGATACCGCTAGTAAAGTCCAGGGTGAAAAATATCCGGTTTTCCTGATACCGTGAGTAAAGTGCAGGGTGAAAAAATCCAATTTTCCTGATACCGTGGTTATTTGTAGATGTGAAAAAAATCAGATTTTCCTGATACCGTGGATAAAGTCCAGGTGAAAAAAAATCCAATTTTCCTGATACCGTGGGAAATAGTCCAGGTGAAAAAATCAGATTTTCCTGATACCGTGAGTAAAGTCCAGGAGAAAAAAATCAGATTTTCCTGATAAAGTGGGTAATAGTCCAGGTGAAAAAAAATCAGATTTTCCTGATGCCGTGAGTAAAGTCCAGGTGAAAAAAATCAGATTTTTGTGATACCGTGGTTATTTGTCCACGTGAAAAAAATCAGATTTTCCTGATACCGCGGGTCAAGTCCAGGGTGAGAAAAATCCGATTTTCCTGATACTGTGGGTAAAGTCCAGGTGAAAAAAAATCCAATTTTCCTGATACCGTGGGAAATAGTCCAGGTGAAAAAATCAGATTTTCCTGATACCGTGAGTAAAGTCCAGGTGAAAAAATCAGGTTTTCCTGATACCGCGGGTAAAGTCCAGGTGAAAAAAAACAGATTTTCCTGATGCCGTGAGTAAAGTCCAGGTGAAAAAAATCAGATTTTCCTGATACTGTGGTTATTTGTCCACGTGAAAAAAAATCCGATTTTCCTGATACCGTGGGTAGAGTCCAGGTGAAAAAAATCAGATTTTCCTGATTCCGTTAGTAAAATCCGGGGTGAAAAAAACCGGTTTTCCTTATTCCGTGGGTAATAGTCCAGGTGAAAAAAATCCGATTTTCCTGATACCGTGGGATATAGTCCAGGTGAAAAAAATCAGATTTTCCTGATACCATGGGTAATAGCCCAGGTGAAAAAAATCCGATTTTCCTGATACCGTGAGTAAAGTCCAGGTGAAAAAAATCAGATTTTCATGATACCGCGGGTAAAGTCCAGGGTGAAAAAAATCCGATTTTCCTGATTCTGCGGGTAAAGTCCCGGTTAAAAAAAAATTCGATTTTCCTGATACCGTGAGTAAAGTCCAGGGTGAAAAAAATCCGGTTTTCCTGATACCGTGAGTAAAGTCCAGGAGAAAAAAA